>JANEHU010005107.1:0-631018 GCA_027563435.1 Nasonovia ribisnigri
CAGATGTAGGCAGGTCTGACGTGTATATGGTATATAAGAATGGAGCGATATCACTGCCTTGAGGGACACCAGCAGAGATAGGAAATTGATTAGAGTGTTGTAAGTTGTGGCGGACATTAAATGAAAGATTTTCAAGATATGATTTCAGCATTAAGTATAAAGGGGCAGGAAATATTTTTTTTAGTTTAAAAAGAAGACCTTCGTGCCAGACGGTATCAAATGCTTTCGCAACGGTATCACGTCAATACCGCGAATCCAAAAAAGCGAATATCAAAATAGCGACGTCAAAATAGCTAAGTATAAAATAACTAAAAGTCATAATAGCGAATGTTCAAAACAGCTAAAGTATATTATTTTAAAATGATCATTATTGTACGTGTTTAGTAATACATTAGAGTTTAGTTGTAAATCCCATTAAATATTAAAAAATTAAAATATTAAAAATTAAAAAAAAATTAAAAAATTAAAAGATAAAAGATATTATATAATATTTATAATTTAAACTTGTAGCGATAAATTATAGGCTATGCCTTTCAAGTAATTTAAAATATTTCTTTGCGTATACTGTTTTTGAATTTCTAAAATTCTTAATGCAGTATCTTGATATTTTAGATTCTGAGCGGAGCGATGAATGTATTGGTTTTACAATGATGTGTGTTTTATTTTTTTATTTTTTTTTTTTTGTGTCTGTCATCACGTTTTGGGACAGTAAAAGTGCTTAGATTTTCTTCAATAGTACCTTTTCTGATAGGAAAGTGAATCTAGTTGGTACTTTGGGGGGTCAAAAGTAAACATTTTTCAGTAGTTTTCAAAAGTACCGTGAAAAACAAATGGAAAATTAAGGAAAAAAGGGCGGGTAAGTGTATGTCGCTCTGCTGTACAGTAGGTTACAAGTGAGTCACTGTAATGGATTGTGTTAGATTTTTATCCAATGATATAATATCATTGAATAAGAAAAACGATTCTGAGCGAAGACGGTCAGTCAGTCTATAATATCTTACTAAGTCTAAATGTATTTGTTGATATTATTGTGAATAAAGTAATTCATTTTAGTATTATAGGCATTAGTATTTACTATAGTTGGTTAAATTCATTTTCTCAAAAAAATTATATTTTAAAATGCCATTGCGTGTATATAAAATATAACAATATATTCTAAAAGTTTCATATACCAACAAATAATATTTTAAAATTATATCAAAATAACTAAAATCATTATTCTTGGTTTAAATATGAAATGTTGTCTAAATTTGAAATTAAATGTCTGTAAAAAATAAATGTGTTGATATATTTTTTAGATTTTTTGGTTACAGTATGATTTATTTATGAGAATTTTTGTTTTAAATTTTCAACACTTAGTTATAAAACTGAACATTTTATAATTTTTTAATTACAATGATTTATAATTTTCGAGATTTTGACAAATTTTGTCAAATTCGAACTTTAAATGCTTATAAAAAAAAATCGTGCCTATGTATTTTTAAAATTTTTCAACTGATGTTGTAACAATATATAAGCTTGTATTAAATTTTCAGACTTTTTGGCCCACCAAATAAAATTTTATTGACAATTATAAAAAAAAAAACTAAAAAAATTGAAAACTAAAAATGTCTGTAAACAGCTCAAAACAAATCAAAATATTTTCAAAATTGAATGGTGTATAGAAATAGCTTATATAAACATTCAAATTGAGAATTTTCATTCATCTACAATTATTTGTTTTGAATTGCAACAAAATAAGAAAAATCGCTACATGAGAAATCAGTGAATATCTAATCTTGGCACAAGATTTGAACCAAAATGCTCATAAAATTTATTATGACTTGCTTTTAAACTTTTTATTGATAAAATTAGGCAAACTTATGAGGAATCTTGTATTACATTTTCAAATCTTAGATTTAAAAAGAAAAATTTTTATGAATTTCTAACTCAAAATAAATTGCACATTTTCGTCATTTTTACGTATTTGTCAAAATTTGAACTTTGATTACCTATAAAAAAAAATTGTGACTACGGATTTTCAATATTTTTCATCTGCCTTTGAAACTATATATATTAGAAGCCTACTATTAAATTTTCAAGACTTTTTACCCAACAAATAAAATTTTATTGACATTTATAGAAAAAAAAACTAAAAAAATTGGAAACTGAAAATGTCCGTTAACAGCTCAAAAAAAGTCAGAATATTTTGAAAATGATATAATGTGTAGAAAATGCTTATATAAACATTCGGTCAAAATTTCATGTCTCTACGGTCATTTCTTTTAGAGTTATACCAAAAACCAAAATCGATTTTGTCGAAAATTGGTTTCCGTAAAAATTCCCGTTTTTCCCATAATTTTTCATTTGTTTTTCCAGGCGCTCATGAAAATTACTGGGAAATTTTGACTTTTGACCCCCCAAAGTACCAACTAGATTCACTTTCCTATCAGAAAAGGTACTATTGAAGAAAATCGAAGCATTTTTTCTGTCCTAAAAGGTGATGACAGACACAAAATAAAAAAAAAAATAAAAAAAAAATAAAAAAAAAAACACACATCATTGTAAAACCAATACATTCATCGCTTCGCTCAGAATCTAAAAAAATAAAAAAAAAATAAAAAAAAAATAAAAAAAAAAACACACATCATTGTAAAACCAATACATTCATCGCTTCGCTCAGAATCTAAAATTAAGGAAAAAACGGGAATTTTTACGCAACATTGATTTTCGATAAAATCGATTTTGGTTTTTGGCGTAAGTCTAAAAAAAATGACGGTAAATACATGAAATTTTTACTGAATGTTTATATAAGCAGTTTCTATATACCATACCGTTTTCAAAATATTTTGACTTATTTTGAGCTGTTTACAGACATTTTAAATTTCCAATCTTTTTGGTTTTTTTTTTTTAAAATCAATAACATTTTATTTATTCGTTAAAAATTCTTGAAAATTTAATAGAATGCTCCTAATATATTGTTTCAAAGGCACATGAAAAATATTAAAAATCTGTAGTCACAATTTTTTTTTTTAAGCATTTAAAGTTGAAATTTTGACAAATTACGTAAAAATGACGAAAATTTGCAAATTATTTGGAGTTAGAAATTCATAAAAATTTTTCTTTTTAAATCTAAGGTTTTAAATTTTAACACAAGATTTAACGTAAGTTTTCTACTTTTATCAAAAATAAAATATCTAAAAGCAATTAAAAATAATTTTTTATGAGTGTTTTAAGTTCATAATTTTACAACATAGGATAATATTGATATTATTCACACAACCATACATAATTTATTATTTATCTCATTTTGATGTAATTAAAAATTGTATATAATTTTAACAATTTACACTGTATGTATATTTTATCAATTCCTATAACACTTTCACTCTTTCTGAGCTACGGACATTTTCGATTTTTTTTAGTTTTTTCTATTGTCAATTTGTTATTAAATTTGTTGGATCAAGAAGCGTGAAAAATTAATACAAGGCGTTTGATATATTGTTACAATATAGCAATTGAAAAATATTAATAATACATGGTCGATTTTTTTTTTAAAGTTCATTCAACATTTGAATTTTGAATAAATTTGTCAAATTTTCAAATTTTAAATTATTTTGTAGTTAAAAATATAAGGCTCCCGTCTTAGCTCAGATTCGTTATTCTTCAGCAATGATATTATAATATCATCGAATTTTAATTTAACACAATTCAGTATAATCACTTGTAATAACATACTGTACAGTAGAGCGACACCCACTTGCCTACCTTTTTTTTACTTGTACAGTTATGCTAATTTTTTTATTTATTTTTATTTTTTATATGAAATATACAATCTGTACCCTGAGGCACAATAAGAATATGGGCTAAATTACAATGACATGATTGAAGTGTTTTGCTTCTTCTTGGACGGTTTTTATTAAGTACGCTAATTTAAATTTAAAAAAAATTCGTCTTGAATATCAAATCGCTAATTTGATAGAAGAATTGTCTATAGTTGAAAAAAAAATTGTTTAAATCGTACGCTTTCCAGCTATTTGGTGACGATTTTATGATATAATATTATGTAGTTCCATTTTGCGTAAACTTCGCTAGTAATATGAATACGAATTATAACATCGAAAAATAAAATAATATTATTCATTGACAGAATTATTATTTTCGTATCGACGTATTTGGCTATTTATAATCCGTGCGCGGCTGCGATAAATAACCGGTTTTGACCACGGTGCGGTAAGCTGCATATGCACGCGGGGTGGTGGTAGAAGTACTATTTCAGAATGCTGCCGCTGTAATCGTTCTAGCAGCACATGACGACGGCAAATTCGTAATTTTTTTGCCCAAAACATGCTTTCGTACTTCCAATAGTACTCAGGCTTCGTTGATCGTAGAAACATGGTTTTGGTATCAAAATAATCACGAGAAGTTGTACTAAATATTCTTGGAACAGATTTTCGATATCTAATTTTGTCGATTTTATATAATTTTTTAAAAAAATGAAAATTAGTACAAACTTCAGATACAAATAAAATTGGTTAGAAAAAAAATTTTAAAATTCTGTTCCAAGAATATTTAGTACAACTTCTAGTGATTATTTTGATACCAAAACCATGTTTCTACGATTAACGAGGCCTGAGAACTATTGGAAGTACGAAAGCATGTTTTTCGGTCGATTTTTTTCTACTGTGACGGCCTCTTAAGATCTTTATTTGTACAAGTATTAATTTACTTTATGACGTAACATTTTCATTAACTATTAAAATGCAGTAAAATATCTACAATTATTTTTGATCTGCCATGTTTACTTACATATTTTTTGCTACCGATTACAAACATAATTAAGGTCAGGTCTGAGATGATTACCTTTTGAACAATTCTTAATTTCAAATAACCTTGTGCCCTCGTTAAATCATAGTTTTCTAATTTAGTTATGGGACTTCTTATAACTTTTATGGTGTATAACTTATAGTATAACTATTAAGATGAATTTCATGTAACTAACATTAATAGTAGACAGTATTATATGTAAACAACTGATTATTTAGGGTAGACGCTTGAACATGTAAATTTTAAATAATACAGCATGACAAACTTGGGATTATTAAATAAAAAAGCAGCATGATAAACTTGGAATTATAGTACAAAACCACTAAATACGTAGGGAATAATAACAAGATAAGTAATTAAAAATAGATTATTTTCATTTTTATTAGGAATTATTATTTATTAACAAACCACTTAATAAAAAAAAATTACTTAATACCGAAATGTATACTTCACAAAAAACATACTAGTTTTTAATATTTAACCTTTTAAATACTTCTTCAACAAGGTCTTCCCTCTTAACTTCTTCCTCTTGCCTAGTATTAACATTTCTTAATTTAACTACACCTTTAGCAACTTCTTCTTCGCCAATTATGACAGCCCATGGAATTGCATTCTCTTCACAGTGCTGCAGTTGAACCAACAATTTGGGGTTTTTTTTATACGAATGTTCAGTTTTAACACCGGCATTCCACAAATCTTTGCACACTGTCATTCTATGTTCGACCAAGTTTTTCTGAGCAGCAGCCACAAACACTTGCACTTCTGTAGTACGCATCTTTTGTTTCTCTTTAGCAAGTTTGGCTTCGATTACAGTGAACAACCTCTCAACACCAATAGATATACCCACACATGGTATGGTTTTGTTTTTTGGATGGAACATACCGACAAGATTATCATAGCGACCACCGCCAGCTACACTGCCAACAGATTGGCCTTTATCTAATAAAACTACTTCATAAATTATTCCTGTATAGTAATCTAAACCTCTAGCTAAACTTAAATCAAAAGATACAAGATCTTCAATTCCAAATACTTTAATGTATTCAAAAAACAGTTTCATTGATTCAAGCCCTTGTACTGCCATTGTAGACTTGGTAAGCAGATCGTCTTTAAACAGAGCTGTGACCAGTTCATCAGTTCCGTTCATCTGCACATATGTTCCAATTTTATCGGCTACTTCTTCAGACAATCCTTTTTCATTAATCATTTCATTTTTAACTTCTTCCCACGGTGACTTGTCCAGTTTGTCTACTGAAGAACAAATTGTCCTAAACTTCTCTGTCGGTACGCCACATGATTCAAATAGTCCATCCAACAACAGCCTGTGATTGACTTTCACTTTAAAATTGCCTGCATCTAACGTTTTCATTATTTCAGCGGCGACAAATACACATTCGGCTTCCGGTATCATCTCGTCATATTGACCAGCTATGTCGTAATCACACTGATAAAATTCCCTGTAACGGCCCCTGGTTATGGACGGATTATCTCGCCTGTACACCTTGGCAATTTGGTATCGTTTGATATTGGTGATCTTGTTCATGGCCAGGTAACGTGCAAACGGCACAGTCAGGTCATATCGCAACGACAGTGATTCGCCACCTTGATCGGCAAGATCGTAGATGAGTTTCGAGTCTTCGCCGTACTTACCCGTCAGCACATCTTTGAGCTCAAATATCGGTGTGTCGATATTGACGGCACCGTGCCGCTTGAACACTTCTGTAATCCGTCCCAGTACGTCATTCCGGATGGCCGTGTGTTCGGGGCCGTAGTCACGTGTACCTTTGGGCGTCTTCAATTGGACTTTGGAAGACTTCTCCTGCGGCTTTTCCCGAGGTTTTTCCTGTTCGTTGGACATATTGAGACAGTATAAATTCTGACACGAATGAATGCTACACAATTTCACTTTGTTCGAAAACCGTGAAAGCGTGAGTATATTTTTCAACATACTGATTAGTGATTATCACTGGGTTATCACTTATCAGTCATGGTGCTGGCGACACTGATTATGAATTTACCAAAAATAATTCCCTAACCAACAAATCATCCAGCTGTTATTTAAGATAAATTTGATATGTGATAAAATAAATTTCAATCCAATCAGTAAAATTGTAGTGGTGTGAACGAAAATTAAGTAAATTATTGTTGTGACGTCTACCACGACACTGACTGTTGGTGTTCTTTCCATTATTATTATTATTATTGCTTAATAATTGTCAGTTTTCAAGTCCAAAAAGTATAAAAACATATAACATTATATCACTTTATTATCATAAGTAATTACAATCACTGAATCTCGAAAAAAAGATTAAAGAATCCTTACCATTTTGATGTCATCGCGAAATATGTAAGAATACAAGTTCCGAGTGTTTCAGTCGGTCACCAAATTTACAATGTCTTCGAGGGTGTTGCGAAAAATGGGGTTGCAGGACGATCGTGACCTGCCACCTGTTAAAGACGATGCGAGCGATGATACTGAAACCAGTTCTGGTGGTGTTAACAAAAAGCGACACTTAAACATGTACGATTTGGTGAGTTTGAACGTTAATATTGTTATTATTGTTATGCTAACAATTGTTTTTTTTAGCTAAATAATGGTTCTATGTCAGAGTCTGAAGTCAAAGAAGACGATGACCATGAGACTACTGGTTCCGTAAACAAGAAAGATGAAAATATGTCGTACGACAAAGAAAACATTAGAAGGAAAAAGAAAAAAAAGAGAAAGAAGTCTGGTAAAGTATTATCATCACATACTCGTAGCAGTGAAGATAATGTTGAGGTAAGTTAATAAAAAATTTAACAATAATATTAAGTATACCTGGTTGAAAATTATCTTCTTTAGGACGAAGTGGAAAGAAGTGTTCGTGAAGTGAATAAAATATTGGGTGAAGTACCCGACAAAGGCGAAGATGAAGATGATGAAGCTACTTCTTCACAAAATATGATGAACAACCGTGATAGTATATTTTTCAAAAATATTTTGTCTGTACAGCATCGAAATCTTAACCCAAATAATGAACTGCGCAAAATGTTTGGACGTGTTGTTCATCAAGCTGAGTTAAGGTAAAAATAAAAAATTTCATTGATTATTATACTATAACATGTGTCCATGAAAACAAAGTCCACTGTATATTTAAATTAGCCATACTACTCAGTATCTTATACGTATTTTTGAATTCTATTCATGGGACATGAAACTAGACTATTAGATCATTAAACTCTCACAGACAGAATTTTAAAATATGTATAGGGTACTGACTACTGAGTAATGTAGGTAACTGAGTTACGTTGTGTACTTAGTTTTCCCGGACACACAGTCCACAATTTTTTTAACTAATTATATCAAATTATAAGATATTTAGAAAAAAATTTAATACATTTTTTTGTAGTAGGTATTATTGCTTATTAGCTTTTGCATTTTAACTTGTACTGTTTTTTCCACTTAAAATGAATAATTTTTTTAAATAACAGGTATATAAATAATAATATTACAAATGTATATAAATGTAATGTTAATAGCCAGGCTTGATATGATGCATGCACAAAATATAACTTTCTCTGCTTCATAGTAAGTTCCGAGTACACCTTGTCATTGAATTTGTAAATAAAAAAACTGTAATGGATGTATTAAATTTTCAATTCATTAATAAATCATTAAATACATAAATATGATTTTGAGGAAGGAAACGGAAACGTCATCTATTTCTAAGGATAGCGTAGCTTCTGTTATATTTATATTGTAATTATTATTATTGTCGGATAATACATGTCTTAATATGTCAATATCAATCAGGCCTGGCTCAAGGGGTAGACGATATAGGCCCACGTCTAGGAATGGTGTCATTTTCAAAATAGTGATAATATTATTATTTTAGTGGTGGAAAAATTTGATTTTGCTTAGTGCACTAGTTTTCTTGAGCCGGCCTTGATATGAATTTACCGTAGAATAATATTAATAGGTAAAAAAATTTAAATTTAACATTTTAGTTTATTTACTATCAAGTATCATAAAACATTTTAAAAGGTACACCGTGGGATTCAATTTTCTTATAACTTTATATTAATTATTAAAAAGTAACATATTATATTACTACAGTAGGTTCTTGTTAATCCGAACAAGATTGGAGAACGGGGTCATTCAAACTACTTATTATGATCTAAAAAAAAATCAATTTTCTTGCAACTTAAATGTTATCAATAACATTGTAAATTGTAATGTAATCGACGTTCTTTATTAAATATTATCTAACGTATCGTATCAAAGCGATGTACTCGTGCCTGTGTTCGGATTATTGAGATCCTACTGTACTTCTAAATAAACTGTAATGGAAGTATTGATATATATGTTTGAATGATCATATTTTGGTGTTGTACAAAAGCTTATTAATGAATAATAATTTAATTTGTATTGTATTAAACTACAATCTAATTATGTAATGGCCAATTTAATAGATAATTACTAAAAACTAATAAGTGAATTAAAATATAATACAGACATGTTTTTAATTTTTAGCAAACGCAAGTTTAGAGGAAGAAATCATTTGAAAACCACTTGGTTGGTGACACCTAAAGACAATTGGCCACCTGTCGGCAAATCAGGTACCTACATTGGTACTCTAGTAACATTTTTGTTTAAGTCACATAAAAATAACAATACATTGTAGGTTCAACAATGAAATACTTGGAAAGCAAAAATGGTATTATGTATTTCGCCTTTGAACATAGTCCAGAATACCAACAAGTTCAGATGCAACTCTATACAGCTGTATCTCACATGTCATCGGGAAATCTAGTGGTTGGTTTCAATTAAGTTTAAACTATAACAGAAAATGTTATGCTTATATTAATTTAATTTTAGAATATTATCAATAACCATCCATACCACGTTGACGTACTGTTACAAATGACAGAATGGGCACGACTTAGTGAAGACTTGCCTGTCGCGGCTGAACTCACTGAACAGGCATTGTACTCATTGGAAAATTCATTTCATCCCATGTTTAGTTTGTCAAATGGAAAATGCCGTTTAGACTACCGTTTACATGAAAATAGGTATTTTATTATTTTACAAAAAGTTTCTAATTTCCATTAGTATGTTAAGATTTTCATTGTTTGGTTTATTACTGCTGACATTTTTGAAAATATCCGTATTAGTTTTAATTTTAATAACCTGGACATTTTAATTTATTGTTGTCATAAGTGCGCACACTGGGCAGTTAAAGTAAACTTTTGTTCTTGTCTAGTTTGTGAACATTTTGTTTTAATAAATAATTACAATATTATAATATGATAGGAAATATGATAGGATTTTAAGTGTTTATAATAGCAGTGTTAAGTATGTAATGTATAAAAATAATTTTTCACTTTTGATATGGAAACAATTTAAGGAATTGAATGTATGAGAGTATTTTCAACTAGTAACTACTGACTACTATAGTTAACTGCCTAAGTGTGAATGTGGAAACTTATTATTAGCTATAAGCTATTATTTATCTCTACCCTGCCGATAGCGTCTGTGCACACTAATGAAGGTCATTATACCTAAGTTATTATTTGAACCATAAGCAATCTTAGGTTTATTTACTAGAAAAATAAATTTGGGGTTCAGAATTTTGGTCCCCATGATGTAAAAATTACAATATTATTACAGTTAACAATTCTGTGTGTAGGGTACTCTTAATGGTGCTTAGTATCAATAGATGTATTATTTACTCTACTTGTATTATCTGCTAACAGTAAATATAATTTCAAATTGTCATTTAATAAAACTTTTTTCTCTAATAAAAATAAAACAGCAGGTAAATTTTATTTTAAAAAAAAAATTATATATTTAACAGACATTTGCTAGAATAGTCTAATTTTAATGTGGATTTTATGAATATCAAGTGGTATTATACATATGGATATTAACTTAATTACTTAAGTATTTAGTTTATATGTATGATTAGTGTAAATGTCAATATAAAAGTTATAATTGTATTTATTTATTATTGTTAATTTTAGAGCGTTGTTCCTGACTTTATACAGACATTTAACATTTGTTGGGCTTAGAGCTTGTTACCGTACAGCTTTGGAATTCTGCAAACTTCTTTTATCCCTATCTCCAATGGATGATCCTCTTGCTGTTGTACTATGTATTGATTTTTACGCTTTACGTTCTTCCGAATATACATGGTTCATTCATTTTGTGAATGCTTTTGATTCCGCAAGAAATCTAACACAGCTTCCCAATATCAAGTTTTCTCTTGCTGTTGCTAAATGGCAAAAAGGTGACGTTGAAACTGCACATACATTGTTACAAGAAGCATTAATGATGTTTCCTGGAGTTCTAATACCTTTGTTAGAAAAGTGTTCCATCCAGGCTGATAAACGAGTCAATTTACATTCTTTTTTCACAACTTATGCTACTGAAACGTATGTTTACATATAATATAATACATATTTAATATATTTAACACATTATAGTTGTTTTAGCATACATTAATTTATACAAATTTGGTTTTATAGACAGCCGAAATCATTATCTTACTTAATATCCATGTATGTAACAAGGAGTTATCATATATGGAAAGAAGTTCAACTGTTACCATGGCTTGAACGCAACGTGCAAATTGTACTCGATAGAGTAGATGCTAAGGACCCGGTAGTGAACAACATGGAAAATTTACGAGCTACTTTATACAGTGCCAAACCACCATTGAATATACACAGACATTTGTTATTGTCGGACATGAGTGACACAATCGCACCTCCAGCTGAGGTAATTTAAGATTGATCAATATGTTAAAAATTCAATGGTTGGCTAAAAGTAGTTGTAATTACAAGAAGCCACAAAAATACTCAAAGATGTGTGATAATATATAGACATTTATTATATCTTCTAAAATTCCAGTTTTTAAAATCCAAATTTTTAAGACTTGAAAAAAATGTATCTTTCAAATAAAAATAAAATTTAATGAAGTGTGAAAGTTTTTCTGTGGGCAAGTGCTGTGCTAAAAATGTGTTGGTATTTAACACTCTTATTCATGATTCTGCAATCATTTTTTTTTGAACAGCGACGCTTATAGAAATGTTATCAAGGGCCATAAAAATATAAAATGTTGTCTTTTTAAGATAGATTTTATTTGTGTATGACAATCATTTTTAACTAACTGTAGTGTACAGTAAATGTTGTACTAAATTCTAGAATATAGAACATTACACAATATTGTACAAATAGAAATGATTCAAGAAATAGTTATATCAACTAAGCTTACAAGTACAGTTTTGTCTCTTTATGTTTAATTGAATGCAAATTATAAATTTATTATGCGGGCTACACAATTGGTTTGATGTGGAGAGTACTGACCCATGCTTTAAACTTTAAAGTCTAAATACATTTTCCTATCCAATGTTATAATGTAATTACATTAATGATTAATTATATTAAAATAAATTTATAAACGGTTTTCGAAATTAAATTTGAATAAAGCATTAATTTTAGTCTAATAATTTGGAATTGGAATATTCATTATATTACAATAAACAAAAGTATGAAAACATACATTTTTAATATAATATAATATTTTTGTTGATTTTATTTGGAAATGAAAAACCTGTAAACTAAACATATTTAATGTATGTTCTTTCCTTTTACAGTAAAATTATTACTTGTATACTATATTATACATACATAAATCTATTTTTAAAAAAAATTTTAATATAGTTATAACATTATACATAATTCTTATTTTTAACTATTGACATTACTTATAGCATTTACTATAGCAATATTGATAAAAAAAATATTTAAAAACTCATCAATTGTATTTAGTGTTTCTCTAATTTATGTTTTGTTGTCAGGCGGTGACAAATCCAATTCTCATTATGGACCCATTTCCACCACCAGACGGTACATCATTTTACAATTCCCGATCATCTCATGATAGCATCAGTAGAACAGCTGTGGAAAATCATTCACTTTTCTCTACATTCTTCCGGTCACTAAACCCTGTGTTTCAAGCCCTTTCTGATGAAAGGTGATTTATCAACATTATAATATCAATTATAAAAGATACAATTTTATAAAATTGTGTGTTATCTTTAACTTTCAGTAACGTTGACGAAGAGTTAGCAGCTGAGGCTGAAGCTGTTGCAAGACCTGTAATAACAATGGTCGGTGAGCAAATTGAAGAAATGAGGAGTGATTTACGTCAAAGTGTCAACTCTTTGTTAGACGCCATGAGAGATTTGCTGTCCAATGTACACTCACCAAATGTACCTGCAGATGGCGATATAGATGACGATTCTGAGCTCACGGATACAGCATAATAGTAATCTTTAATAAAATTAATGGTTTTTCAGAATTTTTTTTTTGTGTTCCAATTATCTTTTAATTATTTTTAAGTTTGATTAAATTTAAATTATTTTGCATAAGAAGACTAGGCTCATTCTTATGTGTGTATTATATTCTATTGTAATCTTACTTTAACTCTATATAATTAAATATGTGTATAGAGAAAATATTAAAAATATTATTTTTATCACAAATCTCAAACAATTTTAACTCTGCCCATACTACTCAATACTACTATTTTCTTCTTTCTTTATACCTATAAAAACTATAATAAATCTTTAAATTATCGTTATACTTCCTTTATTAGGAGTTAATAATGTGTATCCAATTATATATCATGTCTCACTGTAACTTATATTATTTTTTTTTTGTTCTCCTTCTCAATGTGTATTAAATAAATAACATTAGACATTTATTTTTACTCTTTTAATTTACAATTTATGTTTAGACCAGAACTACAAGTGAAGTCTTAAAATGACCTTTAGGTTTCAGTAAAATTTAAAATACTTGCCTAACAACCCACAGTCTATACCTTTTAACGCATGAACCGCAAAATCAATCCATTAATTAGCATGCAAACATGACTATTGAATACAATCCATTCTGTCACATATAAAATTACTTGTAAAAATATCAACTGTGTGCACCAGTAGACTAATATCGAGGATTTTTTGATTAATTCCATGTGCTGTTTATCAAACCTCATTGAGAAACATTAATTTTTTAAATTTTTGTTCTCAATGCACTCAAAATAGTATAGTACATGTATTTATACTACTATTTCTATAACAGGTACATAAATTATATATTTATGTCTTATGATAATAAATGCATCTCACTGCTATTTGTTTTTTGATTAGGGTTAATGAAATTAAAATTGATTTAATTTAAACAATTTCATGAAAACATCAAGTTGAACAAACAAAATCTTTATTTTTTATTAGCTTATGCCATTATGGCATTAATACTACCTCATTTAATCCTAGTTTCACGAATAGTTAGTTGGAACTATAAAGACAGTTTATCAAACATAATTATATACTTCAGGCAAACAATTTTGTTTTTTATTTGATAGTGAATTTGTACAAATATATTCAACTGTATTTAATTTTAAAATAAAAATTCAACTCAAATTCAACAATATTGTATATCAACAGTAATTTAACACTCAGAAAGGTTAATGAGGGTAAAGGGTTCAATGGCTGAAATATAAAACCCATTTAGAGATTTTTTTAATTATAATATGATTGCCTCAATAGTGGGTAGAACAAATTATATTTGTTTCAAGATTCCAAAACTAAAATCAATAATCAAATTTAATTATTTTTGTACAATATCAATTTATTTTATTATTTTGTGCGCTAGATAAATAGTCTTGACCCTGATTCATTTCTTACAAAAATAAAAAAAAATTCTTACCCTCTGTCTATTTTCTCGAAAAATATTTTTGCATATAACTTATTGTGGTTTATAATAGATTATCAATTTGTCATTTTGATTTTGTTCGATTGGAATTTCTGATTTGTGATCAGGCAAATCAGCAAAAAAGGAAGTCTTAACAATCTTTTGTCTGTTTAAACAAATATTGTTTTTCTTTTAGTATATATTTTATATTTATATTTTGTATGATAATAATTATTCATTTTAATAAATATTTTCAGGATACTTATAAATGTTCAGTAGGTATTCATAAACTTACTTTGAGAAGTGATAAGACTATTTTATAGTTTTTGAAATGAAATTTAGAATGTGTTGGAACATAAATATTGTAGTAGCCTACCAACAGGTATTTACGAATATAAAAACCTAATAATTATTTTTAATCCAAAAAAATAAAAATATTGATCCTAATATTAGTATTTTACGTTTGTTAAATTACTTTAATTGTGTCTAAAAGTTTGTGTTTTATTTAAAAGATACTTTTCTTATTAATTTTGTAAAACCAATGCATTTATCATATAACTATGTAATAAATATAATTCCTATATACAAATTATAAATAGTGTAAATTATTATTTAAAAAAAGAACTATACTAATTATTGCTAATTATTTTAGATATACATGATATAATACAGTTACTAAAAGGTAATTCAATATTTATCTATCATTTAAAAATATATTATGCACCATTTCAACTAGTCTAGTTAAACAGTCACCATACACTATTTACTCCCGACTTGTCAGTGAACATTTTCTTGTAATAAGGTGTAGTAAATTTACTTATGTGATTTATTATTTCAGTTATTATATAAATTATAAATTATACTGTACAAATAAATACTTAATTAGGTATTTAATTTATAACATTACCTTCTGTTATGATCAGATGCGTAGCCATGATTTATTAAAGGGAATGTTTTAACACCCAAAACATCCCTCCTGACTACGCACCGGATTGTGATATTCATTATCAATGTTAAGACGGTAAACATCTACCTAGTGATTATAATAGGTACATTTTTAATGGGAAGATACGATTGAACAAGCCCAGTGTTTACGAATGGTGAAATGAAAATAAAACCAATTTAATTAGTTTTGCATTTTGTTACTTCAACCTCATTTTTCTTCAGTTTATGTGTGAAAAGATGATGTTTACCGAAATTCAAAATTTTTACTTTTTTATAATGGTGTAAATATTTCATGGACATTACTATAAGCAATAAGCATACTTTATTTGCAGCAACACCATGCAGTTAGGTATGTTCATTGTTTTAAATTTTAATAACATACATTTTACCATTTATACCACGACTTACCATTATTTTCATAAGAGTTAGTAAATTCCATTTTAAAATTCACTTAATATCTAAAACACCTAAGGCTCAAACTCGAACATTGAAGATAAATTAGCGTTACCAAAACTATTATATATATAAGCATTATATCAGTTTATACTTTAAAGTAGAAAGAGAATATATCACTAGTATTTTCCATTTATTATACAGGTAACATTTATTTTTGCCTTTTGGTTAAGATTTTATTTGACTCAATTATTATAGAATTAATATTTTATAATTAATAGTAATATTATATGTAAAAAATGTTATATGAATAATATTTTTTAGATAAACAAGTTGCTTTATTTTGTTTCTCTTTGACTTTATTTCACCTAGATTCGTCTCGAATTTCAGAGAATTCAACAACGTTGATTATAATTATAATGTTTTCTGCGAAGCAGTGAACCTTTATTATAATGTATTATGTATATTATTATGTACAATGTAGATATATATATTTTGAATTATTAGACGCCCCAAGTCTTACTCATTATTTGTGTCATATTCCAAACCACCTCTCAACAAAGTTTGAAAACCTATATTAAATATATTATATTATCTTCGGTTCACCATGATGTTCTATACGACTATATTTTATATATGGTTATGATATATTATGATGTTATAATATCACAATATCGTGCCTACGGTGAGCGCAACCCTTCGTTGGATATTTATTGTTATACAACAACAACAATAATGTTGTCACGTCGCGTCGTGGGACCGACGACGACTGGGCAATAAAAACATCGGTTGGATTGTTACCTTTTTGCGGGGGCAAGTTTATGCGACCAAACGTACGTACGCGATTCCGAGTACGCCGACCTGCCGCGGTTGACGTCACAGGCGACACTGGCCGTTACCATGGTATCCAGGACAGACGAGGATTGACGTCATCGTCGCGAAGGTTTTTTTCTCTGTATCCTTTTTTAATATACATTATAACGAAATGCACACACCGGGGCCGAATCGCGCCACCGTGCGGCAATCGTTTCGAAGCCAACGCGGCTTTTGCGCCGGTTTTTTTTTATTATTATGTTATATTCTATGGCCAATATAATAATACAGGTACACGGTCGTACGTCCTGCGCCACCCCCCCCCCCTCCACGCTTCAACGCGACGCGCCTACTACCCCGCTATTGAACCATTAAGATTTTATGTGAATATATAAAAAAATAAGTTTTTTGCGACGAGCGATTTACGGCGGAAATATTTGTATAGTATAGCGATGAACACTCGGCAACTTATTACACAGTCTTTATTGTAACAGAGCTTTATCGTTTCACATTCAAACCGATAAGTACTTTAATATTTATACTCACTTCCGGTGGTGTAATTGATAATAATATTATATAGGTAATAATAAATATACGACGAGTACCCGCTACTCATATATTATATAACTGACACAATTTTTTTTATCTACATGATAATGACAGAATATTTCATTGTTATTAACTAATAACCATACGTAGGTACACGTCAAACCATATTTTTTTGGTATTTTGACTAAAAGGAATTTCGAAGTTTTCTCACTAACTGTAATAATTTCAGATGTTTTTCAAATACTCGGTGGAAAGCTAAATCTATGAACAACTTACACTATGAAGCATGATTTTATAAGATTGAATTTAGATAATTATATGATAGACATATTATTTTCTATTTTTAGTTTTAATATACATAAATAAATATATTTCTTACTAATTGTATTGTTAATATATTATTTTATATTTTATTAACTACTAATGTCTACTATTTTATATTTAAATAAAACAATTTAAGAATTATTCCTTTTCCCAGATTTTAAGAGATTAAGTAATTGATTAAAAGTACTTGGCAGAATACAAGTATTCATCAAGTATTCATCTTGGTTGGCTTAAGCGATATTTTACTTACTACATTAACTATACATGGTTAATTAACAATTAAAAGTTCATTAAAAAATGTATAATGTACGAGTGTTTTTCTGGGTTTGACATTTTGACTGCAGTGCTCAAATGTACAAATCAATATTAATGAATTTTTGATATTGAATTAAAATAACTATAGGTAGTACAGAAAATAATAATAAAATACACATCATCACGTGGTAAAATGGATTTTACGTAGCATGTATTATAATTTATTAAATATTGTATAGGTACACATAATAATAAACATGGGTAAGCTTACCAAATTACATAATAATTTTATATGTCTACGATGATGGACAATTTTAAACATAATGGTTTCTAATGCTTAAGTTTAGTATTATCTTTTACAACACATCTTTATTTATTAAATTTTACAAAATTATAGAAAAATGTATCTTCTTAGCGAATTTCAAACAGTGTCTATTATTATAACATTAAAATATTGTATTATGTATAAATTACCATTGAAGCTCAAAATCAACATAGTTTATTATTGTTTCCGGTGAGTATAATTTAATACAATATTTACCTACTATATTAGAAATCTGTTAACATGAAACCTTTTAGTTATTTAATTTAAAATCTTGAATATACTCGAAGGTAGTCAAATTACAATAGTTTTGTTGGTACAGTAAAAATTAAATTTAAAAAAAAAGACCAAGTATCATAATATCCCTACGCAGCGTCACCTGTAGCAACGAAAATACGAAAATAAGGTTCAGCCCGTGCATGGATTGAATGGTCCAAAACGACAACAGTTGAGCAGCTTACTTAAAGGTGTCGGTGCCAGTTTTTCCAATTTTCCACAATTCTATCAAATCTGAATTTTATACTTTAGTTGGTTGCTTAATAGTTAATTATAATACTTTTCCACTAATCTACTACCCGATGCCTATATAGATGGGGGGGAGGGTACGGTGTATTATATCAACAAAATATAATTTCACAGGAAAAACTCTCACGTTTTAGTGCCTCAATAATAAGTCAAATTTTGATAATTTTTTATTCCTGAAAGATGAAAACTATTTTCAGGTCAGATCAAACCCCGAGTTTTCATTTTACTTTAAATAGTGCTGGGAAAATACGTTTGAAAAATAACAAACATTCACACATATTTTAGCGTCTTTAATTATAATGTTGAAAATCAAGCTTTAATCTAACCTATAAAACGTTCTCTTCTTTAAAATAAAAATAAATTAACGAAATCAGACTATTCTACTGGGCTTTAGAGTTTATCCTGTAAGATATGTTTTTGTATTGAATGGCGGCTCCATCGCCCTTAAGTAGATACCTATACATTCTATATCCGAGCACATACTTTAACTACTATATAACTGATCCGCGTTGACTGGATATCGAAAATCGTTGTTAACATTAATTGAAACCGTACACTGTATAGTACGATACGCGGACTGAGTTAAGTTAATGTCAATCCGTTGGTTGGCACTATAATAGGCAAAACCTATACAAACCATTGTTAGAGAACGGACGAAAACTGACAGGCGGCTCAGTTAATGACAATAGATGCCGGAAGCCCGGAAGTGAAAATCTCTGAAGCTATAATAATGTGACGCTGACTACACTTGTACAGAATATGTACTTAGCGTCTATTCATCGACGACATGCAATGATCGACGATTCAAGATGTGCTGAAACATGTGTGTAGAACAATTAGGTAATTACATAATTATTGTAAAATATATCGTAGTTAAATAGGTACAATTATTTTAATCCAAAATAAATTAAAATGCAGGTTTGTGACGAGATTTTATGGGTGTATATATAAAAATAGTGTAATAAGATGCAATAAGGGTAAGCAACGTTCGTGATTTGCAGTATTGTAACGTTAAGTAATAAATATATAATTTTGCTACTTATATAAAGCTTGAAGAACGCCTTGAACTAAATTTAAAAGATTCGTATTGTATCATAGTAGCTGCAGTAGAATCCGCAAAACGACCCTGTAACTTTGAGGAAAGCAAGTTATAGTTTATTACGATGAAATATATGTAGGTTACATTTTACTCTATATTTAGCAAATATGAATTAATATTAGGTTGGGTTACGTGGGTGACGTGGTGTGACTACGTGAGCACTGAGCATTATTGTTTAATATAGGAATAAATACAATTAAATAGTGACAGTGCTCGTTCAAAACAAGCAACAAAATAAAAAAGAGGGTCAAGTGGATGTCGCTCTGTTGTACAGTAGGTTACAAGTAGATCACTGCATAATGTATGGTATTAAATTTGAATTCAATGACAATATCATTGTATACGAAAAACAATTCTGAGCGGAGACGGTATGTCAGATATTTGAAATTATATTGACATTGTTATTTTACGGTATCTGCTAAGTCGAATCAATATTATTCATATTATTTAATTATTAACCTAAAATTATCAGTGATGCTAGAAAAATATTATAAGTATATACTTTTACTCGTTAAAATTGATTTTAATATGTAATTTCGTCCAAATTTAAACTTAAAATGTCTGTAAAAAATAACTGTGTTTATATATTTTTTAGATTTTTTGATTACAGTACCTATGTACTATTTATTAGAATTTTAGCTTTAAATTCTCAATCCTTAGTTATAAAAACTGACCATTTAAAATTGTTTAATTACAATAATCGATAATTTTCGAGATTTTGATGAATTTTGTCAAAATTTGAACTTTAAATGCTTATAAAAAAAAGTGTGCCTACTATTTTTAATATTTTTCAATTGCTATTGAAACAATATATCAGGAGCCTTGTATTAAATTTTCATTATTTTTGGCCCAAAAAATTTATTGGTATTTATATAAAAAAAAACTATAAAAATTTAAAATTTAAATGATCCGTAAAAAGCTCAAAAACAGTCAAAACATATTCAAAATTAGATGGTGTATAGAAAATACTTATATAAACATTCAGTGAAATTTTCATGCATCTACAGTTATTCGTTTTTGAATTGCAACAAAATAAGAAAATCGTTACATGAGAAATCGAGTGAATATCTAATCTTATACAAATTTGAACTTAAAATGCTCATAAAAATTTATTTTAACTTGCTTTAAACATTTTTTTATTGATAAAATTAGGCAAACTTATGAGGAATCTTGTATTACATTTTTAAACCTTAGATTTAAAAAGAAAAATTTTTATGAATTTCTACCTCAAAATAAATTGCACATTTTCGTCATTTTTACGTATTTTGTCAAAATTTGAACATTAATTACCTATAAAAAAAAATTGTGACTACGGATTGATTTTTAATATTTTTCATCTGCCTTTGAATCTATATCTTAGAAGCCTACTATTAAATTTTCAAGATTTCTTACACAACAGATAACATTTTATTGACATTTATAGAAAAAAAAAACTAAAAAAATTGGAAACTGAAAATGTCCGTTAACAGCTCAAAAGAAGTTAGAATATTTTGAAAATGCTATAGTGTGTAGAAAATGCTTATATAAACATTCAGTCAAAATTTAATGTATCTACCGTCATTTCTATTAGAGTTATACTAAAAACCAAAATCGATTTTGTCGAAAATTGGTTTTCTGTAAAAATTCCCGTTTTTTCCTTAATTTTTCATTTTTTTTTCACGGCACTTTTGAAAACGACTGGGAAATTTTAACTTTCGACCCCCCAAAGTACCAACTAGATTCACTTTCCTATCAGAAAAGGTACTATTGAAGAAAATCGAAGCTTTTTTACTTTTTTACCTTTTTTAAAGGTGATGACAGAACAAAAATAAAAAAAATAAAAAAAAAAACACACATCATTGTAAAATCAATACATTCATCGCTCCGCTCAGAATCTAAAATGTAAGAAATAATATTCTCGGTCGGCACTCGGTAGCCACATCAGTTTTATAGAATTCAACGAAATTGCAAACAAAATAGATACGTCCAACCCAAACGTACCAATTATGGAACAACAAATACGACGATATTATAAATAATACATATTAAATTAACACGAATCAGCAATGGAAAATATATGGAAACATCAAACATTTCACTACTCGTAAATTTGATCAAAAACTCGAACTTTCTAGTTCCGATGTGAAAAACCACATATTATAATCTAATAACAAATTAACAATATTATAAATCTCCAAATCAGCCACACCCGACTAATTGATATATTATTTGGCTTAAAAAGAACCCTCTCCTGGTGAGTACTGCCAGCTAATCTTATCGAAAAACGTAGTAGGAACACTGTACACGGACAGTTTGTTGATGGTCCTCGGCCAATTTTTTTTCTATGAAACATATTTTATTGATTTTTTTTTTTTTTTGGGAGCATAATAGGTACATTTAAAAAAAATAAAATGAAATTATTACTTAGGTAATTGCAGTGGGCATGCAGTGGATCGTGGCAGTTTTTTTTCACTCCATTGGTGGGCGCCCGGGCCTTAGTGTCACTAACAAACATTGTGTATCATCAGTTGTGGGCTGGGGTGCATTTTATAATAAGATTAAATATTAATTTTAACCTGTTGTAAATTATA
The DNA here is from genome assembly GCA_027563435.1 of Nasonovia ribisnigri. Taxonomy (NCBI): domain Eukaryota; kingdom Metazoa; phylum Arthropoda; class Insecta; order Hemiptera; family Aphididae; genus Nasonovia; species Nasonovia ribisnigri. The sequence continues at coordinate 22,341 of JANEHU010005107.1, forward strand.
ATTTATAGCTTAGACAACTAACAAACTTTATTTAACGAACTGTTTTGAAATATATACCATGTGGTCATACATAATATTATACATTCATCGTATGATGTATATTATTTAATACCTACAATTATGACGATGAGGGCAATTTATTGTCAATTTGTTTTTTCGGTGGATGGAAAAATGTATTGTCTTAAATGCACAATAAATAATTGTGATAATACGTAGCGACGCTAATATACATTAATACATATTATTATCGATAATAACTTTGCTTTATTTTTGTTGATATTAAATACAATCTATTCTTTATCTTTTTTAGGAGCGACGTATTACAAAACTTGATCAGGTGCCTGAAAAAGAATCTCGTTTTAGAAAGATGTTTATCCCGAGTCTTGAGGATGACGACGCTATATTTATATTGCGGCAAGCATATCAACTTAATTCATATTATGTGTTTAATATGTTATTTTTGTTGTGAAACTTTTCAAACGTGAGCTTATAATCTCTTATGTCAAAAATTCGATTAGAGCCGATTCCGTTGCGTTTATATACGTCTCTTGCTCCTGGTGTTCATCAATGCGCTTCTCACTACAACCGGGTTCTAGTATAGTATGTATAGTAATATTATTATTGTGTAAATGTAATAACTAAAAAGTATAGACTATAGACGTATACAATAATAATATATGGTTTCTATGACAACTACGACGGATGCATCGTAAACTTTTATGGCGCGGATCGTCCGACCTCGAACCACACGTGTATTATACTATATAGTAGGTAGTATAATATTATTATTTATAAAAATCTTTTCCGTCGTCCGCGTCTATAATAAAATCACACGCATTGTATATTATGATGCGCGGACGCTCAAATTGTAATACTATGTAGGGAAAAAAAAACCTAAACGACGATATAAAATCGACGTCTACCGTATAGCAGTCGTGATTTTACTATACAATATGCGGTGTTTCTTTTTTGTCTTATACCGAAAACTGATATACTAGAACGCGCGAGTGGAGGCGAGGGTGAGGAAAATACTGGACGGATATTTCACAGTCTGGTATACGGGGAGGTTGTAAAAATGAAAATCTAATTTACGCGGGGTCGGGCCGCGACCGAAAGTAACCAGAACTACCATACTACCCCTGTTGAGTTTTATCGGTGACGACGACGATGACGGTCGCGCAATAAAAATCACAAGAGAAATCCCTTCGACGACGAGCTGTCGAACGCCCGTAAATATAATATATGTGTATCATATATATATATAAGTATACGTTCGCTGGCAATAAATCCTTTTTTTTTTTTATGGAGGTGATGAGTAAACAGGAAGAACAGATATTTCGGTCCGTGCGGAGGACGAGAGGAAAAAAAATTCTCAACGTTCTGTTTTTAATCATCGCGTTGCCGCCACCGGTCGTCGACGGCAGCCCATGGAAACCCATCACGCGCTCTCACTTCGTATAAACACCCGAACGCTCATTACGCGCTTACGGAAGGCGTCTTCGTGCACATGTACAACAAACTTATACTTACTACTATGTACGTACGTATGTGTGTATGTGTGTGTGTGTATGTGTGTATGTACAGTGGCGTAGCCAGGGGGGGGTGTTTACCGCCCCCCCCCCCCACACGCACACACACACATCATTGTATTTTTCCAATATTAAATACTTTATTTATATTAATTATATACGAAAACTGTAAAAAACTTGGTTAAATTTATACTTTACTCCCCTCCCCCCTCCTATTTAATAATCCTGGCTACGCCACTGTGTATGTAAGTATATACTAATATATACATAGTATAGTATAGTATGTACTGGTTTATTGTGTTATATTTACTGACTATATATGTTGTCCATAATATTATGTGAATAACCATACATAATATTATATTATATGGTGTAAAAACTATAAGCGTATTTTCATTGTAATTTGTATACAAACCTTAAAGTTACTTGGAACTTGGAAGTATTTTACACGGTGAAACTGGTCAATTTTATATTGTTAGGTAGTTATACAAGCAGGTACTTATAAAGAAACATATTATATAAATATTTATTATTATTATTTATTAATAATAGTGTTGTTATTTATTCCGGAATTATTTTACATTATACAGGCACTGCAGGCTACAGGGACGATGTATTGAAACCTTTGTATACAATTTGTTATATTATTTGTTATTTTTTCAAATCAATGTACTTACCTAATTGTAAAACAAAATGTTCATCATATGTAATTTAAATAACATATTATAAAATGTCTATTAGTTATTACCATTTTTTGGTTGTACCTACAAAATTGTACAAAATAAAATACATAGTACTGGATAATTTTATTATTAATCCTCAAATATGGCAGTGATGGGGTAACGGACCTCCTTTTTACAAAATATAAATAAAAAAAAAAACAAAAAACGTATAATAGTTTATTATAATATAAATTAATAAGTTGTATTATTTTTACTATTGAAATTGTAACATAAATGTAATATTAAATAACATCGATTAATATATTATTATAAATATGTTATATGTATATATTTTGTACAATTTTTATAAATGTTAACGTGGGAAATCAATAATGTAGTTAATATCGTAGTTTTTTTTTTCACTGGGATATTTTTACGTTTTGATTACCAAATACAACGTATTAGGATACGGGTATCTAAATTGACCTCAGAGCCTAGGATAAAATATGTGCCAGTCGACCTGTTAGCCAGTTGACCAGCTACAGCTGGCTATGATATGTATATAATTATAAATGGATCCACAGAAAATAATATTACACACTATGTATGAAGGGCACGGACGAAAGCTGATCGGAGAAGCTGTGGAGAAATGTTTGGCAGTTTTGCATATTGTAATGGCATTGATAAAAATATACACGTGCGCGACGATCCTGCAGCGGTATTCAAAGTGACAATAAGTGCTTTTATTTTTTTCTTCTTTTAAACTTTTTTTTATCTCTATAATCCAATTCCACCCCTCTCCCGATCGCCATTCGGTTGGCGTTTATGACTACGAGGTGCGAACGAGTGCACTTAGAACGCGGTTTGACAAAGACCTAAAAATATTTGATTTGTCGTTCACCAGAAAGAAAAAACATCGAAAACAATTATCGTGTCAAACTAACTTAGGGCGGCATCGTGTTGCGTAAATTATTGTAAAATGTATTATTGCACACGATTTATTATATTATGAAAAATAAATCCATATATTAACTACGTACCTCGGAGCCATAAATAACGTCAATTATTTTTTAAAAGCCGATGAAATAAATCTTCTCTTCAACGAAAATTATTGAATACATTCCTCCAAATGAAGCAAACATAATTATAGAAAATACGTTTTAAAATATTTGCTATGAGGATTTTCTAAAGGAATATATTTTTTGGTTTTTTTATTGTTTTAATGTGAATCAATATTATATAATAAATTTACGTTTTCAAATAATTGCAGTCTGTTATATAGGCACTTAATATTGTAAACGATTTTGTCGTTAATGTATTTTAGATACCCATAATTATTATTCAAATATTCATTAAATTATCTCTGATTTAAATACATAAATCATACCTAATTACCTATCTATTGAAAACAATATAATATTGTCTATAAGTATGGCGATAGCAATAAGAGTAAATCGTAAAATATGTTACTTGGAAATTTTAACTTTCAGAAGTGTTAATGTTTATGATCAAATAATTTTTTTAATAACTGTTAGTTAATATTTTATTAAAATTAAATAACGTGCAAGCGTTATACACTTATATCCCATGATTTAATAAATAATAATACACATTAAGCATAATATTATACTGTATAAGGTTCAATACAAAAATTATGAACGTATATTAAAATCACTTTCGTGCAAGCGTCAACACGTTTATTGTAATAATAATAATAATAATAATAATAATTGAATTTTTATGTAACTTTGACAAGTAAACATCATTAATATACATTTTAATAAACTTTATCCAACGAAAAAGAATTGTTGGTCAGAAGTAGAAAAGTATAGTTCAGTTCAGGATATAGTATAGGTATAATATACCTGGTATATGATGTCAGTGTGAAATAATGTTGCAAACGAGATTTACTTCAGTGAGATTTACTTCAGTGAGATATACTTCAGGTCTGGTCGCTAAATTTTCAATTGGTTTTCTGTTCTACTGCAATATTTAACTTTCAAGATAAAAGAGAAGGTACTTAAGTTTTCGAAGCAATTAATGATTATTTTGACGGGTTGGCCTCTCTCAGGTATTAGGATAAATGTAACCTTTATTACGGCCTTACAGCGCTAGATACATAATTTTTTAGAAACTTAAGATCAAAAAAACGTAACTTTTTTCTGTGGGATTCTATTATAAAAATATGTTTATTTTATAATCATACAATAATCTATCTACAATATTTTCTATCAACGACATATACAATTTATTTTGTAGGTGTCAATATGCCTTTTTAAATTTGACTTCTTTAAGATATTACAGTTTTAAAATCCCTAGTCATCGTGGTTAGCTTAAATGACTTTCTAGCCCAGGGGTCTCCAAACTACGGCCCGCGAACAAGTTTTAACCGGCCCGCAGCTCCCATAGGACGATAAATAAAATATAGATATCTAAAGATATATGTGTAATTTAAAAAGTCGTTATCGCGGGCACGTATCATAATTTATGAGCTGAACGCGACGACAGACATTGCCCTTTCTTTTTATATTTTTATTTTTAACGTAAACTTATAGTAAACTTATATTTGTATACCTATATTTTCATAAAAGTTTGGAGACCCCTGCTCTAGCCAACGTAAAACTATAGTTTTTAATTTGTATTTGAGTCTCAATTTGAAATTTTGAAACAAATATTTTGATTAAACGTGATTAAATTAATTGAATAATACATTTTGTAGGGTATAGGTATAGGTAGTAAATATCTAATATACAGTAATGTACGTTTCAAACGCTGAGTCACTGTAATGTTTCGACTGCGTTGTTTATACTGTTTGTTATAGTTGTATATGTATACAAAATAACTGAGTAAAACTTTGATTAAAAATATATATATGTAACCAACGTTGAAAGTTAAAACCAACAATCGTTTTCTGCTGGTCTTACGTTCAAATGTATTTTTTGTCGAACATTTGCGAAATGTTCTCTATTTGCTGGGTTATGAAACCATGTCATTATATATATGATCAATAAAAAGCAAATAAACAATAATTATTTTTCCCGGAACCGATCATCGTTGAAAATCAAATAGTCGAGCACGTGAACATGTTAGCATGTATAGTCGTTGTGTAAACGGTAAACACTGGCCTTATTTATAAATCCAATAATCATTTGTGTGATACGAAAGTCTCGTGTGAACTTTGAGTGAAATAAATCGAAAACCGATTCGTGCAATACTGTATATTTCACGGTTATACAATAGAGTCCCGGGGGAACTTTTGGTAGTAATACAATTTACAATGAAAATACACATAGTATAATATATTATGTGTACGTAGTAATCTGCGCTCGAAGATTTCACGTCATCGACACGCTCTAATTTTAAGCGATGAATCACTGCGGCATATAATTAACACGAAATCGTCCAATACCACGCGAGATAGATACTAATTTATTACAAAACACATCGCGGAATCACATATATTATGTCACCAACTCAATACGTCATATAACATACCCTCATTGTATCCGATGAATGTATAATATAATATTATATGATCATCGGCACATCAAACTATAGCACAGGTAACCGCAACAAGCGGCTAAGTAATTAATATAATATATCTATAATATGTATGTTATGTATTCGAAATATTTTTATAACAACATAATCAGTTTAATCTATGATAAAATAACTGAAAAACATTTCAATTATTTCTTATTTGAGTAAAAATGGAATTGAATATGATTATATAACGATTATTTTATTTATTATCCCAAACCGAAAACCGTCTTAATGATTTGTATTTCCTTTAAGTATTTATAGGTATCCTGTCATAATAATATGATGCTTATTGATTGCATTGACGATGAATTTTTATTTGTTTTCATATTAAGGCAATATATTTGAATTTTCGGGCAATCGGGCAATGATGCGTGAAGTATGACTCGCGTCGTCAAATTGATTTCAAGCGATATACTTAAGCGGCCGTACGAAATTTAAATTAATTTAATATTAATATGGAGGTAGGTGTTAGCTTAAGTTGTACTACTTAAAAGTTAATATAGAATTCTATTAAAAACTTTTATTAGTATATTATTGCAAAGTTAACCTACTCTTAACTTCAATATAAAATTGTATAATTGATATGTGAATATTCTATGAATGTGAATAATAATTGTTTGAAATGATAAATGAAGAATAATCCATGCTTATTAACTTACATTCTTTTCAAATATGCTATTGATATCTTATGATTGTCTATGTGTTACTTGGGATGTGCCTAGAGAAGTATAGGGTACTATTAACATATCACCATGTTATGTGTAAACGGTGTGGTCCATGTTTAGAATTTCCTTGTTATTTGCCAAGTTATATAAAATGTTTAAAATGAATTCACTGCCTAGTCATTAAAAACCACATTCAATAACCACCACCTAACCGTAGTGAAGTGGTTAAATATTTTCAAATATTTTTGGTATAATATATGGTAACGTGTTATGCACATGGCTTACACGGAATACGGTGACAGTGTAATAGAGCCTTTTTATGGCACAGCAGTGTGTCCTGAAATACGGTAACCGGTATCCCGGGTCACTTTACTGAAGAATGACCATAATTAAATGGGCTAAAAAAACGGACCGATGACGGTTAATCGAAACCAAATCGAAAATATTATATTTATTTTGTTGATTGGCTCGCGATTGCTCGGTGGAGGGAGAGGGGACCAGGAGCGGACTGGGAATAAAAATCAGCCAATTTTGGGCTGATAATAAAATATTGACGGAGATCACCCACCTGCCACCCTAACCAGTCTACCACATGGGAATAACGATAAGTAGGTAGTACAGTTGTAAATTGTAATACCTACCTAGGTGACAAATAAATAAAGTGATGTTAACTTACAAATGGAATTGTATTCAACTGTACGCGGTATAGTGGAAACCCGACTTTACACGCGAGCAGTAACCACGATATTTTCCGTTGATCGATGTTGAAGGAAAACGGTATAGTTGCCAACCGTTTTCTCCGCGTTACCATTATACATATTATTACGGTCGGCATAACACGCTCACAAAAACGAGAAAAAACATTTCGTCAGAGTCGTTAATAATAAACCAATCAAAGTCTAGTCAGACCGTATAAATAGGCGACCCTAATGACCGCGTGGTGTATATTTTTAAATGTAATTCAATGGATAATAACACAGATCGCATATATATACACGACTACACGAGGAGAAGAAAACTGATCTGTAAAATATAATATATGTATACATAAATATCATACATCTAACACCTATATTTACTATTATTATTATTATTATTATTATTATTATTATTATTATTACTATATACTACGCAACTGGTGTGCTAGCACTGTTAGTTGTCGGCCGCGGCGGTGGCAACTGATCGGAAGACGACTGTTCGGTCTGACTATTTACAGCAGTCCTCTCGACGATTGAATATTTCATTGATGCATCGTGTATAAATAATATAATTTAACATATTATTATTGTTATTACGGAAAAAAAAATATATTATCGAGAATCGCTCGCCGCAAAGCTGCAGCATCGTACGCGCGTTTATATTTACTATGTACAGACTATTATAATACTGCTACCATACAACAGTCTGCAGCTGCTGCGTAGGTATAAGATTTTGAAATTTCACAGCGCCATGCCTTCGCGGTCGACCGAATGAATATTCTCGAATCTGTATAACATAATGTATACGCATTCATCACGTTTCGGGGGTGGCCGACGTACATTCGCAGCCAAACAAAAAATGTAGGTGTATAAAATTGACCGTGAAATGTAGGTTGTTTGTCATTAACTATCAACCCCCGAGTACGATATTTTAAATTTTACAATTTACAGCATAGTAATTTATAACATTGATTTTTAATATATTTTATCCAGTTTTCAGCCGGGTTATATATATTCAAACCTATAATAATAAAAATGTCTTCTCAAAGTATAACGAAATACTTATATAATATCGAAATAAATTCAAATGTTTCGAAATCAGTAACAAAATTATATAACCCACATTAGCCATTAATCAATTACTTCATTGTGACAATATTGTAAAAAATATATATATGTACATAAAAAAAATTATTAACCTTGAAGCATCTATATCAGACTAACTTTTTTTTTTATTAATAACTTACAAGAAATTTTTTAAATTTTTCCCATAGTTTATATAATTTACGCTGTCATTTAAATGTAATAGATATTTAGAAATACTTAGTTGTAAAATACAAATCATATATAACATCAGGTGGGGTAAGTGAAATGAAACATCAAATTTACAAGTTCAATTTTAACTGATTACTATAGGTATTTACATTTTAATATTTATGTCCTCAATTATCCTCTTACCTCACAAATCACAAACAAAGTGGTAAAATGATGCACAGCTAGAAACAATATTATACTCTAAACACGACAGCCGTCGAACATATTAACGATAAGAATTCAACCAAATTAGAATTATTAATAAGCGAACCCGAGAGTCTCTATCGGAAAACCACGTGCATACTACGCACAGTCCGTAACGAAAATCACGTTACATCACGTAGATCTATCTACAATTATCTTACAAATTATAAACGTTAAAATTATTTACACAATTTACGTAAACTCGAAATTATCATATTATATATTGTCTAGGTTATATATGTACTATAAATTATAATTTGTGAATTATACTTAATAATTATCAATTACATTTACAGTAATTAGCATGGATTCAAAAAAGTGGGAATGTAGGTAACCGGTCTAGTGATCTGCTGTACAGCACATCTTGAGTGTACTTCATCATAGAGTATCTGTATAATATAGGTAATACGTGTTAAATTTGAATACGATGATAAATCATTGCATAAGAATAATGGTTCTGAGCGAAGACAGAAAGTGGACTTATCCATATAGTGGATAGTCTGGTCTGTCAGCCTATGATATAATTATGCCATTTCATTGAGTATATAAAATATAGAAATATACATAACAGTTTAAAATCCTCATGAAAAATATTTTTGTACTATGTAGTACAACAAAATAACTAAAATCACCATTCATTAAATTGTCAATTGTCTATAAATAACTCAGAAAATTTCAAAGTATTTTGAACATTATCATATGTATAGAATATCAATATAAACATTTGGTGGTAACTTTCTACAGCTATTAGTTTTTGAATCACAACAAAATAAGAATAACGATTTTGTCAAAAACTGGTTAAGCGTAAAATTCCGATTTTCCCAAATTTTTATTTTAATTTTCCCGATTATTCTGAAAAGTATAAGTACTTACTGGTAAATAGTAATTTTTATTTCTACCTCCCAAAAGTATCATTAGGTTCGGTTTCCTGTCAGAAAAAATATTGAAATTGAAAAACAACACTTTTTTCTACTATAACTCGTTAATACAAAGGTACCTACAGAAAAAAAATACACAAATCATTATTCAATATAAAATCAATAAATTCATAGCTATGCTCAGAATCTAAAATATGTAGTAACTACCGTAATATATTGTGTACTTTTGTGTTTATACTCAATAATCAATGTTACTACTTTGTAGAGAATAAAATATACATAATATAATACAGCGTTTATTTTTTTTACTACTTAAGAAGTGCCCTTTGGCGATCCAAACTTCTATTTTTTAAATAAGAACCCACCTTTTTTACTGCAAATTACTTAGCTGGTGATTTTCTTAAATATTTTAATGTATCTAAGTCAAAATTTTAATGAGTAATTTCTGTGATATTAAAATGTTTATATTCCTCTTACTGAGGATAATAATCCTTTAAAATGGTTTTATAAAAATAAAAATTATAAGTAATAACTGATGTACTATTTATTATACTTGGATCATTTTTTACAAACTATTCATAGATTAATAGTAACTACTAACTTTTTCAAATGACAAATCGTCTCCTAATCTTCTAAGTCCATTACAATAGACATATTATTATGCTTAGTACACAAAGTCATATATCTTAAAAACAATTCACTTGAATTTTGAATTAGATAGGTACATGGAAAAAAGGGTGGGGGTCCTATTTGAAAAACGGAAGTTTGTATTGTCACAAGATCATCCTTAAGTGGTTCAACATATCTCAAGGATTCGAATATAATATGGTGTTCACTGTTCAAGTATGTATTTGAAAATTCCAAAAATGAAAATTTAAGCTTAAAAATAGAGTGAGCATGTTTAAAAAATCACCTGAAATATAATATATTAACGGCTGTATTGAAAAAAACCAATGTTTTTATGTATAGTCGATATAGTTATAAGAATTCAATCATTCCCCATATTATAGTAAATAGTAGGTATAGTAAAACCCTATATTGCTTAAAAGAATTTAAATATATTTTATTTTGTTCGTAGATTTTTTTATCCCTTAGACTGCAGTGTGAACGCACTAGCACTTGAGTTTTAAACATTTTATTTCATCTTATAGTATCGTATACTCTCTATAATATATTCTCTTCGTGCGATACATTTTAAGAATATCTCAAACCGACATTTAAGTGAAATTGTGATGTTGACCTTCCTTATATTGCTAGTACTTCTGCAGTTGTATATTCATTTCAAATATATTATATTTCCCATCTGAATATATTACTTCTTTCAAAAAGTCCGTGTCACCGTAAGGTCTATATATTAACTTTATGTCTTTATCCGATGTATACATTACTATATATTTATTATTTCCCTACTTTAGATACATATTATATTCAACATAAAAGCATAGTTTATATTACCCTAAAAAATACAACATGTAATTTCATAGGAATACTGAATAAACAAAAATAAGTCGTTAAAGGACATTGTTAGTCAGTATGGTATTAAACGGTTTTAGGTATGCGTAATATCTACATATCTAGATCATAGTTGTAACACGTATAGACTGTTGTTGTAATTAACTGTTTTCACCCAATACTTATTTCAATATCGAATTTTAGAAATATAGGTATTTAGAAAAATAAATTGTATTAAAAGTCAATTGGAAATCTGACATAAATCAATACATATGTAGGTATATACTCTTAAACTGTTGGCTTTAATATATTAAATTCATTAAAATGTGCATATTATCTTTTACATATTTTATATCAACCGATTATTTACTAGGTATAAAAATGTCGTGAGCAACATACAACACTGCCCGATCAATTTAACCGCAAATATAAACCAATTATTTTTTGTGCAATATTTTTTACTATATTTATTATTACTATCCAATGCTTATAATTATACGATATAGATCGAAAAACAAAAAAAAAAATTATTTAATTATACCTAATTGTATTATTATTACCTATATTTGTTAGTATACCTACCTACATGGTTTACTAGAATATAAATGGCACTCAGAATTGCAAACTCTGTCTGCAGGTTTCCTATAGACTTGCCATTTATTTGTTTTGTAAAGCTGCGTACCAGTGCATCGACCATCCGTCAATACTCAATTGTATCAAGGCATTCGTAGGAAGTTCAAATTGACGGGCAGGACCAAATCTACCATAATAAACATAACATATTATAAAAAATATTTCTGTTGGTGTTGTATAACATTCAATTACCCTTGTTTTATCAATAAATTCTTTATATAATATTACCTTTATAATAATCATCAACAATACTGTTGGTTGATATTAAAAAAATATTTAATGTAATGTATTATTATACATGCTGAATTACCCGGCGTTGCACGGAAAAATTGTGATTATTTACCTCCTTTTGGGCGTAATTCGTTGTGGAAGAAATATCTTTTAAAAGTGTAAATCATATTATATTTTAATTTTTAGCAATCCTGCGTGGTTTCGCCCATGAGACTAGCTTGTGATTATGCGAATAACAGCACCTTTATGTTATCAGGTAAGCAATCAACTTGCAATCTACTTGTGGTAGATTGCAGACCCAGCGAGGTGTGTACGTATAAGTATATAAATACGTATCAAAGTTATATCGAGTTTGTCAGGGGCAAATTGACAATTAATACAAAATCTTAAAATCAGTAAAAATAAGAAAAAAAACATTGTAAAGACGTTGCGAAAAATTGAGCCACTAAAACCGTGATTCGGACTCTATTCGTACCTACTAAAATACATAGAAGCGCCACTACGTCAACAGGTTTACTCGGTGGTTTTTTCTTGGCTTTTTAAATTTAGACCCAGTGGTTTAGGTTGAACGTTGATCGATCTATCAAACTTTGAACCCCTTTTCACCCAGAGGACGAATTTTAAAAAGTCCTTTCATAGGGCGCCAACGTCATAAGACGAAACTACTGTCCAAATTCCAAACTCATAAATTCAGCGGTTCCAGCTAGGTGATGATGAATCAGTCTGTCAGGACAAGTTATTTTATATATTTAGATATATAAAGTAATTATAATTTTTAATATTTTAACTTTTATAGGTAACCTAACTAATTGCAACTAAGGAGAGAAAGTTAGAAGTTAAAATGTTAGCAAATAACTTTTGACATTAATTGTGGATATACAATAAATACCCTTTATCAATCTATTTTTATTTTTAAATATTTACGTTGTATTATTGTTTATTTATTAAAAAAAAAAAAAAAGTCTTAAATCTTTTTTTTATCTTCTGACCACTTTTTTCTGGGTATTATTGGTTATATTGTTGTATATTTTAAATTATTTAATTCCGCATAAACGTTTTCTTCAAGTTATATGGCAACGGGTATATATATCGATACTGCTATTTATTTCTTGAGTAAAATAGGTATGCATTTCAGTCTGTTGTTTACGGTGCGCTTAATAGTTTGTTCCTGTTATGACATATATTTGAAATGTTAATACCTACGTAGTTATAATATGGATTACAGACTATAATATATAGTTTATATCTACTACCTCGATCGAGGCGTATTGCAATTTAAATTATAATATAATAAACACAATGGTTGTTAATCGAACCGTTCATTTATAAGAATAATAATATATATTATATTTATTATTTTTATGAATGAATGACATATAATAGGATATTTAAATGCACCGTGCACACACTTGCGTATTCGACCGGGATAGCCGAAGGACGGGGAGCTATAATTTGTCATCAATCATCATATAACACATTATACCCATTTAAGTATTATAGGTTTTAATATATGGTGTATATGTAAGTATAAAGTATATCATACATTTCTACAATATTATGTGTGTTCTATATTATTGTTACTACTTGTTAGGTATTTTATATTTTTTCGTATGAAATCGTCAACATATATTATATGTTATATGGGCATGGCATGCGCGCGGTGTTGGTATACCCATTTAAGTACTATAGGTTTTAATATATGCTGTATATGTAAGTATATCATACATTTCTACAATATTATGTGTGTACTATATTATTGTTACTACTTGTTAGGTATTTTACATTTTTTCGTATGAAATCGACAGCATATATGTTATATGGGTATGCTATACGCGCGGTGTTGGCACATCGCCTAGGTGTCGGCGGCGTCGAAGGCTGCGTGTCCCTCTATAATCATTATTATTATTATCATCATAGCATTATCGAGAACGGCGGTGGCCATGGATTGGCCGACGGCCGTCCTGCCCATTTTTTCCTCTCTGGTCCAGCCGCCGCTCCGCCCGGGGTGACAGTCCGCCCGGCCACTCCAACCGGTTGCATTGGTAATGCGTGAATCGTGTACGACGGGTGTAAACAACAAACGGTCCGTATGCACGTTTACGGTACTCGTTGTGTAAATATTAAATGTGTATATTTTATACATGCGTGCCTTAATGAAATAAAACAATAATTAGTTACGGGTTTGCGGTGTATTTACCTGTATAATTTTGAATTTATTGATTAATAGAAAAATTAAATGCTCTGTTGAAGAAAAAAAATTGTATTTCATATTTTTAACGATAATTTCGGTTATTGTCGTTTATCTTATAATATAATAAAACGACGATCGGTCGAGTGCAAGCGTTATCGAAATAACGGTATGGATATGCTGATCGTTAAGACTGAAGACGAAAATGACGAGAGAAAATCTCTCAACAACAGCAATAATAATAACAACAACAACAACAACCACAATAACAACAATAACAATTGTAAGAAGAACAACGGCGTCGGAACGACAGCGAAAACGGTGGCGACGACTGGTGGCGTCGGGACCGGTAGGTCCGAAAAACCACCCTACTCGTATATAGCTTTAATCGTCATGGCAATTCAGAGTTCACCGGTGAAAAGGCTCACCCTCAGCGAAATATACTCTTTCCTCCAGCATAGATTCCCTTTCTTCAGAGGTTCTTATCAGGTAAATACAATCACTGTATAATATATTGCGACTTAAAATATATGAAAAGAATAATCACAGTGTTTAAGTGTATATAGAGCCGTATAAGTAGGTCTTTCATATTATTATATTACCTGCTGCAGTATAGTGTATACATAATAATATACGATATAGGTAGGTACTTAACGTATTAATTTTCTTTTAAATAATGTTCAATCGAATTTTTTTTGGAAAACAATAAAACAAACTATTCTTATAGGTCTATCTCTCTCTCATTAATTTATTTTAAACAGACTTTGTTTCTGCCTATTTTACAATAAATATCTACTATTATTATTAGTAACATAATAAATAATAAATATATATCTATATAAATTATTTCAGTCGTTTTTTATGCTACTGCGTGTAATCGGGTGTTATTTGCAGCTATACCTTGCACACTACTAGTTTATACCAACAGATAGTAAGATAGGATAGATAACAAATTAAGAAATATTTATAAAATAAAAAAAAATTATTTGAAACACTATTGTAAAAACACGAATTTATATTTACTTTTGCTTAAATAAATTATGCAAGTACTTTTTAACGATTTAAAAAAATAATCTTTGAAAAACTTTTAAAAAATAGTATTCAACTTATAACTTTATCCTATAATTCTTTATCAAATTAATTGTTATGTCTGGCATTTTTATTGCCGTAATTCGTATCTTTTTGTACTTAGTAGGATTTTACTATTATAGACTTACCGTAACTATAGCCAATAAGATACCATTAAACTGGCATTATCAAATAATAAAATGTTGTATCTTTTTTTTAAACTCTTTATATTTAATCACACATACACAGCCAACAGGTAATCTAGTTATTACAACCTTAAATGTGCTGCTTGATACGTTTTTGTTTGCTGTAATATAGCTATTAAGTATTGAGTAAATGTAATAAGTAGCATGATCGTTAAATAGTTATTCTAATCCTTACAAATGTATAGTCTGCATTGGTTCATAAATAGTTTTTTTTTAATTTAATACAGGTTAAAAGTAAATACGTTATAAAATGAAAAATGATATACATTGACATTCAAAATTATGGGAAATAATTATGACCAATTATATGCATATTCAATAGATACTGTATTTGTTAAATATATTTAATTTAAATTAAATAAAAATATTGCATAATATAATATATTATATTATAATATTATATCTAATAAAAATGTATATTTATCTTGATAAATATTAAATCAGTTTAAGATGATTAAATTAAAAAATAAAATATTTATTCAGGATAAAATTATAACGACTAATATGATTTTACTGGTATATTTTTAATATATTTTTGGTATGGTTAAATATTAAAACTATATTTTTTTCCTGTCATAGGTACCTATTTTAATAATTAAGTAATTGTAATTTAATGCAGTGCAGATGGCTATTTATTAGGCCCACCAAAATGCCTTTATATAAGTAAAATATATGTTTAGGTGACAAATTATATAGGTAACTCCTTTATTAATATAGGCTCCTTAAAAGTATGGATACCTATAACTAATAAGCCAACAAGACACTGCAGTCTGCAGTGATAATCATAACGACCTCTTCTTAAAGAACCTAAATTCTAATCAAAATTACTGATGACTGTGATAAGAAACAATTAACAAATAAATTATATTAATATATTATTACAATTTCAAAGTATAGATTATCAAGTAGATGACTCATAAATAAGCGTAACATTATATAGTGAATTCTTCATAGTGGCAGTAGTAATATTATGGAAGAAGGGGGGGGGGGTTGGCTAAAAGAAACATACAATTCCAGCGAGTGAAATTTTTTTTATAGCCAGCTTTATGTTCATCATTTTAAGATATTATGTATAGTGTAAATAAATACTATACATATTCGATATCATAAATAAATTTAGTAGGTAACTCAAAATCTCACAAAATAAATAATATTATTTTAATATAATTTATAACTTTACGTTTTAAATACTAAGGGTGCAAAATAAATAGTTTATTTTTCCTTAATCAAACTGCTCAGTATCAAAAATAAACATTAGCTTTTTGATTGATAATTCTTGTAAAATAGGTGTAATTCACTTTTCACATTTAGGTACCCATATGTGATATAATACCCTATAATACCTGATATATTCGTGTTTTTACTTTTTACTTACATTTTATATTATATTTGCACAGACGTGCAGCATTCATTCTTTTTACATTTTCAAGACCTTCGAAAGTAAATATCAATTTAACACAATTTGTGTGTGTTGGCATTCTATAATGTGTATGTTGTACCTATAGTTAACATTTTACTTATTGAAATTACATTAAATAATTAAGAATTAAGATAATATAACGTTCACAATAGAAACTAAATGTATTGTGATTTTGAAAACAATTGATTTGATGTCAACATAATAATATGAGATCAAACGAAATAAAACTAATAATTTATGTCGACCGAAAAATCGGTACAAAACTTTCTACCTATACGTTAATATATACTTGAAACTGAACAATACGATTTAACTATAATATTAATTTTTTTACTTGAGTCTGGTCTGCTATTGTCCGTACTAGTGTGTCATATAGTCATTTAATAATATTATCAATGGTTGGAACTTAGAAGTAGTGTACTGGTTATAGCGTCGGTATAGTAGCACAATACTTTTTAGAACGGTGCAGGTATTATACTGCGTTGTTTCAGTAGTTACTACTTACTAGTTAGCTGCAATAGTATTTCTCAATAATTTTCGATCGAAAATAGCGAACATTTAAATTTTATATCGTTGAATGTTATTTTTTACAAGCATTTACAGTTCATAATTTGTATTAAAAATAAATTTTAATTTAAAAAAATGTACCTGTACACAATATAATATATCCTAACAAAATACTGAAATTATGTAACATCGAAATTGTGCTGACTTTGAGGTTAGGTACCACTTATCAGCTTCACTTAAGATTTTTTTACACACCGGTAACCAGCAACTATAGCTGCTAAAAAACTAAAAATTAAGCGCTCTATACCTATATTTGCATAGGTACAAGTAGTTATAAATGTAGTTTGCAAACTTTTTATTTGTATTTGTATTTATGTAACATTGTAACGGTAAGTTTTCATTGTAATATAGTATTATATAACTATTATTTGCGTATATAAGTGTGGATAAGTATTTTTACTAAGTTTAAATAAATAAGTAAATTAATTAACATAACTCTGTTGCCCTGTAAATTCTCCGTATTTGCTGTAAACACTTAAGTCTAAATGTCTCCCGTATTACGGTAATCGTTTTATTTTTATCTTTTTTGAATCACCCCTTCCCGTTATGAATGTACCATAAATTCTATGATGCGGATCGTGAACGTAAAACAAATACCTACGAAAGTGAAATATTATATTTAATATTATGATAAATTATTCACCTCTCTGTGTGTGTTATACTTACTGTATAGATGTTTTGCACTTAAATGCACGTTATCCGATTTATGCATAAATGGTGAATTTATTATATTATGTCATATTTAACTATTTAACTATGTAGTGAAATGAGTGCGTTTGTTTTATAGGGATGGAAAAACTCAGTGCGGCATAACCTGTCACTGAACGAATGTTTTATCAAGCTACCGAAAGGTCTTGGACGTCCTGGCAAAGGTCACTACTGGACGGTGGATCCAGCGTCAGAGTTGATGTTTGAGGAGAGCTCGTTCAGGCGAAGACCCCGGGGATTTCGTCGCAAGTGCCAACAGAAGACTGTTGGACCAATCGGCGGCGTCGGTAATGGTTATCAAACGTCACAGTACCACCAGCACCTCCACCACCATCACCATCACCAGAATCTACAGTTGCAGCAACAGCAACAGCATCACCATCATCCATCCATCCAACAGCAGCAACCGCAGTCGTTGCCACAGACGCAGCCGTCACCGGTTCTGCCACCTCCACAGCCACCACAGCCTCCACAGCAGCAGCAACAACAATCAATCGCCACCCAACCACTTACGCAACAACCGCAACCACAGTCACAGCCGGCGGCGTGTTACTTGCACGACCAGTACGACTACAAGGACGCCACGGCTGCAATGGTCGCGGGATACCATCACCAACAACAACATCAACAGGACTACGGTAGTGGTGCAGGCGGTGGAGGAATTGGTGTCAGCGGTGGTGGAGGGTACTGCAGCAGAAACGACCAGTTGGACCATTTTGCGGCCAGCTTTTGGCAAAGCCAAAAATCTGACGGTTACGTCGGAGGTGCAGGTGGTTACCAAGAACAGTTTGATTATGGTTGTCAGTATAACTTGACTCACGACAATGGTGAGTACCTACTTATTTTTTTTCACAATCCATTTTTTATCTATACAAATCATTAACTACATATATTACACAGCCATATCTATATGTGTATACTGTACAATGTTAACGAGTGTTATCGAATACTTTATTGAGACTGTTAAATCGATAGTGTTGTATATATTTAATATTTGTATGAATGGTTGAAGGGGAGAGTATACGGTAACAAATATGTGAGATCGTTTGTTGTATTGTGCGGTGATTGTGGAGTGTTTGACCACTCGTGGCTTTGGGTGAATAGTCAAGAGGAAATAATGATTCAATTAGAACTATATACAACATCATCTGCAGGTTGTGTCAAAGCAAGAATTTGCACATCAAGCGTTCTGGTGACCTCGATCTTAGGTATTAACCTACAAACTATGTCTGGTCGTAAAAGATTTTTTTGAAATTCACACGATACATTTTGTGTCAACGATCCTATTGAAAAAAATATCCATATGCATATAATAATATAATATACTATATCCATTACGTGATACTCAAGCGCTTTATAGTGTACGTCATTATAATATTGTGTCATGTGTGCGCTGTGCCTATTATAAGGTATAATACAATATCATAGAATATAATATTATTGTTAACGTTTTTATGAATCAATTGTTTCCATAAAATATTGGAACTCACAAACATCAAACCTAGAAAATTAATTAGTAAATTATATATAAATAAATAATAAAATACAATTTAAATTTTAGAATAAATCTTCAAAAATTAAAATCTAAAACTTGTTAACTTCTTTATAAGAAATTGTTGATTATATTTATAATTTTAACGTTTGTATATAAGACATAATATAATTCTTTTGAAATGCATTGACAATTTAAGAGTAATTCTTTTATAGTGGCGAACTTTTTGTTTTGTTTTTTAATGAGTAACGTGAAAATCTGAATAATTAAATTGAGAATATTAATTATTAGCCCCGTTGTAAGCTATCTGAGTCTTTCATTACACTATAACTGCTGTATGTCTGTATATAATATTATACTATACCTAAATCATTAACTAATAAACCATTATATAAAATATTCGATATTTTAGTTCCAAAACTGTAATTCCATAAATCAGATATATACCTATACAACCTATACCTACAGTATATTATGTCTTAATTATATTATTTTTAATTATTATAATTACAACTATCATAGTATACATTTTAGGTATATGTAACGTTAAAATACTATATTGACAAAAATCTAAAATAGGTACCTACCTTGTAAATATTAAAAAATAGATTATTTTACGTTTGGAGATTTAATTTAAATTAAATAATAAAGAAATAAAGAAGATCTATTTTTTAATATTGTAACAGAGAAAATACAATTTGTATATACATTAAGACGTTTTATTAAATATTTTTTTACTATATACAGCAATAAGAAAAAAATTAGTTAAAATGTATTTTTTCATTAGAATATTTTTAAATTTTGAATTTTATCACATTCGGAATATGTCGAGCATACTTATAGGCGTAGTGTATTCAAATGCAGTGGAAGCAGAGTTAATAATTTACTACCCTTACCTGCAGGGATCCCTTTTCATTTCTCAAAATTATCAATTACAATATAATCATCCTTTGTCTCTGATATAAAATAATTATTTTTCATAAAAAACTATAAATTAACTAATAAATCATCGTGATCTATTCTAGGTTTTGATTGACTATAATTGCCATTCTGTAAAAAAAGTTTACAACAACAAAATGCAAAACGGTTGGGACAGGAAAAGTCATTTAAACGCAGTGAAAAACCATTTAAAAGCGATTCTGATTTTTGGTTTATTTATTTCTGGATAATATAAATCCGAGCATACTCGCCGAATAATGAATTTAACAGGTTTAAAAGATTTTATGATCAAAAAAAACTGGGGAATTTTAAAACGAACTCTCTAAGGTATGATGTATCTAACTATGTAAGTATGTTAAATGTATTATCTACAAAGGAACTGCTTTTCTTCATTAAGTTTTTAGAAATGTTCCATCAGGCGTCAGTTATATAGAAATAATTTAATAATAACTAGTCGTATATATTTTATATATGAGATTCCAGAACCGCTATACGGGGGCCGTATAAAGTTTCAAAAGAAAAATTATTTTTATAAAGAAACCTAATGCTTTTCTAATTTCTCAAAACTAAAAACTTTTCACATAAATAAAAATATAGTAAATAACTAAACATTAATACATTATTATTATTTTACAATAGGACCGCTGGCTATAACAAACAAAATATAATTTTACTCGACACCCTTGCAGCAGCTTTTACCAAAAAGTTTCTATATTCCCTAAATGAAATAAAAATGTAACCTTAAATACTTAATACGCCCCACTGCCCATGAACAATAATAATAATAAAAATAACAATGATATTAATTTAAGACTCTGCACTCTGCAGTTATATAGACACCGTTGGTACACACGCACAAAACAGCCTAATGGTTATTACGAGCTGCTAACACAATAATCCTCAAGCGCCGTATGCACCGTGGTCATATTATTATTAATTATTATTATAGTCATACTATTTTAAATTTTAATACGTGTGATATTGAAACCAAGTGGCACGGGTACTCCGAATATTTATCGTTATTGTTATTGCCACGCAGAAAACTCCGCTTCGGGTGGACACAAACCAAACGCAGTACAGAGCAATAATAATAATTATAATATTATAACGCTTGCGTGAATTAATATAATAAAATCACCGCGCCGATATAGTTATCATCGTCGTATTATTACGAACGCGTACCTATTACACACTTAAAAGTTAAAATGATAGTGATCATTTTATCGGGATCTTCGAACCGATTTATAACAGCTATACGATACATATTATGTACGAGTAGGTATTTAATGATCGTCATATTATATACCTTCGGGATGAAGTTTTTTTTTGAATCCTATACTCAAAATTAGTACGGTTAACGAATTTTCCTTCTCACTTTTATTTTTAAAACAAATCATTATATTATTTCTGTTTGTCAGAGTAATAAATAATATAGCATCGATGTGGTTTTTGTTGATTCGGATTTACTGAATACTCGTTAGGTTGAATTTTAAACATGACGTGCATACATAATATATATATATATTATAATATATTACAGTCCGACGATTTTAAAAAGTGAAACAAACGCGATCTTTGTGTGCATATCGCTTATATCGTACGACATGGCGTTTTTAGTTGTTTACGAACAGTGTTTAGGTCGTGAGCACACATCGTTTAAATGTGTTTCGTTGTGCATTCATAAAAAATAAACCCCCGTGGACCAATTTTATATCACATGTTGGCAATAAACAGTGTGTTGTGACTGACAAACAGTGTCCTATAAAAAGAAAACCTCGTTGTCTTATTATAATAATATAATATATAACATAAATGGGTCAAACCATGTTTTTTATGCATATTGATAT
Source organism: Nasonovia ribisnigri (assembly GCA_027563435.1). Classification (NCBI taxonomy): domain Eukaryota; kingdom Metazoa; phylum Arthropoda; class Insecta; order Hemiptera; family Aphididae; genus Nasonovia; species Nasonovia ribisnigri. The sequence continues at coordinate 44,585 of JANEHU010005107.1, forward strand.
TATATTTTTTATTCTGACCTATATATTATTATATGTACGATACGATCCCTTTGACCTCCACGTATTTAGACGACCGCAGCGTCTAATTGTGTGGGACACCCCCTCGGGCGAGGACTGCAGTGTGGTCGTGTGTGCTACAGTGCATAAATCTCACCATTATATATATTTATATACATTATACACTGTATCACAGAGAACGAGAGTTGAGAGTATATAATAATAATAATAATAATAATATAATGTGCAGAGCTGGGTGCAAGATGACGACGAGTGTTCTGCACAGTGCAGTCGTATTATATATATATAAAGGTATTTAATTATTTTCGTATGCAAGGTCAAGAGGTTTCGTCACCGATCGCGTAGGTCCTCTGAAACGCACGTGGCCTTGTCAAAATATATGTACACATATATATAATTTAAAACAAAACCACTTGTTGACTGTGAAATACGATGACATGTTTTTTCGTTCTTAGTTAAACGTGTCGATTTCGCCACACATTGGCTAAAAGTCAAAAAGGTACAAGTGTCCAAGTGGGTGTGAAAAATGTATACGCTCGCAGACGCCAGCCATTATAATATCATATTTTTAAGTCGTCTAGTGTCTGACGTCGACGTCGACGACGACGACGACGTTAATCTGTTATTTATTGAACGTCTATTAATTTTGTTTTATTTTTTCCATCTATTCGTTTCAGGTTATAGCACGGTTGCGAGAAGATCAGCGAGTGCGGCCGGACAAACACAACAGACTGTCATGGACAACAGTATGAACGCCAGTAGCGGATTACCACAACACATAAGTCTCCACCATTATTATGACTGTCCAAAGTTTTGTTAAGCTTTAGTCTTAGATATGAGTATATCGTATATGACGTTTATTACGCATCGGGCTTTCACATTTCGAAAAAGTATCAAGCGTTTATTAACACAATAGAAACCGTATAAAAACCTCAAAAAGTATTTCCCATTCAAATCGGGTACCTATAAATTTATTTTGTATATATAAATGAAAAATAAGATATATTTTGGCTAAATGTATGTTTAATATTATTGTACATCATGAATTGTATATAACGCTCGTAAACATTAAAATTCATGGGTAGCCAAATCGGTGTATCGAAACATTAGGTTATCGCGTGATTCCTTCAACAATATGTCTTTCACTTTTAAGTATTAACGAATATTAGAATATGTTATCTTTAATCTAAATAATTTGATTACCCAGATATGATCATAAGGCATTCACACAACAGTTTATAACTGACTTCAGTAGCTCAGTGACTCAGTGCATGTGAGCAGTGAGCTGTGAGTATACAGAATATTATATAAGTAGCGAAATAATAATATTTTAAATCCATTTATGACAATTTTTTTAAAAAAAAAACATTTAAAACAATACACGTATTTGTTAGTTTATATCCTTGTTTTTAAAAACCTTTTTGGGTTTATAATTTAAACACAAATAAACTAAATAAACTACCAACCAAAAAAAATCATAAGAAATTATAGATACCAAAAATTAATTTAATCTCTCAGTATGTATGCAACAAAAATATTGCATGATATCAGTTATATGTCATGAAGTTTTATTTTTTAAGTTTAAAGTGTGATGTTTATAATTTATTTATAAATTAACATATTTTCTCAACATTTTGTAAATTATTATATAATAATTGGCCCAACCATCAGTTGTGCGAATACGAATATCGAATGTCTCTAGTCTCTATATATAATATATCGACAAAATGTGAATGTTCGATATTTTGTATTGATTAAAAGGCTGAAAATAGAATATTTAAATCAATATATTGTATTACGTATATATGTAAATATAGATACAAAATTATTTTAAATATTATTAAAACCGTTTTGTTAAGAAATAAAACATAACGCACAAAAATCATGTGTTTTAGTATGACGTGTATATATATTATATAGCCTCGATGTTCTTTGCATATAAAATATATTACATAATTAAAGGTCTACTCGCCTTGCGTCTGTGTAGACATTATAAATAGCATTTATTGAAAGTGGTTTTTTTTCTTTATTTTGCGAGAAATCTCAAACGCACTTATCACTGCTTGCACATAAAGGGAGCACGTTGTAAAATGCGGGAGGTGGAAATTAAAAAAAGGTTAAAACGTGCAAGACGGTAAACGTGGTAGGTATATATATTCAATAATCGTAGATACTCAAACGGACCACCCGGACCCATACGTGTGGTACTCAAACACGCACACTTATAAAACATAATATATACATGATATATTATATTATTATACATTACCATGTCATGCGGACTTTTGAAATACACAAAAAATCGTTTTATTTTTATTTTTTTGTCAGAAATGCCGATTTGGCTGAACATGTGTTAACGCGAGTGTTGTATGTGTTTCCCCGCTCGCGTCTCGTGTTTAATAGTGTACAACACTCTTCCACTCCCCATGTATGTGTGTGTGTGTGTGTGTGTGTGTGTGTGTGTGTGTGTGCAAGAGCGCTTACCTACATCGAACTTCTAGACAATAAAACGCATCCGAAACGTAAACAGAATCCCTTCGTGTAAACATGGCCCGGAGTCAAAGAATTCGTACCGAATTTGTATCCTTTAATTTAATATAAAAAAAAAAATAGAAATAAAAATGAAAATCACCACCGGAAGAAAGAAAAAAAAGCAAAAAAAAAAATATAATATAGGTATATATATTATATATGTTGTACATTTTAACAAACGTTATGTGGATGATTGAACTTTTATTATTTTTATTTTACGTTCACTAAAAAAATAAAATGTATAGATGATAGCGGGGGAGCGGGCTTCCTTTATAGAATATGCTGTCAATACTCAATAGTAGGACCCAATATCGCAAACGGGAATATCGATTCTGCTAGTAAACAAGTAGGTAGTTGTAAAACAACACTTCGGTCCACCGTACGCATACATTTTTACCTGAATACTCCTTAACCGGTTTAACCCTTTATGTAATGATTAATTAAAAAATAAATCTATACATCTAACTTAATTATTTAACCCGAGATATTTTTTTTTGGTAATATTATACGCCAATAGAATAATATAATTGTTCTTTTCTATACACAGTACACGTATCAAGCAATCAATGATAAAATACTAAACGCGTATTGGTGCATTTTTTAGGAAATGATTACCCAAATTTGTACATGCAAAATAGATGGCATCGATACTATCAAAATCGATTTACTTTATCTTTGAACAAAAATATGATTGGCTGAATTGATGAAATCGCTCGGCATCAATAAATAACTCGGAGCTAAAAAACATCTCATTCTAGAAGAAAATTTGGATAGATTTTTTATTTACAGGGTATTCCTAATGAAATATCATAAACGTCGTACGTTTTCGTAAATATATAGTAGGTTATCTCTAACCTCTGTCATCATCCAACTTAAACCTTTGTATTTAAATATTTAATACAATATTATGTACATCAAAATTGCACATATTGTTCTGTCCGTTTTATTGCAGACTATAAATAATAAATAAAAGAAACATGCGCAATGTGCAATGTACTTCGCCAATAAAAATGAAACCGGACTCAAATGGTATTGTCATATTTTAATAATATTTTTAAATAATATAAACAAAGTATAAGTGATATGTTTAAGCCGTTGTATAACACTTTTAGTTCTACAGGTATAGTACGAACTTGTAATACAATATCGTTAAGTTGATTTGAAATCTAAAAATTAAAAAATCATAAATAATTTGAAGCTGGATGACAGAGGAATTATACACGAAAGTAAGTTGTTTATTTATTATTATTATTATTATTTAATGCAAGTAATGCCAAACATACCTTTATAATTTGCTGTACAATTCAGGAATGAACGAATAATTATAGTTATAACAATTCTTAGAAAAAACTTATCCAAGTTGATGTTAATTGTTTGGTAGCAATTATGAATTGGTTTTTACTTTGATTAAATAATGTATTATTGGCAAGGCTGGGCAAGTTAATTAATTTTTTAACTCGTTAAGAACTTTTAGGCACCTATGTAGATACATTATATACATAAATATGAAAAACAACTTATACAATCCATATTTTACTATTATTTACTCATTGGTTGCCGATTGGATACATAAATATATTTGCTACAAACCAGTATAATAGTATTGTCAAAAAGTAATTTTAGAACAACTATAACTGCAGCAGTGTACATACAAATAATGTTTATTGCCACAATTGCTGACATTTTTAAGCATATGTACATAGTAGTTCAGCTATTACTTAGCTGTCTAGTGTGACAAAACTATCGAACTGTTTTTTTTTCATTTTCCCGTGCCAAAATAAAAAGATAAAAAAAATGTCTACACTACGGTAAGATAAATCATAATGAATATTAAGAGTTTTGAGTTGTTCAATATATATGTTATGGGCAAAGTGGAAAATTCGGACAATGTATACAATGTCCGAGGTATATTGGGCAATGTAAAATGTGAAGTATTTATACAAAATAATCTGCATAATATATATATCTTACCACTGTACATTTGGGGATATTATTTTGGAATATTTCAAAATAGCCAATCTGTAAATCCGAGTATAAGAACAATTTTGATGGTAAAAACATTTATCTAAGTCAAATAGTTTATTTTAATAGAATTTTTTTAAATATCAAAAGTTTTTTGTAGTACCTAATTTAATTTGTAACTTAACAAATATTATTTTTGGGAATTTCCTCTAGGTAGCACAAAAAGAGGCAAACAATTTATAATGATACATTGATAAGCTAGTATGCTAATATAAATATATTATAAAAATTTAAACCATAAGTCTCTTCTGTTATTTATTTATAAATTATAACAAAAAAAAATTGATTTTATAATGTTTTTTTCTTAATTTAATTTTTTTTTATTTCTGGATTGTTTTAAAAAGTACTGAAAATCGGTGACCCTCAAAATATCAAGTAGATCCAATTTGTTACCATAAACCACCCCAAGTTTAAATTTTCGAGCATTTTCACTAATCCATTAGGTGCCAAGCACTAAAATAAAATAATAACCATCATTGTTTACAATGGGTTTTAACCAATGCGTACATCATTTACCGCTCCACTCAGAATTCAAAATCTGATATTTATATGAAGTTATTCATAAATCATCATTATTTGTAACAATATAGGTATAACTGGAAACTATAGGTCTAGAGATATTTTATACAATTAAAATGTTAAAAGTTTTGATCAAACCGTATAAAATTCGTCTACAGCTGCAATCTAGACGATTATTGATTCTTATTTCTATCGATTTATAGAGCGCTTTATTTTTTATTCCTTGTTCAACCTTGCGTGAAATGGTATGGAATATCTGCGTTAAAATAGCTATACTGTATTGTATTATTTAAAATAAACCAACTTTAGAGTCTGAGTATATGTACACTTGATGGTGATACGAGTTCTCTTCCTTAGGTGACAAATGATAATGTGATTTATTTATCTACATATGCAGTGATATATAGTTAGATATACGAGGTATATTATAACGATCATCATATTTATGAATGAAACGTAGTTTTACATTCCGAACTGCGAATTTGAAATGCTAGACTCTGCATTTCATTCATAAATATGATAGTATACTATGTCATATAAACGGAAGGTATAGGTATACAACAGTAGGTATATAATCATAGGCAAACTAAGTTTTTCGAATTTCTGTATCGTTGCTATCATTAATTAGTTATATTACCTATTAATTTCATTAATACTATCTATTGCATAATGATGATCACACTTGGAAGGGCTGCAGTATTACTGATTCACATTCACGTACCGTAGCAGTGAAATAGTGTAACATCCTTTATAAACACTCGATCGATTTCAGCTGACGTCAAAGCTTAACGCGTTTTCTATTTGACCGATTCATACGCACTCATCACGCCCACTTTTGAGAGATGTCAGCAAAACATTTTGTCACGATTACGCAAAATTATATACGATTATAATACCTGGTGAAACGTGGTTTGTAAGCTTGTGGTCGATAGTCGATGATTGCGATTGTATAGGTACTACATCGGATATCCCCTGTAGTCAAATATTAAATTTAGTATAAAATATATACAGGGTGATACATCAACCATGCCCAGTGCACACCCCTATTTTTCTTATAACAACGCATTCCTATACAAATTCTGATTTTTGGAATTTTCAATTAGGTTATAGGTAAATAGTAGGACCCTATTTTAAAATTACTAGGTATAATGGTATATAATATATTTTTGTACCATTTAAGGATAATATGTCATGTGGTTACCTGCAAACTTTTTTTCGTATCTATAATACGTAAGAACTAGACTAAATATTACATCTGCCAATTTTATACTTTATGTTAAACCAGGACTTTTATTTTAAAGTACCTATATGAAGATTAATAGCTCAGAAACTACGCGTTTGACTTTTGATCTTTCATAAACACGTCTTATTGGTAAAATGATCTGATTATATGAAAATTTGGTCTTTCAGCATTTATAAAAATTACAAAAACCTGAATTTAAGTAGATGCGCATTATGTGGAATGATGTTGATGAAACGCTCAGTATACTTTCAAGCTGCAGTATAATAATATATTTATTACGAAAAAAGTTGAAATGGCAAAGAATTCGAAAGCGGTGGTCACATTATACTCGGGACTGGTATTGTGAATTCTTTCATATTAGGCGTAGGTATTATAATTACTATTATAAGTATATTATATTAAAGACAAATACATAGCTATAGTTTAGTTGATTGAATAATTCATCCCGTAGAAACTTATACCCTGTGAGTGGAGTTATTTAAAACTAATTATAGGTACGCTTTTGTACGAGATTATATCTCATCTGCATAATATTTCAGTCAATCTATTTATCATTGCAGTCCACAACGTAGTGCAGATGATTGAAAAATAAACAAAATTAAGGTCTATATCGGAAAAGTTCCATCAAATAAAAAAATAATAAAAACATTAAGCAGTATAAGCAGTAAGCACTTATTATTATATAATATTCTTGGCCTTTTTTTTTCACGCCGCCACCGATAAATATGCATTATTTCATATTTAGAATCTCTAAATTTTTTTCACCCCATATTATACAAATATACGTATATTCGTTTGTATTGAGAACACACTTCCGCGAGCCGCTCTTTATTACAAAGCGGCCCGCCGACAAAGGACTAGATCGGAGAACGATATCCATTAAACATCTGGTGTTTTAATTTTTTCGAACCAGTGTGAAAATATATACTATCGGTTTATACGTACGTTTTTATCGACACCATGCAATATGCATATGATATTATGAGTAATCGAATTCAGTTATTAATCCATATATAGGAACAACGGGATCGGATGTAAGGAATATCTAACACCCACGTAATTTGCATTTATAATTATGTGCATTATATGCTATTATTTATACGCTTTGTCGCACTTCGCGGGTCACTGCTGCAGGTGTGTATATATACGACTTACTTTTGTAGGTAGCTTTGTAGACGATCATTGCGTACTACGCCTGCATACTATATGATTTAGGTACTATATATAGGTAGGTAGGTAGGTAGGTATGACATAAATAAAGCCGAAAAGTCATTACAGTATAATGATAATGGTGTATTTGGTAGATTTTCATTTTAGTTAAAATATTTCAAACTCTGTTAACAATATAATAATATTAATAGTATACCTGCAATGATAATAATTATTATTATAATCATGATGAAATATATATATATATACGTATATATTATATATATATGTATTATGAATTACCATAAATAAATTGACTTAGCTTAACTTACAAGTTATTTAGCATGTTAATTGATAGGGTTTCCAAAACATTTGAATTGACAAACTCTTCGAATTCAAATACCTGGGCAATGGTCAATAATGTAAGACGTACGATTATTTATACAATAATATAGTATAATATTATATTATATAATCTACAACTATCTCGATCGATAAGTTTGAAATCTTTAAATTCACAAACTTGAATAATCGTTGTACATCGTGGGGCTACCGCAGTTGTGTGTACATCTCTTGATTTTCTAATAATTTCTTTTTGGCAATTTGACGACAAAGATAAAGTTGAGACAAGATTTCAGTATACCTACGCGTGTTAAGGTTATATTATTTTAATTATTTTCGGTTAGTAGGTTTGAAATGTAAAAATGTCATTGAGACTTCAAACTTAAAACGGATACCCAAACTTGAGCTTTTTTTAAATGTTGTTTTTTTTCGTAACGGGTCGTCAATTTGCATAACGGACATCCCAAGTTCTAATTATCTAAGTAGATGTGCATAGATGTTTTCACGTCATACAACAACGTATTTTCCCCATACATTTCTACTGGGCCCTTTTCTGTCACAACTTGTCTTTACCCAATTTCAAACACAAATTACATTCTAACTATCCGTCAGTAGGTATATATACCTACTATATAGTATTATAATTGTACCTACATTATAAAAACTCTGATCTGAATGAATAATAATTGTTCACATAAAAAATCTGCTCAAAAATACTTTTTAACAATTAGAGCTTGAATATAGTTTATATCTATTATAATATATACATAATTATATATGTATATAGTATACCTATTAGCATTTACCTATATAATAATATATGTGTGTAATATAACTATGTACATATCGAGCGGAAGAGTTTGAGTGGTCTAGTACATTTGGAAGACTTTAAAATAAAAACAATAATGAATTGACTAATATTAATTAACATTGGTATTAAAACTAACGTATTCTATTGTACGAACAAAGTGATATAATAACAAAATAATTAGACATTTAAAATATGTTGTCAACGGGTAAAATATGATTCGTATAATATTATATGATAATGTATTTAAAATAGTATATCCGAATATGATATAAGTTTATTCGTATGCAGAATATTTACGTTTCTATGATGTATATAATATATATGTATATATATATATATATATGTATAAATATATAGTACGAGAATAAAATGGGTTGTAAAATTTAAATAGTTGGTTACGTCATCTTGTCCCATAAAATATTTACTACCTTTATTGGCTATATTGTGATAAACCCGTTGGAAATGTATATAAGAGAAAATCGCTTATTATTTAGCGCTCATTGTCGTGAAAAACACGGGTCTGTGGTAAATATTGCATGAAAACAGAAATAAAATACGTGTATTCATTACATATTTTTTCTGATATATGTTTGTAAAAATACTGTCTAGGTTTTTAGTAAATACTTTTAAAACTGTAACAAAATAAATAATGGTTTTCAATGGTAATTTTAAGCTCATCAGTTTTTGGGTAAATCGCGTAATGTACTTAAAATAGGTTTCGTTTAAATAAAAAACAACAAAAAAGAACTCACTATTGTCACGTTGGATAATAAATTCCGGATATTCTGAAAAATATAAAACATTATTGTTTAAAACGTTTGAACTTGGGTGTTCGGCAAAACATCGAGTTAACGAAATATATCCCGTTTAAATATTATTATTATGTGTCCACTAGACGGGATGATATACACTAATTATTGACAGTTCTGTATGTTAAAAAGTATCATTCAAAACATTGTCAGTTTTAAGGAGTAGTAACTTGACGTCATGGTACTCCATCTGGACGCCCAATCATTTTCCATTTTATGAGAATTTTCGACCAAAGACCATTTCGAATATTAAAAATGACGAGTGGTTGTGGGAGGGAGGGGGGATGATAGGGAATCATAAAATAAATAACACAAATCTCAAAACTATTTTTCGGTGGCCTTATCCACGAATTCAGTCAGTGGCCGCGTTTGATATCGTGCACGTTCTGCAGAATTACGCATGTATGGTCCCAGTTTCATTTTATGTAATATTATTATGTCCTTTTATATCCATTCCACACCATAAATTGTTTTGATTTATATATATGTATATAGTGTATATATATATATACTAATATACCATATTGGTAGAGAAACAAATATTTAAATAAATAGGTAATAATAATTATTATAATATAGTTTTAAAATTAAAAATAAATAAATAAAATAGTGTTGTTTTTGACATTTTGGATCTATAGACGAATGTTTTATAGAGTGGTAGGTGATTGGTAATCTATTATGCCATTATGGGACGGGTACTGTTGGTATGACACCATTTCCCGCAATATTATCTTTACTAGTTATAACAGCATTGGGAGACGCCGGCGTGTTGTCGTCCAGGAACAGCGGGTTTTTCACTTCCATCTCTCCTGCCTAAAACACGAATGCGCACATCCATTATGATTAATATTTTGTGTTAACACTAAAAAATATGATGTTCATAATAAGTAATAATATATAATATATATACGTTCAATTGCTTAAACGTTTTTCTAACAAATTATATTAAAAATCACTTACAGGTGCTAATCCCGGACATTCGTAAACTGTGTAATCGCCTTCCTCGTTGTCGTCATCGCTGTCTGGATCGCTAACTGAACCGCATCGACTTTCTTTTACAGAATTGTTCCTGCAAAGCAAAAAATAATTGTATTTGTATTATAATATTATTTTATACTTAAGTTCACGACGTGAGATGGTTGAGTTTCCGAGTGCATATATTATGTTACGTTGACAAAGACTACTAATTGTTGTTTTTTCATTGCAGACATTTTATTTTGATTAGAAAAATCCTAATTTTTATTTATTTATTTTTCAAACTCAAATATATATATATATCAATTGACTGATTCGTTCGTTTTAAATGTACGCATCATAAGGTTGGTTTTACATTGGTACAAACTAAATTGAAGATTTCAATTTCCATTGATTTAATTTTCAATAAAGTATTCGTGTATATATATTACGTATAGTTCATATCATTATATAATTATATACAGTAGACATTGCTTAGGGTAACATCAAAAGGACCGCTTTCGGAGAGTTTGTTCGCATTAGTCGGAAGGGTTGTACAAAACGATCAAGTAAACATAGGAAATTCAACTGGGATTTTGCGCGATTAACCGACGATGCACTATAACTGTAGGAAGGTACTATAACTTATAATATATTTTATATAACATTATGCTTCATGACGTAGGTATTACATATGTGTTGAATAAACCGATTTTCAATTCAAATGTTTTATTCAAGTAAACTGAAAATCGAAATACGTTTTATTTGATTAAAAGTTTTGTTTATCTGCAGCAATGTCAAGAATTGTGTGCGATGCCTATACTTCTAATGTATTTTTTACTCACGATTCCATGGCGATGATCTGTTGTTTCTGGTGTTGGTAATGATACATTTGGGCGGACTGTGCCAATCGCCGGTCGCCAGTGGGCGACATATCTTTGTTGGGTCCGGTGATACCGTACGCCGGGTACTCTATGTCCGCAGCCGCCTTGTTATTCTTTTGCATTCTGAAATTTCATACGAACAATGTGATATGTTACAATCGTGTGAGGTCACAAACTTTGGTGCCAGGTAACACTGACCTATAACACGCTATGGATGATATGAGCAGGACGACCAGGACGGCTAGACCGACGCCAGCTGCTTTGGCTGGAAAACAACAATCGAACAAATTATATTTACCTGTTGACAAATTGTGTGTACTTATGTACAGTTGTAAACAACAGTGTGATGAGTCATCATTGATGACGATATGGATATCGAAAAATTTAATGACAACAGAACCGTATAAATCGTCCGTTCGTAAAGAGCACTGAATTTCTTTCAAAGAATTCAGTGGGATATAAAATAATAACTGCAAACATCATTTGTATTTAAGTACAAATGTTTTTACTTTTGTATGTAGTCGAATATGCTGAGCACATTTCTTTTTTTTGTTACATGGTAAAAAAATTACAAAATAAATAAAATCTAAACTACTATAAATTCTCATGCGTCTGAGACATATGATGGGGTCTTGTTACAAACGCGTATTAAAACAATCATAGAACGCTACCCGAAAATCTATGAACCATAAATATGATCCTGTGAATAAGTAACCATAAAAACAAAAACTTTACGAAAAATTGGTCACAAACATTTTATCGTGTATCCAGCCCAAAAATATTTTTGTTAAAAAAATGCAATGGGATTTCATAGTCTATATATAAATTTATAATACATTGGTATTATTAAAATCATATCTTCTTATCATATCAATCTCGAATTTTTAGATTTTAATATTACAGATTCTGTTATAAATTCTATATAAAAAATATATTATATAACACTATGTGAATCCCAGTTGAAAATGTTAAAATGTGTTTTATTCAATGTTGAATATAAATATTGATACTTGTTTATTTTTACCTAATAATCCGAAAACGGTATTTCCATCTAAACGTAATATTTTGTATTAAATATGGATTTATAATGCAGTAGAAAGGATTCAGATATAATCACCCGCCCAATAGAGTAATCTGTCAAACTTTATCGCTGTCGAACGGCCTCTATAAATATATGCGTACATCATAATATAGGTTATAATAATATGCCATACCGGAGGCGCATCATTTTCCCACACAAACACACAATTTATGACATGCATAAGTATCAAAAACGTATTGAAAAACTAAAAACCCATTAAAATAGCGTTAAAAACAATTTTCTGGTGGGTTTCGGATGGCACATCAGATTGGTTAAGATTAATTGGGTTTTATTTAACTGTTCGGCCTTTTTTCTATGACAGTTATTCATTAATAGTCGATACTCTTGTAATATTTAATATTTATCGTTTGGTGATTCTAGTAATTACATTTACTAAATTATTGAATTTATATTACGAATTTGCGAATTTTAAAGAAAACAAAAACGTTTACCTATATATTTTATATTTAACTACCAAATATCAAACTATGTGGTCTGTATTTTTATTTTTAGATAATTTTGCAAACGTACTATTATCAATTAACATATTTAATACGAATGCACGATTGTTTAATACCAACCACAATTTTATCCTAAACTACAAAATAATTTGAATAAAAATAATATTTAACAGTGTACCGTACCTACCTACTCACGGATAGGTATTAATATTAGTTGTGGCTTGTGTACACCTTCCTATCGATACAATAAAATGAATTAAAAATTATTTTTCCTTTTAAATGTGTATAGTAATGTATTAATGTCTGTTTAAAAACGTTATTATTTATAACACAGGTGCACAGTTCTGAAACTGTCAGGAGTTTAACTAATCTAGCTGAACACTTAAACTATAGGTGTATATACTCACTTCATAGGAAAACATTTAATTACATTTTGTAGTGAAAGGGGTATAGCTAGCATTATTTAAAGTAAAGCGGCTCACAACCCGATTATCTTATGGTTTACAGATATGCATACACTTCTATTCAGAAGGAATAACGCCGTGAACACCTATGCCTTAAGCTCACTTTCTCCTTTAAATCGTAAATGTGTCCATCTAACAAGAATTAACACCTTTTGGGATCCAACCAATAAGATTTCGAAGCAGTTTTACCATTTTACGTCTAAGGATTAGCAAGTGTCCGCCGATATTACGAAGTTAGCGAATTGTGTGCATTTTTTAGACGAGACTTAAGCCCCTCAATCCACATAAATTATCATGCACGTTTGACAGTGCGAAAGCCCTATATAGTTTCATAACTTCTTTGCGATAGTAACTGTTATATTATTATTGTCCTCATATTATAGTGAGAGTTTCTTTAAACTATCATTCTTTTAGCTGTCGCACACGATTGCAACCATCGGATTTTACTATGTAATAATTATTCAACAATATCATCTGGGTGCTGTGATGGCAAAATTAGCGATTAGTTATATTGATTGATGTACCTTGTGTATAATATACACATAGACTAGGTATTATATAGAGAATAGTTGTATTTTATAAAATGGTTTCTATTGCTGCTATGTATTGAATATAGTATATACCTACCTAATACCTGAAATATGAGAAATATATATTGTCATATGTGTTAACGATTAACCTATACAATGAAATACCTATACTTTTTTTTTTAAATATGAACAATAATATTATATATTTAAGCTTTTTCTAAAAAAAACACATTATTTTACTGATAACGGAAAACTTAGGATTTCTTACCGTGTACATTTTTTTTCTAATTTATTTAAAATTGATTGTTACATTTTCAGAAGTTGTTCACCGTCCTACTGGACTTAGTACAATGTTTGTATCAAGGGTTTGGGGAAATGTTACCCCAACCCCTTGAAGGTCAAAATAAGTTTGTTTTACTGGCATTTAATAAAAAAGTTTAGCATAAGTAGGCTATATCCATATTTTTATGAGCGATCATACATTTTGACAAAATATTGAATATTCAGACGTAAAATAATATTTCACTTCAACAAATTTTTGATATTTGGGTGAATTTTATCAAAATTTTAACTTATTTAAATACATATAACAAATAATCGTGCCTATGTATCTTTAATATTTTTAAACTATAACTATAAACTTTAACTTATAAAGGGTCCTTGCATTAAATTGTCAAGCTTTTTTATTAGTTAAAAAAGTTTTTAACAATTATAATTTTAAAAAAAATTTACAAAATTCAAAAAATTTCTCAAGACTATAAATTGTTCAAAAAGAGTCTAAATGTTTTGAAAATATTATCATATATTTTGAAAAATGCTAATTAAAATATTTGTTGAAAATGTCAAGTGTCTAAGCGTAATAACCATGGTTATTATAGCATATGAGTTATACCAAAAAAAATAAAATCGATTTATTCAAAACAAACGATTAATATTTTGGTGTAAAAACTAAAAAATATTATTAGTAATTACCATAAATTACCTCGAAAATAATCAAACCGTTCTATGGCGATACGATGGTATTGACCGCTAGTAATATAATTAAAAATTATATATAAACAAATAAAATAATTTATATTTATTTTGTTTTTGGCAAAAATTAGTTCAAACCCAAATTAGATCAATTACTAATAGAAAAACAAATTACTATAGTAGCTATTTGCTATATAAATAGATTAAAAATATACTTTGAAATTTAGGATTATATAACCTCTGCTCAGAATCGTTTTTCGTATAAAATATATAATTCAGATTCAACACATATATACGCGCGCGGGACCCACTCAATAAAGTACACTCGACACCTACTATATTATGGTACAGGGATTTTCCTAGATTTTATTTTCTAATTAAATAGTATTATATATAAGTTGTAAGTACATATCCCAAAAACACGATAAATGCATAATACATTAACGATGGACAATCAGCAGTTAAAACAAAATCATAGCTGTGTTGTTTACTTATTTATTAATATATTAAAAAATATTTTGTTAATACACATGATTTCGAATAAAAGCTTTATTTTTCATCTTGTACCTATGCATAATGTATTTAATACCAAATATCCTGTTCATTTTGTTAAAATACTTTATTGTATACCTCAATACCTAATTCTAATACAGAATAGTATAATAATAGCAACTAATATGTAAATTTAAATTGTTGCTTTTGGTAAATGATGTATAATTATTAATTGTCACAAAGATCTGCACTAGGTACTATGTAGTGAATTCCACACAATTCATACGGATTTTATAATTATATTTGTGTTTATATAATAAATTGTACAAATATTTATGTTAGACCATATTTTTAACTACATAAAATATTATAATTCTGTTTTAACATAATACATATTTATTTTATTTTTTAATATAATTTATCTTGGGTATATACTGTATACTTATAAGTTATAGTGTGGTTCTTACTTCAACGTAGGTAGACATTTATTAATTTAGTTATTTATGGATATTGAGAAAATATCTTTTTTTCAAAATGTAAAAAAAATCTTTGAATTTACCTAATAGTATACTGTATAATACGATATTTTAGGATTTTTAAATTTTAAAATATAAATGCTAATTCAATTTTAATTTTAATTGATAGATTTTTTTAAAGTGTCACGTAACCTTCTTTTCTTGCAAAAAAGTATAAAAATTGAGATTTTGCTATAGGGTATTATTAAATTTTGCTAGGATCCCTACAGTAACCTTCGGGGGAGGTCTTACAAATTGATACTATTTGCGCTAATTCCGGTTTTTCTTTAATAATAAAATAATAAGACTTAATTTATAATATTTTATATTTATTCGTTAGTTAACATCGAGCGACTACGACGCGTACTTACATAGGTACGGTTTTACTGCGACTGAACAACGGCCGATCGCTTGTCACCGACAACCGCTGTTGTTCGGACGTATCATATCTTTATAAATTATATCATACCATATACAAATAATCTTTATAACATTTCCCAATTATATAGGTACAAATATCTCGTGTACGCAACAGATACCATATACTAGCACATTGTCCGATTCAAAAAAAAAAATCATGCCAATTTATATCAGAATAATTTTCTAGATTCTGATAGTGTATTTCGGATTTTGTTAAGATCCTAGTCGCATTCGGAAGAGGTTTCAAAAATTGGAGCCAATTTATTGAAACTAATTTGCTTGATTTTGATAATGCCTCTGTGGCTTCATTAAGTTCTTGACACTAACAACTCCGTTGACACTAATTATGTGTTATATTCAATCAATACTTATTAGCATATTATAGAAAATTGTTGATACTAGTTAAATAACCATAGGCGAAAAGGGAGGGGGTGCTTGGAGGAACTTATCCCCTCAAAAAAATATAGAGTTTTTTAGTTGCTTGACAGTGTGGGATCGAAGTTTCCGCTTACATAGATTTTAAAAATGTTTACCCATGTTTACTCCCCATTCAATTTTAATGGATTTTTACCTATCAACACGGTTTTAGCATAATATAACTCGATAAACACACCATAATTGATAAAAATAAAAAAATAAAGGAGTATAAAAATATATTGCTACGTTCAAAAATATTTGGGTAGGACAATGGGTTATCCCCCACACCATGAGTACCCCTACTGCTGTCTGCCTTTTTATATTTATTTGGTGCTTGCTGTTGAAGATATCCTACCCTGCCCATAAGAATATCATCTGCAGGCCACTGGATTATATGTTTTGTTGCCTTAATAGTAAAAACGTTCCCATTCTGATATAATAATATAACAAATCATATTGGACTATTAAATTATTCAAAAACGTTCATGTAATTTGTATATTTAACTCATGTGTAAAGAAATATATACTGCTTATTGCCTAAATTACTATAACATTTATAATTTATATAAGTATAACAAATTTAAATTAATTTATTATTATTCGTATCTCTTTCTAAGCTACTTGGACGGTTACTACTGGCGATACACGGACACAGGACCATGAATGAAAAAATTTAAAACATACCAAAGAAATAGTAATCGTCTTGACTGAACCTTGAATGAGTCGAAAATGGCATGACGTGCATAAAACTGTTCTGTGGTAAATCCATCGATACCTCACTGGTGCTCGTGTTCTCCGTGGTGACCTTTGATGAAACATATCCGTTTGATCCGTAAGACAAATTATCTTCTACTTCACTGCTTTTAGACCTTTCCTTTTTATGATATTTGCGGGGCGCGTGGTCTGGTGGTACCAAATTACTGGAAAAAACTTAACCACAAACAGTACGTATTACAAAACAATAATTAATAATAATTAAAATATATGAAATAATAAAATATATTTTATTATTAATTTACTCTATATTTAATTAAATTGTATATAAAGGATTTCAAACATTCCTTGTTATATTAATTATCAATATTTCAAAGCGTATCGTTACACAAAATGTATACATTCACAAATAACTATAACAATAATTTCCAAAATACGGACAAATATCTTCATACGCATGCACTTAAATTGATTCAAAATACATATTAAAATAGTATCAAACCAGAGATTATAGTAACGATTCGTTATTAAAATGTTTATAAAATATTTTTTCACTCAAAAATAGATTACACTGTTATCCGAGATCAACCAACGTGTTATTTTAGAGTTGTTTTATCTACACCGAAGACAGAAGAGCACTCTTCGGTTTTAAATATTATAATCTGTGGCCATACTATTATACCAACAACGTAATACGATACAATTATTATAAAAAATCAGATATCTAAAATCTAAATTAAATATACAATGGAAGTCTAGCATTTAAATTATAATTGTGATCTAAAATAAGATATCAAAAAAATACTACAGTGATACGATGCATGCATGAACAGAAAAAATAATTAAAAACTACTACTCGAAAGCTGACCACCACCAACTACCTGATTGATAGTAACGACGGTCATTGGGCAATACGGCAAATGGTATTTCCTGATTGCCTGTGTTTATTTCAGGTAGATGTGATGCCAGGTCGTAAGTGAACGCCCTTTTATCATCGTCTATCTGATCGAGGGGAATCGGATACGGGTCCTGAAGAGTATTCCGCATCCTATAGCTTTGATCCTTGATAATTTTTGCCAACTGATTGATTATAAACTCTTTTTCGTCTACACATATATATAATATACATAAAAACATTAACCCAACGTTTATTTCAACAAGAACTTTGGCGTTACTGCCAAATATACATATTATACACATTACAAAATATACATAATTATTTTATACATTAATACATTATAGGTATGCACATAACTGCTTCGAATTGTACCTATATAAAAAATATTTTCAAAAGGATTAATAGTTTTCAAAATAATGATATTGTCATACGTTAAAAAACCACTCTGTATATATATTATCGTTTTAACACATTTTCTGAGTGCTAAACCGGATGTAAATATACACAGACGACTGATAAAAAAATAATACATGTCACCCTGTGGCCCTGTTGCCCGAAAAAATGTTGTTCACAACACAAACGCGATTATAATATGACAATGACCTTCAATTTTTATTTTATTATTTTATAAATTATATAGGTACGTATTATAATTAATGCTTGCCAATATTTTTCTCAATTTTGCAATGTTTAGCTTGCATTATTGATCCTGTCTGTATACACAGCTGCAGTCAAAAGACCCAATGACTACATTAGTTTTCATAGTCATATGAAACAAATAGTTCTAGGTGTGTATATACGATAGTCGATAATAATATTTTCATATCACTGTAAAAAAATATAGATAATCAGTGTTATCCAAGTAAAATTAGCAAATTTTATAATATTGTAGTGAACTGAATATTGTCTTCGTACCTACCTATACACTTAAAAAATATGCACGTCAAAATTATTTTATTACAGACACATTAACAGAAAAAATATACAATAGCAGTGTAATTTCTATACAGTTAAAATTGTTAAGCTTAAACAATTATCATTAATATAAATACAATTTATATTTTCATATTCGAAAATTCCGTAATATTTTCTCATAAACTTGTATGGATACAAGATTTACACTGGAATTTGTAGATTTTAAATAATTGGACGCTTTATTATTAATTTGATTTCATATTTTCCATATATTTTCCACATAAATATATTAAATAATATATGATGTATAATGAATAGATAATTTTAATAATATTTGAACATTTAAGATTCATGAATGATAAATATTTTTTTTGTACCTATAAATCATTTTTGTTTGTAGCCAATGAGATTATTCTTTTTATACCTACCTACAATGATTAGTTGAAAATGTTATTATATAAATAACATTTTCAACTAATACTTAAATCTATATTTTTTTACTGCTAAAAATTAAGTCTGTAAATAGATTTTATTTTTATTGTAGACATATAATATGTAAATGCTCAAAAAGATTTTCTAAACCTACCCAATATTTTAATTTTACAAATAGTATCAATCATAAAGTCTGTTTGGTAATTAGTAACGGATAAAAACATAATTTATGAGCAGCAAAAATCCAAATTCGAACAATTAACTTTTCACTGTACGCACACACGTATAACAGTTAATGATTTAGAATGAAATCAAAAGTTACTTTTTATTTCTTTAAATAAACATGCAATTTTAAAATTTTAATTTATATGATAAATACAAACCTACATATATTTTGTTTGCATAAGAAACTTAAAAATCTCATCAAATTTTTATTGCCTCAAAATACTGCTATATTAAATATAATATGAATTATAGGTACCTACAATAAATAAAGACACTAGTATCAAGTATAAAACACGTATGTCGGTATATTATGCAAGTCTTGTATTACATATGATATTAATTCAATGAAATTCAAACAAAAACAGGTGATAAAAAATGTATGCTAAAAAGGTTATAATATCATGTAGGCTATGTAGCTACCTGAATATCAAACGTATTTATTACTCAAAATTAAATTGTAATTCTAAACAATTAACAGAAAAACAATGTGTATCTACTCCACGCATACACGGTTTTAAGTGAGTTTCAAGGCGACTAAACACGTTTCTTTTACAAGTTATCCTATGTTTATTTTTTTAATCTATACGACTATACCTAACTGTTACATTGTTAGAGTATAATTAATATTAAAGCATTATAATATCATTTGTATCATAGGTGAATGCACATAGGTACTTCATAAATATTGTAAAGATCATCGATGTCGTCAAATATACTTATACTTTCGATTTTTAAATATGGTCATAATTCAATTGTGTATAAAAAAAGTGTAGTTTTATTGTGTTTGTAGTCTATGTCGTTGTATGCATATTTCATTATAAAACCACCTGCCCGTTATAGTTCTCATTTCCATAAGTAAAAACCAGTGGGTGACTCCATGACAGTCACAAACTATACTTATACTACTAAAACTACTATACTAATTACTATACAGTAGGTACTACGTTAGGTTGCGAAAATGATAGTACTATTTTAGTTATACCTGGTATACTTTTTACTACTAGTCTTGCATGTATGGTGAGCATATTAAATTTAAAAGTATTTTAGCGAATAGCAATTATTTTTTTCGTGGTATCGAGAGCCATAGGAGGAACCGCGTAGCATTACTTCTCCATTGGCTCCCATCGTTTATTAAAATAAATAAGCGAATAGCAATCTAGCTTAAGATGTCTTCTGATTATTTAACTACAGTTCCATTAAACGTGATTAGTAAGTTTATTGCTCTGATATTAATAACCATATATGATACATACATATTTTTATGTATAAGATATAAGATATTATATATTAGATTATGTATAGGTACCTAACATAATATGTATTATATTATAGTCAATCATAAAAATTGGGTGATAAACTGCAAAACCGTTAATTTGAGTTTTTAACTTAGCAATCAGCATTTATATTGCATTATAAGCTTAAATATAGGTATATAGGTACCTAAATATGCTTTATATACAATAGTTATCAAATACGGAAATAGACAGAAGAATATAGGTAATAAGTATTAACCAATGCTCAAGAGGTGTAATATATCTACAATCTAGATTATTACTCTAACATTAGTTATAATATGACATATTATAGTACACTAGTACCCATTAG
This sequence comes from Nasonovia ribisnigri, assembly GCA_027563435.1. Lineage (NCBI taxonomy): Eukaryota > Metazoa > Arthropoda > Insecta > Hemiptera > Aphididae > Nasonovia > Nasonovia ribisnigri. The sequence continues at coordinate 66,009 of JANEHU010005107.1, forward strand.
CTAAAATTGCTCTAGAATCTTGCTCACATTATAGATCGAATAACAAAAAAAATATTAATCCGTTTTATTAAAGTTTTATATCAGTTTTATGTCACCAATCTTTTTTAAATATGTCAGTATTTTAAAGTTGTGATTAATACTTAATTTATAAATCATCCACACATATTAAAATTCACTGGTGTCATTGTTTGTAATCGGTACAAGGTGTTTTACCTCAGTATGAAACAGAAATAACTAACAAAATGTATATATAACCAAATATGCATGTAACAACTAACTTAACGTAAAACATTCCATTAATATTTTTTAAATAACTTATTATTATAATGATGAATTAGGTAAAGGTATGAAAATGAATAAATTTAATATTTATTATAACAAAATTTATTGGTTGATAAAACTATACATATAGTTATAGTTAATTGCCCTTGTCAGCTCTTTCTGTTACACTCTGTATAATTGTATTTTTAGAGCTGTACATTCAGCAGCATTTGCATTTTGATTAATTTGATTATAACTATACAGAGTGCCACAGGAAGATTTTTTTTATTTATAATTTATAGTAACTTATACTACACGTATAATATATAAAAAATAGTAATAAAAATAAAAAATTTTAAATAGCCAATTTGGAAATTTGGTTATAAAAAAAATTAGAACGTAATAACTTTTTTTACAATATTATTTTTGGGATTTTGTTGACATGAGTATATTTCTTAAATTATTTAATAATCATTTATAATTGTCACAAAATTTGTCATACGTTTAAGTAGCATAATTAGACAACATTACACCTATACAAATTAAAAATAAGTTATTCGAGTTTATCACTTAGAAGTTATAGAAATGTAGACAACTAAGTGATGTTTTTTTATTATTAAGTTAAGCCATCACTCATATCACATTAGTTATAAGCTATAGGTTTAAAATGAATTAACTTTACAAATATTTCCAAAATGAGTTTGATTTTTGTTCAAAAGCATTCTTTTTGAAGTTTGTGAATAATACAAAATAATAAACCCTTTCAGTTCGAACTTTCAGTACCCAGTATCAGATTTCATTAGTTCAAACTGACCTATATATTAATATTTACTATTGCTATTTGCCATGTTATATTTAATCTTGTGAGATCTATAACTTATAAGTATTAGTGAGTTACTGGAATGTGTAATTTTAGAAGTGCCAAACGTACAAACATTTGAACAATCCTTAGATGTAGGTATAGTACCTATGCAGTTAGGATTAAATGTTTTCGCCATATACGTGAAATAAAAGATTACAAAGTTGTTATTGAATTCAAGAGCACAGCACATTACATTATGCTTCAGAAAGTTTGAGTTCCAAATTACTATTAGTTTGCAAGTTTGCTTTCTAAAAGAAAAAAAGATTACGAACAATATCGGAGTAAACAATATTTTTCCAAGGGAAAAATCGCTATTGTTTTTCGTTTACTATAAAAAAAAATAAGTGTTTCTACTACATACAGAGTCCTTTATTTAAAATCACTAAAAAACCAGATAACAAAAAAAAATATTTTAAAATTAATTTGTGTTCTATATTTACACTACGAAGTAAGTTTGTACCTGTTTAATATACCTTCCTGTCTGAAAAAATCCATAGTTTGAACTACTTTCTAATATCATCTTTTTTAAATTAAATATTTATATGTATAAAGTATTGATGTATTAGTGTTAATAGCACTAGTAGGTATTTTAATAAATTATAGGTACATGAATATTAGATTAAGACCAATATTTAGTATTATGAAATATGTTTTCTGTAACCATCTGTGAATTGTGACAATAAGAAGTAATAATAATTATAGACGTTAAATTAGTTGTAAAAAGTAAATATATTAGTGTTTCTTTTTTTTTAATAATTTAATATAATCCAAATGCTAATAAAGGAAATTATGAGCTATAGTCAAATTAAAAATAAAATTACTAATTTGAACAGTTATTTTGAGTTACTTAAATTCACGGCTTTTTATGGCAATATACAATTTTAATATTTTTGATTGATGTGAATAAAACTATTCATGTTTATTAGATTATCTGTAATGCCATACAGACATACAGTATAGGTATATTATATTGTCTGAATCGAACACCATTATGTCTATAGTCTAATAATATAATGTTATGCACTTATGTATATTTAAATACTTAAGACATAATATGGAGTCGTGGAGATGAGGAAATCGTTTATTATTTTTCTTAAAGTAGGTAGGTATAGCTGGTAGTTATTAATCATTATTGAATAATTACTAATTGAAGAGTGATTATTTTAAAATATTTCATTGAAATCCACAATGACAATTATATAGTTGATACATAGGTACAACTTTTAACATATACAAGTTATTTAAACAAAATATCAACACTTAACTTTTGACGCAGACAAAACCATGGTTTGTTTATCACATTATATAATCTTGATTTTAATTCTCGCTTCTATATTATAATTTATGAGGATGTAAGCTAATTATTTGTTTCTCAATCTGTTCCAAGTGAAATATAAACAAAATTTATTCACGCAAATTCGCTTTTAGGTAATTTTAGGATTATCATCTAATACAAAAACTGTGAACAATAATATTTTTGTGGGTTTGACATATTGTTTTGGTATTTTATTTTATATTCTTTTTGCAAATAAAAATTTATTTTGTGAATTTAAATGGATATACAATTTTTAGAGAATATATTTCAACCTAAAATTATATATTGAACCCTACAAAATATTGTTTTCCATACAGTTTTTGGAATAGGAGATTAAGTATTTCAAAAACCATAAAAAAAAAAGATTTTGCATGAATGCTTTTTATCAACGTTGAGTGTGGTTCAGAGGGCGTATAAATAATAGTTCGCTTACACACTCTTTAGTTTATTCATATTTATTACTAAACTACTATGATTAAGATTGTCTTTTTATGGATTGCAGAAATTATTGGAATGATAACTTAGCATTTGTGATTTGTGAACATATTCTAACCCTGAAGTAACATTGATGTAGAATGTAGATATACATATTTGACTGTATTATTATTTATTATTATTAACTATAATAACTAACTCGAAACTTGTGCAACTAAAATAATAATCACACATAATTTTATTTAACGTATAGAAATTAAGGATAACAAGTAAGTAAAAACAATGTATAAAACATCTTTTAAATGATTGCCAATTAAATTAATTTAATTTAATTAATCCCAATGTCACGGTTCGCAATAAAAAATAATTAAATTTCAATCGAATTCATCTAGCAAAAATCAATTGGATTTATCGTCCGCTGAATGAGATTTTATTAGTTTATAGTTGTGTAGACTGTAGATAGGTACATTTGTTGACAAAATAAGTAATACAACTATATAAGACGTATGTATAGGTATCAATATATATTTTTAATAGGTATATTTGTTTACTCTTGTTTGTTATTGCGCTGGTAGTATAGCGCCATCGCTTAAGTATAATTTTACATGTTTATATAAACATAAGAGTATGAAAATTACTAAAACGTTATAAAATAAAAAAATATTTTAAATTCTAAATATTGAACATATATATATTTTATCGTGTAAAAGTTAAAATAGGGCGTAATCGACTTTCTTCCATTAAAAATTATAATTAAAATATATTTTACACCATGATATCGTGGTCTTTCAAAAATGTAAGTGTTTGTTGTGTGTAATTAAAATTGTTTTTTTCATACAACGTAAGACTTATAGCAATATAGAACATTGTGTGCGTGTGAGTTATCGAATACAATTAAATTATATTTAGTATTAACTGCAGTTTTCAGGATATAGGTACTAATATACCAATTGCATATAGTACCTTTATTGTTTATAACTAATATATAGTATAAAAAGCTAGAAATTGAGAAATTAAATCGAAACTATAGGAGCACATTTGAATTTTGAAAATGTTATACCTTCGACGATGTTTTGAAATTTTATAGAGACAATTTAAAAATGAATTCGAGACCATTGTTAATGATTTATGAACAGTTTACGCTTATGTGAACTACACACGAACATTTTCTAATCCACCTGTGTACTGTATGGCTATTGCCTATTGCCTATTAGGCATTAGCTGCTATAGTGTTTGCGCCTAATGGTCGTCTGACGTGCAATTTTTAATACAAATACATGCCTATTAATATATTATATTATTATTACAAGTATCGTGTACACGAAAAAGTTTGAATAACATGTCTTAAATGTATACTGCACGCGCAATAATATTATTGTTGGTTCCTTGTACCTAATTTGTTTATTATGTGAGGTCGTTATGACGTATCCTACACATTTAATTAATATTCATATATACAATATTCTACCGCATGCAGAGCACTTACTTGTACATTATAGATTTAGGTGTACACGATTCACACGTTATATATAATAATATCGACTTCCGTCAAGAGGATAAACGGTCTGCGCGTTAAATCGAATATTTTTTTATTCCAAATCCCTCGAGTACGTGTAGGCAAACAAGCGCTAACTCAAAATAACGTCGTAAGCTCATCATATTAAAAGTAATGGATTTAAAAATAGAAACCTAACACCGCGCAGACTGTCGCGAATCTCTATATTGGTGATTGGTCATGACTGATGTTTATATATTTTTTACTATCTGTTTCGAGGTACACTTAAATATAATATATATTCACAATATTCTAAGTATTATTGAATATATAGAAACAAAATAAGAGGCGATGTGACGTGAATTCGAAGCCTACAAAGAAAACGTGGTGCCCACATCCCCCCTCTCCCTTATAAACAGACATAATAAATACATACCTAAATGTGTAAAAATATTTAAATTTCATTTGGAAAAAATGTACTTCTGCCTAAAGGAAATGGTTTTTATAGATTTCAGTGTCACGAGTTCACGAACACTTGGGTACAATATGTTGCTGTTATTATTGGAATTTAAGCAACGAGCGCCGACGAGTGCGACGACTTAACGCTTAAACGACATACTGTATTGAAAGCCTGCACGCCATCCAAACAGGACAGAAGTAGAAGACTTAATATATTATAATATATAATATTATTATAGATTATGAAACGGTCGCGCGATGGCCTCGAGGGACGGCGGCCGCGCGGGGAAACAGGTGGTAATAAAACATCATTATTTCGACCGGGCGGCGGCGGTGGTGACTTCTACACGAAAGGAGCACAACAAGTGGCGAACGACGAAATAATGGCGCGATGTTGATACGACAGCCGCGACGATGTGTCAATAAGTATTGTAATGTTATTATAATAAATTCGTTTGTAACGGGCAAGTTGTACAACAATATAATCTATTATAAATTATTATAATACATATTAGAGTATTATGCTATATTCGATTTATATTGCATAATAACGTACGTTAAAATATTGTCTACGCAATAGGGTGACTACGGCGACGACAAAATTATAATATTATTATCATTATTGTTATTATCGGCGTCGCGATAACAATTGACGATAACGATGATATTATTGCGATCGACGCAGTGAAATATGTTTGTGTGGGGCGAAGGATCGGATCGACTTACCGTCTTGATACGTTACGCCCGCGGACGATGTGTGAAACTCGCCGAAAAACGTGCAGGAACACGCGACAAACAGCACCACGTCCATCGTACGGAACGCGTACACAACCGACATGACAGCGGCGTCGAAAATATTGTGACGGCGAGCGTCGTGTGACCGTCGGCTGACGACGCGCAGCTGTTACTGGCTACTGCGTGTGTGTCGCTGCCGCGGTGTCGTTGTCGCGCGTCGCGCCGTCGCCGCCGAGCGCGCAAATAATAATAATAAAAACAATACGCCGCTGCGGAGGAGGCGTTGGCGGCCGAACGCGCGCGCAAACGCGAACGCCGCCGCGGGTTTTCCCCATCGCCGCTCGCTAATCGATAAAAAGTCCGCGGGGCTGCTATACTTCTACCTGCACCCTCTACCGTCATCACCCCTGAGTATACGTACGTGTATACCGTAGATATGTATACGTATATATATATATAATATACGGACGCCCCCGCAAACCCGGCCACCGCTATTGCGTATAGGCTGGACGAAATCGATTACAATAATATATACGTAAGTACGTATACACTGCATACAATATACAACGCGCGAGCGGTGTTTTACAGCGGCAAATTCCGACACCCCCTTCCTCTCCCCCTACGGCGTACAACTGCGAAGAAACAGTGTGGCGGAGTGCGCAACCCGGTCAAAAACGCGCGAAAATTTGAATTTGTCTGAGCGGTATGTAACTTGGCTACACTTCCGTATACCGCTCCGTTATAACGAAATTACACTAAACTACTGCTGTGACGCGAATCGGACTACGGTATACTCTATACCAGGGACGGGCAACTCAATGCTACTAGAGAGTAGAGGGCCAATTTTGAAAGTGCGAAAATCTAACATAGAAAGCAATGAAAAAGCATTTAATTGTTCAATACCAGATAAGAATTTATATTACGTCTTACGATAAACATCATTATTAAAAATATGTTTAAAATTATAACTTGAAATATAGCATGGGCCAGTTAAAAATGGTACGCAGGCCGGGTGCGGCCCGCGGGCCGTCAGTTGCGTATCCCTGCGGTATACAATAACCTATAATACATCGTTCGTGTGACTGTTACATAAAACTATAATTATATCGTTTCGTTTTTATAATATTAATTTTGGCGAAACTTTAATTATGGGTTCTCTGAAGGCAAAACAAAGTATTTTAACATAGATAATATGTTTTTGGGCTAGATATAACGTTTTGTTTTTCTATCTAATTTTTGCGAAGCCGAGTTTTGAAGCTCTTTGTTTATTATAACTATAGAAACACAAATCAACAATACAAATTTAATTTAATTCCTAACAAAATGTTGCATGCTACCAGATATTTTTCCACTGCACTATAATCGAAAGTATATCTATAATAGATACTTGGTTTTTCAGGGTTTTCTTGCGGAGGAAAAATATCTAGTAGCATGCGACTTATAATAATATATTCACGAACGGCAATTTTTAATGTTTTTGGTAAACAAAAATCAATTCTTTAAAAATATCAAAAATATACATATAACTACTCATTCTCTTCTACCACCAATGTGCGTATACCAGTGCCATGCCAGTGTGACACTGCCCAATTTTTAACACATTGTTTACACTTAAAAAACTATAAGACTTGCAAGTTAACAAATACTTCAGATAATATAGTACGGATCAAAAAAAAATTTTAAAAATTTTAAAATATGTATTGTTATGTATGTTATAAAATACTACATGATATACAAATATGTTTAATTGAACACAGGTACTTATGTATACAATATATAATAGGTAGTATATTAAAATAATTGGGTATATAATTTATATCACAAATACCTGAATTCCATAACCAAAGCTTTTCAAAATGTTATAACTATTCATTATTGTTTAATTGCATTTTACTATAACGTATTATTCATAAGTTATAATATCGTAGTAAAACTAGAAGTATTATAACTTAAGTTATAATATAAGCAAGGGCGTATGCGCAAACCGTTGTATGAGAGAGTGGTCCAAGCTAATGATACTCGAAAAACCATCGGTCATCATCCACCATTTAAGGTATGGTAATATTCATCCATACAACAAAAAACCAATTTTTTGCTAAGCTATAGTGAGATTAAAAAGGTATAACGAGGAACATCATGAAATAACATATTATAATACATAGAACAGTTCCTCCGTTATATGTATTAGTCATTAGGTAATATAATCATCTATCAATAATTTAACAATTTAATTTTTCTAGATATTTTTTATTAATATGTTATTATTAAGGTTTCATGGTATAAAAAATCAAAAATCACAATGTTTAGATTACAGAATAAGATAATGTATATTGTATATTGTGTATGATCTAAGTCACAAATTGATATCTATAACAAGTATGGTACAGCCATAGGCCCATAGCCCATCCATCCAATCCCGTGTGAATGCCTATACGATAAATAATCCTATTAAGACAAACTGTACCAGTAAAAATATAATATATAATTTGGATTAATATTGTGAGAGGAATGAATAATCATTAACTATAATATAATCGTTTTTGAAAGAATATTAATTGAAAGTATTATTGTATAACATAATATGGTTGTAAGCCAACTTATTGAAATATTTAAACTTTAAAGCAGCAAACCCCAATTATATTAACAAATTAACGAAGCGCATCAATATCAAAGATGATTTACGTATGATCCAGTAGGGTAACACAATGTCACAATCATGTCCAAATGTCCAATTATCTACCTTTAAGTATGGTAGCTTTAGGTAGTGGGTACCTATAGCATAAAATATTATTGAAGGGATTTACTACATTTTTAATTTGAACAAAAAAAGTAAATATCTTGGTACTTCAAATGTTATACTGTTATTGTACATAATATGCTGTTGTTATCGGTTTTAATTTTTGAATTCTAAGCTAATAATTGTTATCAGTTAACTTTTAAAATATTATCATTGATTTACTATTGTTTGACAGCAGTGTACCAGTGATCACTAAACATAGTATACATTATATACATATTTATAAGGGTAAAAAAATGTACAACAAAACTAATAACTTTCCCGTATTTTCAAGTGGTACCAAGTTGTTCAGTTTTTCGCCAACACATCTAACTACACATACTAATTATATTAATTATACATTTATGCACTTTGTGAATGAAGCATCTGTGCAGCATAATATTATAAATTATAATATATTATCCTTCAGACGTGTTAAAATGGAATTTTGTTCAATATACACTCAGCGTGTATTATAGTATGTACCATATACATTATACTTATTATGGCTAACATAAATACTGTATACTCGTATACAGTAAAGTGTTTTTATATAATTTAGGAGGGTGTACACCGTACACACACAGTAAAAAATATATAATATATGATATTTGTATGAGTGTGTGTGTGTCCATTTGCAAACACTGCTGGACATTTAAACCCCACCGGATTGACACGCATCGAATTGCTTTACATCTGTACACAATACACATACTTTCGTCGTTTGATTGTTTTTCCTTCTAAACAGAGTAAATAACATTATAAGAAACGGAAATACTGAATATCACACAAAATAAGTTATGTAACACACCTTTCGAACAAAACGGATGTGTTCAGAGAGAAAATGATCGTTTTGTGGAAAAAAAACCCCTGTTTATACATCTTTGCCGGTTAATCGCTTATAGTCATTTTATTTACGCCATATTGCCTACACGCTCGCGATTATAATTAATAAATTAATATTATACACTATTTATATGATTGTCGCCGCGTGCTTGATGTATTGTCGACTTCCTGCAAAATGATTTACGTAAACGCCTCTTCCTCGAATAGTTGGGGTGACAGTGAGAGTAAAGGTAATAAGCTGCTCAAGTTTATACTTAATACATTTTATATATACGTTATATAATTTCATATATCCACGTTTTTAGAAAATTGTATGTAAATTATACTTCAATCTTCAGCTCTTTCCGTGCTACATCTAGTTGTCCACATGTCCGTATAATCTGTACACTTAATTTTTTTTTTTTTTTAGCTTCAAATTAAAAGTTATATTAGCTTAACAATTAATTAAATGCCTTGCATATAACAATAAAACTTAACTACTAAGTATACTGTATACTTAAATATATTCCAAACTTGTTTGAAAATTAACGATTTTAGTATTTTACTTTTTTTGATACGGCGCGCAGGCAGCAATCCTCAGCTTGATTAATTCATTGCTTTTTTGACGATACACTGTAATAAAATTGTACATGTTTCCAATTTGTTACATAATATATTAACTTTATTAGAAATAATAAAAACGTACAATTGTTACATCCATATTATATGAGTAAACAATTTTACTTTCTTGATTTTTAATCAAGTAAATATGGTAATTGAAATTAAAAAAGTCTGCATTTTAAAAACTTCATGAATTTGTTATAAGTAGGAAAATTATAAAAATGTAACTTATTAGTAATGAGTAGGCGGGTAATTAAACTAGCTTTAATATGAAATACTAATGAGAGAGATCCGATATCACACTCAAGCGGTATAACGACTTGAATCCACAAAAACGTCGGCGTGAACAGTCCCCAAATTTCTATTATTTAACTTTTCTCCGAAAATACATGCAAATTGATAATAGTATCCCGAATCGACGTTGGGGAGAACCCGCCTAACAATCAGTATGACAGGTGTCAACAGCGCTCCCAGTGTTTATTTTTTTTTGCCAAAAAAATGATGAAAAATATCGAAATATTCTCCACAAATTGTAACATCAATTACATTACACTTTATATTATAATTATTATAGTAACTATATCAGTCTGTAGTATATAATACTATTATTATTGAAGTTATTATTCTTATTAAATATTTTAATCAGATGAAGTACTCATACTCACCCTCCCAGTTATTACTCCTTTAAAATTATCGGGCGTAATTTCAACACACCATAGCTTGAGACCACTTACAAAGTTGAAAATCGAAGCATTTTTTTCTACTTTTTTAATGGATATATTATACTATCGTGTATACAGACATAAAACAAATAGCCACATGATAGTAAAAGTAAGTTGTCCCCCTATAATTCGATTCAATCAGTAAATAGTAATCTGCAACTGCACGGCTACATCTGATACTTATATATCTGACTCTTATTACAGCATAATATAAGTAGTGAAATATGTATTATTTTTGGTAACGAAAATATATTCTTGAGAGATTATCAATCACTCGCATTTTTTATTACCTAAAAAAAAAAAATTAATAATTATAATTATTTATATAATATAATTTATTCATTGACTTAAGAGAATGATAATTGTTTATAATTATTATTTAAATTATAAAAATTATTTTTCCTTACACAGTAGGTATACAATATATAATCTTATTTATTTCATCATAATATGAAGAAAAATATCATAAAAATTGTTTGTTAATTGTTATGATAAAATGTCTTTGGGTACCTATACTTGCTAAAATAATAATAAGCAATAAGCTATATTTAAATTAATGTAGCTATATTTAAATTATTTTTGTTAAAAATATTGAGATTTGGAATAAATTATAAAAATAAAACTTGAAGAAAAAAGTTATTAGAATTTAGCATAGAAAAAATGTTGTATAATAACAATGATATTTTTAAAATATAAAAACATTTTGTGCAAGAATATTTTGCAAGTTCACTAAACAGACGTTATACAAGCATTAAACGTATCCATTTGCAAAATATCTCAAAAGTCAAGTTGTTCCGAAAAATGCTCTTGAAAATTGACTACTAACTATTGTTCTAAGAATCTACCCACTAATGTTACAAAAGAAAATGGATGCAGTTGATTGGAAAATTTTAAATGTTTTATTCAGTATAATAAATTATAATAATATAATAAGTTTTACTTTTCTATCAGAGAAAAGCAATAAAAATCTTGGTAGTGGAGATTATTTTCGTTTCGCTCACTAATGTACACAGTGGTGATATATTAGGTACCGTAGTGTATAGTTAATTTTTATTTAAATTTCATCAGAAAAAGAACATGAATCTATTTCATAGTTTTTATTAAAAAGACATTTTTAAATGTTTTTAGATTCTAAAAAATTAGAAGAAAGATTCTAGAATAAAAAAAAAAATAATCATTACTCGTATATAATACTGTTTCATTTCATACTAATTAGTAATTACTAAAGTTATTATTTTCATGGTACCTATTTACCATATTGTACCTAATATGTTAATCATTGAATAATTATACAACTAATTAAAGATAATTAATATTTAATAACATGGCGTATAAATGATTATAACATTACACATATAAAAATATAAATTTACAATTTTGTATGAAAATAATTACAAATTTTCATATATTTAAAATTATATTATGATCTAATGATGTTCAACATAATATATTGTGACCATTGTTTGGTACACAATAGTTTTTTTTATACCGAAATAATAAAAAATAAATCTTATAATAGTAATAGCTGTCCCGTCTGGAGTTGTCCGTGCCAGAGATTTGCTTTTTTTTATAATATGACATTATATATACATATATATGTATATATATCATATACCTATGGGCTATGTGTAAAACAAATGTATATACAATATGTATAATATAATATTACTTACCATATTTCTACTAATTATAATAGTAATATAATGATATGTAACCAATGTTAACTATTTAAAAAAACATAAAAATCATAGTTACGTTGTTCAGTCAGTCTGGCAAAAAAAGTACTACCTTTCAGTTTTTCTCGAAATTTCCGGCAACCTTTCCAATTCGGACTATTACGAACATTTAAAAATAAAATTAGCCAAATCGGTCAAGCCAACTTCAAATGTTGCGATTACCAACGAACAGAATTTCATTTTTATTTAAGTGAAATTAAAATTGTGAAAATGAAGTTTTTTCCAGCTTTTCAATTGATTCTAATTTAGATAAATAGGACCGTAGTTATGTCGTAAGTTTCTTTGTAAAATTCCAAAAACAGTCTATCTATATATGATTTATTTATTCAAATAGAAAACGGGTACCGAAAATAATAACAAAAATATAATTAAATATCTTAAGCTATAAGGCTACCTATCTTATATCAACAAGTATATTAGTTAACATATTTATTTCAAAAATACTCGGTAGTCATCACAGCCATTGCCCTAATTTGCTAAACTCATCAAACGGTGTAGAGAATAATTTTAAAGGTAGTTAGTTATAGTGAACTGTATGATAAATCGAGTGAAATTGTTCAGTTGAAGAGATGGCAGTATATGGCAGTATGGCATACGGCAGCCTAAAGTTATAATATCCGCTAGTAGAGTGGGTGAATCAACAGAACCAGGTGTCCAAGTACACGTTTGTTAAGAAACATTTAACTAGCTGTTTTTCCTTCTGATAGACTGATCAGACCAAATAACTGACTAATAGGCGTGATGTGCTGTGTACCTAAAAAGGCAATTTATATTTAAGAGATAAGCAGCAAAATTAAGTATTTTCTTTGTATATACAAACATTTGGAAAGAAGTTTCGCAAGAAGTTGATGAATCCCGAAAGAGCAGTAAAATAACTTAAATGAAGCTGATAGCTCGTGATCCTCTGATAAAATCCGAAATGTCTAAGAGCCATTTCCTAAATGTGCAATCGGGGATATAGGCGTTAGAACGTAATATATATACGGAAACTCCGCAGAAACCAAAATCACCAACTGATTAACTAACTGCAGGTGGCAAGTACACCCCCACTCCCCTCCCTCCCCCCCCCCAAAAAAAATAACCTTTTGTGAGTAATGGTGTCATAAAATAACAGCTGATAAGTATTTTAGTTCTACAAAAACTAGAGAAAAAAAATTAAGTGCCCCCCACCAGAAAAATTTCTTTTTACGATACTAGTATTATAAAGTATTGTTATCATTAATTATCCGTGATAAATTATTTTTTAATAGAATTGAGTTCATAATATGTCTTAAATATTCCTCTACTATACAACATTTGGTTTTAAAACAAATAGGTACATAAGGTACATTTCTACTAAAAGTAAAAACAATAAGTTTGTTATAGAGTGTATTATTAATCTAATATCTATATTTTTTAATGAAAAATCAATTTATTTGTTCATCAGTAATAAGACAATTATTTGTAGAAACTTACTTTCTTTATACACATTTTTTATTTAAAGGTACCTATTTTATTACAAATAATTATATTATTTATTTATCGATTATCTAATCTTTCATTATTATTATTGTTAGTTTACTTATTATTTAACTGTACTAACTTATAAAGAATAATTGAGTCCTATTAAGTTTTCAATTATTTTACTTTCGACTTTTTATGTCGTAAATTGTTGACAATCATATATTTATAAACTTTATGGAATACGAGGATAATTAATTAAACCTCTTTTAAGTTATTGCTGCTTTTTATAAAATGTAATACAAATACAAATGGTTAATCCAACATCATTAAATCAATTGGAGACTTTTTTTATTAGAATGATTTACGCTAAGACCATTTAATTCAACAATAAAATAGGGTAACCACAAGCTATAATAGCTGGTTATTAAACTTTGATAGATAACTATATTAATAAAGATTTATTAATACATTAATATATTACATTAATGTATTCTTATAAGTTTAAAAAGTTAAAAAGTCTACCGATTAAAATAAAATAAATGTATTATGACTGTTTGAAGTATTTTTGAAATTTTTTGTTCTTTAAATATTCACATTATTTTTAATGAAACGATTTTCTTATTTTCTTATTATTCAAGCATCTGCTTATGTGCTTGAAATGTTCACCAAATTTTTATTTTATCATTTTCCATACATGACACAATTTTAAAAATATTTTTACTCTATTTATAGACATTTTCAATTTTCAATTTTTAATGGTTTTTTTTCTAAAATAGCGTTAATTTTTTTTTTTGTCAAAACTCAAAATACTTGAAAATGAACAAAGTTCATAATACATAGGTATGACTTTTTTTATAAGGTACCTATTTAAAGTTCGAGTTTTGATAAAATTCATCGTAATTCAAATTTAATACATTACATACATTACAGTCTCCCTCTAGACACCTACTGTACAGCAAGAGCTATACACACTCTTAAAATGTATTTACCTATAGGTACGGGGTAGATTTGTTGACTTGTCGTAATGAGCTTAACATAATCCGTTGATAGAAGTTTGCTGAAAACAACGCGTGAGCTAGACGGTTTGTTTTACTCGGTGGTTTCATTTGATATGGAACGTTGCTGGGATGTTATAGAAATCATGATCACGGAGGCCGATCAAAACACATGTATTAGGAACTTATGCTGTGAACGTGATGGCTACAACTTCTGCCGCCGCCAACACAATCACTGGCACCGAAATCAAAGAACAGTAGCGAGTAGCGCGTGCGACCCTGGTACACGGAGTCCGCAACGTATACCCGGACACTAAACATTAAACAGTTCTTAAAAATCGAAATGTTGGGAAAATTAGTTATTCGAATTTTTGTTTTTAATATTTAAATTATTATTTTCACTCTTTTTTTTTTGCATTTTAAGTTATTCATTGGATCCTTAAATATTTTTTTTTTTTTTAACTTTGTCAATTATTTTCATTTTTTTTTTCCTTTTAGATTTTGAGCGGAGCGATGAATGTATTGATTTTACAATGTGTGTTTTTTTTTGTGTCTGTCATCACCCTAGAACAGTAAAAATGCTTCAATTTTCTTCAATAGTACCTTTTCTGATATGAAAGTGAATCTAGTTGGTACTTTGGGGGGTCAAAAGTTAAAATTTCCCAGTAGTTTTCAAAAGCGCCGTGAAACAAATGAAAAAGGGGGTCAAGTGGATGTCGCTCCGCTGTACAGTAGGCTACAAATAGATCACTGTACTATAATGGATGGTATACACACATCATTGTAAAATCAATACATTCATCGATCCACTCAGAATCTAAAAACACACATCATTGTAAAATCAATACATTCATCGCTCTGCTCAGAATCTAAAATTAGTTTTCTATTTATGCAAATTGGTTATATTTTTCTTAAATTCATCTCTAAAATTGCTCCCTTTGAAATTATCAGATTTTAATTTTATATAACGTATAGATACCTACTTCTACTACTACCTACTAAGTTACTATAATAGTATAATCAATGAAAATAATATGTTATCAATATTTTTGTAATATTATTTTTCTTTTCCAGTTTGTAGTTTGTATGTTGAATGTTGTGCATAAAAATTAATACATAGCGCGGGCGGTGCACTCAACTGCGGAAACGCTCTGGGTGTATGTATCAGCAGGTTTTGCTAGCTCCCGGATGGGTGACCACTCGAACATTTTAGAAACTAATCCTTGTCTTGCATACACGTATTCCTAAGCGACTGTACCAATCGTCCCCAACACTATGCCAACCTTACTGGCTACTGACCTCAGTAGTTGAAACTTTAAAACCTAAAAAAAAAAAAAATTTATACTTACGTTTTATGGTTTTCTGTCTTATTTATAGTTTATACCTATACCTATATACATAATTTTTATTTATTAATCAAGATTTCGTTGGCAGAAGACGTTATCTTACTATGTTCTATATCCATGTGTACAAGTATACAACATTATATTCTTTAGTTTAGTCCATAAACATAATTATTTTTAATGTTAAGTTTTACTTTACATCAATTTACATAATATTATTGTGGCACAATAATGAACAATAGTTTTGTGTATTATTCTAAAAAATTGGTATGAAGCTTTTATGGCCCGGACCACTTTAAAAAAATCATTACATTGCTGACAAGCTGTAACTCATATATTAATATTAACAAAAGAAAAATCCAGGCAAAAAAAACAAAAAAACATTTTCGTATAGCATTTTAACTTTGGAATATTCAATGAATAAGTGGATGCTATATATACATTCTAAATCAATTATCGCATATCTCAATATTTAATTAATAAACTGTTTTTAGAATGAGTATTTTAAAAATACAAGTATTTACTATTTATATTCAGTGGTAAGATGTAGTTTTAGTTAGGAGTAATCATATCTAATACACACTCACATAATAGTTTTTCAAATGCTTTTCAAGCCAGCAATTTTCATGATACAGATGCTGTTAAAGTTTTAAGTAAGTAAAAAAAAATGGTGCGTCAACGATTTCTCCCCAGTTAGTTGCTTTTACATTGAAACCACGTGTTATTTATCTTTAAATATATGACCTAAATGTGTTGATAAATATCGTTTAGTGCCAAAAATCACGTAAGAATTAATCTGCAGAGTAAGGGGAAAAACACCTTACGCGTTAATATTGTATAACTTTAAAGGAATCCACGACAAAACGATTCTGGGGCGTAACATATGTTACCGAATTTTGCGCCTAATATACTGATTTGCGATCGTATGTAAGTACCTAACATCATAATTGAATATTATTGTTATGTAGCCACTCATACAGTATAAAATTATACTCTTCTGAATTATAGTATTATACGCATATCATAAGAAAAACATATTTTATATTACACTCTCGTACATATTTTGACATTTATAAATTTGCAGGACATCAAACTTTGCGACCGCCGCCTAGCACTTATAATGGCATTACTATACAGAAACCATATTATTACTTGGATGGTAACCATAGTAACTGTGGCCACGTCCTACGCTTTATTCCCACGTGAACCTCTCCATATTTATACCTTCCCTGTTGCAAACGTACCCGTTCGAATTTTTTAAGGTGACATTGATTGTGGCCGGTATGATTATAATAACTACGGTGTATAGAACATAATATGCTCTAGGGATAATCTAGGGTTAGACACGTTTCAGTCAAGAGGAGTTAATAGAAATGCAAAACAAATTATAATAATAATATCATCATGTTTTATCCCCTTGTATACGAATTGTTTGCAGTATATTCGCGTCGTACCGTCGTTTGCTTTGTCTTGAAAACGAAATCGAACAACCAGCCTAAACTAAATTACGCATTCTCGTATTTAACTTAAGAAATTATCTATTTAAGTAGAACTAAAAGCTGATATATTATAACTACAGCCGCGGCACAGACTCTAAATCGGTAGTCATTGAATAGGATATCGTATTAGTATAATATAGATATGTTAAACTTAAAATTTAACTTTAATGATAAATCCATTTCGAGCGAAGGAGAAGGTTGGATCAGCCTATTCTATACCTAAGGCTAAGGAATTATGGAAAGTTTATATTATATTATTATTTTTATCAGTTATTTCTTAATTTGATAGGTTGAATTATTTTCCCTTATATCATATACTATGGATGAATTCACAGCGAATTAAATCAATACAAAAAAATGTTGCCAATATCAACGACGAGTCGCCGAATTAGGTGTTCGCATGCGTGACCCAACTTCTTACATATTTATCCACAATCCACAGATATTTTGTTATCAAATCACCATATTATGTTTTAAATATAATGTTATATTTAATAATACAATTACTACTATAGTCTATAATAGTATAATAATATTGCTAAAATAATATATTTAACAACGAACTAAGATTTAGAATAATATTATGTGATAGCACACAATGCAAAATAATTATGCGAGTTGCATTACGCATGCGCACATCGATCACCTAATTCGGAGACTCGTTGCTAATATCGGCAACAAAATCAAGGCGGATTGAACAAATTAAATAATACACCGTGGCTACATCCATGGTAAATGATCTAAGATTTTTCCCCGAAAAAAATCGTAAATCAGTATCGATATATACATAAACTGTATAGTGGAGCGAACTAGTAAAAGTTAGTTAAAATATTTTTAAATATCGTGTTGCGTATAATAAAAACGATAATAGCAAACAATAGGTACTAGCGTACTACTACATTTTCGATATTAGTACAATTTGAACAACTATTTTGTGAATCAAAAGGTGATTTCGTTTTATTAACACAATATTCATTATTCTGAAGGTGACTTCACAGGTACTGAACAGTACTACACCGTGATAACGTAAACCGTGATTTCCGAAAAAAAAAAATCATTTTTTGATATATTATGGTAATTTGTAATATTATGAAGTGATAGTGATTCAAATTACTTTTTTGAAACCTATATTTTGTTTTGATGTAATTAAATGGGAAGTGGTTACTGGTAGGATTTGTTTCTATTCTCTGGTATATGAAATATACCATGGTAACATTATTGGATACTGCTTACTAACCGCAAGATTCAGCCAATCACAGTGACTGATTTTTATCACTGAACATAAGAGCACTGTGAACCACGGTTTAAGATATAAGGTATATCTTAAACCGTGGTGTGAACCTGTGAAGTCATCCTTATCCCCGCATATTGTAATCACCGAACGACCGAACAATATGAAAAGGATCTTTTATTATCTATATTCTATGCCTTATCCTACTACGTTATAGCTAACTTCTTTATCGTTATTCGTTGTCCTACTATATTCTAGCAACTCGCAACTGTATTAATATAGCAATCAGTCAAATAGTCAATCTCAATAACTCATTTTCTCATAATATTCTCATATTACGTATCTCCCATCTATATTCTGGCTATTTACAAACAACTGCTGATAGATTTTTATAATAATTAAGTTATATTCTTTTGGCCCATACGTTTCACGAAAGGACTTCAAGACGACTGCCATGACGAATTTGAATGGCGTGTTGACACCGCCGTCAACACCATCGCCCAATCTGCTGCAGATGAACATGGCCCGCGAGAGGGAGAAATACTTGGAGGAGTATAACTTCCCATTTTGTGAAGCTGCTACCAAGTTTGAAAAACTGGCAAAGATTGGTCAAGGCACATTTGGGTATTTAATAATATTATGTTATTGTTGTTATTCAAATCTACAAGATAGATAGATAAAACATAATTAGAGTTGGGAATGTAATGCTCTAAAAATTTAAAGTAATGCACTTAAGGCCAGTTGTACCATCTCCGATTAAAGTTAACCGTTGTGTAATCGGCCGAATTTGCCCGGTTAAATATTTGTTATCAGCAAATTAAGCGTAATTGAAGTTTAACCGTAGACTGATTAGACCGTAGACCGTAGTATGATTCATACTTATAACTTTGTAGACCCAACCACAGGAGCACTCACCTAAACAATTAAACACCTTCGTTTAATCGGCAAAGTAGTAAAACAAAGAACAGTAGGGAAAAGATTGCTATTTTTTAGAATTTAGATTCATACCCGACTGAATTTCTTTAGTGACAAAACTTGGCAAAAGATCCATTTTCTAGAATTCCTATGGATATTAATACAAAATACCCAAAATACATGATATGTACATTTATAAAACTAGCTTTGTGTAGAAAGGTAGTTTAAGTAAACAGCAAATTGTATCAAAATCCTGTACATAATGTATTTTGCATACAAATATATTGTATGTTTGTTAGATATTTAATTGAAATTTTTAAATTTTTAAAAAATTTTTAAAAAAAATAAAACGTAAAATTTACAAACTCGGATATTTTTGCAAATAGACCTTTTTAGGTAGGTACCTACCTAATATGGGATAACTTATTTACAAAACTCTGATAGTTTAATTTTATAGTAGTTATATTCACTTACCGTTTTACTGTTATTTATGTGATAAATTAAAACTAATTTATAAGTATTTACATTTTTTTAGTGAAGTGTTCAAAGCACGGGAGAAAAAAAATCCAAAATTTACAGTTGCAATGAAAAAAATTCTAATGGAAAATGAAAAAGAAGGAGTAAGTCAATACATTTTATATATTTTATACCAAAGAATAATCAATAAATTAAGTGATTAAGTAATAAATGAATGTAGATATTATAAGGTATTTGTTGCCCAAAGATAACATACTTATTATTCAACAAGATACTGAGAATTGATGATGCTTGACGTCATAGAGCCGACAAGTGAGCAGCCTCTAATGTTTTATGTGTGAAAGTAGTTTGATTTACACAATGATTTTAATAACTTACGATAGTATTTCAGAATTCTAATTATATTAATTATAAGAGGACGTGGTTCCTGTTTGTATTGTCTCTGTCTTACAAGTGCATAACATAATAAATTATACACTCAGTAGATTATGTTTAACTCTATTGGTTTAAAAATTAGAGTGAAATGACCTCTTATAAAATTTAAATGTAAGATTATTATCTAGGCAATCTTAGGCTTTTTATTATGTTTTAATTTTAAAGCACGTTATGAGTATTTTAAGTATGTACAAACAATTTATTATTTAAAAATAACAAATAATAAAAAACTTACAAGGTTACCTAGATAACAATCTTACCTTTTAATTTTATAAGAGGTCATTTTACTCTATTTTTTAAACTAACGGAGCTAAAAGCGATCTGCTGAGCGTAAATTTGCTATATTTTGCTATATTACGCACTTTTTAGACGGTGACAACACATGTGGGTACCAAACTATCTTAAGAAAATTGTGTATTTTTAAAATTGAATATATCTTGTTATTATATACATATCATAAATTATAATTAAATAAAACTATGGAGTTTGCGTCCCTAGTCGTATTGTTGTATAAACCAAAATTTACCATAATAGTTTTATCTACTATGAAAAAACTAAAATGTATATCAAAATTATAATCTCACTAGTGTCATAAACACAAAAAATCACTTAAGGTTACATCCAAAAAAGAAAATAATATTTTCTTTAACAATTTAAATGGTTGTATTAATCAAGACATTTTTATACATACACCATACGCTGCTGTTCAGACTTAGGCTCTATGATGTTACACTCATATTTTCAAACACCTGTATCTCATTGAATAATTAGTGTTGAAGTGTGAGACCCTCTCCATATTTCTTAGACAATGTCCTACTTTACATGTAAGCAAACTTGTTTTTAGTGTTGTGTGTGATGTCCTATAAGACTGATGAGTGATGATCACCTGATCAAAAAGGAGGAGGGATTTAGGGGTTGTGCCCCCCAAACATTTCTACATTTTATTTAAGTTTATTCAATATTACTTCACCCCTCCTAAATTCAAACGCTATTTGTGCCTGAGTAAATGAACGCCCAATTATTTAAAAAAATTAATGAAGTATGCTACTAGATATTTTTTCTCTGCAAGCAAAATTGAGAAATCATAGATATGTTTATGGGTATAGTGCAAGTTGAAAAATATCTAGTAGCATGCTACATTTTATTAGGAATTTATTGAATTATAAAGATTTTTTTATTGATTTGCGTTTCTATCCTGATAAACAAAGTGTAAGTAAAAAAAAAAAAAAACCGGTTAGATAAAAAAGTTGGACCCAGTCCAAAAACATATCTATGTTAAAACATTATGTAGATATAGTAGAAACTCGATAAACCGTCTCTGTGGCCGCGTTAGGCACTGTATTTACATAGTTCCTTCTCTGGCACTCGGTACCGTGAAAAAAAAAATAAAAAGGTACCGTGACGAATTATTGCGATCTCATCATTACCTTTTTTTTTTACGGTGGCCGATGACAGATAATAGAAAGTGACGGATAGACGAGTTTCTACTGTTTTAAAAATATTTGACCATTGATTATTATTATATATAATACTATTAATTTTTCTATATATTTTTTAATCAATTTTAGTTTCCAATTACTGCTCTAAGAGAAATTCGTATACTACAACTATTAAAACATGATAATGTAGTAAATCTATTGGAAATCTGTCAAACTAGAGGTAATTATAACTTAAACATAAACATTTTTATTTTTCTATTCAATTAATATCACATAAAAATGTTTTATAGCCACTCAGTTTAATCGTTACCGTTCCACATTTTATTTGGTGTTTGAATTCTGTGAACATGATTTGGCTGGCTTACTATCAAATACTAAGGTGAAGTTCAGTCTTGGCGAGATTAAGCAAGTAATCCAACAAATGCTCAATGGTCTCTACTACATACACAGCAACAAAGTACATAATTATACCTACTAACAATAAATATATTTTTAAAACTGAATATTAAATTTGTGACAATCTAAATCCATGTTATGTTACATGTATCAGATATTGCATCGTGACATGAAAGCAGCAAATGTTTTGATCACAAAAACTGGGACATTAAAATTAGCTGATTTTGGTCTAGCCAGAGCGTTCAGTGCTCAGAAAAATGGTCAGCCAAATAGGTAATATTATGTTAAGTTAATTAAAAAAAAAAAAAATGCTTTCAATATCTATGAAGTAATTAACTTAACTTTTCCATTGCCAAGCACTTTTAAATTATAGTAAACTACCAGGCTTAACACATTTATTTTTTAAGCTATGATTTTTTCAACCTGTTCAATAAATTTCATAAATGAATAATTATCAGCGAAAAAAAAAATTTGTCACTTAATTTTCTTATTAGTTCTAAGCATTTTTTAATTGTATGGTCAGAGTAGCAGCCGGCAAGGTTTCAACATTTATTGATACCTGAGTAATGAGTTCAATACATAACGCATGTGTTATAAATTGCTAAAATAATATTTTGGTGTACTTACCTGAATAAAAAAAATTTTAATACATGTAAATTTTTTGATATTATCATACTATGTTTATTTTTGTATAGTGTGATTTGTTTTTAAAAATACTATAAATTAGCAATCATAATTCTTTTTGTCGGGTTATCAGATTTTAATATAAATGAGTGACATGTGAAAATATATATTTGTAACACAGTAGAAATAATATACGACATGCGTCAATTGCAATGAAAAGGTTAAGCTAATTTGATATATAATATATATATATTATATATAAAATAAAATAATTGTATTATCTAATTAAACTATATAAGTACATCATTAACTTAAAAAAAATTAATAAAAAATACATGACCTATTATAATAAGTCATTATAAGTATTTTTAAAGTTAAATAATTAAGAGGTTACACCCGTATATGTTATCGCCATCTAACAAATGAACAACAAAGCAAAAATTGTTTTGCGAAAAAGAACCGAGAAGGCTGCAGTTATAATTAAGAAACACAATTTTCACCACATATAAAGGAGAAGTTCGGCTGTGCAATATCTTTAAAAAAAAGTTATTCGAGTTTGAAAAACACAAACAACAATGAATTTTGAAACAATAAGAACTTTTTTCGTATTAGAGATATCAAAAAAATAAAAACGTTATTGCTCAGCCAAAGTTCTCTGTTTTCTGTAATCAAAATTAAATTTCTTAGTTATGACTGTAGCCTTCTCAAATGATAAACATTGTTTTCACTGTAACACATAATTTATATTAATAACAACATTTTAGATATACTAATCGAGTCGTAACATTATGGTATCGACCTCCCGAGTTGCTGCTTGGTGATCGTAATTATGGTCCACCTGTAGACTTATGGGGAGCTGGATGCATTATGGCTGAAATGTGGACTCGTAGTCCAATTATGCAGGGTAATTCTGAGCAACAACAATTAACTTTGATATCCCAGCTATGTGGTTCAATAATGCCAGAAGTCTGGCCTAAAGTTGAATCTTTAGATCTATACAATCAATTGGAATTAGTCAAAGGACAAAAACGAAAGGTTATTATTCAATTGTACCTATTTGTTTTTTTAATGATTAACTAATTATTTAATTTGTAGGTGAAGGAACGATTAAAGCCCTATGTACGTGATCCAATGGGTTGTGATCTATTAGATAAACTCTTGGTATTGGATCCAGCCAAGAGATTTGATGCTGATTCGGCTTTAAACCACGACTTTTTCTGGACAGATCCTATGCCATGTGATCTATCTAAAATGTTGTCTCAACAAACACAAAGTAATTTTGAATATTTGGCTCCACGCAGACTCAATAATCATCAGTCATCTGCTATGCGACCAGCGTCAACCGTTCCAAGTCAAGGGACGTCTACATCTGCTACTTCAGGTTTTCATGAACGTGTTTTCTAGCGCAAGTGAATGGCAGCTTATGCGGCCACTTATAACTATAATTTTTTTACATTTTTATAGTTTTTCCTTATATTAGTTAAGATTTATTTATATTTAAATAAAACAACTAATTCTGTATATCATTTTTGTTTTTATTGGCTTATAGTTAATTTCTGTAGTTATAAATTGACTTTAAAATTATAATATTAATATAGAATTAAGTTAATATTAATTATTAGTATTTTTAATTGGTTTAGAATGAAAATTACTATTTTATATAACTATAGTTACATTTTCAATTTTATTAATGAATTAACGAATATTTTAACACTAGTAATAATGTGTAATCGACTGTCCAATTTTTAGAATGAAAATTAGTCACGTAACTGTCTAAACATGGTTTCTTTATTTGTATAAAATAAAATTATGTAGCTGGTATTCGTTTTTAAAATTTTATTTGGACTAGTAAACATTTTATTTATATGCATTATCCAGTTAATTATTCATAGTTGTTTATATTTTTTACATAAGTAGACCATAAGAAAGTATTTGTACTGACATTTTATATTATATTAATTAATAACTATTAATTTTATTCTACTTTATAAGCTGAAATTTTTTTAAAAATTATTTAATTTGTATTTGTTAATTGTATCCTTTCCAGACAACTATGCCATGGTTTTGTAACTACAACTGTACAGTTTATAAGATATTAATGCAAGTGATA
The DNA here is from genome assembly GCA_027563435.1 of Nasonovia ribisnigri. Classification (NCBI taxonomy): domain Eukaryota; kingdom Metazoa; phylum Arthropoda; class Insecta; order Hemiptera; family Aphididae; genus Nasonovia; species Nasonovia ribisnigri. The sequence continues at coordinate 91,158 of JANEHU010005107.1, forward strand.
ACCATATATTTTATTTATATGTATATGGTTAATGCTCAATAAACAAGTTTATTAGATGTTCATGTAATCAACAAATAGAATGTATCATGAATATCTTTGAAATTTCTAAATAAAATTACTTTGATCTTTCAATTAGATTTTAATTTTTAATTTTGACTGTGTACAAAATAATTGTTACTGTTTATGTAACACAAATTAAACACATTTCAATAAATATTGAATGGTATGTGCCAGGGGTGGCAGACCTTTACTGCTAAGAAATACTTTTTTTTTTTCGAGCATGCCATGAAAAATATTAAATTCAATATTGTAAAAAAAAAATTATCGTAATTTTATTGTATAATTAATGTATTACATAAAAAGGTTAGTGTAGGTACATAATATTACTTTATTCATTAGGTATGTATTTTCTTTCTTGATGTGATTTTTGTTGTTGAATGCTAATTCTTTGATATTTGGATTATATTTTTACCTTTTATATATTATATTATATAATATTTATAGAAAAAATATTTTAATTTTTCACATGCCCTCAAAATCTTTTCGCGTGCTATGGATTTGCCATCCCTGGCATATGCCATACAGGCATTTCGCACACCACATCCGTGCACCAGTAATGTATACAACTGTATACTACTTCAACCTATGTTATGTATGAGTCGATTTTCGATATTTTATTTTAAATGTCCGATAATTATCTCTTAAACTTGTGATATTTTACTTTTTGAATTTGAATTATTGAGTTTATAATTAAAATATCGAAACTTACCTTTACACAGACACAGTCGCACAGATTAACTTCTCTTCTACAATATTGATAGTAGGTGTTATTACTCTCAAACCACTCAATAAACCATATTGGAAATACAAAAATTTATTTTCATAGTATTTTTTCTTGTAAATTGTTATTGATATTGTATATCACTTAATATTTTTTTATTTATTAAAAATTTTTCTTTTTCCCCGAAGTTTATTTTTCCGGATTCCATTCCCTCCCATAGATACCGGCTTTGAAGCATTCCATCCCACCGTAGAATAAGATAAAGGAGCCGTTCTGTATGCTAACCACGATTTAAGATATACTTGGTATATCTTGGTATATCTTTAATCGTGATGCTAACATGTATATTTTATTGAAGCAAAGACCACGGCTTAAGATAAACTTATCTCCATTACTCTATGGTATTATTACAAGACACAAGTTAACACTTTTTAGAGGCCAATAAAAAATTTAATAAAAAAAAAAAAATTGTCAATGTGTAATACATTTCTATAATTTATTAATTGTTAATGTATATTGTATAATCTTTAGCTATCTTTTTATTTCATGTACGATATATTATTATGTGTAATAAACTAATAACTCTATTTTATATTACCAAAAAGGCTACACTGCAAAGATTCATCAACCAAATTTAGAACGGCTCCTCTATCTTACACTATGCATCCCACCCATTGAACATCGTCACCAGAGTACCAGACACCCTCCCCTCAGCTCGTTTCCCATCCATTCTATATTTCTATCTTAATTAACCCGTGTTTCATGACGTGTTAATTAAAATAATTTAATACTAATGATTAATATCAAAGATTATATACATTTTTTTATAATATAATCAGTGTCAATGGGTAAATTCTGTGACTGTCAAAAATAATTTCCTTATCGCCAAGATAAGAATTATGTAGCAAGCAAGATAATAATATTCTATCATACAATAATACAATATTCATATTTCAAATTTCATACAATATTTTTATTAGGTATTAAAATATATAAAATACAAAAGTAGTTAAAATTATTAACTACAAATTAAAATATAGGTAATCTATACGTCGTGTAAATTAAAAGTTTATAACATTGCATTTCAATAATTGTTAATTATAATGCAACCAGCTGGCTTTTAAATTTTGATTTTTTTGATAACGTTTATTCGTTCCTTGTTTAACTAGCTTAATATTTAAAGTTGGTATATTATATTAATTGTTTCTTTTGATGACAAAATTATCAACATATTATTGATTATTAAATTCACAACAATGGAAGTATTGAAAAATCCTCATAAACATTTTGATTTACTACCGGATGAAATGGTTGTATACACATTAAGCTTTATCGATGCAGACACTCTTATGGATTGCAGACTCGTGTGCAAAAGATGGCGAGAACTTATAGATGCATATGTATTTCAAGAAAAAGCTTCACGAGAAAATGAATTTGTGAATAATGGTCGAGGGTACTACAGTTTCTCCCAAATTGATTCAAATAGTGTCAGAAAACTAGAATTGCCATGGTACGTGTTTTATGTTATATGCAAATATGATCCATTCAATAGAAATTTAGTGAAAAACCATTGTGGACAAAGTAAGTTGATACAATGTAAAATAACCCTAGTTCTGAACTGATCTCAAAATTATTTAATGTTCAAATACCCTTAATAATGTTCATATTAAATACAGATGAATACAAACATTGGAATATAACCAACGATCATAATTGGTGGACTATTGAACAAACACCAGAAGGTGCACCTTTATTACCTGATGATTCTGATTTTGATGGGCATACAAGTTGTTTTGTATCAACGTATAGATTATGTTCAAAGAGACAAAAAATTATATTCAAAAATTATGGTTTGAATGATACTGTGATGAAAACTCTGCAACCTGAAATTTCAGTTAGTGAATGGTAATACGTACATTTAAGATATTTTCTTTACATTGACATAATACTTTTAAATTACTCGCAGGTATACTGGTCGCTTTGATTGTGGCTGCAAATATGCATTAAGGGCAACTGTTCACGATAGAAATGATAAACTAATAGAACAACATAATTACAATGATGTTTTACCTCAGTGGGAGGCTAATATTTGGACAAAAGTTTGTACTCTTTTTTTATATTACCTATATATCTATAATGTTATGATTCAAAAAATTCCAGTAAAGTTATTATTAAACATTATTTTTTAGGCTTCACATTCATTTAAAAATCAGAGCAATGCATCTCACTTAATTCTATATCATTCTGGAGTAGACACACAGTATTGGGCTGGTCACTATGGTACTAAAATATCTGGCTCTGTAGTAAAAGTTTTGCTACCAATAAAATTTAAATGTGCTGCTGAGTCTTAGATACATGTTATAATGAAATGTGTTGGTATATAATTGTTGCAATATTTCTGTTCAAACTTTGAAGTAATGCAAAATTTATAATTATTGATCACCAAAAATATAAAATATTGGAATCATTGTATTATTATTTTATTAATTATAATATTTTAATATATTGTTGATTAGGTATGTTCAAATATTTATGAATTGAAAGATAAGAGAAATAAATTTTTTATCATCATATTTATTCTAAAAAATTTTAAATCTAGTCAGAAGTATTTTTATTTTTCAATAATTATAGGGTGTCCAGATTGTATTTTAAATTCCATGAAATTTGGGACAACCAATTCCAACTTCACTTAACCATTATTTTACTTTATCTTACAATTTTGTATGTATTGATTTTATTATATGCATATTCTTGTAATCTTGGATCTTGTGTTATTACTTTATTATTGATTAAAAATTACTGGTTAAATTAATCAACCAAAAAATGAAAATAATATTAAAATCTTTTTTACTCAAGTACAGTTATAGTTTATTTCAGTACATTACAATACTATAATTTTAATGTTCAAACCACAGTTCAAGCATTGAATTCTGATGAACTTCTTTGGGATACTGGGATATAAGTTCCTAAACCAGTAACGCCACATATAATTTGAAATGAATAGTCACCCTATATAATTATTAATTATAAATATTATCAATTATTTATCGAGGAATAAAATGATTATTTATTGATTTATTTTACAAATATATTATTTCTTATAATATCGTCATTAGATATTGGCCAAGTTATTTAATTAGTAAGATTTATTGTGATAATAATGTACATTTAATTAATCATAGCATTTATATGTATTGATGTCAAACATGTTAATGTTGTGATTTTTTTTTGTCGTGTTTATCATAGATGTATTTATATTAGGTACCAATTGCTATAAAATTATCACCGAATGTATTTTTGTAGAAGTTAAATATACAATTTTCAAGATTTTTAAAATAATTTATTAATAATAAATTAATTATTTACTTATTTTTTTTGTGTTATTTTATACATTGCATATATTCATAAACTTAATGCATCTATACTCCTGAAATACCTACCACAGTACCAAACTTATTTTTATTGAAAAAAAATACAACTATATGCTCTGGGGAAATTGATTGATATGTTTAAAATTTTAATGTATTCACAAAGCATTATAAATGTTCAACAAGTGCCAAGTGCAGACTAATTCTATTAAAATTCTAAGTATTTAGTGCCTAGAGTACTAGATTAGTGACGGGTTTTAAGACTCGACACCTGATGAAGCGAGATAACATCATATCAAGGTGTAAGGAAGCTAGTTAGTTAAAGGTCAAACTACATAATTTTAAATATATAACTTTAACAAAATTCTATAGTTCTAAACGTAACCCTTAAATAAATGATTTTATTAACTTACATAGTATATAAGTTTGTTTGTGGTAAAAATGTTTAATTTTATACTTATTACTTTGTGTATTTATCTTGATTGTCTGATGAATGTACATGCATGACAACTAACTTGTATAGGTATATTAGTAATTAGTATACAATTTGTGACTTGACACATTTTATATACCCAAATCAGATCCATTTTTTATTTCTGAAAAAAAACAATACATTTCAATGATCACACAGTGTTGTGTACTCCACTGTTGTTTTTATATTTTTCTAGTGATCCGTGATCAAATTAGAAAATATGATACCAGAAGCTGTACATATTGGCTTTCCGGCCACAACTGATCAGCCATCTATTCTCAGTTATCCATAATTATAAAATCGAATTATATGTTATTTTTAGCCAAAAAATGATAAATAAATAGCAGTAGGTTAGTATAATATACATATTTCTATAACATTAAGACCTAATATCATAAAGTTCTTCAACTTTTAGATTTTTTGTTGATTGTTAAAAATAAAATGTATTTATTTCCTGCGCGAGACAGGAAAAATCTGTTAGGTAAATCCAAAAATATACTAAACTAGAATTCATTAAAAATAGTTTAAGAATTAAACTATTAGGACTTTTAATTAAGACTAATACCCTAATCCACGAAAAAATATATATACACACCTATTTGAAGTCCCCCTCCCCCACCCACAGACACAGTATTTCTCAATTTTCATAGGGAAATATACATACTCATTGACCGTTTTGGAAAAAGCAACAATATGAAAAGAAGTTTTGATGTTGTTATTTTATATACATCAGGTAAAGAGGTAATCATTAATTGATTTATTATATTAAGATTATACTAATATTCTGAAAAAGTTGTTGCCTTCTCCCCAGATATTTGCTCTGGATCCGTGCCTGTTTCTTACACTGAAAAATTGTTGTTAGGCATTAAATCTTTATTTATTTAGGGGCCCTTTTATTTGCACCCATAATAGTATAATAGGTACGTTAAGACTGTTAATTGCAAAGCATATAGTAATACTGTAATAGGCATAGTGTCTTGTGGTCTATCAAATCAAACAAACGGCAATGCGGTCAAGGACAAGGTACGGCCCAACCAAAATTTGCAATTTAGTGTAATGCGATTTACGATATTACGATGAATCGTTTTTATCACCAACGTCCAACAGAATACAAAATAATAGTACCTATATTTTTCTGCTATTAATCGCTCGTATGAAGCTTGGCAATAATCATGTTGGTCTTTTATGAAAAGTTAGCTACAGCTGGTTTTTTTAAAAGTGGTAATTACTAATTTTAAATACAAGCTAACAGCTGTGCAGATCACAAAAACCGAACTATTATCCAACGGCGTTGGTTAGAATAGAGCAAATAATCGATTACGGAAGATTAAATATCATTACGTGTCTATTTAGTTTTATAGTATTTACGTTTCTAAACGTTAATTTGTATAAAAAATGAAATAAACATATCTAATAGTTATTAATTTATTGAATAAATTAAATATAATTAAGGTATTATTAATGGTAATTGATGCCTATACCTATAATTAGATATTAGTTTATCCGTTATCGTACCTACGTAAAAAAGAGGTAGAGCCGTAGAGGTACCTATGTTGTGTATGTTAGCATCTTATACAACAATGGTATTGGTAATGAAGCTATTAGAATATCGTTAGCTTTATCTATATATTTTTATAGTCGATATTAATCGAAATAACTTATTTTAAGTTTTACCTTACTACGTGATGTTTCATAACAAACCTAGGGATATTATTGATTTTGGTTTTTAATATTAGGTAATTAATATTAGCGGAAATTCCGTGGAATTTGATAACCGACAAAACATAACAGTACTATATAGTATTCTAACATAAATACATAATCAACATTCAACTGTGAAGTAATCGATAGAATATGAAATATTAATATAGCAGGTAGGTACCTATATAGAACATAGGTACCGAGCTTTTAGTGTAAACTTAGTTGATTTAAAGTAGTATCTCAAGAAATGTTGTTTTCATATCTAATAATATTAGCCAAAATTATACATACCTAACCGGTAACCTGAGACTTGGGGAGTTAAATTGTTTTTGCTAAAACAATACAATATAGTAGAAACATACCTATATTACCATTGTATAAGTGAACAATTGGGTATTTAATATTTTAAATATACTATACTAATTCTCAATGCTAGGTATTACAAATAAACCTTAGTTATAAATATGAGTTATTACCTACTTCATTAATTAGGTAGGTACTAGGTATAGTATTTAAATATACATAGTTATAGTCATTTAACAACGACAGCATTAAATCAAACTTTCTATTCTTTAAACTTAAATTATTAATTATTTAATCGATGTATTATATTCTTACCCGTGTGAGATCGTCCGGTCAATATTAGGCTATAGTCTAAATAGCTATATTTATTATTTTAATTATAAATAGTACCTATTAGATACAATGTATATAATATATAATACAAATATACAATAGTGAATAGTGTATAGGTGAATTTAAAATATCCGATGCTTATATAGTTATATCTCAAAGACTCAGAATCAACATTGGAAATTTGAACATATAATAAATAATTATTGTTATTTGACATTGATCGTCGTAAAAGCGTTTGAATGTGAAAATTTATGAAAACATAAATCCCTTACTACTTACTACCTCAGAGATAGGTACTACCTCTTTATTAGATGGAAACATATAATTAATAAATTATCGACGCATTAAAAAATTAGAGATCATTACGATTAAGAGAAAAATATTTAGATTGGAGACAATAACAAAGCAACAGTGTCAAGGTTTATCGACTTTCCTAAGTCTAAATACATTAATACATTTAGTACTTTTGTCATTATTTATACATATTTAGTGCGCTGTATTTAAACAAAGTTAATGTATTACTCGATTATATTATTATATCTTTATCGATCGATCAATCAACCGGTTTTACACTTTTACGTCGCATTAGGTAGGTACATTTATGTTGGTTTTATCAATATGAATTATTAATTATTGATATGATATAATAAGTACCTACACTGTGTTAAAACATTTCAAAACGATCTTATTTCTTATTCTTCCTTAATCCTTGCTAATCGACAATTTTTGAATACTGATTTCTTAATATTGTAGATGATTATAGCTATCCCACCCGACGTTGCCCGTGCAAATATTTGTTTTTTGTAAAAATATAGCGATATAGGTGTTTGTAAAAAATGTATATCATATTTCCACTAATTATAATAGTAATATGATATAGAAGATGGAACCAATGGCACCAATTTAACTAAATAAAAAATATTATTTTTTCGTGGGCTGAAAAAAAATTATCTATAAGATACCCTTTAGGGTACTTAAGGCAGTTAAGGGGTTGATAAAATAACTTATAATCACCTTCCTAGTGTTGAGAAATCAATTGATATAACTTCATGGTAAACTCAAAACGGTCCAGTATATAGTATTTTTAAGTCTATTAACTTCAAACGAACATCCATATTATCTACTAGTTATTTATTACTATTACTATTAATATATGACTTAATACTGACTTTTGATTTTTAAATGGCAACCACGTTTTTTCCCATACGAATTTTTGAATAGAAATTTAAAAAAATTTAACAATGCAGTTGAAATAGTATGATTTTCTGTCTTTCTCTAACACATATGGAACATGAGAATTTAGACGTGTTTTCATTCCAGTACCTATTCAGATCGATCTAATGAAGCGATAAGAATTCTAAAACAGATTTCACTATGCCATCAAGTCTACCTGAGACCGACTTTCCTAGGGTTTTAATCCGATTGATTTTAACTTCTCCTAAAATTTTATTATTCCATTTCCTTTTTTAGTACTATTTTTTTTTAGAATTTAATAGGTTAAAACTTTTTTTGTAGGAAAGTCGATCTCAAGTAGACAACGATGAAAAATTCAAATGTATTTTTAGACTTCTTAATTTTTTCACTGGATCAACCGGTAAGTTGGAATGCCGATATATTCCACATATGTTAGACAAAGACAGAAAATCATCGCTTCCAATCCCCTTAAATTAAACATGACCAATTTACCAAAAATAATAGTTGAATCAAGAAATCGAAAGTGACAAAATGTTATTGAATATAATATTAAGATTAACCAAAAATACTCCTGTATAAAAAGTATTTGTATTTTAATATTTAAATAAATTCTCATGCTATAGTATAGATATATATTATATTTAAATATACCTACCTCTATTTATTAAATTTGCGTTTTGCGCTTTTGTACCTAAGTCGTAGTGGTATAAAAGCGCAAAAATAAATTTATTACCTGATACATTATTGTACCCGTTACACTACCTATAGGTTTCATTTTAAAATTATTAATTAATAAATTAAATTAAATATACAAGTATACAACAGTATAGTATATATAAAATATCAATAATATTTTTATAATAATTCAAAAATACAACAACAGTGATCGAGTTAAATCGAGTTAAAATTTTTTAATTCATTTTATAATCACGAATAGCATAATATTAATAACTATATGATTTTAATAAAATACACTTCATTTTTGTAAAATTAATTTGCGCTTATGGCTTGTTAAAAAGGTATTTCTTTCTGCGCTTATGGAATATTTATTTTTGCGCTTTTGGGTTGCGTTTGGGTCATATTTTGCGCTTATGGGCTACAGCCGATCATATTCACAACAAATATATGAGTAGGCCATATGGAACTGATTTAATTTGCCAACCATTATATTATGCAGGTATCTATGTGTAACTAACCTAATCTAATTAATGTAACTAACTATAACCATTAACCGTAAAGTCTGAAAACAACCAGTTCTGGATCCGGAACCCTAAGAAAACATTGCAATTGGAACCTTAATAAAAATATTTTAGTTATCACGGAAACCGAAACCATGATATTTTAATACTGTTATTACTACTTTAAGGATATAATATGTTTCTATGTTTATATAGTTATGAATTTTTTCGACTTGTAATTTATAAATCATATTTAATTGTATTTGGTTAGATTTTAACCAACATATCCGAAACTGCAACTATTCTAGTCCATGCGTTATATCTATATAATAATGAAAACTTTCAGCTAAGCAAATAATATAAATGATTACCTATACTTGACAAATGTTTACTTGCCTCTAGACGGAATTGTGTAATTTTGCATTTATACTATATATAAATATATCTATTATATAGATTACAGTATATTCTAATCACTTCGCAATGACGAAAATATTGATATACCTATACCTACTATTCATAGTAACTATTGTAAATCAAAGTAAAAATTGTAATGGATGAAATATGCAAACGCATTTCTTATCGGCAATAAAGTAATAACTTTATTATTGATAGATTTTAGTTAATTAATTTTGATGAATCACGATTTTTTTTTAATATTGACCGAATCACATTTAATTCGCAAAAATAATTTATATAATATTATATAATATGTTGTTAATTTTAAGTACCTATATTTGAACTATAACCATATAGATATTAAAGTAAGTATAGGTACCTACTACCTATGACCGGCGTACCTACTTATTCTATACATTTATCTTATACAGTAGTGCACATAGGACCTACTTATATTTCATAAATTATACCTGTATTTATTATTACTCAATCATAATATTATAACGTATAAGTACCTAAACGTACCTATTATTACATAATGTATAATATACGTATTAATGAATATGAAGAGCATACCTTACACTACGTTTTTTATACCTATTGTCAAAACAATACCTTTAAATTTGAACGGTTACAATTTACAATTGATCAATATATGTTCCGCAATATACAACAAAATATAACTATTTTTAGGCTAAAAATTCACACTTTATTACTGGGTAAGGGCAGTTATTGTTATATATAAACTTACTGATAAAAGTCAGCTAATTTCAAGTTTAATTGTGTTAAGCATTGAGCAATCAATTTATAAAAGCTAACGAGAAATAAGGTTAGATATTTATTAGTTTTAAACATACCAGCCAATAGCCATACTTTTGTTTATAACGTTACACGACGTAAGTCGAGACAGAGAGCGCTATTGCTACATAATAAGTGACTGAATGACCGACGGTTGTATGAAATTATATATAAACAAATATAAAATATACATATTTCAGCCATTAACCATTGTTGTTGCGGCTGTAATAAAAGAATAAAACATATTATACACAATTCATAATTATATTGTTCAATACTTCAATAAGTATGTAGTTAAAGTTTAAATTATCACCAACTATCACGGATCCGATTTGAATTCACAGGACTAGTCTATGATTTTAATCTATATATAATATCCTGTGTATATCAATAATATATAAAATGACAATCATTTGAGATTTAATGTGAAAAGAATAACTAAAGATTTAAAATTATTTTAACATAATGGCGTTAATAATAAAATATAACCATTAATCAATGATATAGGTTTGTTTTTCTCAACAGTATTGTTAGTATATATAAAAAAAAACAATTTGTATGCATAAATTCTTGTATTGAATATTGACGTATATCGTATTGAAAGTGTACTTTTATTAAAACGTATTAATTGTATTGATCGACATTTTTTCGAAGGAAATTCGCGGTTACAGAGTCATCAAAATACTAGCCTTCTTATTATATTTTACTGCATAAAGAGAACAGAAGAACAATTCCATATTAATATAAAGTGGAAAAAACCAAGAAAGTCGCTTTATCGTAAAGTAGCCAGTAGTTTTCGAGTGTATACCTCGTCTTGAGTAGGTCATTGCATGACGTCCGTGAACTTCGCGGCACACATGTAACATAAATCATATTTTAAACCTATTTATATTGTGTTGGTCATTTGTAGGACATATTTTTATAATGTGTTAGATGTTCATTAAAAAGTTATGAGTAGATTTCTAAAAGCTCTGCTAACTTCATAACAAAAATTTCCAATTTTTTCTAAAAACTTCAAAAACCATCCAAAACTGCTCATTACAGTTTGTTGGAAAGGTCTCATAATTTTAGGGATCTTGATTTATTTTCTATTTAAATTAAAAAAGCGGTAAAGTGTAGCGGGGTGGAGTATGTCGGCGGTTTTGGAAGCTTGTTCATCGTCCCTTCAATCCTCGGACAGGATAGTGTATTATTACAGTATTAGATTTGAATGCAATGGATAAAAACGATTTTGAGTGGAGTGTCAGTGTAATGAATTTATAGTTTTACAAGTTTTTTTTAAATTGTATTCGTTTCTATGGTGATAAGCGTTAACAATTAAAATTCCATTTTAAGCGGTTTTTTCGTAATTTTTCGGTGGTTTTTCCCGTGGCGTTAAATTACTATTGATAAAATAAAAAATGACCTCTTTAAAGTACCATCTTGATCCACTTTTCTAAACTATACTATATTATGTTGGAATCGCAGCACTGCTTCTGGTAGAAATTTTGTTTACAGTATATACAAAAATAAACATAATTGTAAAACCAACTAAATTATAGAAATTAACTATAGAGTTAAAGTTAAAAGTTTCAAATTAAAAATGTATTTAGTGTTGCACCAACTAATATTAAAGCGGGTAAGTGGAAGTCGCTCTGTTGTATACGTCTGTACCTACAGTCGGTTACAAGTGGGCGACTGTAATGGATGGTGTTAAATTTGAATTCAATGAAAATATAATATCATCGCATACCAAAAACGATTCTGAGCGGCGACGGTTTGTCATCCAAGGATATTTTATATAATACTAGCTGTATCACCCGACTTCGCCCGGGAAAAAATGAACACATCTAAAATGCGCTTAAATACGAATATCGGCATTCGGTGTATCTCGATAATAGATAAAGTCATGAAGACAATACATTTAAACTAATCGTTAGATATGTAAAAGTTAAGACTAAATTATAATAATATTTTCTTATTATAAATTCTATATTTATTCTATCCGCGTGTAAGTATTCAAACTCCTCCTAACCGGCTGCACAGATTTTGATGAAACTTTCGAGTGTGCTTGAGTGGGTCTTGAATGGTTTAGATTCACAATTGGAACCGAGAGGCCCAACCCGGGAGGTACCGAATAGGGAGTTTTAAACTTAAGATGGACATTTTTGTTTATAATTATAAATGGTTGTTATTGGTTATAGGAGAAATAATTAGTAGATTTTAATTGTTAGTAATAAATGTATTATTGGTTGCTATTGGTTATTAAGTTACCTATTTGTTATTAAGCATGCATTAAATTGAATTTTCACACATTTCCTACCAAGGAGGTTGAGTTATTACACCCAAAATAAGTTGAACAATTACAATTTTTTAAGAGTTGTCATTTTTTACGGGCAACGGAGTGCGCGGGATCAGCTAGTATTATTACATTTTGTTAAAACTATATCATGGTTACCAGGTAATCGGACCTTGCATATAGCACTTAAAAAAATTAATTTTCTACAAATAGAGTTTGTAATCAAGTTTGTAATCAGTGTATAACTGTATCCTTATATATGAAAGTACAGACATTTTTTATGTACCAATTTACCGACGACACAATTTAACTTATTTGGAAGAACTCTGAAAATTGGAAAAAGGTTCAATAGTGTCGTCAGAAAATTGGTACATAAAACAGACATGTTATTTTATACCTATGTAAGGATTTATATAATTATTATTATTAATATGGTAGCCGGTTAAGTTGAATTATTGTTATTTGTTTACTATCCATATTTACATAATAATATACATTAGATATTTCGAGTACCCACGAATTATATTTTGAAAATATAACACCAAACTAAAATCGTTCTTTTTTGTTTAAATATCTAATTTTGTCCAAATTTTAACATAAAAAGACTATAAAAAGAACTTTTTTTATATTTTTTGGTTACAGAATAATAACTTACTTACGTGGAACCTCCTTTAAAATGTTCAATCCTAAGCTTACATTTTATACATTTTTAACTACAAATCATTTTTAAATTTCCAATTTGATACATTTTGTCAAATTTCGAACTTTAAATGCTTATAAAAATAATTGAGACAATGTATTTTTAATATTTTTCAACTGCATTTGTAACAATATATCAGGAGCCTTGTATTAATTTTTCATGATTTTTGACCCAACAAATAACATTTAATAATATTTATAGAAAAAAACTGAAAATTTCCGTTAACATTTCAAAACGACTCAAAATAATTTGAAAATTTTATCAAGTGAAAGAATTGATAAATTAAATGTCAAGTTTTATTTATTTTTGAATTACAACAATATAAGAAACTCGGTACATTAGAAATTCGGTTAATATTTTTTATTGATAAAGGTAGACAATTTGCTCATTGTCGTGATTTTTACATATTTTGTCAAAATTCAAATTTTAATGCTTATCAAAAAAAACAACACAAAAATCATTACATTCATCACTCCGCTCAGAATCTAAAATCTGTTAAGTTATTAACACTACCAATTTATTCTTAAACATTTTTAAAATAAATATTTGAATTATATAACATGAATAAAATGATTTCTTTATTAATTATATTAGAACAGTTGAAAGTAATATTTCTTAATTTTTAAATTGTTGTTTGAGAATTTGTAAATTTACAGGTGAATATCCAATGTTTAACTTCAAACGCTAGTAAAAAATTAATTTGAATTTCCGGTAAACTTTTTTCTTTGTTAAATTTAAGAAAACTTAACTGGAACTTGTATTACATTTTCAAAGCTTACATATAAATTGAAACATTTTTATGAATTTCCAACTTGAATTAATTTACCGATTTTCTGGCTTTTGATGAATTTTGTAAAAAAATCTCAGTTTTTCTTTACTTTTTACTTACTTACCTAAACTAAATGTCTAAACTAAAATTTAACGGTAAAAACTTATTTATTTATTATTAATATACGGAGCAAAACTTAATTTACAATCTGTGTACAAATATGACAGTCATATATAGTATTTTGATAAATTCAAATAAGAGTATAAATTATAATAATTAATTATGTATAAATTATGTACAGTATAAAATGAAAATGTGAATTGTATAATAAGTGTGTTACGAGAAAAAGAAGAAAACAAATAAAATATAAAAATGTTAAAATAAATAAAAATAAAAATAAGATACAAAAATTACAATAATATAATAATATATATTCACAAAAAAAATAATATTTAATATTTTTTTCTAATTTATCATCAGGAATTTTATTCAAATGGAATAATTTAATTTATTAAGTGCTTCGACCGTAATTGGTCGCATTATGACGCCTAAATCTTATTGTCAATAGGAGCAACACGACAACATATGTCACCTAGGCAGAAGATTGAATGGAGACACAATAAAATATTATGTAGTATCACATATTATTTTTTACATAAAAGACTAAAGAATAGTACCTAAACAATTACCAAATACATTTTAAATCAAAAAGTGTTAAATATAATTTAATTTATATTAAACAAAGTGTTAAATATTATTTTATTTATATTAAAGCGATATAGAAAACTAATACAGAAATACATATTAAACTTTTAAGAAAATTGGCACTCTTGTATATATAATAGGAATCGAGTGTACCTCACCATTGATTGGGATCTAGTAATGGATGTGTTAAATATGAATTCAATGATATTATATACCACCTATATCATCGGATATAAAAACAATTCTGATCTAAAATGATAGCCTAACTAACACTTTGGTAACCATGGTTACAAAACAATATTAAAATTTCAATAAATGCTCGTACCTATTAGATTCTGAGTAGCGAAGAAATAAGAATGTATTGATTTTACAATGATGTGCGTATGTTTTCTTCTGTGTCTGAAGCCATTTTATCTAGTAGAAAAAAGTAATTAACTTCGAGGGAAGTTTCTGGTAGGAAATTAGATCTAGTTGGTACTTGTGGTCAATTTTAAAAATGCACAGTACTTTTTTAAATATCACCGGGGGAAATAAATACGAACATTTTTTTAATTAAAATGATTAAAATGATTATTTGGTTACTAACAATTTGACCTTCTTCGCTCAAAATCGTTTTTCATTGTATAAAAATATATAACAATTTATTATTTAACTAAAATTTAGCACATCCATTACAGTGACTAGGTAAACTCCAGCATTCGACACCTATCTAATGTACAGCAAATTGATAACCTATATACTATATTGAAACCTTTTTTTAGATTTTGAGTGCAGTAAAAAACCAAAAAAAAATTAAGGAAAAACGTCAATTTTTACATTAATATAGTTATACCCCGTAATTGACCAAATTAGTTTAGTTTTTTTGTTGTTATTTAAACACTATAATAAGTAACCGCATAGATACCTCAAATGTTTTTATGACAAATTTCCATGTAGGTACATGATAAATTTATAACATTTTAAAAATATTTTGACTCTATTCGAGCTATTTATAGGCATAAGAAAGTTTTTATTTTTATTAGTTTTTATCTAACTGTTGTCGATATGAGATTTTTCACTTGGTTAAAATACTTAAAAATTTAATATTAAGTTCCTCATAAATTGTTATAATATCAATTAAATAATTTAAAAGATGCATTGGTGCGTTTTTTTTATAAGAATTTAAAGTTTAAATTATGACAAAACTTATCAAAATCTCAGAATTTTTAAAAAAATCATATAAAATAATCAATAAGTTCTAAATAACGTTAGAACCTTTCCATCAATGTTTAAAGAACTCTATTTTTTAGTGTTTTTAAAGTTTATGGAAAAAGTGGTTGCTAAGTCAGCGTGAAGTTAGTGCCAAATAAATAGCTTAAAAAGTGCCAACATATTTTTTAAATTATATATCATATTATATAGAAAATACTAGAATACATATTTGAGGACAATTTCAAGTAGGTATTCCACGGTTATTCGTTTTTGAATTACAAACAAGAAAACAAAATCATATTTTCTAAGACTGGGAAATATTTCCGTAATTCAGTATTTTTTTACCGATTATTTTAAAAAATATACTGCATATTTTTATTCCCTCTCTCCCATAGGCCACAAGTACAAATAACATTCAATTTGTAATCAGAATTCACTTTCAATATTGATGATGGAGTATTTTTTTTTTATATAAAAATTGTCATCAGACACACAAAAAACTCACATCATTGTAAAACCAATACTTTCATCCCTCCTTCCAAAATCTAAAATAACATTACGATAATATTATATTGACGTGTAAAAATTAAATTATATGACTATAGGTATATAATAATATTACTAAAAATTATTAATATTATTATTATATGTACATAGGTAGATGTTTAATGTTTATGTATAATATACATTGTACCTATATATTCAGTATTGTGAAATTTACTGTAACACAAGAAACAAAAGTAATAATAAATAGTTATTTCAAGTTATCTATTGACTTATATGATACCTAGGTACCTATAATATACTATAAGATAGACTATAACTTGTTTGTCATCAAATTATTCAAAAATATTTGTTTTTATGTCATTAAAAATGGGCAATATATTATTCTCATAAACCATAGGTAAGGATGTTGTAATATTGTTCACTAATGTGTGTAGTAATAACTATAGAGTATATAAAAAGTATATAAAAGTTAAAATATGATACGTTGGGCTTTTTTAAATTATTTTATGGAATTATATTAAATGTATTTTTTTTAATTTGTTTTTTTTCAATTTTTACTATGTACCATGTTTTTAATAAATTTCATTTTTAATTAAAACTTAAATCAGATTATTTTCCAGTCCATTCAGAGTGATCTATTTTAGTATCAGCTACACTATAGTCAGCTTTACAGTCAATCATTTCGCAGACAATATTTGTGTTTTAGAAAATAATTGTCTAAATTTTCATTAGGTACCTATGAAATATGTCTTCGAAAAACGCAAAGATTTATTTTGTTTCGATATTGAAGATATACACCTATTGTAAAATTATTATATTGTAATAATATGCTCTCACATTATAATAAATAAACTAAAATGTAATAGACTAATAAATAACGAAAAGACGGTTGCTCGTAGAAATCGGATATCCCCGAAAAAAAGGACGATCTGTATTGACTAAGAAATCGGCACGTAGTTACTACGGTATAACCACAGAACAATAATACAACGTAGGGCGTGTGAATTTCTTATATTCCACCAAAGAAAAGGAACGGTTAAAAAAGGTCGTAGGTCTAGTTCCCACTGTTCCCAGGCGTACGAAAAACTTTTGATAAAGCCACCTATAGTGGTATACCACTATCTGGTCACTGGTATCTGTGTCGTCCTTTTAATCAGTTTATGAGCACCAGCCGTTTTAGTAATAATCTCTCAATACCGAATCATGCGAGTGACAACTGGACTCCTTTCGAGGAGCAATAATCAGTATGTTTCTTTATTTCAATGAAATCGGTGTATTTTAAAATATTATTATTTTGTGTCACTTAAAACTGCCATAGTATCATAGGCGCTGCGTATTGGTATTAAGGCAATTTAATATATATTAAATAATTATAATATGTTATATTAATTAAGGATATTGCATTATATGTGCATAATTCACATAAAATTATATTGCCTCTCGATAGCCTTCTGAACACCTGGAGGAAGGTATAATAGCGTTATTTTAATATTTACATCTGGTATCGTTCACCATCAAGTATACATAAGTGTAGAGAATCACACAGGTTCTTAACTTTAACATCCAATTTTAATAAAACTATATTGACATGAATTTTTTTTTATTTATCTTATTTTTACGTTCTTGTTATATACGCTATGTTTCGGTCTGTTTGGATTCTGTATTTCACGATAATTTAAACAATCAACTGTAATTTATATAAGTTTCACGTGTTATTACGATTTAACTTGTTAGGTCTGTACTTAAAAAAGACTATTAAGTTTTTGTGCAATGAACTCTGTTACAACTTACCTATTATAATTTTAACGAGGTAATTAAAAGTGAAAATCTGAAAACACATTGTATTAAAATTAAATCGTGGGCAAAACATTTGAATCGTACGTAATATACATAATACATATTATTATTATATATGTATATTGTTATTATTTATTATGAAATAAATATATCATAAATATTTTATACGTAATACAGTTAAAAGTATTATGAATATTTTATAAATTTTACAGATAATTCATGCAAGATGTAATTATTTCAGCATAATTATATAAAAGATGTTCAGAATAGTATTATGTATAGTCAAACCTTTTACATCTACTGTAGTTGAAGATTTTAACGTAATATAGTGTAATACTTCATTTTTAAATTAGTATCCAACCTTCTTTTGTTGATGAAAATATTTTAATTTATACAAGTAATTTATTAATTATTCTATATAGACGATTTCTTATAAAGTTATAACTAATTGGTGTTTAATTTCCGTACGTATAGAGAATTTAAGATTGGTGAAAACTAATATATTAATCGTTTATTTTATTAAAAGTCGGATGATTGAAGAAGATGCTGGGTTTAATAATAGAAATTGATCATTTTACTATTTTATTGAATTAAAATGAAGGAATAATGTGAGTTCAACCAATATGTAAGCGTCTTCGGTGTAATAAAAATAAAAATATTATTGTATATTTCAATTACGAGGGAGAGATTATTTTTTATGTACCTTTACAATTTGTGTTACACAGTCGTAAATAATGATTACTAGTCGTCACTGTAATATAAATAATAATCGTTATAAATACATACATATTATAGGTAAATAATATTTTATTTTTATATAATTGTATTTAGTACATGTAATTACTGCAGTGCTGACTAATACATTTTGTTGCGAGCGAAAGATCGCCACAATCACCGAAAATCCTCTCGCCTTCAAGAAACGAAAGTAGAAAAAATTAAATTTTTGAAACATATGAATATTTAATTCTTCTCCCAGTATACTTTTTATACATTTTTTAACGAAGCATGTTAGTTGCATTGTGTCATTGAATGTGATCATATTTAAATATCTAATTTAATATTTATTATTCGAATTTAACAAACTAGTTCATGTTTGCATGTTGTGTTTATTTTCGAATAACATTGGATCTTATCATTTATATTTGAAAAATTATATTGTTAACATTATTGTCTATATTGAATATTGATTAAGCAACATTATAATAATAATTGACCTGTGCATTCTTGTAGTCTGTAACTTACAAAATATCATTGTAATATTGTATATTACTATGATATACAACTACCACAACCACTTATTATATTATTATCCATGCGTTTTAGGTTTTTTTACGGTAACTTATACTTATAACTTAAACGCTGAACTGCAGAGTCATACACCACATGCGTGTACTTGACGTCCTAACCTAATGTATCTGTAGTATGTATGACGTATGTGCACTTAATATATAATATTTTAATAGGTTTACCTCCATGATAAACACAATAAATAATACCAGATACATAGGCGTAATTTTGGGGAAGGGTTTGGGGGGATTTAGCCCCTCCAATATTAAATGTATCTCCTCCAAAGATTTGTATTTTAATTGAGGTATTAAATCCTTTATTAGTTATTTAATCTACATAATTCAGTAAAGGTCGTTTGAAGAAATTATTATCTCAAGTTTTAACAACGATTCATTATTCGTGTGTTTTCCATAGTAGATATTGGATCCACCCTCAGAACATATAATATTGTTGTGCCTGTCCGTCGTCCATTCGTTATTATAGTTACCTGCAGTAAATAGTTACGACTGTTGCGGCACCTATTAAGATATATATTTATTATATATTGTCCGCAGTTATACGATTGTTTGTATAACCCTACTTATTAAGTTTTTAAAACGGTTTCATTGAAAGTAAATTCATGAAGGTTACCAAATTATTTTTTAATTGTACATTTATGGAATTATATAGGTTAATGGGTTGTATTAAAATACGTTTAGAAACCGGAAATTTAGCACGCTCGCAGAGTGAATTTTCATAATTAACATTTAATAATAATTAATAAAGTAATATAATATTTATTCCCGAGACAAAAGTTTTTAAAATCTTGTTGCTACGAGGCAGCTAACATACTATACATACCTAGTATTTGAAATTTATACCATCCATTTTTGTGTCACAGACCATGTATATACCACAGTATATAAGATTATTTCTGTATTATTTTTGCAACGAACAATATATACGAATAATTCATTATACCTATTATTCTAAAATGATGTAACGCACTTTTCTTATATAATATAATATATTAATTGTGTATCAGATATCTATATATTCTGTGATCATGTTGAATATCTCTGCATTTTCAGTACAGAATACATCGTCCGAAGTCGAGTTTCGCTCACGGTCCACAAAATCGATAGCGATGTACTGAGTTTTCGACCAGTAAAATCGTGTTGTCAAGTCGCTGTGGTTTCGTCCACGGTCCGGCGTCCAGGCAATACAGTTCAATGCCAAACATCGACGCGCAGACAGCTACTGCGGGTGATGCATCCGATATCGGGTTGGCTTTTGCCGTCTCGGTAAAGATCGATTCACCGACTACTACGGGAGCCCTCGAGTTCCAAAATTCCATTATTTAATTTGCATTTAAATCAAAATAAAAAAATAAATGATATTATAGTACTGCAGTAGTGGTATAATACTTGGTATAGTATATGTAATACTCCTATATAGCTACACAAAACAAGGTGAATACAAAACGTTGTGTGTTACCAGTTACCACGTTCAATAAAATAATTATAAATTTATAACGGCACGGAGATATACACAGAGGACAAGTATTGGTCCTTTCTGATCCATGCTGGAGCCTGGAAACAACGAAGACAACGTACTCGACAATGGCACAGCGAGGGCGTGAGGTAAACGTAGGACGACCACAAACTATATAACCGCGGTATACGCGGGCCATGGCTATATAGGCACACGGCACACGCGTCACCGACTACTCCAAACTGACAAAGCGTAGGATATGCAAAGAACGCGACGTGCCGTCCGACACGCACACTCGTCAGAACGACGACTCAACGAAAAATTTTACGGAAACGAAGACTTAATATGGCATGACGTGTCGTCCGTATACGCACGCGGATTGGGGCGGCACACCGGACAACCGGCTCCGTCGACTTGCAATATAGATTATCATATAAAAAACAATACGCAACGCGTCGTCTGACAATCGCAAAACGACGGCTTAACAATACGCGAGTACGCGAACATAACAGGACGAGTGACGGACGTCCAAACGGCGCCGGACAGAACACGCGGCGACGGGCCAACGGCCCTATAGATAAGACACGCGGCGACGGGCCGGCGGGCGCAAACGAAAAACGTCGGAGGGCGAACGCGCAGGATTACAAACTTTAACGGTGTCGGACCACTTTTCCGGCGGATACAACATGCGGCGCGTTTCGATCGTGGCCTGGCCCAATCTTCGTAAGCCGAAAGCAGCGGGTTGACGGGAGGCTGTCGGAGGAAACTGGTAACACTATTGAGTACCGCGGTGGTAAGAGTGGAACACTTGGTGAACATTATTCTAGGTCTACGAAGCTTTGACGGAAGCAAATTCTGCGTGACAAGTTCACCGAGGGCTTCCAAACGAATCTTTTCGTCGTCTCCCGGCAGACCTCCAACCAACAGACCATGCAGGTTTTTCCGGGAATTCCGCTGACACCGGAGGGTTGGATTTCACTGCGCCGTACAAGGGTGACTGGATTCGCACTTCTGCAGGGGACGACCGGAAGTGTTTGCGCCTTCGTAACGGTAGCCCGACAGCTGATCCTACGATCGACAGTCAAATCCAGCGCATTGATCAGGGAGGTCTTTGTGAAGGCGTCGGCCGTCTTTGTAGTCATACGAAAAGGTACAGGCTCCGTTGATGGTGCAATCATAACTATACGTCCTGGTATATCTATATAGTGCGGTGAGTTGATTCTCAATTCCGGCAGCGACCGGGTATTCTTCTCTGCGTGCAGTAACGCTGGCCCGACGGTCGTGATCTTGAGATTATAGCGCCACATCTAGAATGTCAACTATATGGATCGATCCTCGTTGGCATATGACCCCTGGAATTTTTCAGTTCGCACTATGGAGTCTATCTCTGTAAGAATTAATAAACGGACGGCGAACAGAAAATGATGAACAGTTTTTTGTTATAATGTCTGTATAGGAAACCGTCACTGACCAACGAGTTAAACACACAACGGCGGATTTCAAATAACTATTTGTTACCTAAATTAAATAAACTATAACATTATTAAATTTCGTTGGTCAACACCGGTGCCGCCGAAGTCTGCAATATCGAGACGCCTCGTCGCCGCTGCATGTTCGGCCGGCCGAGGCGGACGTGCAGCAGTCAAGCCACGAGCTCGCGGATCGCGCCGAGACGCCGTTCTAGTTCGATGCCGAACATCGCAGTGCGGTTTACTTCGGCCAACATAGAGTACTTACGTCCCGGTGCGAGTTTCGATCGAGGCACGTCCGAGTTTGAAAACGATTGAACTAAACCTAGCTAACGTGCATACTGCAGCAATGCACGCGAGTTTGCCATTGCAGGAGCCGGTAATCCGCCGGTGTGATGGTAGAGACCCGCGCGGTTAAATCCAAAAGCCAATGTGAAAACAGACGAAGAGGGTTTGTCCGACGCTTATTTTGTTGCACTTAATATAAGTATATCAATCTGAAAAAAATGGACCCCGCTCAGTGCTCAATAATAGGATATCGCCGAATCTGGTCGCAGCCGTGCGAACACTATGATTGAAAAAAAAATTATACCTATAAATTATAATTTATAAAATTATTAAACTGCAATTAATCCAGCTATTATGATTTACACAAATAAACGTTTTGTGATGTCACCTATTTAATTAGTATTTATTTGATATTATTATATTATTGATTATTCTGAATAAACACGTGAACACGCTGGTGGAAAATTAATTTATGATGCAGCTTGTGAAAGTCGTGATTATATATAATTGCACATGTAAACAGTAAACCTAAAGTTTTTTCTGTAACCGGTGTAAATAGAAAACTCATTTTTAATCGACTCACAAAAAAAAACTAAAAAAAATTGAATAAGTAAAATGTCTATAAATAACTCAAACAAATTAAAAATATTTGATATTTTTACCGTGTAGTTCCGTTTTAATTTTGTTTATCGTTGATTGCAGTGCACTGATTTTCCATGGTCATCTTGGCGGACACGAACTTTATATAGCGCTTATTTCATCGATCGCCACATTCGGTTTCCCGATTATCGTTGGTGTTAAAATAGTGTCTTGCAAACACTTCGACAATTTTGGTGGTGTATATTCAGGGACGGCTCCAGGGGGGACCTTAGAGGCCCCCAAGCTGAATTTTTAAACAATTATATTCTGTTAAAAACAAAATAACAAAATAAAAATCTTATTATGATATAGAAATTTTCTGAAAATTATGACTCGCTCAACCATGTCTCTGGAGCCGCTCCTATTTGTATATTATACCGGAAAAATAATTACAAGTAGGTATGAATATGCTTAAAAACATTAACCCCATACATTTTGACAGACAGTTATAATTCGATTAACGAGTTGTACTTAAAATCGTTGTGTCTAGACTCGTTATAATGTTCATAGTAATAAGATACGTACCTACCATACCTTCCATACGTACGTGGTCGATTGTATCGTTTGTTTTGTAAGTAACCTATTAAAGTATTTGTTTATTTTTTTACAATACGATAAAGTTTTTTTTTTTTATAAATATATTATTATTTTGTGTAAAATAACACCATTCAATAATATGTACAGATATTGTAAGTATCAACAACGAAGTCATATTAGGTCCATACAAATATATTTTAATATATTATGTCACTAAATTATAAAGTTATATATTTTTAGGTACTACAATATTCTATGAAATATAATAATATTCAATTTAAACATTGTAAACCAATTTACAAAAGTAAACATCACAAATTTGTACAACTTTTTTGAGAGCTACCTAGGTATCTCTAGCAATAACAGTTATGCTCGTCAGTATAGTTGTATAAATATATAATATTATATGCAATGTACGTATTTCTAAATTTTAACAAAATAGTTTAATAATTAATATAAATATAAAATAGTTCTAAATAATAATTATCATTCAAGAAATTTTTATTAAATAAAAGTTAAGCTTGTTATAATATGTGTTTATTTTTTTATTATTTTAAAAAATAAATATTGAAAAAAAGTGTTGTGTACAATTTATGGATACCTACTATAAATTATGTTATATAAAATGTAAAATTGTTTCCTTTGTTTACTCAGATAAATAATACAGTACTTATACTTTTTATTAATCTATATAATTTATATTTGGCTTATCTTCATCTGTATATGATTTAATTTGTATAGATAAATTTCATCCAATTATCATTCGCTTTTATCTATATCTATGTTTAGTTATTTTTGCGCAATATAAGTATTACAATAATATCATCAAAATAAAATAGATTAGTGGTCATAGTTTCTGCAATGTTATATTATGTATACTTGCATTTGCATCGGTACAAATAATTACGTATATCACGTTTATGTATGGAAAGTGGAAATTAGACGATAACTGCAAGTATATACGTGTCGACGTGTCGTAAAATTCAGTTTATACTTTTATAGTATAACAATATGTATAACATAACTTTTTTAAACAAATTTTTAAATCAGATTGTTTCCACCCTCGTTGAATTGTATTATATTATTATATTTTTTACCTAAAAATTAAACATATACTTGTGATTCAACCGCATAGGCGCCACTAGGCCAATATTTTTAGTGGTGCACAAATTCTAAAGTATGCCGAGAACCCCAGACCCTTAACACTATATATTTATTAACAATAATTTGAAATGTATATTAATATATTATATTTTTAATATGAGTGAAACAATAATACGTATTAACTATTAAGAAAACAAAATTGTGTCTACTGCCTGGTTTTTGGCCAGTAAATTTTATCTTACATATCTATATTTTAAATTATTGCTTGTTCAGAAATCTGAACGACGTGGTCCACTTCTCCTCTCGCAATTCTCAATTATTCCCAAATCAATAATGCCATTACAATTATTTTTATTCAGTTCAGTAGGTATACATTTAACTCTGACTGATTTGAACTAGAATTAGAATAGTTTTAAACAGGAAGACTTTGAATACTATATGGACGTAAATGGGGGCAGCCTTGTAGTGAAGATCTATATATCTACTTGGTATTAATTTTTAGTTAATATCTTGTGTGGCCACAAGGCACAAACACAATATAACCAAACGAACACAAACAAGTTATTCATATTTAATATTATAATATAATATATATGTTGGCTAAATAGTATGCTGCCTAGTTATTATTTTTGTTCAAAATACATTTGTTTAATATACATCAGTTTTTACTTTCGTTAATAATATTTATATTTTTCAGATTACTATGCTAATTTTTATTTTCTAAAAGTTTTCCTATATTCATTTTAACTTTCTTTAGTTTCTTTTCGTTCGTATAATATAAGTTATTTTTATTTTCAATATAAAACAATTACACTTTTTAGAATCATAGACGCACATCAACAATGAATGAAATTTTAAACGAAGGATTACATCTCTCAGACCCCAGATCTGAAGACATATATTTTATGCATCTACCATGTTTCAACACCGCCAATCTTTACAGAAAAGTTACTTGTGACGATGAGGAATTATTTTGATATAAGTCTTGGTCGGTGCAAGTAAGCTTAACTATACATGACTAAACCAAGTAAGATGATTTTATGTATTTTGTAAAATATATTTATTTCGTATTGTCGTCCCCTCACTATTTCATCTCCACACCAAACACATCACCCACTATCGCCGGCCGGCTTCACATACACAAAATAAACAAGTTGTTCCAGGACCGTAAAATAATGTTTATGAATGAGTTTCGTGACATTTAAAACAGCTTGAATAGAGAGGTCCAATAGGAATAGTGAGTGATTAAAGACTTATAAATAGGACTTTGGTAATCACTAAGTAATAATAAATAAAATAAAATATTATATATTATATAGTAAAAATATGATAAATATAATATAATAATAATTAATAATAATAATATAGTTATAGTTATAATATTAGGACAGCGTTGAATTTTAAATAAGAATCAGGGGGGGGGGGGGTATCATCCTAATAATTATTTAAAACTGCTGTATTTTGACTCCTCTTGGACTTAAAATGTTATGTGGTAAATACAAATCCCTCAGCGACAACAGCCCTAGATCGCCTTTCCAGAGGCTGAAACGCACTAAAATTCAACGCTATAGTAAGCCACAAATGTGCGAATGCCGTGCTGCGACAAAATAAAAAATTTGTTATTAAAACCTATTAAACGTCAAATTCGATATTTATTTATTTACATAAAAATATTTTTTATTGATGTATAAATAACGAACGAAAAATGTTATACGAGGGAAGTGCTGCAGTTTTCGCTGTACTGATCTGTGTATATTACAATATTATTGTAGTCGACCGGCGTTCGCGTGTTTTCGCTTGCGATGTGGATTAGGCCTACAGGGGACACCACAATAAAAAAAACGCGCCACGTGTAATACCTCATGCTTTTAAACAACATGGACGATATGTGATATTATGTCGTTTAACAAGCATTGAAGCATAGGTGGTGTGGAAAATTACGCGACACTGCAGTCATCCTATACACAGAGTAGTTCACATTCGATTAATATAGATAACAGAAATAATAATGAGATATAAACTATCAGTATAATATAAGACCGTGGTAGAGATTAAAGAAATATACTTTTGAAGCAATACAAATCACAGGTGGTTTAAGCTCAAATTTACGAAACCTCCGAGGCTGGAAAAAATTGTTTTTTTTTTAAACATCAGTGAGCCATTTATAAGAGGCGTGGTAGGTACGTACTTACCTGGAATTAATTGGAGTAACTCGACTTGTTTTCCAAACTTTGGGGAAAATTACATTTTGCAATGAACCATATTAAAAAGTACATATAGGCGCAGAGGCATACTATAAGAGCTTCGTGGCAAGAAAAAATTAAGATGGCAGATATTTCATCGGAGTCAGTGTATCTACCTATATATATTTTTTCGTCAGATTTAACGACGGGTTTTATCAAATAAAATTCATCATTATTTTTAATAAGCTCTAATATAGATCTTATATAGCTCGAATATAGCTCTTTAATACTTTACATGTAATTATAATACAGAATAAAAAATATATAAATAATACCTAACTATTGACATTTATATCATCTACTTTACTGCATTCATATATTTTTTTTTTTTAACATAAATGTTATTTTAGTGATTGACACACGCAAGAATAAAGCCACAAGACTATAAATCGACATTAAAATTATACAATATCCTATAATATTAACACTAAACAGCCTAATACATTACATTAAATTATGTGTCCTACATAATACAAAACTACACAAAAGTATCTCTGTTTTCTTTTGTCTGAAGACTAAAACCTTGTATAATTATATATTTAATAATAAATCCATAAAATATTACCTTATCTTGCATGAGTTTAAAACAATGTGTTTTCACGGTCGAATGAACTCCAAACGTTTTCTATTTTCTTCAGTCTTCTCATGGCGGAATTACGGCAGTAAATACTAAACTGTAGATGATTGTTTTGACTCCGAGAGATCGAAGTCAATAATGATTGAATTTTTTTCATCGTCCCGGTAAGTAGATATACCTTATAGTCTTAACCATAAACTATACGGACGAATTTTAAATTGCGTCCACAGTGAACAGATGCTAAAAAGAATATAGTAAATTGCGCCGGCCAGCATTTTTTGATATCTATTATGTGTAACTGTGTAAGCATAGTAATTTTGGCTAGAGACTCCTTGCGTCTGGACAAAAAAATATACACAGAGGGTCCTACCTCTTTGCGTCTCACTTTATAACCTGTTTTGGCAACCTAGTTGCGTCCCTAAAAACAATAACTATAAAATCAATATTATATAACATTGAATATTTGAGTTATTCTTATAAAACTTAAACTGAATTTTAGGTAGCTAAATGCACTTAAAATAATACAATTTATTGTAATAACTAAGTAGGTACATACATATAATAATATAATATATCTACCTATGTTGATTTTTTGAATAATTATTTACTATTTCAAAAAAATCTATTGAATTAAAAAAATATTATATATTACAATAAACACTAATTAATTTATAATAGTCAAATATATTATATTACATTTTGTATACTTCATATACCTACTACGAAATTATTAATTAATAGGAACATAGGAACATAGAACTCTAACACATTTTGTTTTATCACATCAATTATTAATCATATAAATTAGCAAACAATAGAATAAACTAAAGTAAATAAATCCAATTTGTACTGTTGAACCAAGTTTATATTTATTTAGTTTAAATAACTGACATAGATTTGTACAATATATTTTTAAATACGAACATAATATTATACATAGACGTCACTCATTTCCGGGGGATTTTAATGATAATCAAAACAAAGTTTAAGGAATAAAACTTAAGTACACTTGGAAAAACTACCGATGTTATTGGAAAATGTGAAAAATAAATATATCAAATAAACACACAATTGTAAAACAAATATATAGCGCAACTATTGATCAGGTTATATTTTTTAGGTTGGAAAAACATCCCCAAAACGAGAAGCAATATAGTACCAGTTGAATTGACACTACCTGTAAAAAAATACCTTTTTAGGGACACAAGTAATATGTTGTTTGAGCCCACATAAAGTATCCATGTGACCTTGAGGCTTAAATTCATCGTTTCCTATTTTAAACAATGTAGTACATTTATTGATGTAAATCACAATTTCTTAAAAAAACATTATCTGCATGGGTAAAAATTTAAAATTGTTGAGTATTGCGCAAATAGGGGCATGCTCACGGAAGGAATAAGGGTGTTAGCTAGGTTAACCTCCTCCTTGGCTTATATTTGTCATATAAAATAAATATATGATAAAGTAATGAAAGTATATATTTGCCAAAATATAACGTGGGTTGACAAAAGTTGAAAATTCAAATCCCCCCTTTCTTTTATAAGCTGAGCATATGCCACTAATACGCAATATTGCAAAAATTATATAAGTAGTCCTCAAATGCTCAATATTAAAAGATTATATTGCATCACTATTATGTATATATATATATATATATACATATTATTATAAATGCGATAAAAAAAAAACTTTTTAGAATGAAATTTTATATTTAATTTTATAAGTACCTCTATACATATATTTATATTTATACTTTTCAAACCAAAAAACAATTTTCGAAGGCCGTAACCTATATATAGTATACTCCATAGGTAATGATAAATTGCCATAATAAAATTTGTGTTGAAAAAAAAAACGCCGGGTATAGTTTACTATACATAGAAATGCGTAAACTTTAAATGTATTAGGTATAATTTACTTGAGGTCAACTATATAGTATACCTAGACGGCTAGACGTGCGTATTATAATTGGGGAAACGCGCAGCAAGACAGTCTTGCCAGCATCTCATGCATATTTTTACCCGTAATTTATATGAGCCTAAAGAATGTATAAGAATATCAATCAGCATTGGTTAATTGTGTGAATTGAATTAAATATATTCCGTTATTAGCGATTAATATTATTTTACGATGTAATACAATTAACTCAATGTCAATAAATAAGGTATTAAATTGAATCAATATAGTAGTTGAATCACGTTCAGATTAACCATATTAGGAGTTATAGGCACAATGCCTAGCGCCGAACTGCCCAAGAGAAAACACGAGGCCTACGACCTAACACCGTACCTAGGTAGTCGTTAGGACTGATTTTGAGCCAGACTCATGCTCTCAACATTCAATAAAATGTAACAGTGAAAAATATACTGACATTCGAGCATTATAAGTTCAATTTTGCTCCTGAAATTTGTATATTAAATAAATCCTGCATAACACGTGTTAACTAAGATAGCAGCTAGGGATTGATCAAATGTGAGATCAACGTACAATTCCACATAATATTATATAACCTGTAAAACACGATATCACATTATTAACTACATTACATGTCAACCAATACGTATTATAATAATAACTTGAATTGAAAATTACGATTAGCAACATATACCTAATACGGATCGTAAATAAATTGACGTGAGACACTGAGACGTATTATCGCGTGGTCTGGCTAATCAGAATTCGGATACATAACGATGCAGTTATCCGATTCATGTTTACAGAGGTAAGCCGCATTTGCCAGTTTCCATGTGCCGTTTGCTGATACCTGTATAATACTTCTTAATAATGGCGCGTGGTTTTCAATGAGCAACACCTACGCGTGAATAACATTGGTTTTATAAATGCGGGTATTAAAAAATAATGGTTAGGTATTACTATTATACCTACGTATACCTATAAAAGGTAAAAATAACTGCTGCAGTGCTGCTGCTGTTATAATTTTATGAATTCCCGCATAATGTTGGTATTGATCATAATATTACTTAGTATATAAGTATATTATTATACATAATATTATAGTATATTAAACACTAAATTTGCACGAAACAATGTGGTCCTTAATACTTTTTAAAATATTATGCAAACTATTTTTTTATTTTTGCCGTTGTTGAGAAAAATACAAAATAATAAAGATTAAAGTTACCTCTTTAATGTATAAAATATTCCTGAATGCAGGGTAAAAAAGCTATCTCAAATACTTATCTATTAAGTATTGCACTTAGATAGTTGCATATATGATATATTATGTACCTATAGGTATCACTATATCAGGTAGGTATATCGTAAATATAGCTATACCTGATACCACTTATATAATATTATATGAGTATTTATGTATTACCTGTATATAGTATGAAAAGTAGTCGTATAACCGTGGAAGATTTGGATTATACAGTTTTTGTATAATTTATTTCAAATTTGTGAGTTTGATACAAAAATAATGTGATTACATTACAATCGAGGTCTTAGCACATTTTTATAATTATATTAATACATCCTAAATAAACTATAGCTGTAAGCTGTCCAAATCGACTTCTCTCGGGAAAATGAATACAAACATAAAATACGACGTTATATCAATGTAAGTATCTCGTTTTTAGTGTAGGTACTTACCGCAGTTCAAGGGCAAATCGGTATCGGCGTACCTATCGATATTAATAGAAAAAAACTAAAGAAAAGTTCAAGTTACAAACTTCAAATGTCTATAAATACCTAGCTCAAAAAGAGTAAAAATATTATTATTAAAAATATTTTTAATGTTATAGCATTTTGTATAGAAAAATTTGACATAAATATTTGTTGAACATTTCAAGTATCTACTGTTATACGTATTTGAATAATAAAATAAGAAAATCGTTTAATGATGGATCGATAGTTTACGTTTAATATCCAATGTCGAAAAAAATTGAACTTCAAACTCTCATAAACAATTAATTTGACTTTCCGGTAAACTTTTTAGTAAACATTGTAAAATCGATACATTCATCCCACCACTCAAAAACTAAAATATTATAGATTCAAATGAAATCATTACAAATTAAATAAAGCTAATACATTTTTAATATTGGTGACTCGTCTTATGATTTATTCGAATAGTAATAATATATCTAAATATATTACTATGATAACTTCGTGGGAAATATTTGGATACATCTGTTTGTTCTACCGAAATGTGAAGCATTTTTTCTTAAAAAAGTGAATTTAACTATAGGTATATAGTTATTGTACTCGACCAGATGACTCATCATATATGATAATCATATATCATATATCATAATATAAAATATTATTATTTAAAAGTAATAAGATATAATAATATAACATAATATAATTTTAATAATACAATTTTCGAAATATTTATACTCTAAGTCAATAAATTCCAATCACAAATCCGCATCTTGGTATAAATAAGTATAATGAATCATATTTAATATTAATATTTAATACTGATCACTGCAGATCAGTGACACGACAGATTACAACATACGCAGAGGGTACTAGATAATAGCAATAGCCAATGAGTAATGTTGTTAATTTTTTAGCGGACCCCCCACGGCTAATCCAACAAATTGAATCAGCCCAATGTGCTACAAGCCTATATTATGTATAGTACATATAGTTGTACCATATAAAATTCGTATATTTCCACTATATTATATATTGCTTATAATATTATGTATTAGGTATGATGAAACAACTACATTTTTTATGAAAATAAACAATAATATTATTTTTTAAGCTTAAACCAAAAACATTATTTCACAACATCTGACTACCATCATGATCAATTATCAACATTTTGAATGCGCCCTAGTAGATTGGTACAGTTTATATTATTTTGTTATCCATATTACATTATATATTATTCAATAACATTGTAACTAAATATGACTATTGACTTGCCAATTTATTGTCATTAATTTCAAAGTCGTATATTATATTGTAATCTTTATTTACATTGTTTTATTATATTGTTTTCTGGTTTATTTCTCTGTGTATTTATGTGAATTAATTCTAAAATATCAAGTCATCAAGATTAAATATAGCTGATAGCTATGTATACAAAATCAAAGACTAACTTCAAAATTCAAATAACTTTATAAGTGTAAAATATTTATAATGAGTTTGATAAATAATTATTACGAGAATAGTTTATACGATACAATGAAATTTGTTTTTAAAAATATTTTTTTCTATAGGTATAATATTTTTTTTTCTGTTTAAAATAATTATTATAGATATAAGGTACTATACTTAGCATTGGTTATAAATACTAATACTAGTTTATACATATTTATTTTTTTATTTTACTAATATTTATAAATTTATAATCAATGTCCACTAGGTCGTGTACTCTGTATTATGGTCAAGTCGTGCGTGTATTGTTGTTTTAAATTATATCTAAAAAATACTTCTAGCTGCTTACATTTTTATCAACGGTATAACATACCAACTATTATTGGCATAATATAATATTGTTTTATGTAATTTTTAGTTACAATAAAACGAAAGAAACAAAAAATAAACTTAATAACATTGAGAATTTCTCATACATAAATAAAGCCATACAATAGTCTAAAAATAAATTGAATATATTATGAAATACCCAGAAAATCGCACGCAAAACACGAATAAAGAATAGCAAATAGTATAGGTGTATAGAAATAAACTAGGCCAACGATGACGATTGATGAATAATAGTATGTCAATTTTCTGCAATCTACAGTTATTTGTTTAAACTAATAAAAACCTAATTACTATAAATATTAAGTAGTATAATAGAAAAAACTGTGAAAAATCATATAAAGTACAAATTAATATTGTTTAAGGCAAAAAAATGAGTGTTATCTACTTAATTAAAATAATTTGTATTAATTTGTAATAAATGCACTCTTATATCGTTTGGTTAGGTTAGTAGAAGTAGAATAGTAGCTGAACTTCTTAAATTCATAATAAGTAGAAATATTATACCTAATCCTACTATTTATTTTTTACTTAATTACATTTTTGGAAATGCGCAATTAATATAAATAAAATACGTACCTAAGTATACACAATATTATCATAATTTTGAATAATGATTTCTCGTATAAAAATATTGTTGGTACGATGATTATATTATATTATAGTTTGTGGTTTTCATAAGCACCTATAATATTAGTGTATAATATGATATAATATTGCTAGTGCTTCTACTGACGCTTTTTTAAATTTAATTTGTAAAACTACTTAAAGTTTATCATTCGTTTACCTGTAATAATAACCTACATTTATAATAATATTTTTTGAAATATCAAATTAGCAAAGGTTATTGTTTATAATTTATATTAGGTATAAGTGTAAACTGCAAGTAATAACATCATAAGTAATTATGCTATCGCAATTTAGATTTTAAAATAATGTATATAAACTAGGCTATATTATATAGCTTATAATGTATTGCAGGTATTCGGTCCAATGTTATAATATAATATAATAAATAACAGATGACCTAAAGCCCTAAAGTGATTTTCCCTTACTGGTAACAAAGTTATAATTATTTATTTTTCTTAGTATAAAATATAAATGTTAGGTTATATAGGCTATGTTTGTCATGGTAAAAAAAAATGTCTAAATATTTTGTTGGTTTTAAATGTTTGTACCTAAATACATTTATATACTTTCCATGAAGTAAGGGGTTTGCTAGGGCCACAACATGTCTACGGCCCTGGATATACGTCTAGTATGTATAGAGAATAGTTGGATACATATTATAAAGTATATATAATCATGGATAATTTACATTTAAACTTACTGTACAGAATAGATTATAGCATCATAGTAAGTTTACAATTTATAATAAGTGACATAATATTTAAATGATAATATTATAACAATATATTAAACGATACAGTAATTATAGGCTTATAACTTATAAGCATGGTCTTATTATGGGCAATAATAATTTGTAAAATATTGTTTAAATACGATAATTAACTGTATATAGTATATACTCATAAATTCGTATTTAAATTATTTATATCTATAAATACTACGAATTTGATAGGTCTACTTTTTTTCAATTTTTTTTACACATTTATTATACGTGGTGCAAATATTTATAACGTCAAATGCAATTAATTGTTATCTTATAAATTATTTTTGTGTTGGTACGTATACACTATAGGTACACACCGTTTGCTTTAATATACAATTTAAATTACATTTCATATTTTAATTACATTTGCACAATCAAAGGGTTAATTTATAGTAAACTACTGGGTTAATGAATAAAGACCAAGAATAATATACATATTTAGGTACCTATTTGAGCCACAAGCTCACAAAACATATTATCGTGGTGCGATTATTCTATGATTTAATAACAATTTTAATATTTTGATTTATTAGACACAGTGTTTTTTAAAAAGACGATTTGACAAATATATACACATAACACCTTGATTCATATACGTTATAATATAAATAAGCATTCATTTTTGTCCGGATGTAACCGTAATTAAATTACTTAAAACTCATTATATCTAGAAATAATACCTATTATAATAAATAATAACATAATAATTATACTGAATATAATAGATCTATGGCGAACTTAATATACGAACAATGCCTATAATATATTTCCTAGGTACCTAAGAATAAGTTTAAAATGTTTTAAATGTTGGCTATGCTGAAGATACTGATATAGTTTTTATATTTGATATAATTTTGTGATTTTATTATGTTTTTTAAAACGACAATTATCTAAAAATGAGTTTAATAGTTTAATTGAACTCATTCCCTTTTCCTGCAAGGTTTAAGCATCGTAAATAAAATATTGAATTTACTATTATATAATATTATGTTTATCGTAATTATATGTATCGCTTAATGCAGCTCAATGTTCTAGTTCTAGACTACATGTTTTCTCAATACAATTCTTGTTTTTAATTCTTTTAGCAAAAAATTAATAATATTGTTACAAATATTAATTTAGTTTTATGTAAGTATAAATAGTTCAAAATATTTTTATATATATTTATTTAGAGAATGTAACTAATTTTAGTAACATTCCTTAGGTTATTTACATATTGCAATAAAATGATTCATATGATTTTTTACTATATAGTATAATAGAATATAATGAATATATGGGTTCTTTGGTTCTAAGATACAAATATTTTTAATGATTACCCAGGTACCTTTATATTTTAAAAAAACTAATGAATAAATATGTTTAATGTTAGATAATATGATATGAAATCAAAAATCATCGACAATTCAACACTCTAAGTCTCTAAAATGTTAAAATTCATATAAAATAAAGAGAAGAAGAATAATTTGAAGTAGTTTTAAATTTTTTTGCCACTGCTGTAAATGAATAGGTCACAGTAAAAGTACACACTATATATAGGGGAAAACGATGAAAATAAAATGTTGGTATATTAATGAAAAATATACAAAATAAAATATTATATTGAGTAACAACTATAATAATAATCAATTACAAGCTATATCTTGAACGTAGAAGTATATTATTTAGTAAATTAAATAGGGCGTGGTTAATCTTTTTGTCAACCCGCGTACAATTCTCAACCCAGTTGTGCGTCCTATTGTACTTGAGTATAATATAATAATATACCCTCTTTAGTCGTTGATACTGCCAAAATGACGTAATAAACGATATTAAATAATACAATTGAAACATGGTTAATTTATTTTATACAAACTCCACATAATATATTATTATATTGTATTATCTAAAATATAATATTTAAAATTTATATTGTTATTATTATGGTAGGTAAAAAACCAAAGACCCGCATCACCACGGTTATTATTATTTCTCATAATTTTTTAGGGGAATTTAGTTGCGGTCAGCTGTACAATATTTATATTTTATTTAATAACATTTTAATACTTGAATTACTCATATAGTCCATTATTACCTCATCTATACTTATATTTAAACGTCTTAAACCCGATTATTTATAAAATGTTTACTTTTTTTTATAAATTAAGTAATCAAAAATATTGATTTTATAATCTTCAGCAAATTTAATTTTATTGTTCACAATTGAAGCGATATGCCTAATATATTAATTTTAAACTAACAATAATAAAGAACATATTGTCACGTTAAAAAGTACTAACTAATAATCCAAATGCTATCAGAAATCACCCATAAACTCGAAGACCCCGGAAGCATTTTTATTATTTTAAGACGTGTACACGAAAAAAACCGGCATACGTCATTGTAAAATAATTGATACATTAATAGTTCCGCCCAGGATCTATAAGACTTCACCTAAAAGTATTAGTATATATTAATAATAATCATGTTTGAGAAAATAAGCGAAATCCGAACGCTGCAGGCCGTCAAAAGAATAACGCTGTCGGCTCGGCGCGGGCCCTACAGCGTCGGTTGCGCGAGCAGTGACGGATAATGGGACTCCTACAGGACGAACATCGTGGAGAGTATCAGGATTCAGGATCGCGCTGCGTTCCGGGGCGGTCCGTCGTTTATCTTACCTTTTCGACCAGTGGTCATCCCGTTAGCCTAGTCTCGGGTCTCTAGGATGAAAATCACTGAGAGAATCAGGACCATGGATTCAGGATCGCGCTGCGTTGCTGTGCGGTCCACCGATTCTCTCCTCTTTTCGTCGCCAGTGGTGATCCCGCCGGGCGAGTCGCGCCTCCGGTCGCCGCTGATTCCGCAGCACTCGCAAATAGCTGACTTCGCTCGCTCAGTGTTTTTTTATGTCTCCGTCGTCACCCGCAAGCAAACGCACCAGTGGCCCAGTGATCGTACTCGTCCGCCAGCGGGACCGGCCGCGAAAACGTATGGAGGTGACCAGTGACCTTAGCATCTGCATACACCTCGCGCGCCATCACGTATCAATCCCCCCTTCTACTTTTGTGTCTTGTCTGATGTTTTTATTATTATTATTAGGTATTAATTATTACCACATACCTTTTTAAATAGGCATTTTGTCAGGTGTTTTTTTTTTTAAACTCATATTGTTAAATTTTCGTCCTCGGAAGAGATGGTTGGATGTTGTAGAAAAGGATCTGGAAGATCTTGGAGTGCAGGATTGGAGGGAGATTGTGCAGGATCGTGATAAGTAGAGGGATTTGGTGATGGCGGCGAAAACTCTTGGAGAGTTATGAAAGCCAGAAGAAGAAGAAGAAGAAAATTATTACCACATACCTTTTTAAATAGGCATTTTGTCAGGTGTTTTTTTTTTAAAACTCATATTGTTAAATTTGTAGACCATTTCATGTAATCTTTCGGGTAATTAAAATTAAAAATTATGTTTTTCTTACAAACAAAGTATTGTTTCTTTTTTTCGTATTAAGATTGAATTTGTACTTTTATTTATTTCAACAGAATAATGGGCCCTGGACATGCTTTTCTGAGGGCCCATGAAAAGTTGAAAAACAATGTTTTTATTACGTACCAAATTTCAATAAAATAAAGTACCAATTGAGATTTTTATCACATGGTATAAACTATTAATAGTTAACCGCTGTACCGCTATGATATGTGAATAGAGGTATATAACAATATATATAAATTTAAAATAGGTCTCATAATTTTTCTGGCAATAATAATATTTTGCAATGACCAATAAACATAAGTTTGTATACTATATTTACATACAATTTTAGTAAGCCACTTTTTCGATTAATCTATATAGGTATACCTACTACTAATATTTAAAATTATATAATAATGGTCTGTATTTTTTCAAGAGCGTATGACCTGAGTTATTATATAGATACTTATAGACGTAATGGAAATAGTAAATTTGAATTGAATGATAAATCGTTATAGGGACATACGAAAAATGATTCAAAACGGTGTGTCATCCTATATATTACTAAGTCCTTATATAATAATATATAAACACATTTTTATGATATTTTTGTTATTAAAGAAATTTATTTAACTATTAGTAATACACAGTAGATTAAATTAAATTTTTCCGAAAAAAATGCATTTTAAAATGTCCTTGTGATGTGTATAAAGTATAATTCATATACTTTCAAGAGCCTACAAATAACAAATTAAATTACAACAAAATAATTAAAATTGTTATCATTTGCTTAAACATCCAATTTAGCTTGAATTTGAACTTAAAATATCAGTAAAATAAAACTGTGTTCATAATTTTTTCGGTTACAGTATGTACTATACTTATGAGAAACATTGTTTTAAATTTGTAATCCTTTACTTATAAAACTTGAACATTTTATACATTTTTAACCACATTTAACCATAAATCATTAATTCAGATTTTCATGAATTTTGTCAAAATTTGAACTATATATGCTTAAAAAAAAAAAAGTGCTCTTCAATATTAGTGAACTTCTATTAGGTATAACAATACAACTTATGATGAAATTTATATTATTATGTATACATTTTCAAACTTTTTTTATCGACAATAGTTTAAAAAAAATTGTTTGATAATACCTAGCTCAAAAAGGGTATACTTGTAGGTACATCATATTATGATGTATGGAAATGGAGTGTGGTTGTATAAACATTTAATAATAATTTAGTATAAGTATCTATAGATCGTATACGATTATTTTATTTTTGAGTTACAACAAAAAAAAAGGTGAGTAAATGGATGTCGCTCTGCTGTACAGGATAGGTTATAATAAAGTGGGTCGTTGTATAATGGATGGTATTAAATTTGAATAATTCAATGATATAATACGATATAATATAATATAATATTATATACCATTGTATACGAAAAACGATTCTGAGCTGAGACAGTTTGTCAGTGTGGATATTTTATATTATATTTATATTGTTATTACTGCTTATTATTAAATATAATTACGGTAGAAAAAAAGTTGAATTAATATTATAAAATTACAACAAAATAACTAAAATCGTTATTTTTGGTTATTTAATATGTAATTTCGTACAAATTTAAACATAAAATAACTCTAAAAAAAACCGTGTTTATATTTATGAGATTTTTTGGTTATAGAATAACATACTTACGTTGACCACTAGCTGTTTTAAATTTACAATCCTTGTAGCTATAGCTGCAGCCTATAAAAGTTGAACGCTTTATACATTTTTAACTACAAAATTAAAATAAAATTATTCCTATGTATTTTTAATAATTATCAATTGCTATTGTAACAATACCTATATACCTATTAGGACCCTTATATTGCATTTTCACGCTTTTTGGGCCAACAAATAAAATTTTATTGATATTTATAAGAAAATAAACTAAAAAACTGGAAACTGAAAATGTCCGTAAACAGCATAAAACAAGTCAAAATATTTTTTAAATTTTATTGTGAATAGAAATACTAATATTAACAACCAGTGATGTATCCACGGTAATTTGTATTAGAAGTCAAAAACCAAAATCAATTTTGTCAAAAACCAATAAATTGTGCGTAAAAATTCCCGTTTTTCCAGGTGGTTTTGAAAATTACTTGGAAATTTTGACCCCCTCAATGCAGCAACTAGATTAAATTTCCCATCGAAAAAAATGTAAATAACACACATCATTAAATCAATACATTCATCGCTCTTCAGCTCAGAATCTAAAATAAAACTGATGATATAATGGCATTATATAGCATAAAATAAAATGTAATATAGTAGCTTAAGGATATTATGTTATATAATAGTATCGAGCATATAATATTAGGTTCAATGTTTATGAAGAAGGAACGGAAGTCGTTCAAAACAGCAGTCGAACGGCCGGCGTCGGTGACGCGTACCTACCTATATAATAATACGAACTGCACCAATAGACGATACTATGAAAGTACTTTCGGGGCACAAAATAAAAAAAAACCAATATCGTAAGTTTGTTTATACATCTATATTACCCACTATCCTGGATGTTATTTAAAAATTTAAATTTAAATGTACGTATACCTGGTAATTGCCACTATATTGTTTATAATATATGCTACACGTTATAAATTATAATGTTATTTACCAATGATATTAATGATATTATAGTATTAAATGTCAAAATTAAATTCATAATAATACGGTCTTATGGTGATGGAATAAATATGGCATATATATATTGATAATATGATGAATTATGTATTATGTAATATGTATAAATCAATTGTTACGTTTGATCAACTGACGAGTCTTGTACGCCATATTATAACGTTCGGTCGATTTTGAATCGGTGAGTAGAGTAACAGTAGGTACTATCTTATTAATAATATTGGACATCACAGACCAGTGACCCAAGGTACCACACGCATATTATAAAAGTGTATTAAAAAATTATAATGTTTTTTCGCCATACTATTGGTACGAAAAAAAAAGTTATGTATCTTAGGTTGTGATATTGGTATATTACGTTTTCAAGCGCAGACAAAATACGTCGTCGTATACGGTGCGCCGCGGCGGCGGACAATTCGCTTTCGGTCGATTCGTGTCACGGCAGGACCGGACCGGACCACGACGGCCACACACCAGCGGACATAACCGTCGGCGGTGTGGCACTGCTGTCGGCCGACTCGGCCGACCGATCGCGCGCTGCGGCCGTCCGCGGTTCGCCGTCGCCGCCGCTTGTTTCGATTGTACTAGCGTGCAAACATCGATAGGGTTTATGTGTGCGCGTTGTTTGGCGGTTGTCTGGTGGTGGGAGGGAGGCGTGCGACGAGGCCAGTAAAGCACAACGTAATTATTTTTTATAAACAATTTATAACGATACTGATGACTGATACATTTTGTTATACGGCGTCCGGCAAACGGCGGTTGTCGACAACCGGAAGATTAGAAACTATTTAGTTTTTTGTTTTCCAAACGTTCCGAAGTCGTCTGAGAACTAAGTCGTACTATTATAATAATTGTTATCTATACGATTTACTGTAAAACACACACACACACTCACACACAAACAAGCACAACATTTTTCGAATGGCAGCGGCGGCGACGAAATTAATATATTAGTTTCGTGATGTTTGCGACATATTTTAATTTAAAAAATATTATTATATCGATAATAATATAACTTAGCGACATCGATAGCGCGAGTGCGCGACTTTCCGTGTATCCGGCGGCGGTGCCGTAGTGGTGGCGGCAACGAACCGCTCGGCCGCGATCGGTCGTCGTCGCAAACATCGTCCCCACCGTCAACGGTAGACCGAGAGGTGAACACACACACTCACACACCAACACACACTCGTACGACGTACCGCTCGGCGCTCCCTCTCCAGTCCGCATTCGACGGTGTTCGCGTTTGGTTGTGAGTTACTTCACGTCGTCCGTTCTCGTGGCAAATGGAATTTTCGCCGCGCACATTACACCAGTCGACCATCGGAGACAGTCCAACGATTTGAAAGCAGCCTGTCTAAATGGATGGTAAGCATCATCAGCGATCGTGGGTCGCTCCCGAGCGGGACGAACCAACCGGCAAGGCGTCGGGTCTGTAGGCTATTTTTTGTATTTTCCAAATTTTTATATTTTTGCTCGATGCACTATCATCGTCTGACTACGGCCCGCGGCCTCCTCTTTCACGTGGTGTATGTGATTCGCTTATAGTTATTTTGTTACGAAACGTTTTAATGTTTATACACGGTGTCGCCTAAGAAAACCGGATGGGGCTTAGGATGCAGATTAGGCAGACACGTTTTTTTGGGGCACGTCGGCGGCGGTCTCCGTCGGTTGGCGTGTTGCCGCCGCCGCAGTTACGTCGTGTGGCGCACTTGGCCGCCGCGCGCGCCATCGCTTGGTTTGGGGCCCACTGAGCGCGCGCCCGTTGCAAACAAGAACGCCGCCGCCGATCCCCCGCTACCGCCACCGCAGCCGCCGCCGGCCCACAGCTGAGTAAGTCGAGATCTCTACGGCGGATAACGTCATAATCGTCGTCGGGTCTCTCTTTCGGTTCGGCGCGCAGTGCGTACGAGTACGACGCTTGTTCGTGTGGTGTATCGTGCCGGTTCTGTTTCACGTGAAACGGGAATTAAAATTTTTTTATTATTATTCCGGAGGGGGTGGGATACAATTTATAAATTATCGAAAAATTAGACTACCCATCCCCCGTTCATCTTGAGGACGAGTAACTACGACTACTTTTTTTGCTTTCGGTATCTTTCCGGTGTCGTGTCTTCTTTTCTCGTGTTGTATCCTCTTCCTTTTTCGTATAAAATTGACAAGACTTAGTGGCATTTTAGTTTTGCCTTTACCAAGAAGTCAAGGCAAACCCCACTCATGAATAAGAATTTGTGCCCGAGTGATATGTGTGAGCACTAAAAACTGAACACTATGTACATTGTCCCTCCTAAATGGTTAATTTTTTTTATTTTATATAATATACCAAATTAATCTACTTTTAATTTATTGTAGGCGTGCGTGTATGACTTCGCGTACGGTGTGTATAACACATGATCGTCCCGTATAACTTCTCTGTGCGTGTTGTGACGTCTAGTTGTCGCCGCGTACGGACTATATCGTTTCGAAACCATTGGTCTCTGTAGTCTCGTGGTAGGTAGTAGGTATAATGTAACGTTTCGCTTTGTTCGCGTTGTTTGACCGCCAACCGTATGCCGTTTCAAGTGTGTCCCCGGCCCCGTCCCGTGTTCGTGGTGTCATGGGGTCAGTTTCGAAAATAGAAATTGCTCGATATTTTTTTCCACGCGGAAGTAGGAGGAGAGTAGTGGGTCTTCGTGTCGATCATTCCGCGCGGGATAATTTACACTGGTTTTTTTACTGTTTTTATACCTCGACCGCGTTAAATGACGATTCGGCAAGAATGTCCTACCTATATGTACATTAAAAAAATATAAAATTTCATTTTGCACATGTTTCACAATTCCGTAAATTTATTAATTATTGCCAATCATAGCCCTTTATGCCGTTGAGGCGTTAGTCCGAGTATAATGGATAATGAAACGAGATAAGTGTAATCGT
This sequence comes from Nasonovia ribisnigri, assembly GCA_027563435.1. Taxonomy (NCBI): domain Eukaryota; kingdom Metazoa; phylum Arthropoda; class Insecta; order Hemiptera; family Aphididae; genus Nasonovia; species Nasonovia ribisnigri. The sequence goes on from JANEHU010005107.1 coordinate 135,156, forward strand.
TATCCGACGACTACGTTATTTCGATACTATTGTTGAAACCGGTGAAACATGACATGCTATTCTAATAATCCAATGTTTTCGAGAAAACTGGCAATTCGCGTCTGAAAAACCTGTCAACGACAAGATTATAAGTGCATCGGAGCGTATCTACGAATTTTAATTCTGTTTCGATGGCCTTTTTCTAAATGCGTATCGGTTAAATGTGAAACGTATATTTTCGTCTTCCAAGGTGTTCGTAAAGTACAATACTTTACTACTTTTACTCGATACACATAATAGTAAAATTTCATGTTCTCGCGCACTGCATTATCTTGTCATTATCTTTTTTGCATAATAATTATTATTTAAACTAATCCGGTAAAATTACTTTCGTGGTGCGTGTTTCACTTTACGTTCAACTGATCTATCGGATTCGTTGTGAGATTATACTGAACAGTTTTAACTTTTAAATTTTACATTCGGGATAAACGATACTTGATGCGTGTATACTATTAATTAATTATTTTTTTATTGAATGAGACGAAAATTTGGCACATCCACTTTTACAGTAGTAATCCAACATAATATTGTATTAAGTTTTCTATAAATTTACTGTACCTATAACAAATAACGGCCACGCCTACTTAACGTCGTGCGTGCTATAGATCCGCTTCTGTTGTACGGCATGGTCGCAATTTTAATAGTTAATTAATGTAAGATTTAGGCGTATAAACTAACCTAGGCCCCTGGGCAGTCAAGTAAAATCGAACATTTTTATAAGAAATATTGTAAATTAATTTAGTGCATAATCATTATAAAGGTTAAAACCTTTGTCGCACAGTGAATGTCGAACGACGATGTAATTGACATTGAATTTTTTTATATACTTCCAGCATGGTAGTGCTATACCTACTATATATTATTATTAAATAGCAAGTATAACCCATGTACATTTTAAAATCAATTCTCTAAGTTTTAATTAAATTTGGTACATTGGTACATATAACAGAAACGTAAAAATAAATCTAACCTATTTCAACTGTTTTTCTCTTTTACTTTTCGTGAGAATGAATGGCTGGAACATCATTTTATTTTCATAAATATTTTTTTCATTATATATTCTGATATTTATATAATATTTTTTCATGAAATTAAAAGTTATAATACTATCACAGCTGCTCATATTATTGGATCAAGTATTGGATTCATTTAAAAAATGTTGTGTCCTACAATCTCATTTATAATGTATTAATGTATGAATAATATGACAATATCAAGTGATGTCCACCGTGACACTGTTTTTATATTGCGAGTATAATCACTCGATAACCAACCAATACCTTATTTTGCTAGTTAAGTATACATCGTGTATACTAATTGTAATGTTTTCAACAAAGTTTTGGAAAATATATCTAGGTACGTAATTTGGTATTTATTATTTTGTTTTATTTATGTGTTGACTCGATTTATATATATGAAAATGTTTATTCAATGTAAGAAGTGTCCTGTGGTAATGCTTACTTCTTTTTTAAAATGAGAACTACCTAATAAACACTTTTTAATTGTAAATTTTTATGGAGATAAATTTTCAAAATTACGATGCATATAAATATAAATTAGAACAAGCAGTTTCTGAATTATTTATAAGTACTAAAGAGTCTATGTTAACTGGTTTAGGAGATATGGATGCTAATATGCTATTATGATTTGAAAATTATAGCAATTAATATTTAATTTATTACAGTTTTAATTTTACGTAAAATCATTATCAAAGAATATTATTCTTAGTAGGTACATAAAAATACTGAAAATATATTCGTTCAAATGTCAAATTAGATGGGTAGTTTTTTTCTCAATAAACTAGTCTAACGTCATCTAATTAACAATTTACATTACAATGAGTTTTTATTTGGAAAAAGAAGTTTCGTTATTGCTACAGCACACTCCTTTAATGGTACCTATACAAAAAAAAAGTATTTGAAAACATGATATTTATGAGTTTACTTAACTATTTTTACTTGAGTATTACAAAAATCATAATTTTCATAAGTTTGTAAATTCTGATCAGTAATAGAGCAATTTGTAAAAATCCCGTGACGTTATTGAAATTATTAACAACATTATTTTATTCAAATAAAAAATAATAATATACAATACGAGTGCCTAAAATAGGAATGTATTTATATACTATTATAATATATATGTTTATTAATAATACATTTTTATATTTGTATGATTTATGACTTTTTGTCAATGTTTCCCAACTATTACTCTATTCTATTCTGGACGTAAGAAAACCTCGCGGTGGCGACCAGTTTTCGTCAGGCGGTGGTCAGACAATACACCCGTTTGTCAACCCCACCGAGTCAACTATATATATAGTATATACGCCTGCTGTGTAGTTAAGCCACGCTCCTGAGCACAAGTCGGACGCCGAGCTTCCTAGAAATGAATAGAGCATAGGTTTTGTAACTATAGTTGTAACCGATATTATATATTTTACAAAAAACGGTAATTACCTACGTTATATAGAAGCTAAATCATTAAATAAACTATATAATATAGTTAGGTACCTAGAACCTAAAATAAAATACTTTACAATTAAACCTTTTTGTTTCTAAATGAATTGAAAAATACACAAAACTCAAATGATATTAAAAAAAATAAATGAATGTTAATTTTCATTCGGTATGTAGGTAATGTATAGATATATACCTTATATAGATACTTTATATAGATGATATTTAAATACTTAATAAAATAACTATTAACTTTTAAAATTAAAATTGATGCACGTACTTTTTAATAGTATGCGGTTGTATTTATGTTACCGGTCAAGTGTGTTGAATCCGGCATTCTATAAAATGATAAAAACTAGCAAAAAAAGTATAAAATTGATAAATTAAATTATATAATAATTTTGACAATAGCAATTAGCAACCCAAAGGTTTATAGGTACGTGGAACTGAACGAAGTTTTTGTCAAATACACAATACGCAAGTCAAAATGTTTGCGTATAACAAATAATGTTTTCGTGCAGTTCAAATTGTCATGTATCAACTAAAATAATATATGTGATAATAATTCAATAAACACTTAATACTAATAGTACCTAATATATATTTACAATAATACACATATTTAGATTAATGATTGAACAGTATTTAAAACTTCATACCTTACCTATATATGTAATTATATAATAACATTACATTAGCATTCAATAGAACTTACGAATAAAGGATTCTATAGTTTTCCAAGGATTTTTATTGAATGGATATATTCAACACTGCCGGTAATATAATATACTTGTCATAAAACATTGATAAAAGTAAATAATATTAGGTGCCTAGGTACATTTTTATCTCACATCTGGTTGTTTTCTCGGTTTTAGTTTATACTTAATGTCTACAATGACGCAAAGGTGGGTTTGGGTACAAACCTAAAATAAGGAATACTAAAGGGGCTTCTAAAATGGTTTTTGGTATAAGTTTAGAAATACGCGTATGTACAAATGTATTTCTGAAGTAAAGTCACAGAATAAAAACAATTTATCGTCATAGTAGTGCAGTGCTGTAGAAAATGCTTTTTCGTTATCGTGGTCATTTCCACACGCGCTTGAAAGCACAACATAGAATTACATAAAAGCCGTGTTATACTTATACTTTATTATTATTGGGTTCCAAGAGTATGATATTAGTATTTATTAGATACTACTATTTTACTTATCATATAATTGGACAAGATAGGGCTACTTTATATTGTAATAAAATAAAATGTATAATACTTGACTGATATCTTTCAATTTTTTTTTCACTGGGTTCTATTAAACTCTGCAGGGAAAGTGCACCAAATTTACGTTGACCCCTCGTGACGTGAGATCTGCAGATTCTCGTCATACCTATGGAAAGTGTCTTAGATAGGATTTTAGAGTACATATTTTATACATATTTGAATTAGTACAATTATATTTAAATTATTAACCAACGAGTTATTAATCTATGAATGTATTGGTTAAAAAAAATAAATCTATCCACCATCTAACTAAAATAATAGTTCTTTGCTTTTATAACACGATGATTCCATTACAGATTGTAATATGCAGTCTATACCAATTTCCAATAACCTATCATTATCCCCAATAAATATAATTGCTAAAATAATAATATTATTAGTATTAATATTAATTGTTCACTTTTTATCATATCGAACTGCAGAGTTAGATACAACGTTGTTATAAGTTATAACTTTATAAGCATAAAGCAATCGGCAGCTGCGTTTCGTGTAAAAAAAAAAGAGGGAGGTGGTTGCTCTCGCACGCACACGCACATTCGCTTTGCTCAGCAGTCGGCGTAGCGGCTCCTGACGGCGGACATTAGTTGTCGTACAGACATCCGAGCAGTCGCACGTAATTTTTCCATTTAAAAAGTACAGTGGTTTGGTTTACGTATCGGCGTCCAGTATACTCAACGATCCGATAAAAGATTATGATTCTTACCGTGAAGTTTATATTCTGGCCTTGCTGTTCTATGTCAAATTTCTAATTATTCTTTCGGCCGAAGATACTATTGTGCCTTGTCATTTAATTATATTGAACAATAAACTTTGTGGAAAAATATTGCCTGAATTTGAATCATTGTAAAAATCGTTCTCGAATTTTTTCTTCAGACGTTACCTCGGCCGTAATGTTATAGGTACATTCAAATTTCGACTTCTTAATTTTTATCAAAAATTTAAAAATTGTTTAATTGACGTTATCGTGATAAATAGTTGGCAGAATTTATTGACGTGATAACTAATAATATTTATATAGTAGCCTGTAGGTAACCTAACAAATTAAAATAATACATAATAGCCTCGATAATGGTTAATCTTTCTATTTAACATAGGGATATCGTTCTCAGGTACTTGCAGCTGAAATTTTTGGAGTCGTTTTTTGAGTAGGAGACATCTTATAATGTTGGTATGTAAAAATGTGAAAAATAGTCGTAACGTATAGGAGTAAGGTCATTAATATATCTATAACTGTCGGGAAATCGCCTCGCGTAGAATAGTGGTGGATTATTATTTATTATAAATGTAATTTTTTTATAAATCATCGGATTCGAAAAACGATTCTGAGTTTAAACCTGCGTTTATTGTGATTTTTTAAATATTTTTTTGTGCGCTTCTGGAGCATTATGTGGCTTTTCCCACAAAGGATGTATAAAAATGATCTATATAACTGTTTAAAGTGTCGTTCATTTATAAAATTGTTTTTGTCTAGAAACTCTATTTGAAACTTTTGGGGCTTTTTAACATTAATGTAACTGAAAAGTTATTTATAAACAAGGTAGTTATTTGTAGTTTATTTATGTACGACATAATCTAGAATTTTTTAATTTCATTATTTGTATAGGTACTTCTTTATTTAAGTGTAAAGTTTTTTAAACATTAATACTACACAACTCCTAAAGTATTATTTTTAAATTCTGAGTGGAGCGATTCAGCGATGTACCTATGTATTGATTTCACCATATACTAATGATGTACTCTTCTATTTTAAATTTTGAGGGTAGTTTATGATACCAAATTGTACATATTTTAAAGGCCAAAGTGAAAAATTCCCAGTACTCTTGAAAATAATCGGGATAAAACAAAAAAAAATATGAGCAAAATTGTTTTTTTTTTTTAATGTTTCTTAAAAGTGAATAAAACCGTTGACACTTTATATTTTTTCTAAATGTTTATATTATTTTTCAACATATTAAAAATGTTCAAAATATTTAGACGATTTTTGACCTATATTGGTAATTAAATATGTATTTTAAATTTTTTTTCTATAAATGCGTCGATATAAAACCTTGAAAATTTAGTACAAGGTTTCTCAAAATTTTGTTCATATGCCTATTAAAAAATAAGTGATCACAATATTTTTTTACAAGCGTTTAAAGTTAGAATTACGAAGTCCGTCAAAACCAAGAAAATGTACAAATTATATAGTACATGTAAACATATATAATATAATATTATATGGATAAAAATGCCTAAAATACTCGTACTCATACTCGGTGGCGTTCTCAGGATTTTTCATTTGTGTTGATATACAAATTAATTGTAAGGAAAAATAGGATATTCACACGTAAAAACCAATTTCTCATTGATCGATTTTCTTATTTTGTTGTACCTAGGTACCTAATAAAAACAAACAACCTTCGATATCTAACAGTTGTCATACTTACCGAATGTTGATATATTATCATAATGCATCTATACATAATATAATTTTGAAAATATTTTGACTCTTTAAACTATTTATTACATTTGGCATGTTGATTTTTTAGTTTATTTTCTATAAATATGGATAAAAAAGTGGTTCGCCGTCAATAAGTTTATAAGTTTAATACAAGGTTGATTGTGTCGGGGTTTGTCATACATTTTCATTATAGCAATAGAAATATAAAAATATTTAAGAGATGTTAACAGAATTTGTTTTATAAGCATCTGAATTTCAAACTGTAAAATCACGACAATTTACAAATTATTTATGGTTACAGTGGTGCAATTTAATAAAGAGTTCATCATAGATAGTTCAAACTGGAATCTTTATAAAATATATGAAATCAATTTTTTAAGTCATTTTAAGTTCAAATTTTGAACGAAATTAAATATTTAAACGAAAAATAACGATTTTAATTAAATATTTTGTTGTATCCAATTCAAAATTAATACTTTTATGGGGATTTAAAACTTCAACGTATCGGGTAAAGGTATTTTCATATTTTATATATATACACTATGACATTTAAAAAATATTTAGTTTAATTGTATGCTATTGCCTATTTATAGTTTATTCCTATTTTTCCTAATAATAAAATTAATTACTATAATAATTAATAGCAATATATTAATTGTACGCTATTTAGGCTGACAGCTCGGCTCTGCTCAGAATCGTTTTTCGTTTGCAATGATATATCATCGAATTCATTGAAACTTAACACATCTATTACTGTGACCTACTCAATAATGAGGTATTCGTCTCCTACTGTATAGCAGAGAGGTTATGTACTTTTTTATGTATCTACATTTTATAACCACCATTTTGAGTGAATAAAAGGTAGACAATTCCCAGTTCTATCCAAAACGTGTTTGTAATTCAAAGATGAATGAAGAAGAATTGTTCACCAGAAATACAGTTTTACAAAATTGACTTATACTACTAGTAGACTCGTCATACATTGCTATTTTTTTTTAATAATATATATTAATATTTTATTATTGTTTGATATTTAAATGTTCAACAAGGCTTATAGACTCATAAACTATTCAACCAATTTTGACTCTATTCTTAGAGATATTAAAAAAGTTTAAACCACGTTCCAGAATATATCAAATGCTATATTCAATCCACTACATTTTTCAAATGTTCTACCTATAAAATATTTATTATTAGGTATTACTTGTGTTGTTCACATTTCACTCGCAATGCTGATTTATTTTTGTAAGTACTAAAGTACATAAATAAACAGGATTTATATTGGTATATACAATAAATTGATTTTATGTATATTATTTGAAGATATTTTAAGGAGTGTAGGTGCCTATCGGTATTATGCTTTTCACGTAAAAAAGGAAAAGGCTTATTATTAAGAAAATGCTTAATGTAAAATATATTCATGCCCTAAAAATGTTAAATAATGCGAATCACTTAAAATAAACATTTGGTACAAAATCTTTAAAATGTACCTAACATGCTTAAATGCATTGAAATATAAAATTATTTTATCTATTTATACTTATAATATATTTTTGTGATATTTTATAGACTTGATTGATTGATTTGATGATGCTGAATTTAGTTTATTTTTATGAAGTGATCATAAATGTATTGAGTAATCTGCTAACCTATTTGGTTTTTTTTTAGTTTTATTGAATTTTAAACGGATATTAAGTTTAGATGAATTACAATTTTGAATTGTACGCGTTAATATATAGGTAATGAAATATTTATAACATCACACAACATTTTTTTAAATTTTGTATCAAAAGCTCTGGAAATTATAAAAATGTATAAATTCCACTAGCGAAAAAGGCAAAAGAAAATTTGGCAAAGCTGTTTTTATAAATTATATTCAAGTTATAACTATGTTTCATAACGCATGTATTATTTCATTATTGAAATTATGTATGCAACTATTATAGGAGTTAAAACTTTTAATGATATAATATTATGATTTATTGTTTTCTGATTAATTACTTAATAGTTAATACTAATATATTGTATACATATGTATCTTTTTTGTATTGTGTCATAAATTGAATTTCGATATAGCGTTTAAAGTAAATTTAAAAAAAATGAATGACAAATCGTTAGTAAATTTTTTTTTAGATTAGATGATAATATAGTACCTATACGTAATGTTGAGATATCAACGTGTACACTTATAATTTTTTTATTACTATTTTATAGGATACAATTATTGTATTGTATTATAATACAATTAATACATATACCTGCCTTGTTGTAAAATGCTATTTGTTACTTTTATATTGTTTGTATACCTATTGCCTATTGGCAATTATCTAATATATAAAAAGTCTAGTACCTAATAACTATTTGCAATATCGGTTATTTCTAAACTACTAAATATTGAAATATTATTGAATTTATTTCTGTTAAAACTTGAAATTTAGTCTAAAATAATATATGAATTCCAACGATAAATTAATGTCATCAGTCATTACTCATCGCCATAAATTATTTTTATTTTATTAATCTTTGAATTTTAACAAAATTATTGTTTTTATACCTGTTTTCATATTAAACTATAATAATATATATTAGGTATTAGACTTGAGTGAATTCCGTGTATAGATACCTACATATTATTATTTTAGATTCTGAGTAGAGCAATATATTATTATATATAGAATATTGATTTTACAATATTTCTTTTCGGTCTGTCACCACCCTTTGGAGCCATGAAACAGCTTGGATTTTCTATAGATTTTCATCTATAAAGAGAAAAATTCCCACTATTTTATAAAATAATCAGTGTAAAAAAAATCAAAACAAAATTAAAGTTAAAGAAAAACTGGAATTTTTATAATTTTGTTTTTTTGGTGTAACTCAAAAACGAATAACCGTGATTTGAAATTTTCACCCAATATTCTTACCATTTTATATACGTGGTATATGTTTTGAAAATACTTTGACCTCTTAAACTATTTATAGACAATAGACAAGTTTGATTTTTTTTCTTTGTTTGTTTATAAAAAATTTTTTGTTTGACAACTTAAACAAGGTTCCTTACAAGTTATTAATATAGCATTTTAAAAGTGTTATAAAACATAGGCACACTTTTATTTTTATACGCATTACAAATTCAACTTTTGAGAAAATTCATTCTTGAAAACTTAACACAATGTTCCTCATAAGTCGTTTATACTGAAATCATAAAATCTAAAAATATATAAATATTTTTTTTATTTTATAGGCATTTGTAGTTCAAATTTGATCGAAATTAGCGATATGAATAGCGATTTTAATTATTTTGTTGTAATTAAAAATATTATTCACGTGGGAACTTATAACGGAGATTATTATATTTTATAACTACACACAATGATATTATGTTTTCAGAAATTATTAATTCAACCTACTTTTGTATAACTATAATAGTAAAATTAATTAATTTCATAGGTAGCAATATGTATCATAAAAGATACTTAGTAGATTTAGGTATAATAGGCTGACAGATCGTCTTCGTTCAGAATCGTTTTTCGTATGCAATAATTTATCATTGAATTCAAATTTGACACATATATTATAGTGACTCATTGTACGACGAGAATATGCGCTACACTATTGACACCTACCTTACAGCAAAGTGGAATTACATTTTTTTCCATAAACCATTTTATTTTATAATATTTTATAATGTAATAGTATTCTATACAATTGTTTGAATCATTTATATATATTTTAAGGTTATTAACGCTCGCGGTTTGTACAATATCGCATATTTTGTTTATTTCAATAACAGATTTCCTAATTGTCAAATTAACTTCTATAATCTATATTGCTTTATAATAGTAATAAATAATTAGGTTTGATAAAATATATAAGACCTTCATCTCACCAACAGTATAAAATATAGTTTTATTGGTAGGTATCCCTTCTCTTGTATTATTGTATTCAAGGCCTCGCCTATGATTATTTATATTTACTTAAGTAATATTATCCCGTATTGTTTTTTAATTTCTTTTTTCCAATTTCAATGTTGAATTTTTGTTTTTATTATGCTTCTAAAATTTACCAATATTTTCTTCATTATATAACTTTTGATGATATAATGGTACCATTTTAAAATTCATATATAATATACATCCCTATGTTAATCTTTGTTACTTTTACTATGTAAAACTATCTGCTTGCTATGAGTGATTTAAATTTTTTTATTACTTTTCACCTAGATTTCGAATATTTTCTGTTTGCTTGTGATGCGTATTAATGATCACAGCATATTGTTTTATAATGATATAATTATAGTAGGTACTCAGTTAATATTATCATTTATTTCCATTAAAAATTATAATTTGTGATTTTTTATACCCCTAAGGCTTTCATAAGACTATATAATATAATACTTACTTCATATTTTACTATTTGACTGTTAAATTGAATTATAATTATTTTAATTCATATTTGATAAATATTTACCTAAAGCCTGTTGTGTCTAATATAGATACCTACTTATTTATATTATTGTATTTTAACATTTAATTTAATTTGAATTATAAATACAAACAAAAATAATAATTTATAGTATCTAGCTTATCTATAATGTACTTAATACTATATAAAATATATTTAGTTGGTATTTTTACCTACCTAATTGAAACATGACATTCATTTTATTTCTTCTGATATACCTAAGTAATAAAAACTGTAACATCAAATTTACAACAAGCGTAAATATAAGAGCCCATTTGAATCGCTCGATTTATGAAAATTAACGTCAAACCTATGTGTAATGTTCAAAAAACTTTCATTATTTATGTTTTTATAGTATTGATAGTTTTATAGTAATCTAATGATTTATTTTATTCGTTCTTTTTATGAAGTTCAAAATAATACGTTCAAATATGTCTAGTAGATATTATTGTTACTTGTCACGTCTATGATATTTAACATTGGTGATTAGTACTTATTATCTAGGTATTTATTATACGCTGCTTTTCGGCAACCCATGTTACGAGCAGCTGGCAATTATGTTTTATAATAATAGTTTCTCTTTATTATGTATACATTATATAGTTGTACTAAACTATACTGTACTATACAGTGTGTCTCCTATACAATTAACTTACTTTTTAAATTCTCTCATACTATCACCTATGTATAAAATAAACAGGCATCACACAACACTTCGGGCAACACATTTTTTTACAAATTTTTAGTACATATTATTATCTACCAGTTCATTATAAATCAATATTTTTGTTATTAGTTGAATTGTTTTTGTATTTATTTGCCAATAACTGTGTAACTCTTAATATTATTTTTAGCTTATTAAATTTATTTTAATAAGTACCTATATAAAAAATCCATAGTTTTTCAATTACTACGTTCATTGGTCTAGCGACTCCGGCATTCGAACAGTTAGCTTCAACCTTGGATTAAATTAGTTTAGGAAACACTTTATTATTACGATGTACTATTTAAAATAAATATTTGAGTGACATTTTATATTAGTTATAGATTCTGAGCAGGGCGATAAATGTATTTTACTATTTGAATTAAATCGTAATATAATTTTAGTTTTAAATTTAATAATGCTCTACAAGAATATTCTATTTTTTATAGGTACATGAAATACTGTTAATTTATAAAGTTATAGTTTACTATCGACTACGTTCATACATCACCGTTTAGTTGGTAAATTATTTATCTACTATTTTGTTAATGACCTTATTATATATAGGTTAGGTACGACATTTAAGGAAATTCCAAATGACAAAATATTTGTAATTCATGACCTCATTTATTGAATTTCTTTTTTCCATAACAAGTATTATAATACAGTATGTATGTTTTGAGTTTTCTAATATCTTCTGTTTTTATACTCTTTTATTTTTTACATACTGTATTGTTATTTGTGACAACTTGTTACAGAATGACTATAATATAATAATTATTGTAATGTATTTTTCTTATCGTTGGTCATTGTTATAGATACATACAATTTTGCAAAAAATAGAACTTTCGTCAAACTTCTACATTTTTTCTTTAATTTTAGATATTCATTCATGGTGGGAAGTTCCGAGTATTGCTCACTTCTGTTCTTTGTTCCGCGTGTCCTTTGATCTTCTTGACTTCGACATTGAAGTGAGTAAAATAAACTATGTTTTTAGATTAAATTTTAATTGACAAATAATTTTACAGGATTTAGAAGCAGCTTTATTGACAGATGGAACTGAGGACAATGGCAACTCACTGCTACAGGAACTCATTGCTAGATTGTTATCTGGCTGCTTCGGCAATAATAGTATATCTACTTTCAACTATCAAATGTTTTTACGTAGACTGTTTAGGGAAAAATGCAAGGTTAGTGAATTAATGTAAAAATGTAATACAAAAAATATTATAATTAACATTAATATTTATTTAGGAGTACAATTTCCAGAACCCTTTCAATTCAGATATCGACTTCCAGTTTTTGCCACTTCGAACAAAAGTGGAAATACTCCACGCATTGTGTGATTTCAGATTGGATGCCGATGATGTCATGGAATCACTTAAGAACCTTGACTCGGATAGTTTAAGAGTGCATCCTCTAGGGTATGATGAGAATAAATCAGCTTATTGGTACTTTTATGGTACCCGTTTGTATAGGGAAGATTATGACAAAGTAGTTCCCAAAAAAGTAAGAAATTATTATTTTATTTTAATTGTTTTGATTGTATTTTAAAACTTTATACAATAAATTCTTCTTTTTTTTTTTTTTGTAGAAAAAGAAAAAACGAGGGCGTAAAAAGAAATGTGAACCTCCTATCTGTTCGGATACAGAAGATGAATTAGATTTAGGTTCTGGAAAATGGCAGGTGGTTTGCTTTACGGAAAGCGACTGGGAAAGATTGGCTTTAAAAACTGAGGATTCAGAAAACAGAGATGTTCAAGCTCTTCACCAGGTAATCACTGAAGATTTTTTACCCGAAATTCCTCGTTTATTTGAAGAAAAAGAGAGACTGCAAAGGAAACGCTTGTTAGAAATGCAGCCACGCAGGCAATCTACTAGACTGGAAAAACTTAAACAGCAAAAAGAAGAAAGAAAAAAGTATGAAGATTTATGTCGTGAGCATGAAGAAAAAGTAAAAAAAAAAGAAAAAAGAAAAAAACATCAAGATAAAAGACCTAAAGTGAAAGAAGAAGGGCTCTCGGATAGTGAAGCAGAAAGTCATGGGTATTCTTCGAGTAGTTCGAAAGTGGCGGGCCGTCAAACAAATAATTCATTAGCTTCTGCTACTGGTCAAATTGTTATTGAAGGTTCACAAGAAAAACCTGTGTCTAAAGCTACATCTAAAGCTGGGTGAGTTAATTTAAATTAATATTCAAATGTAAAGTATCTTTTTTTATTATATAAGATGTCTTTGTAGGTTTAAATCCACTACTGAGGATTTGCAAATAGGTATGTATAAAATATTGAACAAATTAAAAGACCATGAAGATGCCTGGCCATTTCTTGAACCAGTTGATGAAGAAATAGCTCCAAGTTACTACAGGGTGGTGAAAACTCCAATGGATCTTCAACAAATGGAGGACAAGCTTAATGATGGGTTGTACGAAACATTGAGTCAGTTCAAACACGATTTCCAACTAATTATTGCAAATTGTAAACAGTACAATGGATCTACAAATGGTAAAATATTAAAACAACTATCCAATTATTTTTAGATTTTATGTTGGTGTTCACATTTTAGAATATACAGTTATGTGTGGGAATTTACAAAGAGTTTTCAACATGGGTGTTCACAAATATTTAGACTGGGAGATGTCTGAAGGATCTGATGATGAAATGGCATACCTTAAAAGGTATGAAAATGGAACCATGAGATCCAGGAAGGGAAGAAACCGACAGAGAAGTACTAGTAGCAAAGAATCTTGTAATAATACTGATAAAGAAAATGAAGAAAAGTTACGAGAGTGTTTAGACTCTAGGTAAATATATAGAAAAAAATATTTAAATAATTCATGATTTCAACTTATATGCTGTTGTTTATGTTATAGCAAATTTGAAAATGGGATCAATCAAACTGATGATGATTCTTGCAGTTTAGATTCCAAATTAGAATCAAAAAAGAAGGTACCAAAAGAATTACCCAAGATAAAGAAAAGTGTGATTATAAAAAATACTAGTGCAATAGAAGTACAAGCACTCGAAGAAGTTACTGAGCAGACATTGAGGGTAAATTAAATAATTTTGTTGACAAATGCTTAGATTATTGTCTTAATTGTTTAAATATGTTTGTAGGATATAAATAAATGGTTAGATGATACACCAAGCTTTTCATCAGCAAGTAATTCACCAATGGCTACTTTGGCTGGTTCAGTGCTAGATGACGCTGAAGTCACATCTCGTTTGGATGCTGAGTACCGTCAAGCTCACAAACTTGATAAACCACGTTTGCCTTTCAAAGTATGTTCTTTATATTTATAAATTATATTATTATAAAAATATTAATAAATTAATGAATTTTTACTTTAGGAAAAGAAGCGACCAACGAAAGAATCTATTGTATTACCTTTAAAACGAAAGCGTGAAGTACAAAGAACAATTGATCGTCTACAGCCGGGTAAAAGTAAAGGCAACCTAATATCAAACAAATCAGATGATAGTCAAACTACCTCCAAACAAAAATTGATTAAAGCTGATTTAGAAACAGCACCAACTCTTAGTTTAGGCACAGTATTGAACACCGACCTCATGGGATTTTCTTCAAAAAGACCTAGTGAAGACAAGGATCTAGAAAAGACTGAGATAAAATCTGAAAAAAGTCCTGTTGACAATTTGAATGTCATAAAAAAAGAAGAGATTAAAACAGAATTACCAGAAGAAAAGCCTGAAAAGGCAACACCGAACCTCAGTGCATGGTTCAAAGCATTCGGAGCGCCTAAAACACAACCTACACCGAAACGCAAGCAAGAAACTGTAGAAACATCTCCAATGTACACTGCTTATGCTATGAACGATATGGTGCCTTATGATTATACTTTAAAAGACGCAGATAAAAAAGAAAATTTATCTACAGTAGATACTAAGAAGACAACCATACCAGTGCCGTTAGTTTCACCAGACAAGATACCTCCTAAAAGACAAAGAAAAATAAGTACAGGTAGTAGTGTTTCTGAGCAGTCTTCCCAAAATGACTCTTGGAACTCTCCTCGGCCTAGTCTAGATGAACCTTACTTATCACCCCAGTCTGGAAATTCTCCTCAACAATTAAAACCTTATCAAAATGTTTTAAACATTCCACATGCTCCCATTAAAGTTGGTTTCTATCAAGACGCTTTTGCTAGGCCAAATTCAGATAAGAGCAGTAGCTGTAGTCCAAGAAATCCTTCTAGTGTAATGACAGCGAGTCCACATGGCCAAAGTCCACACCAGACTTTTACTAGTCCTCGTGACTTGCCTAGTGATAGTCCTGGTAATTTTGTCGGAAGCCCTCATGATGCTAGTTGTAGTCCACACAACAATGTTGTCAATAGCCCTAAAGAGAGTCCACACCATTTAATATTGAGTCCACAAGATTCAAGTAATAGTCCTTATTATAGTCCTCATAATGTAGTCAATAGTCCAAAAGAGCATGTTGCCAGTTTAGCAGATGATTATCAACAAAATCAAAATGTTTACTCCCAGTACATTGGTTCACAACAAAGTTCACCTCAAAATACCTATACTGAATTATATCCTCAACAACAACAACCAGCTGCAGCTACAGTGCCTACCAAATCTCAAAATATATTCCCAGTTAAGAAACGTGTGTACAACGAGTGTGAGAGACCTCAAGAGATGGCATTCACTCCAACTGATGCTAGCAAAGAACAAGAAAGAGTATTCGTACCTACACCAGGTCAGATGCCTAATTCTAATTTTAATTCAGAACTAAACTATCAGATGGGCTATCCACGCAACGATCAAACACCTTACCAACAAAATATGGAACACCAACACTCACCAGTACCAGTAACCTATCAAAATAGTCTTAACTACTTACAAATGGCTCGTGACCGTTGTGAAAGTGAACAGAAAACTGTTCCGAATTCATTGTTTAATTACACAGCTCCTAGTCAGACTTTTGTATCAGCACCAACACCACATTACACTTCAACTCCTTTGAACTATTCAAATCCTCCTAAAGATGCTGTAGGTTATTCAACTGCTCCATTGAATTATGCAAGTCGAACGACGTCTGGACAATTTATACCCCCTAATTTTAAACAACCTACTTCTCAACCAAGACTTAATTATAACAATCCTTATGAACAATACCCAGATCAAATCAATTTACGGCCCTACAACTATCCCGTGCTACCTAGTAAGTCATATCCACATCAAATACAAGATATGATACCGGGTAAGTCACAAAATATTGATTTTACAACTGGTCGACCATTGCCAAATATTATACCAGAAAACATGGCTTATCGTTACAATCAGTCAACATATCCTGGACCATCTGTAGCAGAAATTTTAAAAAATAAAATAGAAATGAGTCAACCTACTTATTCGAGTCCAAGTATGGCTGAGATGATTAAAGCAAATCAACCAACATACGTGAATACAGCTATGGCAGACATGATGAAAGCCAATCAACCAGCTTATCCTCCAAATTCATCCGTAGCTGAAATGACAAAATCAAAATTGGAAATAAACAGATCTTTAATGATGGAACCCCATCAGGTGCCCCCCAAGCCAGCCAAGAAAACAAGTAAAAAGAAGAAAGCTGCTGCTGCTGCTGCCGCTGCTGCTGTTGCTGCCCAACAACAACAACAACTGCCGCCACCACAATCTACAATAGCAACAACAACAGCACAAACAGTAGTGGAACCCCCTCGTACTGTGGAACCACCACGTGCTGACCCCCCCTATCCACATCATTATCCACCTCTTGTGAAACCACCCATATCAAGTGGACCATTCAACTTCAATCCACCCATCAAGGATGGTTATCAGGATTATTTAAATGAAATACGGTCAACTGGCTATTTCGCAGACCAAGCTGCAGCAGCAGCACAATCAGAAGAAAGAAATCCTGCATTTGCATTTGCAAGGCCTCCATCAGGCTATGCTCCTCCCCCTATAGAAGCATACAACCCCCCCAACCCTTCAGACATTTATTCACAGTTCTTACAGAGACATCCGATGATGTTGCACCAAGGACTATCAGGCTTCCCACCACCAGGGTATTTAAATGTGCACGATCCCATGAATAGGCATCCTCCTTGGATGTAATCCATTCAGTTATCAATGCTACTTAGATGTGATCCATCAGTATCAAAATAGTATATTTGGTTCATAACTACTATTTTTTTTTTTTTTTTTAATCAGTTTGATTTATCTTATTATCATAGGGAGTTGTTATTTATTGATTAAACAAATTTTAATTTTTTAATTAATTCCCCTTTTTTATTATGTTAGTTAGCCAATAAATTATTCGGACATTTTTCAAACAAGTTTACAACATTAATATAAAATGTTTTAATTTTCTTTTTTTTTTTCATGATGTGTTTTTATTTACTTATAACAATTTTACATCCCTTTGATCTACAACCTTAAAAACAAAAAGAATTCATTATCCTTAACAAAAATATTATTTTCATTTCCTCTAACAATTTGTATTATATATTTAAAAGTAAAAATGACGCCAATCATTAATTACAAAAACAATTAATCCTCTCCCAATAAACCCAAGTGCAATTGTAAAATAATAATTTATATTATTTTTTTTTAGTTACATTTGTAGTTTAACTTTGAACATTGAGACATGTTCAAACACCCATTGTCAAAATTGTTAACAATTGGTTTTATTATTATATAGGTTTATAAATTTATTATTTTTAGTATTTATAGTATTCTGTTAGTTTTCCTTTAAGAACTTTCGGGTCATTTATTGCAAGCAATATTTTTTGTTAATCTGTCTATAATAAATCAATATACTTTTATCTCCACGTCTAATATGTGCAGTTTACATTTAATTTCTTTCAACTCAATCAGGGAATGCTTGAACGGTTTCATGCAAGACCAAACAAGGTTATTATTTACTATCATTTTTGATATTTTTCTTCTTCGAGTACATGAACCCATTTTGCATACAAATGAACTAGTGAGTTATTTTTTGATTCATAAGATTCATTGTTTAACGTCAATTATGAATTCAGAGCTAATATATAATGATTTTATATGTATGCTCCGAATAGCCTGTAGTCTGTACTCTGAACATACACTCGTGCATTGTCTAGAATAAAATTTTAACTGACAGATAGTAATAGTTTATTATATAAAAAAATAATTTGTATTATTATTTATTATATTATTTATTTTATTATTATTACTACTATTATTATTATTATTACTATTATTTACCTAAATATTTCTTATTATAAAATGCTGTGGCAAGATATTGTTTTCGCATTGATCTCATCTGTCATTTTAATATTATACAATTTAAAATCGAAAAATATAGAAAAGAAATACAAATAAGATTGTAAATGCAAGCTAATTAGAAAAAAAAATTGTAAAATGATATACTATTGTTTATTTTTTACTTGTTAGATTTTTTTTTGTCATGTTATTTGTTAAGGAACAAAAATACGAATTGTTTATCATATTTACACGTATCTTATGTTGCCTTACAATTATGTGTATATAATATATGTATATATGTATACACATAAATATTTGTACAATGCGTGACATTTAAATATGATACATGTGAATATTGTATATTTTTGTATATAATGTTGTCTATATAACATTAAAAACAAAATAAACTCTTATTTTCATTATATAATATCATAAAATATAGATATACATTATGTAATTATATTTGTATATAAGATAAAGATATATTATACCATTTAGTAGCACGTGCTTTATATATATTTAGTGATACATTTTTATTTCACAAAAAGTTGAAGATTGTTTAGAGAAAATACAAAAAAAAAAAAAAAAAAATAAATAATGTTTTGCGAAATAATTGTGTTTATCTATTGCTGAATATTAAATCTATGCGACTGTCTGGTATTCTGTTCATGCGATAGATCATTCCTATCTTTTTTGCTTGTGTAGATGGCATACTAATTTTGAAATTCTTAATTAACTGAAAATAATGTCTTAATAATTTCTTAATATTTCATTAAATTTTATTTGCATTTTACTTCAGACAGGAGTATTGTCATTTCTTGCATGGCAACATGTCTCCCTGGACACATTCTAGGCCCATGTCCAAAAGGTAATGAAGCATACGGATCAAACTTTTGGATGTTAGAATTTCTTAACCAACGACTGGGCTGATATTCTAATGGAGCTTTGAAGTATTTTTCTTTTATTGATGTTAAAGAATTGAACGCCATCACCAATGTCTAGAATTTAAGTATAATTTAATAATTTAAATTTGATTGTACTGTATTTAAAATTATATAACTTTGGATTTACATTTGCTGGAATTTCGTAGCCACCTATGACAGTAGTTTTTGGAAGATATCTGGCATTTGCACCCGCAGTAGGGGACAGTCTAAGTGTTTCTTTTATGCAAGCCTTTAGATATGTATTTGTACCTTGTAAGACATCCTCCTGACAAGCTTTTTGTACGTTTTCGTCTTGAGAAATATAATGCAATGTCATTGCCAATGTAGTAGCAGTCTATATTACAAATTAAATAAAAATAATATTATTTCAATGTTAAAGTTGCAAAAATAAAAAATACTGACAGCATCAATACCGCCAAAAAATATTTCAAGCACAAGTAAATTTATATCAGTGTTTGATAAATTGGAATTTGTATTTATAGCATTAACTAGAGCATTGTGTTCATAAGTCTGTTTCAGGTATTCGTCAATAAAACTGAAAATTCCAAATAACATAAATTACGATTGGATGTGGTCTATAGTCATAAATTACTTTTTACACGTGGAATGTGAGCTTTCTAGATTTCTATAGGCATTTGTTTTATAAAATTTCCATATAGGTGGTTCTTTGAGGGTGTTGTACAATCCATCCATGAATTTATTCCCTGCTTCTACAAAACATTCGGACATGGTCGTATTTAAGCATTTTATCCTTAAGCCGGGCGAGACTATAGAAATTGCTGGATGGAAGAAAAAACATTTATTAAAACTTAAAAATAATCATAATTATGAAAATTTTATAAAACTGTAACTATTAATTACCCTCAACAGAAAATTTAGTTAAGTGGTAAAATATATCTATCAAACATTTGTCTTTATTTCTGTTCAGTTTTATATAATCAATGAAATCCACCGCAGCTTCTTTATGCCGAGGAATGTAACTTTCATAAATATTTTTTGCCATTAACGGAGCAATAGCTTTCCTTAGTCTATGCCATTCGACACCATTTCTGCAATCAAATATTTACTTCAGTTAAAGAAACAGATAAATCTATGGACATTGAATTAATAGCAATTTAAAACTTCCTAACAGCTTAAGTCACAATATTTAATATTGTTCTATTAGCACATATTTTTGTTGTGTCTACCATTTAAAATATTGTAATCAAACACTATCTCTTATACACAAAACAAATCTTCTCTAAGTATATAATAATTGTTTACATTTTTGTAATTCACCTTGAACTCTAACTACTGTGCTGTGAAAAGAATTCATAATTAGGACCAATAGTAATCTACTAATACGTAATTTTTTTTCATCATAAGCTTTTTAAACCTTTAACTTGATTACTTGAAAGTTAAATATCAAAGTCAATTTTTAAAATTAAATTAACTCATTTTTATGTTACAAACCTTAATATTTAATATTATGTAGGTATAATATGAGTAATATGACAAATAATCACAGCATATAAGTCGTACAGTTTTGAACAATTAATTACTTTCTTTACAAATGTGTTAATAAAACCACTTAGGAAAAATAATTACAGAACATAATTGCATAAATAAAATCAAACTACAATTTTGACATCCTATGAGTAAAGGCTTCAGTAACAGTTGGTCATTTAATAACAATATTATATTACAATTACTTATAGGTACATTTACTATATATTTTAAATTCTCTATAATGTTATTTAGTGTATTATTCTTACTCAGATACTAATCCTCCGGTGCCAAATGGTTTTTTTCTGAGTAGGTTTAAAGCCGGAAATATGGGTCTTGACGGTTGCTTGCCTTCATGGGCAAACATTGTTTTGGCGTCTTCCGCTCTTGTGGTGACGACCATTGTCTTGCCACCCAACATCAGTTTAAACACTGGGCCCAACATACATTCTATGTCACCCATCGCTTCTGTGAGACGTTGAGAGTCATAAGGACCTTTTTTTATTAAAAAAAAAGTTCAATTTATTCAGAATTCAATAAATAAGAAAGCAAATAAACCAATATAAATAATTCCTACCGATTTTTGGAATGAACAAATGCGTGTGGCCTAGTAGAGGCCATCTTTTTGGCTCAGGTATACTACTGAACGGCTTGAACAGACGGAAAGTCATGACTACTGACTAATTATGGTTCAGGTAGACTGTGTACGCAAAATTAGATTGGCCATATACATTTAGTGGTATCGTGTTTAATAATTTATCTGTATTCAATTTTTCAATATGGTAATTTATTAGGAATCTGTTTAAAGTACATATACAGTAGATACATACTATTAACATTTTTTATAACTTTTCTATGTAAATTACACCACTACACATGATACACGAATATTACCTTATTGGCTTAATATTATATTTTATATTATGTTAACGTCTCATGTTCTGTAATATCATGGCAGAACGATTGTATTAGTGTATTTTCGTGACTAGCCATGTTTAATAATATTAAACATAAAGATATAAAGTATAAACACGGACTATACGAGATTATAATATAGATCACAATATCATTCGCATCGTATATCGTAAATCGTAAATCGTAATCTATTCTGTGGTAATGTGGTTGTAGTAGTACACTAATAAGTAAATACTATAGTAATATATAATACTATATAATTAATCTATCGTCCAATATTATTATGCAATTAATGCATTTATGTAAAATGTGTATCCGGATCCGCTTCACAGCCAACGGCCGTTTAACGTTTAACCTTTTTTCTATCGGTCCTTTGATAAAAGAAAATAATGTAAACAACCATAAAACAGGTAGTTGTTATTATTTTGAAATGTCTCGTGCGACGTTGCTGGGCACGTCGGTCTTTTTGCTTCCATACCGTGCGACACTGACATGACACCGGCAACGTCGCACCGTCGCGTCCGGGTCCGTCATCCATTTTGTTTACATATTATCGTCGTTTTCCACCATTTCAGCTCCGCCGACCACTGCAAACGGGGTCCTCTACGACTCTGCACCAACTTGCTCCTCTCGCTGCTAATGACACGGCCGCTGCGCGAGCGTTTTGTCATTTATTTTTGTTTTTTTCCCCCGTCGCAGTCTGCGTAGGCCACGTTGACGACGATATCGCATCGGGTTTACAGTTAGTCACGCAACAAACGAGTACCGGTTTTTTAAAATTTCAAGTTTTCACATTCTTGACGCCGCAGCAGGAGCACAAGCAAGTGTACGCCGCCCACACTATTCGCCAGAATATAATTTTGAAACGTGAGTATAATATACCGTCAACATCGCATGCACGAGCGACAATTATCTATATTAATAATGAATAACTGTATTGCACCTCAATTTTACCGAGAATCGTTGCCGGCCTTATTTAGGTTGGTCGCAGTAATCGACAAAGGGATGAATGAGTCGGCGCCGCCGCCTCCGCCGGCCCTTCATCTTCCTTTGCGGGGCGGACATTTTTTTTCCCCGATTTCACAATGCTACTTCACAATTTCACATATCAGTTTTTGTTTTCTAATACCTGATTACTACCTAATAAATGTATCGATATTTTTTTTCGTTTGTTTCTGTGTGTTGTCGTTATAAAAGTTAACTAGAGATTTTCTATGTAATGGTTTAAATCATGAAAAATTCTCCCCGCTAGACTTCTGCTATTCTGCCCGCCCTGTTTATGCAAGTTACGTGATACTTAATTCTTCACCTCTATTCCGTTAATCATTTTCTGCCAGTTGTAATTGATGTGCACAACTGCTAAATAGCTGCATAGGTATATTTTATCGTATTCAGTGAAAATAGTTTACATTAATGATTTTAATGTAATATTTATTTGCTTAGTGCTTATATAATATTAGGAAAATAATTTATAGTAGGTACCTACCAATATCAGTTAACAGTACCTAATATAATTATAAACAAATATCTTATAACTGTTGCATGACATTTACACATTTTAAATTGTAATTTTCAAGTACTTCTATTGATTTGCATTGGTAATTAATCGATAATTGTTATTATAAACACCTTGCAGTATTAAAAGTCTAACAAAGTATCACTTCATAATTAATTTAAAATTTAGTAAGTAAAAACCATTTTTTAATTTATAATTATATAAAGGAATAAAAAATGCCGTATTGTTTTTATAAATATTTAACACTACTACCTATATGATATAATTAAAGTTTTTTTAAATTTGAAATGTTTTATTAGATTATGAGTTTTTTACAATTTGAAGTAAGTAACATTATAATTAAAATAATAAATAAACTACATGAAGTTGTATATAGGTACCATTGTACCAAATTACTATAAAATATTATACATTTAATTATGTAAAATGGCAGGTATTATGCGTGTACCTATTGTGTATTGTGGAAAAAAGCATTTGTAAAAATTTATCTTAAGTTAGTACTAAATGCTATTATTTGTTAGTTGCATAATGAACTTATTAATACGTCATGTTGACAATTTCAGTTATTTTTATTTATAAATAACATTGTTTATTTGTTATTATCCTTTCAGATCATTAGAAGAAACTAATATTCCTAAAATATTATTAATGTATAACGTTTTCCAAGGTTAAAGTTTTGTTTTATTTCAGTTTTTGTTAGGAAATTTAATTTTTTTTTTTACCAAATGGAATTGTGATAAAAAAAATGGAACATCTATTTGAAAATTATCTTTCTACTGGTGTTTAACTCTTAACAGCTTAATGTCATCATAATTATAATTTTTATCATCATTGTTATTTACCAGGACCTACATCTAAATTAATTGGCAATCCATAACACCCCTTAAACAATTCAACACCATAAATCTGTAAAACTGTTTTTTTTTCTCAAAATATCAAAACTTATTGAAAACTGAATCTTTTATTTAAGAATTTCATGTAAAATGCCATATTTTCTATGTATATTTTTTGGTAATAATTGTTATTGATGAATAATTTTGTTAACATTAGGTATCTAGGTGTTAATTATTTAATATTTCTTGTTTTCAACACATTTAACATTGATACAATTATGCTTAGTTTCATCCATTCATCGAGTAATGAAATTAATTAATTATATTTTATGCATAGAAAATTAGATATAGTTTTCATAAAGTTTTTCTTGAACTAGTTAACACTTATATTTTAATAATACCTAGTTTAGAGCATCCAGTTATTTATTAAAAAATTTTTAGCTTACATCTGGTATGAGAAATCTGAATAAATTATATGAGTGCTACGTAGTCCCTGACTTTTACATTGTTGGAACTTTTATATTTGGACACACTTTTTTAGTTTTATCGTATGTAGTCAAGCATGGTGAAAACAATGGTGAAGTCAGAATCGGTCGGACTTAATTTTAAAGTGATAGCTAATTTAAAATTAAAGTATTTTCATATACATCCGGCTTGGTCACTCGCTCGTTCAGAGAATTAAAATTGAAAAAAATCCCTTAACCTATGTAAAACCACTTAAACTTCAAAATTAAGTCTGACCGCCAAATTTTGACTTAATCGTTTTCAGCATGCATGCATTTTAACATACAAAAAAAGTGTGTTCGGTGAAACAGAAATATACCCATTGTTGGTATTAGAAATAAACCTATTTTAATGGCTAATAAGAGTTTTAAATGAGATTTCTATATTCAGTAGTACATATTTAATTAGGTTCTGAAATTTCCCAATCAAAATGCCTATTACTTACCTAATTATTTATTATAGAAATATTTTATAAGTAGGTACCCTTTTAAACTTTATAATTTTCCTATTCAGTAGGTTATTCAATATTTATTAAGAAGTTAATTGATAAATATTTTTTTTTGTGTGTTTGTAGTTGTCAAAACTTAAAGAAACATGTCTCATCGTGACTGGGATCAATCATGCAAAGTGTACATTGGTAATTTGGGCCAAAATGGTACTAAACATGAAATTGAAGCATCATTTACAAAGTATGGTCCATTGAAAAATACTTGGATTGCCAGGAATCCGCCTGGTTTTGCTTTTGTTGAATTTGAAGATCCTAGAGATGCTGAAGATGCAGTCAGGGGACTTGACGGAACGTAAGTAAAAAATATAATATAGTTAACATTGTTTCAAATACTTATAATAAGTTCAATTTTTTAGCCGTATCTGTGGAGTTCGTGTGCGTGTTGAAATGTCTAGCAATAGACCTCGCGGTGGACGCGATGGTCGTGGTGGTGGTGGAGGGGGCGATCGCAGAGGTGGCGGTGGCGGCGGCGGAGGAGGTGGTGGATACAACAGAGGTCCTCCACGCTACAATGATAGGTATAATGACAGGTAACATTTTAATAAATTAATTATTAACTTGGAATTTATGTTTTAATTTGAGTTTCTTTAAAACAGTGGGTTCAGTATACTTTTCAGATAATTTTTTAAACATAAAAAAAACATTAATTTATTAATTAATTAACCTTTTCTTCTAGAAAATAATTCAATATATTTTGAATTCCTGTTGATCATTAATAATATTATTTTTGCTGATTGCATTTGCCTTTTTTATCTCATTGATTTTTTTCAATTTTATTTTTCATTTATTTCCTTGCCCTACCTTGTTCTGGTAAGTTTATTTTTTAATATGAGGTTCACTTTTAGGAAAATAATTTTTTTTGTTAATTTGTTTTTTTCTAATTGGGCTTTAATTGGATCTTTTTTATTTTTGGGATAATTTACAGGAAAAGGATCATTGGTTTTCGCCCATACTAAAAAAATTTATCATCCCATCTTATAAAAAAAATCTCACACTGACAATATGACTTGACCAACAATTTTCGTACTTCGCTCCATCAATTCTACCGAATTGAAATACCGTAACGTGTTATTTAACATCATGCGGGTGGAAACAGCCTATTCTACACTATTCTACAATATTCTTCCAACGCCTCTACCCTACGATCAACTCTTCACAAGCACTTGTATGCTTTCTTGGCTGTTTTAACGTCTCCACTCACACTCTCCATCTAAACAACATATGGTATTATTTATTCTTTCATTGAAAATTGAGAGTTGTAAGTTAAAAGGTATTTAGTTTTTTGTTTTGTTTTTTTAAACAATTACCTATGACATGTTTTTTATAAATATTTTTAATAGGAGCTGTAATAAGTAAGTATAATTAATATTCCCCTGTGAGAAATGGAGATTGTTATAGTATGTGTTATTATTATGATATATAACTATTTAAATTGTATTTTAGATCACGATCACGATCTCCTAAACGCCGTGCACCACCTTCACGGTCACGTTCAAGGAGCTACTCACCAAGACAACGTCGTACGTCACATTCCTAAGATAAGCATTATAAACAACGATGATACAGGTTTCATTTAATATGGACTTTAGTACACCCCAATTTATTATTGTTCCCTAAGTTTAAAACTTCAATATTTTCTGTTAGTATTCTACAGAAATCTTAATGATTTTTTTTTTTAATGATCTAATTTGTAATTTTTTTTACTCAAGAAGATCAATTGGTATTTCCAAAAGATCACATAAAATTTGATAGCTTTATAATAAGTTGACTTTTGTAAGTTATTTTTATTCATTGTACCTACCATTAGTTTGGTTTACTTAAAATATACAATACACTTAGATAAATAATTTGACTATTTTTTAGTTGTATGAAATGTATGTGTTTTTCACTTTGTCCTGAACTCTTGTTACATTATTAGTAATTACCCGTCTTATTCTTGTGTGCCTAACTATGTTCAAGATTGTGAGTACATTTGAACAATTACCTAATATAATTAATATCTTTTAAAATATTCAAATAAATTTGGTATCTCATATTTAAAAAAATGAAAATAGATATTCTGCGTTTCAGGGTAAAGTAATCAAATTATACTATAAATAAAAATGGTTATAATAACAACTTTTAATAATGAACTAAAGACAAGTCATAAAATGATTAAATCAATTAAATTATAACATATAGAAATTTATTTTCTGTTTATGAAATAAATAGGTGATTGCAAATATTTTAAATAAATATTAATTTAGATATTGTTCATAATCATAGTAATGTATAGTGTTCGTAAAATCAAAATTATAAGAACTATTCAAATTTAAATTGAGTTAAATGTTGTATGAGGTTTATTAAATTAGTTCTCTACATTCATTAAACAATGTAAGTAATTTTGTGCTTTTTAAGTGCCCTCAACATATTTATTATACAATAATGATGCCGATTATATATTAAATACAATATTACTAATAAGTTAGTCATTATTACAACAAACATAATTTATAAATTATCATTTTTTAACATTTAAAATTTTTTTTGACAAATTTCATTGTATGCTGCTTGTTATAAATATTGTATTTATTATTTAATTATAGAAATTTTCTATTTTTTTGTAGTACCTTACCTATTTTACATACTGGTGTGGTATTTTAATTGTGTATATTATATGTTGGGGGCACTTGTGCATTTCACACTAGGTGTTTTGACAATTAGTTTAAAAATTATAAATTTTAGGGCACATGCCCCTTTTTTGATCTGGATGTACGTAGTATTGGATCAATCTATATTATTCAATAGCTATCTAAGTAATTTATGTTCCTTATTTTCCTATTTAAATTTAGTAAAATAAATAATCATTGTTCTGACTATTAAGCCGACTGCACATTTAAATGCCAACTTTTTAATTTGATGGAATTAAAATTTGGTAACAAATATTTCCGTTGCTGAGTTAAACTTATAAGGATAATATAATTATTATTTAATATAATATAATAAATATATATTATGTGATTGATGATGTATTGATGTCTCACAAAAGATATTAAATGTATTGTATGTACCATTATACATTTATACATAGGTATGCGCAGTCTTCAATTTTCTGTTGATCCTGCAACAATAAGTGCCGCTATTTTTTTTTAACACATCAACATACATTCTAATTATAACTATGTAATATTTATATATATATATAAATATAATCAAGTTATATAGGGCACGACATTACTGTGTTAATTTCTAGATGTATATCTTTAAAGTTAAAAATACAATTTTAAATTCTTTAAAATCAAATGATATAAATACAATATATTATCTATATAAAAAAAAAAAAAACACATTACCAAAATGTAAAAAAAACTTGGTTTAATTAACAAAACTTGTATATACTTACATAATATATATTTAGTAGTATAATAATGTATAATTACAAATTAATTCTCCTATTTTTCATAATTTTAAATTCGTCAATCACCGTGTCAATGTTTATACCAGATGTTATTTCTGGTTCAGTAAACATTAATAATAAACTATTTAGTCGGTCTTGGAGAATAGTACTCCTTAATTTATTTTTTACTATTGTTAATTTTGAAAATACCCGTTCGCAGGAACAATACTGGTATTACTGGTATTACGATGGTTACTGTAAAATTTCAGTACAGTAAAAAATCCATTAAATGATTTTTTGTAATTATTGGTTTTCATATAACCATTCTTAACGATAGATTCATTATTAGTATTAGTATCTAGTATCTACTATCTACTATCTGGTTTACCATCGGTAGCTATGTATAAAACGATGTTTATATGTAAAACCAACCTATTAATGTCTTTGGTCATAGTACATATTTTGTACACAATGTTTTTGTTAGATGAATAAAATTAATGTAGTTACATATACACACAAATATTTTTAATTTAATTTTATCATCACAATTCATGACAAATACAACGTTTAAACATAGTTTATATTATTATAATAAATATATTATACATACATTTTACTATGCCCCTAAATAATTTTTATTTAATCACAAGTATTTTTTTTGTGAGTAAAGGTAAACATTTCTCACAAATAAGTGAAAAATTATCAATTAAGATAAAAATATTGATATTTATATAATATATACATACATTGTATTAATATTATACTATGCTTATTGCTTAATAGTCTTCATTCTAGTTTTTACACAAAATTATAGTTGTATGGATAGTTGTTAAAAAATATATAGTATGATGAGTAGGTAAAATAAGATAACATGAAATAAAAACGTAGAGGAACTGAGGAAATAGACACGAGTTAAAATTTTCAATATTATTGTAACTAGACTATGGAACTGTTATTTGTTGAAATTTTTCTGGTCTTGCGTTTAGATTGCTTATCTTTGTCGTTATGTCGTTTACATAACTAGATTTATTACCTGAAAATTAAAGTTCGTTCATCTTAAATTTGGTAATTACATTGTTTTATTAAAATCAATAATAACTGTTTGCATATAAACCTGGATTGAAGAAAATTTTTTCCAATCCGATTATGGGCGATTCGTAGAGTAATGTCAAACAGAAAGCCGCTAGGAACGATAGAGTGATGTCTCCAAGCGACAACCACACCTACAATGACAATAAAAATAATTTAAAAATGAGTTTTGGAATATCTTCAGACTTCAGGTCGAATATAATTTAATACTAATGAGGTGGTATCAATTATCAGAAATATTTACCAGGTTATAGATGGACGCGTGAAACGGTGTCCGAATGGAGCCGACTGTATACAACTGGAGTCCACCGTGACACAAGAATGCGCAATACGTCAATCGGCTCAGCGTTATTACTGGTTTCCAACACAGGATGGGTTCGATAAAACCTATTGTACATAATATTAAAAAACTAATAATTAATAACGTGTAGGGCCAGCTGCAATGATGGTCTATGGTCCAAAGTGACAATAGTTATGTACTTTGCCGGGTCAACACTAAACATTGTTTTTACCTCCGTTACCGGTGGACACAGCGATGATTGTCCAACTGACACCTGCTGCCCACGTGATGCGGTACAGTGCGCCGTACAGAGAAGCAACAAGAGCGTCATACTTGTAGTTGGGCTTGTAGAACCACCAGGCCGAGAACAGCGTGCCGAATATGAGGACTATCGAAATGATCCAACTCGACCATACCACATACTGATTGATAAATAGTACAAACAAATCGTTTAATCATAATATTAACATTGTTACCATATATCACCAATAACTAATAAGTAACGTTAAAATATAACACTTACGTAAACGGTAGTACGTCTTATTGTATAAGGACATAAGGTCAATGGGCACAATGATTACGATTTACGATACAGCGGAATAATTATTGGAGGTGCTCAGTAAAAGGGAATAAGGGATTAAGGTATTAGTGGTATTAAAATAGTTAAACTAAGGTTAAACTGTGGAATTCGGCCGGTAAAATCAGTGGGTTAAGCGTAACCGAGGTTTAAACTATGATTGTAAAATGTATAGTCACCTATACCAATTTTGCTTCAAGGTTTTCATGTTCCGACAAGAATTTAACATTAGAAAATGTAAATGAAATTTCAACAATAAAATGGTTAGTGATTTCATCGGTCCCTAAGTAATTTTTATAAGAATAATTTTTTTTGAGATTTATCTAAAAATAGCTGCTATTTTAATATGATTTAGTTTATTATTACGATTTGTGTTATTTTTTCCCCCACATAGGGGCTGACTGGACAATTAGAATTATCTATGATACTATGCATTTTTTTTTACTTCTACTAGTTATTTTATGAGTAGATACTTATCTAATTTATATTAATTGTAGTTGTATAATATGCTGGTACATGCTATTCTACTAATACAACATCATTCAACGTAGAATATTATTGAAGCAAGGGAAAGTTAATTAATTATTTATAAAAAAAATGAACTTATACGTATTTTAACTAATTCTAATAGACTTGAACGAAAAAATGTAGAGAAAGTTAATGAGTCTATGACCTTGGTTCAATTGTATGCTTATGAGTTATGAACTAGATCATATTTTAAATGAATAATTACCAACAAAGCGCATTTTGTTTTGACGAGATTGTGTTTTTGCTTCTGCAATAAAAAGTTACATACAAACAAACTGAAAAACTGATTGTATCAGTGCCAAAATAAGTATAATGTGCTAAATATCATCTATGGAGGGAGATTTTTTTGGTTGTTATAGATCTGGGCCAATTTCTTAAATAAAAAAAAAAAATATTCCTTTATGTGAGTTCGTTTGGCACGCAGTACGTGCCTCGTTATACACCCCGTCATTCCGATGTAATATGTAGAGACATTTAGGATAATGTGAAAACAACTGATAACTACATCTAGGGTTTTAAGTACGCACTTTGTTGATTTTGTAGGACGTGTTTTTCATCTTGTGACGAACCAAGCCCGTCATCATGCCAACGTAGTATGGCGTGGCCCTCGTGTGCGTCGGTATGTAGAGGCTGCGGAATGTTTTGTTGGCGATGGGATTCCGCAGTGTCTTGATGTGCACCAACAGGAAGGCGTCCAGTTTCCCCGAATACGTGACGAAGAAAGTAGTGAAAATCGATGCGGCCAATATGAGTGCCAGCACAGAGTTTCCGATTTTAGGTTTGTGGTACAAAAGACTTACGATGATCGGGGCTGTCAGGAACAAGTGCGTGTCACATGCGATGTACCAAGACTGTATCATGCACTGCGTGGGTGACGAGGTAAAAGTTAATTTTTCATACCGTAAGTCAATCGTCAATATATATCCATATTAAATAATAATATAAAATATTCATAAATATAATATTACATAGATAGGGATTACGTATGGCTGGAGACTGG
Source organism: Nasonovia ribisnigri (assembly GCA_027563435.1). Classification (NCBI taxonomy): domain Eukaryota; kingdom Metazoa; phylum Arthropoda; class Insecta; order Hemiptera; family Aphididae; genus Nasonovia; species Nasonovia ribisnigri. The sequence continues at coordinate 167,316 of JANEHU010005107.1, forward strand.
GAGAAATGGATTATCCCGCTTTAGCTGAATTGGTTCCCAATTAGCTGAATTATTTTATTAGAGTGAGCAGAATTGGTTGATGATTTTCGCAGTAAGATGAACAAATACCTAAATTTCCGTTCCCATTTTTACAGACTATTAGGACTGTCAATTTAGAAGTATAAATAATAGGAAGTAAAAAATTGAAATAATAATTAATTAACTGAATTTAAAATTTAATATTCTTGAGGTAAAAATTTGAAACAAACTTTCTTCAAATATTATAATCGTGTAAATTCCCATAAGCGTAGTGTGTCATACAGTCAAGTATGGTTTTATTTGTAAAAAATAATGAATATTTGAACTATTTTTATTAGGTAATATTAGTTATTGGTAACATAGTTGAACATAATCGGGAACCAATTCAGCTCATCTTATAAAATACATTTTTAAACGGGATGTGGGAACCAATTCAGTACAAGCTGGTACACCACACTCCTACACAAATAATTCCAAGTCCACGAAAATAAATAATTTACACATTTAACTAATATTATTATTTAATAATAAATTATGTAATGTTGGAATTATTTGTTATATTGTTAATTTAAAATTATTTTTCTATTTGGCCTGTTTTTGAAGTTAATGGTTTTGCCTTTGGTCGACCCATTTCATCCAAGAAATAAAAATATTTTATTTATTATTAAAGATATTCAACAAAGTTGATATGAATACAGATATTTGAAATAACAGAAGAGTGGGGTTATGTGAATGTTTGCCTATTTAAATTTAAAAAAAATTATTTCTTAAAATATTTCTAAATATCCGGAAATGGGTACCAACTACAGTTTTACTTTTTTGTGCACTGACCAATTTTTGCGGTTTAATGTAGTTGTTTATATAGAGTATATTTGTCCACCAGCTTTCGTGGCACCTCTCCACTTCTGAGCCCACTTTCTCGTTCCACAGAGGTCCTGATCCTATTTTTATAAACATCGTACAGTAAAATCCAATCACTATTGCGTAAACTGGTGTCAACCTATCAAGTAAATAATATTTTTGCTTAGTTATTAACATTTTCCATTGTTCATTCCTTATTATATCGATAATTATTGTTGTTACCTCACGTAACGGTGTATGTAAAAAAGCGGTATTTGAAAAGCTTTTGGGTTCTTTTGGATGTGTTCCAATAGTAAGTAACATGCAAGGAAGCCACTTATTATGAAAAATGTATCCACTAGTATGGGTCCGTTAAGTATGACCATGGCTTCAAGTTTGCTATAAAACTAAACCAAAAAGCAAAAATCATGTTTTAGTTTTACATAATATTTTTTTTTCATGGTCCTCTTTTTGGTATAAAGATGCGGAAGATGTATCCATAGGAAATTATCTCTGTACGGTGTTCAAAGAATTGCCGTTTTTTTCAGATCTCTATTAATTTCGGGGAGTTTATAATGTAGTATCATTGTATCAATCTATAATATAATATAGTATGTTTGATATAGTATCAAATATTGATATTTTTTTAGCATAATTGTAATTATTGTTCGTTACTTATATTTTGTTATTGTAATTTAAAAATAGAGAAAAATATAATTTTCAAAATTAAATTAGCATCCAGCAGTGTTCAATTTTTTTATCTTGAGAAGTGCACATTGAAACTTTTAAAATTTTAAACATGTACGTACCTATATTATTGTTATTATTACAATCATTTTTTAAGACATACGATAATCAATCAGAACATTTGGACTTTTTTACATAATTATATTAGTTAATTAATTCTAATGACGAAAAAACCGTTCCAGTTTAACTGTATTTTTATGTATTTAAGACTCTGCTGCAGAGTTCTTTAACATATAAAAGATGGCACAAGTGTACCATTTTTGGAATATAAGAAATGTCATAGGTTACTATATTATTATAAATATTAAATCATTATCAATTAACATAATTGATCGATAGAGATAGATATATAGTTTATATAAATTATAGCCAATTAAAAAAACGGTAATAGATAAATAAAACGTATACAATATTATAATTATTTGATAATTAGTAATTACAAATAGTTTACTTACGTATTCAATAAAATTAGTGTTCATTATTGGTGAGCCTAAAGAGAACATAAAACGATGCCCTACAATAATGAAACACATCGATATAAATTTCATTCCATGAATGCACTCTAGGTTGTCTGATGTCTTCGGGAAGGTAAGCAACTTGCGAACGTTTTTTGATAATGAAAACGACTGGAGTACGAGATGTTTTTTCGATTTTTCTGTAACACGGATAACAAATAACAATTCAGCGTATTTGGTATATACTACCTAGGTACATGCAAATATTATTTTATAGGGACTTACCGGAAAACTGAAGATGCTCGAATGAAGACATTGAAGTAAACAAGTCATAATAGGTACTCATCCCAATGAATATTAAGGAGACTCCAATTATTGACCTGTACAAACAATATTTGTAAAATTAAAGTATTTTCGTATTTGTGTCATATTACAATCATCAACTAATCCCTCACAATAGTTAGACATATAAACATATTGTTTTATCAGCACATATAAAATTAATTTGTCATTATATCTGTTCTATATTAGATTTTCACGAATAATCCCCTACACAATATTATCCACGCGTGTCAATAATAAATTCAAAATTGACACGTGCGTTAATTCATATCAAGCCGAAAACAATTGCGTATGCTTTACCAACCGATCAGAGGATATCCGAATGTTTTAAAACGACCCATAATAAAACGAAATTGTGCAGTGTAATTATTGTAATAGCAGGAGTACAAAATCGCAGCGGAGACGGAGAGGGGTTGTCCGTTTAGTTGGCCGCATGGTTAATAAAGATTAAGCTAAGCTAGTGCGCACTTAATAGCTATTAATAATTATTTTAACAAGATTAATAAAGCGCCGAAATTAACGACTTTACATTTTTTATTTTTTACATTATGAGACGATTTTTTATATCTCGAAAAGCATAGGTATATACATAAGCGATAAGCGACGAACAAGAAAGGATAATATTTAAAAATATATCGCTGCGTTAATTTATCGTTTCTGCAGAACCTGTAATCACAATATTCAAAACAGAACGAAGAACCAGCCGCTGATTCAGTGTAACTATGTGCATTCGGTAATGATCAGCGTAGGGGATTGAAAGCTGTGATTTTCCGTCACAATATGTCAATCACACTTGTAATATAGGAATATAGACGTACGTGATCCTGAAAACAAGATTTAAATTTGTTTTGGACTTTACTGGGAATAGACTTTCCCACATTTTCGTTTCTCTCACTTTAAGCTTACCAATAATTTATATATTTTAAATTTAAAAGTTACAATTTGTCATATTTATTTATGTGTAACTTGAGATTAAATCAAAAATGTGGAAAAGTCGATATCCAGTAGACTTCACAAACATATCAAATCTGTTATCACAATATTCTCATTGCATTGAATGGACATTTAATAGAACACGTTTAACTCCCTAAATAGCAATGTATAAACGTAACGTAACCTATAACCAACACTTGCGATTGGCATAAAAAAAATAAATAAAAAATAGAGATAATAATTATTACTTCAACAATAATAATTAACATAATATAATTATTATACACGTATATGAGTGATACGTCATTGAAGAGAGACAAATCTCGTGTGTTTCAGCAATAAGACAGTGTCTTCAAATCATGTAAAAAAAAAACTACGCTTTCGATGATCGTATCCTGTCAGATATCCTAAAGCAACTACTCGTCCGAGCAGGTTAGCTTGCGTTGCATTAAAAATACAATATTATAATAATATTATTTATGTAATATTTTATCAATAGCACATACAAAAATGTATAATCTCCCCAGGTCAACGGTAATGCAGTATTGGTCTGACACTTGACGGTCCCAACGCTGGTCATTATTTTTTTCTGAGGGATATCCCGCAGGATACCATCCATGTGTTTCGACACGTCTCCACTGTTACACGTGTGTGGTACACAGTAAGCTATGTAAATTCTGTTCCGCATACTTTTGTTCGGGTCGAATGATAATTCCTGAAAAAAGCATGGAAAAGGGGAGTAATAATATTTTGTTTGACTGATCGAAAGCTCAATATTGTACGAACAAAATCGTATCGTATATTGTATTTAGGCATGCAACTATAATCGAATTAAATTGTTAAATTTTAAACTCGTTTTTTAATGTGTGATTGTTTTTGACTTTTGGATACTTACCTACGCGTTTATCCTAAGAAAGAAATAAATAGTTGATATCTTGACTTACTTGCAGTGTATCCCACGAGGATTCGTTAAAAACGTGTTTACGTGATCTAAATTTGGAATGAGCTATGGGATTTATTTCGATTTCTACCAGACAGTATTGTCCTTGGATATAATCATCGTCATCAAATACTTCGACGTCGACGCACTCGTCAAAGTTCCCAAGATTGTACGTAGATCCGTCAAACCAACCGGTCGGTATAAATTTAGCAGATGCGTCAAACACTACAAGCAAAAATAGTAAACACGGTATATAGGTCAATAATGTACAATTTAAATATAGTACGAATATCGTCAATGTAAATTATGTATTTATTATTTGAAAATAATTCGTGATGTAATAGTTACGTCGTAGGCACACGCAAGTACACGCATTAATGCATTATACCCAGTGGCAACATTATTATATTTTTATATACGTTTAAGGTACACATATACGTGTACTATTGTATTACCTTACATACATTGATTATCAAAACAATTTGGTTTTATTTATTATTCTATGATTTATTTATGAGATGATCTTATAATTTAATGTCATTCCCTTGCAGAGCAGAAATAAATAATAACGTGATCATAATATACAGAAAGTCAATATCGACATGACGCATTCTACTGCTGCGTACCTATGTAGGTAATGAAATATTATTTTAACAAACAGTCTGTAATCTATTTATGGTTTGCCTGGTGTTGCGTTTATTGGAGTGATGAGTGTGATATATCATCCCCGGAAGCCTGTTTTTTTACTCGTGGGAAATTAAATAATATTTTGAAACTCGACAACTGCCAATATTATTATTACGCCACCATAGTGATTTTTATGTTGGTATAACCACAATCTATATCTATTCTAATATCTATATTTTGTAGTCGTATCCTATTTAGATACACACACGCCTACACCGGCTATTTATGGCTATATATTAAATTCGGAATAGTATAAATCGCAACACGGTAATCTTATAATATAATCTAAATACATAATCTCACAATGCACGATATTTTTTGAAGAAGAAAATCCTCCCGTTAATGCATTCCCATTTCTGTCTATGTGATATCTAGCTATAAGGTACCTTTATAAGTAGTATCTGATTACTTGAATCTTCCTATAGTAGTTTTGAAATGTTTTGATCGAGTAATAAGAGATTCCTGCAGTATATAAGATAGTTTTAGATACTTTTGAGAATTTTCGTACAAGTAACAAGGGTCAACTGTAATTATTAAAATAAGCAAGCCAGCGTTATGGTAACTTATGATATTCGACGTTTATCAGATATAATTGTAAATATACCTACTATACCTCATGTAATATTATCAATAATAATACCTAAATTATTATTATTATTATTACAGCAAAACTTCCATACAACACAATTTTCAGTTTATTGAAATATTTTTGATAACCAATCCAAATTAGAATCAAATTTATTTAATTCTATTCAACGAAATTCTCTATTATACGTTTTTTTTTGTTGCTCGTGAGGCGTGAGACTTAATGTAAAATGGAAGTTTCACTATGTATAATACTCTCCAGTGGTATATACACGTGTTCGGGTGCGTTAAACACCTTGAACACCCCTTCCCCCTGGTATTTTTTTACTAGCTATACGTCTATACATATAGATTATAATATATAGGTATTATGTGTGAATTAATAAAATTGAAAAATAATTTAATATATATTTTTTGTATCCTCCCATTGAAAATATCTGTGCACGCCACTGATGATACAGTGATACTTATTGTTGTATGCAATTTGTTGTAATTATTTTACTAGTACGATGGCTATCATCTAAATTGCCAAATTGAAATTTTGCGGTAGGTTTACTGATGAACAGAAAACCAGAAGTACAATCGACGGTGTGATCGCTAAGATGACCAGGCCGAATGTGATGAATCATTGGTAAACGGAATTGCTGCGTGTTAATCGTTGAAGCGACATAACGAATACGTGATAATACTCTGGGACGCCGGAAACCACTTGAACCGAACTTAGTTGAAAAGTCAAAAAATACGAAAAGCATAATCGTTTACTCTGTACGTACTGCAGCGGTACAAACGTGTTTCCCCAATCCTTCTGATATGACATGACCAATAATTAATCAACGAAGTTATAATTAATTAAAAGTATTTATCGTACAGAATTTGTAGTGTATTTCTATTATTGTTGTATTGTTTATTAAGAATAGAAGATCTATATAGTAGGGATCGCCAACCTTTTCATATGTGAGTTGCATTTGAAATTTTAAGTCCCTGGTGATCGACATCCAAGAGAGTTTAGGACATATAACTATTTAAGTCATGAGCAAAAAAAAAGGTCTAAGCTCCAAAGAATAATTATTTATTGTTTCTTCATAATAATGATAATAATTTTAATAATACACGAAAAATTATCCGATTATTTACTATGTGATCGATCGATAATAGTAAAATTAATTTTTATAACGATCGACCTATATTTCTAGAAAGATTGACCAGTCGATGGAGAATATTATTGTAAATAATAATACCGATCATTATTATCATTTATCATTACAACGTCAGAACCCTCTCGTCTTTAGTCGTTTTCATTCCGGAAAATTATTTATACCTATGTATAAAATAATTTAACTAAAAAAACGTAGTTTACTAAGATTAGTAAACTGATCAATTTAGTATATTTTAGATTCTTTCACAAAAACTGATACATAAATGGTTATATTTATGGAATTTTCATTTTAATTAATACAGTTTTGGTTATTTGCATTTTTTCGGTTGAATATATGAATATAGTTTTTTTGGAGAAGATGTTATTAATTTTATTTCAATCTTATGAGTTACAATACTAAATTATAATCAATAAATATAGTATGATTTTTAAATTTTACTTTATAGAATAATAGTATAATACATAATTATTGTTACATAATATATAACGAAATTGTTTTATATTTGTTATTTGATTTTCAAATTTTAAACATCTTAATTTTTCTTCTTATTTGTAACATTTTTCTCACAGCCTTTCGTGTGTTTAGTGAGTGCAGTTAATAGTTATTCAATTATAATTATGTTGTTGTTGTTGATATTTTCAACATTTTGAAAATAAACAATAATATTTATGATATTATGCTTATGACATGCCAGTCACAAGAGATTATATTTGTTTAGTTTTCACGCTAGTGGTAGGTTACTTGGGTCCAATTGTAAAATTATTGCTCTGGCCGGTAGAAGACATAGGTACGCGTCAAAATGAGATAAGAAAAAAAAGTTTAGTACGAAAGTGCCAAAATCGTATCATATCTATGTGCTACGGTAAATATAATATATTAAATAACAGATAAATAACAAATATTAAATTTAAAACTATATCTTTCAAAAGCTCCAAACGTTTAATCGACAAATTTACTATTTGATTACGACGGATTGTTTAAGAAAAATTATAAAATCGAAAAAATCAACCAATTTATTAAAATTATATTTTTTTGTATGTATATTATATTTTAATAATTTATTATTCAAAATTTTTTTTATAAGACCGAAATTTTTAAATAATTACTTGTATAAAATATTAATTTTGGCGTAAATTAAATGTCATGTTTGCTCCTTTGGCGCTTATGTTATGTTGTGTATAACAGGTACCTAATATAATATTAGATTAGCACTTATGTCCTACACATTTTGATGCAAATGATATGCCATTTTGTACCTTTGGCGCTTATGTCGCATATAGCCGCTTGATTGATAGAAGAAAAATAAGACATTTTATAGGTCGGTATAACGATATTATGAGGGGTAGCCGGGTAGATTACCTAAAATTAGTTGAGCAACACGATTTTTTTTATGATACACGCCACTGTATTCACGCAGTACTTTACAATAATATATAATATACCTAGTCTTATATTATACTATTATATATTGAATCCCGCTGAAATTTTTTTAAAATTATTTTTATCTAAAACTGTGTAGGTATATTTAACGAATTTAATTTAATGTGTATGATAGAGATTTAAATTTTGAACACATTTTATCGTTTCTTCTACTTCTTTTTTTTTTTAAATGGCTTTCATTAAAATAGACAATCTAATTCACCGTGCTGTAATAAATTTTTGTTTCCTTTATCATTGCCTATAATGCAATACAATATAATTATACATAGACAAACTATATTATATGTAATTAACAGTTCACATATATAATCATTATTAATCGAAAATTATTTCTATAACAGAAAAAAAATAATAATGTGCTTTTAGTTGTTATTGTGTACACCTTTAATAATATTTAAAACTTTTTTATTCCCAAGACGAGACAGTCTAGTCTAAACCAACAATAATAACTATTGATTCAAAAAATAGAACTCAATAGAATCAAATTTAAAAAATAGCTTAAAATAACATAACAAATCGATCCAATATTACACGATTTAAAGTGATAATTCGTAGAACGTCGGTATTTTTTTTTTTGGAGTGGGTGGGTGGTGGCGGGGTTAAGCTGCATTAAAATTGACCTCCATACATGAGCGAGCTAGCTAGGTACTCTATTTCTATTTTTGTTTCCCTCCTTCATATATATATATGACAGTTTTGAATGATTTTTGTCCTATTATAATAGTATTAATATATTGTAATATACTGCACAGTGTTGTTCTTATAGCATATAGGTAATAATTGCAATTATATCGTGACGGCGTAAATACACCATTGTCACCATTTATTATTATAATATAAAATAGTACTAAATATAAGTTAATATAGGCATATTATGCATAATACATTATATTTATATTTATTTTAATGCTCACTTTTTGTCGCCCAAAGCTGAAAGTCGTCGAGTTGCGTCAGATACACGGCTGTGTGCTTGTAGCATTGCGTGTGCACATCGGCCGAAGTGACGAAAGGCAGGAACTTGGACACGATGTTCGAAGTGCGCTCCAGTAATCGTTGCACGTCCGTCCGGTTTCCGTCTTCCGGGGCCTGGATTGCGAAGCTGCTGCCGCTCCGAAGTCCGTCCGACCGGAAGTACGGGTCTTGATATACGTACGGTGTGTAGTTTGTGGCGGTCACAGATTGCGCTGCCCGACAGTAGTTGCAGTTGTCGTACGATCCGATCAACGCGACGATGATCATCAGACGGCACGTAATCACATCCGTGCAGCGGCTCTTCGACATTTTTCGCGGGACGATTGTTACAGCATTACGGCATACGTTGTGCGCCGTCCGGATACTGACCGCGGGGAGAGAAACAGAACAAAAGTAAACTGCAAGAGTCTATAACTCCAATAAGAAGTTATGATACTTCGTTTTAGTGAAACAATAACAAGGAACCGAATTCGGATTTGTTTGGACTGCGTCGCAAAACAAACACCTATGCAAAAAACACACGTACTCGTAATAATACCAGCCAGGAGTGTGTAATTAAAAAATATATATTCATCATCCGGTCGTGCTGTGTATACCTGTAGTGCTGCAGAGGGACCGTGGTGGAGGTAATTGAACTGTCCAGCAGTAAATATAATAATACATGTACGTACACGGGTACACGATAAATTGTTATGTACTATACATATATCGTATATATCGTGTGCAGAAAAGTTGTACCAAAGTATAATATCGTCTAGAAAATTCATATTGGTTGTGAAGTTTATTGTAAAAATGTATAATATATAGTATATCACACGTATTTATATATATGATAATATTATAATAATTATCTACGAGTATAAATAATTGTATTAAGCAGAGTTTGAAAAGCAGTAAAATTATCCGAATAAATGGAAGGTATATATATATAATATCCACGTATATAAAGTAATTTTACTTCTAAGTTGTTCGTAACAATGTTAATTACTGTTAATAAATTTACACAAAAGTGTAACAACTAACAATGTTATTCGCATATATAAGTTGCTAACTTTGAATTTACTTTGTTAAATTAAATAGAATTTATGTTTTGCCGATGAGAAAGGATCGGTTTATTTGCAGTATATTTTAATACCCTTTAATGTAAGCTCATGACATCGATTCAATTTGCTGCTAAACGCTTCAAGTTTCAAACATTTTTTAAGCTGCATTACAATTTTTCTTATGTATAAGTATTCAATTGTCATAAAGAGTTCAAACTTAAAAATGAATGGTGGGTGTCCACTGATTTTCTTTTTAATTTACCTACATAAACTATTTAATTATTATTAAAAAACAAAAAATATCGAAAACAATAAAAACGTTGAGAAGCTTATAAGTTATAACCTTAATTAAGTTAGAAAAATATAAATTCCGTATACGATGAAAAAAAAGTCTTATATACCTAAATCCAGTTTTCAGATAAATGTACCAATTGATTTTATATTGATATGTTGTTTTTTTGTGTGTCTTAAAATTTATATGTTTTTTATATTAGGGACAATTCTTCCATAATAAACATTGAAGATGGTTTGGTTTATTGTATAAATTTGGCTTATTTTGTCAAAATTGAAAATTGAAAATAAAAATTTTTTTAATTTTTAGCAAAACCAGATTTTTGAAAAAGTAGATTTTATTTTTTTTGGTGTAACTCTAAAATTAATTGTAGACACTTGAAATTTTCACTAAATATATTGACATTTTACATACATGGTAAATTATTTTGAATCATTATTGAGTTATTTGAAGCTATGGGAATTTTTAAAAATTTAAAAAATTATTTTTAGTTAGAAATTCGTAAAAGTTTTTTCTTCATAGCTAACATTTGAAATATTAAAAGAAGATTCTCCACAATTTATCTACCTTTAACAATAAGAAAAAGTTTACCGGAGTGTTAAGCTATTTATAGCTTTAAGATATTTAAGAATTTATAATTTTTTTTAAATGTATTAAATTTACTTATTTATAGGGCAACGTTTCCACTCAGAATCGTATTTCGTATGCAATGATTTATCATTGAAATTTGAATTCAAATATTACACATACATTATGAAAATCATGTGTAAATTATTTTGTTGTAAAAATTCATAAAATGCTTAACCTTATAGCATTCAAGGCTTAAAAATTGACCAGTAGATTCGTCATAAGTTTTTCTATCGAAATTAGAAAAAGGTTTGCTTATACCTATTTAAATATTTCATCAGTGATTGAAGTTTAATTGTTTTCTACCCCATAAATTTAAAAGTATATAATTTCGATAGATAAACTTATAATATATTCAAACGATTTTTGTTGTCTGTTGATAAAAATGTATATGTCTCTCACAAACTTGAAAATATAATACAAGATCCTGCATCAGTTTTCCTTATAACATAAAAATATTAAAAATACATGGGTACAAACTCAAAAGTTGACAAAATTCGTAAAAATCACGAAAATGTAATTGATGGGCTTGAGAATGTATACATGGCGTCAAAAGTTGTTCTTACAGTAACCTTAACATTTCAAAAATATATATGTTTATTTTTTTATATAGACATTGAAAATGTAAATTTCTACAAAATTTGATATTCAAACAAAAATAACGATTTTAATTATTTTCTTTTGTTTTTTACTAGTTTAAGGCTTCGTCAACTGAGGTCATCAGCTTGTAAGGTAAGTGGGGTTAGTACGGTAAAATTGGAACTGTTGGTACGGTTGAAAACGGTTGGTTTGGAACTCATGTATGTATGTGGCAAGGTTTTTACTACAACGAACCCGGGTGGTCACCCATCTGGGATTTATTATCAACGGGCGTTACTTATTCTTTGTCGCATCGCCCGAATGGTAGCAGCCAACGCCACCCAATTATTTTGAGGTTGTCAAAAAAAAATCATTATTAGTAGGAACTTGGAACTTTTCGCCGTTGAGTATATTATTATTTCGTTTAATTTAAATTATTTATACTACGAACCTATTCACACCCTTCTAGGTACTTCAATATTGACTTAAGCTAGTAATAGGGAACAGAAAGTTATATAGTATAAAACACTTATAGCAAAATAAATATATTATACAACATCACTTAGAAGTTAGAAGTATAAGCTGACAGACCATATCTACACTCAGATTGATTTTTCATACATTGTGATTTATCATTGAATTAAAAATTAACACAACCCCCATAACCCCTCACTTACTAAATGAGTTAGACTTGACACCTAATTTACGGGGTGATCCATTTAAGTAGAACACTCATTTATTCATAAAACAATAACGTTTTTGAAAATATTTTTCTATCTAACTTTAAGTTGTCACAAAACAACATTTACCTTTTTACCTATTATTTTAATACCACATAAAATTTTAATTTCATAATCTAAAGTAGAATATTGTCTAACTCGTAAGTATTATCTTGTAAGTAGTAGGAATATCAGTTTCCCCTGTGCCACTGTCAATCATCTCATACAAACTTTAAACTATTGTAAGTTATGAATATTACTCATCCAAAATTCGATTTTTATATATCAAAGTAATGCAAAAAAATGCATATAAATTCCTTAGGAATAAAGGATTAACAATGCCTGCTGTCATTAAAATAAGTAAAAATTAAAACATATATTTTTTAGAAAAATGTTTTTGACAACTTAAATTTATGTAAAAAAAATATTTTCAGAAATATTAGTAATATTTTTTTACTAATTTGAGTGTATTACGTTAAATCACTATGTATTGTAGAGTGCCTTTCCCCGGTTTGTTAAATTTTAGATTTACGTGAATAAAATATAAATTTAATAACATTAAATGTTTGTATATAAATTATAAACTACCTATGTGACAGATTGTATGGTACGAATTATGATATGACATTTTAACAACAGTCAAATATAAAAATTGTTATAGTTTTATAACATTATATACAAAAATGTTGCTATTGATAAAATATTATAATATAAATAATATAATTAAATAATATTTTATTTTGTACATTTTACTGAAAAAATCTTATACAAATAATATTAAAAATGTTTACAATATAATATAATTACATACCAATTATTAAAATATTTTTATTTTACACTTATCACTGAACACCATAAGTACATTCATAAAACCAATAGATCTATAGTATTCATAATTTGTAAGTTTATTACTTTGGTTTTAGGTATTTGAAATACGGCGCGTTTCACTCGAAGAGATTACTTATTTACTTATTTTACTTTTTACACAAGACATAACTAAAAGAAAAAACTAAAATTAACAAAATGTACAACGGTATAGGTATATAGAAAAGTGAAAATCATTCAATTGTGGATACATATTATTGATGTCAATCACCAAAGAGGAGAATATAATAAAATGTAGTATTGTGCGAACGACTGAGTCGATTTTAAAAATTCCAACCAGTAGCCTGTAGTAGCTAGGAGATGTTTAATATTCCGTAAATCATGTAATCATATATGGATAGTTCATGTGTTGTTTTCAAAAACACAAACAAACACATTAAAATGTAATTTGGGTTTTGAAAACCCACATAGTATATTATTATCTTGAGGGTTCGTATTGTATACATAGAGCTACTGATTATGGAGTCTGAGTCATGTATTTTCTGTTTATTATGCGATTAATGTGCAAAAATATGTTCCTTATATTTTACCTACATAATATAGACTCGACGAAAAAACGTTCGATAACTCTAACAATAATTCGATGCTCGAGTTGTTGTTATTTACGTCTTAATATTATTGGTGCTTGAAACAGAAAAAAATACCAGAATTTAGTGTCGAAATCTATTGAGAACCGAGCGATGATGTTTTTATAGCTAACTTTAGTATGTTCTAATTTGTTATATATTTAATGTTTATACAATAGTCATTTATAATAAAGATAAATTTACGTCCAGGGGCATAATAAAATATAATGTTATAATAATGGATACAATAATAGCATTTTAAATAAGTTTTTTCAATAATAATTATAGGGTTCAGTTTCATAAATTACAAAAAAAAAAAATGATATATAACAAATAGGTACTATTACTTAATTAAGGACTTGATTTGTGGGGACTTGTCAGAGTTTTGGAAGTCTTAGTCTCCCTATTTGCACCAATGACGATCGGTCTACATAATATTGTGTTCCGTATCAAATATAATATATAAGTAATTGAGTTAATGTTTGGGATACGTCATTTGATTTGAATAAATTCGCAAATACAATGAAGATAATAAACATTAAGAATCTACAATATTATGATTAATGAGGTATGCATTTTATCGATTTTAATTTTTATCAACTCTTATCTATTGATATTTGTAAGTTATCTCGTGTCAAATTTATTATAACATATTATAGCCTTAGAATTCCAATTTTTCACACTGCCTACAGCTAAATCGATTTCCCTAGAGTATTTTGTCTTATTCATGATATATATCAGATGTATTTTTATGCATAGTTTGAAACTTAGAAAGTTTGTGAATTTGTTGTTTTTTTATTAGATTTTTTTCTTTTGGCAATGTGTCCATTGCATAAAATATACAAAATGTTACTAAAATGTATATATTATTGTCAGTTAAAATATTTTTAATATTAAAGCGTTCGATGTAGTTTGAAACGAAAAATATAATAACTGTTAACAAAAATATTAATTTACACTAGTAATAATTGCTTCATTGCATTATTTTTTATTAGTATAGGTACAATAATATAACGGAATTCTCTGATAAATATTATTGGTCAATTTAAAATCCATCATTAAAAAAAAATTGTTTTCAAAATAGTTGTATTGGTTTTTTGAAACATATTAAGTCACAATTATTAGTAATTTGTATAAAAAAAAAATAATTTTTTTTTTTAAATAGGTTCATAATGATTTGTTTTTCATATTGTATTTATAATATTTATATTTTAAGTGGCAACTATAGTAGTATAATTGATGTAATAATATTTTAAATTCCAATATTCTAATATGACGTTTAGGATTACCTACTATTTAAATATAATTATAAAATTATGTATAGTATAATAATTATATAAACACGACAAACAAACAGAAGATAAATATATTTCTAAATAGGTATGTCTGATGTTAAGCTTAATTTAAAGCTTACCATCTATTAAGTTATTTAATAAGTCCATAAAATTAGTCTTATTAATAAAATACTTGCTCACAATAGCGGTTGCTTGTTAAACCAAAATATTATTATTTATTAAAATATTTTACATATATTTAAAGTTATATGATAATAATAATAATCAGAAGCGTTGTAATATTTCAAACAAGTTGTTTTAGCTTGTTGAATTTTACTATATTTTATATATAGTATCAATATACTTAGTAGTAGGTACTTAACTTAAAAATGCATAGTAAAATAAATAGTAATTTATTAAGAACTTGTTGTTACTTTATTTTTTAATAGATTAATTTTCAACTATTATCTGTGCATTTTTTGTAAACATAATACTCTAGAATCTAGATGGTTAAAACAATCTATCAGATAATTAAATATTTCGGTTGGTGATAAAAAATGAAACACTACTTAATAATAGTATCTAGTAGGTAATAATAATTAATAATATAATATATTGATTCACTTTACCTTTTACAATCTCAGTTACGTTTATGCAACTGTGCATGTTAAATTTCATAATAAGTACTATATTTTGTAGCCTGAAAAATAAAATCTTTAAACCTTACTACAATAGGTCTTGATTATAGAAAGGGCAACCTGTTACATTTGCAAGTGTCCACAAAAACATATAATTCACTTTTTAACGCACAAATCGGGCTTATGAGTGAGTTATGACAGTGATGTATAGTTTCAATATTTTGTGAGATTAATAATATGTATATTTGTACAACATTTAGATTGTATGCGTTTTATTTATTTTAGTTTAGAACAAAATTATAATATTTTATCAGATAAAAATTTTTAATGCATGTAAAAACTAGTAAAATTACACTATAATTTACGATGGAATATTATGTTGAAATGTTGTTTTGCTAAATTGGGTATTATTCAAACAAAGCAGTAGGTACGCTACTTGCAAAGCTCAAAAATACTGTAGTGCACTACTTCTGACCAGTGGTTATACACATACATGATACATCGATAATAAATTGAAATTATATTTATAATAATATTACAATATTTTTATACAACTATTGTAGTGGTTTTCGCAGCATTTACTAATTGGCCATTGCATTTTGAAAATATTCTTTGATTATATTTTACTGTTTTATAATTCATCGAATCTTCAGTTTAACTCTATCAAAAACTCCACCATACTATTTATTAGTTATTACCAGTTATTACTTATTACTGTAGCTGGATTCATATAGTATAATATACAATAATAAATATAAAATGATTATAAACTGTTATACATAGTAGATGCATACCCTAATATTGATTGGATATTGGATTATAATAAAATATAACGAAATAAGTGTTAGTTTTTTTTAACATGAACCAATTATCTACGTAAAAAAACATAAAGGTTGCGTTATTATTTTTGATGTGAAATTGATACAGCCGATTTAGGTTTATTTATATTCTATTATACTATAAAAATATACAATGCTTTTCTCTCTGTCATTGTTGAAACCAAAATATTCCACTATAACTTTTTGAAAATCGATTATCACTAGTACGAACATTTATAAAATATAACGTAAAATGACCGATTGTCTGCGAGGTCTTGTCAAGTTTCTGTCTGACGCTGCAAAACTAATCGACATTTGACACAATTACCAATAAATGATATACCTTCCTACTACTATTACTAATACAATATATTATGATATATAAATATTCTGTTAAAATAGCTTTTGACGTGACTAATTTCATGTGTATAAAAATATGACAGTACATCAAATATGAGTAATAATATTTAAAATATATAACTTAGGTAATTTAATATATTATAAACGGTAGTCGAACGGTTAACGTACAATATATTATTATACCTATTGTACACGCACACAAACGAGTTTAAATTGATCACTATTCATTCACTGCAAGCTTATATTATTGCCATTGTAATTGTGAGTTTTATTATTATTATTTTATTAATTTGTTTATTCAATTTTTATTATAAAAACTGAGAAGATAGTCCTTGCTATATAAAAAATATCTGAACTTGTGTTTTTGCTTTCTAATATTTTTTACGATATATTAATATATTTTATACTTTTTGAGAGGCTATAATAATCCGGGAAATAAATAACAAGACCGTAGAATACCAGAAGGTTTTTCAGAAGGTTTATTATCGGGAAAAAAACTAAACTGAATTTGCTTGGAACGTATAATTATAGTAATAAACTAATAACGACATTTTGTATAATTTCTTTTTTATCTGTATTGATTTCATTTAAGATTGACAAATATTTTTGTGTCCGTTGTCAGAACGTTGCATATAATTCATATAACCTACTAGCGGTGGCATGTTCTACTCTAACTTTTCTAACTTTGGACTCGTCATGATTTGTGCCTTTTTAAAATTGATTTAACAAAAATGTCGGAAAAATATTTTATTGAATTATTAGTTTAGATGCTTTTTTTCAAACATATTATATATTACGTAGTTTTATAGTAAGTAATATAGTAAAAAAAAAGGTGGTAGACCTATTAAAATTGCATTATAAACTATAAAGGAGAGCCAATAACTTCTTTAAATAAAAATATAAATTTATAAATAAGCCATAATAGTTGTTAAATTTAGAAACTATCTAAAAAATCATTACAATAAAATCTAGTTGAAAATTGACCACTATTTTTTTCAGAAAAGAGTGATATAATTATCAATACCTACTTAAAATTTTTAATATTATCACAATAATATTGACTAAGACTACTGAGCAGATAAAAATATATGTCTTGCGTATGCCATACTGGTCTGTTGAAGTATTCTATATCAGTATTAATAATATTATAATTTATAATATGCGTATTATACTATCAGTATTATAGGTACACAGAGTTATTGATTCGAAACATTCTTAACAATGTATTTGAAAGTTAAAATAATATAAGTTTTTCCTTTACAGAAACTTATAACAATATACAAATCTATGAATAGTATTTAAAAACTTTAATATAATATTCTATCGATACTGGGGATTTTTTTTTTTTAAATAGTTTCCATATAGGTGACTATAGCTGCTATGAGTTTTAAATCAAAACTTAATAATATATGATTTTGTGATATTTTATATAGTTAGGATTGTTAGGAATACTTATTAAGTTATAGCTATGTAGATGCTAAAATGGAACGTCGATGAAACATATTAAATAGTTAAAAATCGATTGTGAGTTGGTTTTACACTATTGTAGATTTGAACATTCTGTCAATCAACAAACTCTGACAAAGAAATAACAAGAATAATTTCAGAGCAACTATCATACATAAGTTATACCTCGTATACGAATAGAGTGAATAATATACAAATATTATAGGTTGTCATTGAAAAACCTAAAAAAAAGCCTGGAAAAATTACTGTAGTGATAAATAGTAATAAGTATTAACTGTGAAAATGTAGTATTATACATATATAATTATGATATGATAAATATTTAAAACTATTTAAATACACAAAAGATGATTTAGAACATCAGTTTAAAAATTGTATGAGAATAGTTATATATATATTATTATATCGTAAGTATATCACCCCTTATTTATAATAATATTTCACAGTCATTAGTTTATAATAATCAAAACAATAATTTATATTAATTTCACAAAACTATATTAAGTCACTTAAACTAAAACTTTAATTAAACAATTTAATTGATTTATGATGATGAGTGATGACATAATTATGTATTATTTTCATTATAATCTCAGTTAAGACGATATGGCTAGGTGTTATTTATTGTTTTTATTAATTACTCAAGTGAATAAAATGACTGATAGTTTTTGAATTGTCCAAAACATGTCTGTTTTGTATAGTGTGAAAAAGTCTTAACAAAACTGTGAATGACGATGACGTACTACCGCAGCGAGCCGTGTAATTCGCACAATATGTTTTATTTGAACGTACGCAATTGAATACAAAATGAAGACTTACGACGACAGCGGTAACTCCCCCTCAAATATTGTACATCACTCCAAAATTATTATTAGATAAGTGATTAGGTTATCACACTTATAACACATACAACACTTATGTCCAATATAACGTATTCAATTTTGAATCCGAATGCTAACGTAATAATTGTATTCCTTTTCCTAAGTCGTGCGGCGAAGAGGGTGACAAATTAAGATAGGGTTTAACATTATAGTGAGGCACGGAGCAGCTGCTGAAAGGAGGAAATGTCTGTTGGAACGAACGTGTTTCGAAATCTTAAACACGATATAATAATAACAGATTGTCGTTAGAAGGGGTCTTATCTCCAGAGAGACACGGTTGGACACGTCGGAGTAGTAGTGTGTATTACGTCAAAATTAACCGTTTCGTTTCATGACGGTAACATAATTAAACTTGTCCATAAACACACGCATAATAGGTAAGTGTATATTGTATTTATATTATTTTTTATATATTAAACGTAAAGGGTCTTGACCATTTTATTATTTACGGAATGCGTTAGATATTTTTTTGTTTGATTATTATTTATTACCCTAAGGATAAATTTTGTTTGGAGTGAGTGTTTTTTATATCTACTTATACATACATTTTATCACGGTTTTTTAGGGAAGTAAATATTTTGCTAACGAAGATCGTTATGTTACATGTAAATATATCAATAAGATTTTTTCAATAACTCGGTAGAAATAATTTTCAAATATTTTAGTTGAATCTCGAAAATCAGGATTATTGGATTATAATATATTGTTTATAGTATACCTAACGTCATAATGATTGTACATTTTAAAACCAAACGAATTATGTTTTTAAACTGTAATATAATAATATTTTTGATCTTTAAGTAAAACTTTATACTTCGTGAGTGAACTATTATTTAATTTTTCTCATTATAATTTATCATAAATCCGATAAAGAACACGTTATTTTTATAACAAAACTGAGTTGATGATTGATTATAGACTTTGTTAAAATGTATAATATAATATAAAAGCCAGATACTACGGAATAGACACCGTGGGTCTTGTGGAATATTCTACGTTTCCTCTCTTAACCTAAATAATTATTTTATCGAGTTAAAATATGATATACCGACATATGCAATTACACCTAAAAAATAATATATAAATAAAATTAAAAAAGGTGGGCAAGTGGGTGTCATTCTGCTGTACAGTAGGTTAC
Organism: Nasonovia ribisnigri; assembly: GCA_027563435.1. Taxonomy (NCBI): domain Eukaryota; kingdom Metazoa; phylum Arthropoda; class Insecta; order Hemiptera; family Aphididae; genus Nasonovia; species Nasonovia ribisnigri. The sequence goes on from JANEHU010005107.1 coordinate 187,719, forward strand.
AAATGAGTCACTGCAATGGATGGTGTTAAATTTGAATTCAATGATATAATATAACTGATATAAAAGGTAGGCAAACCTATGAGGAATCTAGAACTAAATTTTCAAATCTTAGATTTAAAAATAAATATTTGTATACATTTATAACTCAAATAATGTGCATATTTTCATGAGTTTTAAGTATTTTGTCAAAATTTGACAATGGATTTTTCATAATTTACAATTGTCATTGTAACAATATAGGTATTGGCTTGTATTAAATTTTCAAGCTTGTTTAGACAGCAAATACAATTTTATTAATATTCATAGAAAAAAAACTAAAAATATTGGAATCAGAATATGTCCGTAAACAGTTCAAAACAAATCAAAATATTTTGAAAATTGTATCTTGTATAGAAAATTCTAATATAAACACTCAGTGAACATTTCATGTATGTCAGTCATTTTTTTTAGAGTTATTTACACCAAAAACCGATTTTATAGAAAAAGAACGAAATTACGTTTTTCTTAATTTTTCTTTTGTTTTTCCCTGCGCTTTTGAAAACTATTGAGAGCTTTAAACTTTGACTTCCTAAATGCACCAACTAGATTAACTTTCCCATCGAACAAGATACTGTTGAAGAAAATCGAAACAATTTTACTGCCCCAAACGGTGATGACAGACACACACACACAAAAAAAAAAAAAGGGCGGGTAAGTGTATGTCGCTCTGCTGTACAGTAGGTTACAAGTGAGTCACTGTAATGGATTGTGTTAGATTTTAATAATTTAATCCAATGATATAATATCATTGAATAAGAAAAACGATTCTGAGGGAAGACGGTCAGTCAGTCTATAATATCTTACTAAGTCTAAATGTATTTGATGATATTATTATTGTGAATAAACTAATTAATTTTAGTATTATAGGCATTAGTATTTACTATAGTTGGTTAAATTCATTTTTCTCAAAAAAATTATATTTTAAAATGCCATTGCGTGTATATAAAATATAACAATATATTCTAAAAGTTTCATATACCAACAAATAATATTTTTAAATTATATCAAAATAACTAAAATCATTATTCTTGGTTTAAATATGAAATTTTGTCTAAATTTGAAATTAAAATGTCTGTAAAAAATAAATGTGTTGATATATTTTTTAGATTTTTTGGTTACAGTATGATTTATTTATGAGAATTTTTGTTTTAAATTTTCAACACTTAGTTATAAAAACTGAACATTTTATAATTTTTTAATTACAATGATTTATAATTTTCGAGATTTTGACAAATTTTGTCAAAATTCGAACTTTAAATGCTTATAAAAAAAAATCGTGCCTATGTATTTTTAAAATTTTTCAACTGATGTTGTAACAATATATAAGAAAGCTTGTATTAAATTTTCAGACTTTTTGGCCCACCAAATAAAATTTTATTGACAATTATAAAAAAAAAACTAAAAAAATTGAAAACTAAAAATGTCTGTAAACAGCTCAAAACAAATCAAAATATTTTCAAAATTGAATGGTGTATAGAAAATGAGAATATAAACATTTAGTGAAATTTTCATGCATCTACAATTATTCGTTTTGAATTACAACCAAATAAGAAAAACGCTACATGAGAAATCGAGTGAATATCCTATGTTATAAAATTATGAACTTAAAACACTCATAAAAAATTATTTTTAATTGCTTTTAGATATTTTATTTTTGATAAAAGTAGAAAAACTTACGTTAAATCTTGTGTTAAAATTTAAAACCTTAGATTTAAAAAGAAAAAATTTTATGAATTTCTAACTCCAAATAATTTGCAAATTTTCGTCATTTTTACGTAATTTGTCAAAATTTCAACTTTAAATGCTTAAAAAAAAAATTGTGACTACGATTTTTAATATTTTTCATGTGCCTTTGAAACAATATATTAGGAGCATTCTATTAAATTTTCAAGAATTTTTAACGAATAAATAAAATGTTATTGATTTTTAAAAAAAAAAAAAACCAAAAAGATTGGAAATTTAAAATGTCTGTAAACAGCTCAAAATAAGTCAAAATATCTTGAAAACGGTATGGTATATAGAAACTGCTTATATAAACATGCAGTAAAAATTTCATGTATTTACCGTAATTTTTTTTAGACTTACACCAAAAACCAAAATCGATTTTATCGAAAATCAATGTTGCGTAAAAATTCCCGTTTTTTCCTTAATTTTCCATTTGTTTTTCACGGTACTTTTGAAAACTACTGGAAAATGTTTACTTTTGACCCCCCAAAGTACCAACTAGATTCACTTTCCTATCAGAAAAGGTACTATTGAAGAAAATCTAAGCACTTTTACTGTCCCAAAACGTGATGACAGACACACAAAAAAAAAAATAAATAAAAAAAAAACACACATCATTGTAAAACCAATACATTCATCGCTCCGCTCAGAATCTAAAATGTAGATTCTGAAAATAAAACACCATGTAGGTAGTTACTTTCTAATTTCATTTTTGCATGGATTTAATATTAGTGTCAGTATCATGAGAAATGTCTTGAGAAACGATTCACAAATCGTTTGCTTCAGCAAAAGCTAGAAAATTTTTTAAATTGAATACCTTCTTATATAATTACATATAAAATGTATATATTTTAAAGTCTTATGAAAACAAAAATAAGAGATTTTTTTCTTTCATATTGGGGGCTCTAAACAGTTTAAAACTACTAGAGCTTAGACGATTTTAATCATATCTTGATTATAATAATTGATGGTGTTATCTAGCGTTTTTCTTTAATAATAATAAATATTTATTTCTTAAATAAAAAAAAAAAACAAAAAAAAAAATAAAAAAAAAAACACACATCATTGTAAAACCAATACATTCATCGCTCCGCTCAGAATCTAAAACACATCATTGTAAAATAAATACATCCATCGCTCCGCTCAGAATCTAAAATGTTAATTCATTTTCAAAAACTATTTGCATAATCTTATGATGAAATTCTGATTTTAAATTTTGCATGGTAGAGCGACTGATTTGGTTAGGTATGATTATGTGTGTATTTCAGGTTCTGAATGAAGCAATGAATTTATTGGTTTTACAATAATAATAATGTAATGTTTTTTTAAATATTTTTTTTGTGGCTATTATCACATTTTGAAGCAAAAAAATTCGTACCTACTTTTTAAAATATTCAGAAAAAACAAAAAAAATTACCAAACATTTAACATATTAAGAATTATATATAAAATAGTTGCCACCCAACATAATCCAGCATAATATTATAACCTCTTATATTTGATTTAAAATTATTCTTTTTTAATTTAATAATAGTTCTTATTCATCAAAAATATTTGCACATTCATTCCAATAAAAATACTCTAAACACAACCGCACTATGCACAATATATAGTTAAGGATGTTTTTAATGCATGTATTTAATTTTAATATTAAATTTTTGATCGATTAAAAGAAAATTACAATTCTATAGTCTTGTTTAAATATGACATTAATTAATAAAATTATTAATACGTACAATGTTTCAACTTTCGATATTTCTGGCCATTCCAAAGAATTTTCAACAAGTTTAAAGTTAAATTCTCGGAAATTTTCTAATCATATATGATATAGGTTGGACTCCGCTCAGAATCACTGTATTTGTATGCAATGATATATCATCGAATTCAAATTAAACACTTTCATTACAGTGACCTACTCAATTTCTAGGTACCTACACTCGAAAACTACTATATACCTACATCAAAGCGACTTCTCCGTTTTGGCTTATACATATAAATCATTGCCGTATTTTCGATATTGATATGTAATACACTTGTGTATTCGGTTTATATATCGCATTATGTTTGGAGTACCTACGTTTTGTATTTCCGATTAAAATTGCACTGCACACAATTACTTTTTTGTTCATCCTAATCCCTACAGGTATTGAGGGAGGTATACAATTTAGTTTTTACTTATGTTTATGTATTTAAGTTTTTTGGGACGAGTTTACAACATTTTTCAAATTTGATTTAAGATAAAAATGAATGATAACAATAATATGCTTTAGCGTTTTTTATATCTGACTCACAAGATATTAATATTCAATAATATATTATTTATTATTATGTATTATTATTTTTTTAAACTTATTTTATGTTCATATTAATTATAAGTATAAACCAATATACACTAGTTTATTAAAATGATACATTTATATTAAATATATATATTGAGTTTTTTTTAGATTCTGAGCAGAGCGATGAATGTATTGATTTTATAATGATGTGTTTTTTTATTTTTTTATTTTATTTTTTTTTGTGTCTGTCATCACCTTTTTAGACAGTAAAAATGCTTTAATTTTCTTCAATAGTACTTTTTCTGATAGGAAAGTGAATCTAGTTGGTACTTTGGGAGGTCAAAAGTTAAAATTTCCTAAGTAGTTTTCAAAAGCGCCGTGAAAAACAAATAAAAAATTAAGGAAAAAACGTGAATTTTTACGGAAAACCAATTTTCGACAAAATCGATTTTGGTTTTTGGTATAACTTTAAAAGAAATGACCGTAGAGACATGAAATGTTGACCAAATGTTTATATAAGCATTTTCTACATACCATAGCATTTTCAAAATATTCTGACTTATTTTGAGCTGTTAACGGACATTTTCAGTTTCCTTTATTTTTAGTTTTTTTTTTCTATAAATGTCAATAAAATTTTATCTGTTGGGTAAGAAATCTTGAAAATTTAATAGTAGGCTTCTAATATATAGTTTCAAAGGCAGATGAAAAATATTAAAAATTTGTAGTCACAATTTTTTTTTATAGGTAATCAAAGTTCAAATTTTGACAAAATACGTAAAAATTTTTCTTTTAAAATCTAAGGTTTCAAAAAATGTAATACAAGATTCCTCATAAGTTTGCCTAATTTTATCAATAAAAAAATGTTTATAAGCAAGTCAAAATAAATTTTTATGAGCATTTTAAGTTCAAATTTTTACAAGATTCATTCGATTTCTCATGTAGCGATTTTCTTATATTGTTGCAATTCAAAAACTAATAACTGTAGATGCATGAAAATTTCACTGAATGTTTATATAACCAATTTATACACCATATAATTTTGAATACGTTTTGACTGTTTTTGAGCTTTTTACGGATCATTTAAATTTTCAATTTTTTTAGTTTTTTTTTATATAAGTACTAATAAATTTTTATTTGTTGGGCCAAAAATAATGAAAATTTAATACAAGGCTCCTGATATATTGTTACAATAGCAATTTAAAAATATTAAAAATATATAGGCACACATTTTTTTATTTTTTTTTATTTAAACTTCGAATTTTGACAAAATTCATCAAAATCTCGAAAATTATCAATCATTGTAATTAAACAATTATAAAATGGTCAGTTTTTATAACTTAAGATTGAAAATTTTAAATAAAGGTTCTAATAAATAGTACATACTGTAAACAAAAAATCTAAAAAATATATAAACATAATTATTTTTTACAGACATTTTAAGTTCAAATTTGGACGAAATTACATATTAAAATCAATTTTAACGAATAAAAGTCTATATTATAATATTTTTCTAGCATCACTGATAATTTTAGGTTGATAATTAAATAATATGAATAATATTAATTCGACTTAGCCGTAAAATAACAATGTCAATATAATTTAAAATATCCTAGACTGACATACCGTCTCCCTCAGAATCGTTTTTCGTATACAATGATATTATATCATTGAATTCAAATTTAATACCATCCATTATACAGTGATCTACTTGTAACCTACTGTACAGCAGAGCGACATCCACTTGACCCCCTTTTTTGAAGTTAAAAATCATCTAATATCTAAAAAATATTATATTTTTTTTTGGTAACGAATAGTTTTTGTTTTTAAATAAATTGGCATTGAAATGTAGGATATCTTGTGGAGTTGTTATGCCGAGTGCAATTATTTGACTATACATCACAATATATTCATATGGTTTTATGAAGATAAGATAGTCAAAGACAAGACAAATACAGTAGGTACATATTTATTTGTTTTTTTTTGTCTATACTTTATGTTAATTTTTCTTTTTTTATATAATAGGTAGCAAAAATTTTTTTAGGAGTACAAAGAACTTGATACCTAAATAATATGTTTATTTGTATGTAGGTTTATGAAAGGATACTATATTTTATATGAAACAATATTTTAATCCATTTATTAATATGTGAGTAATTTTTAAATTCAAACAATGTAATTTGTACGATTCTGTGTGAATTATTTCAAACACAATTTATTTTAACACATAACATAATATACAATGTTGATACTATACGTATATAATATTATGGCCATATAATATGGATGTGGTGGTAACAACAATTATAAACACCATATAATGTAATTTGTATTTTATTTAGTCCCTTATATTTACGAGAATAAAATGCACAGGTACTTCTCATTGTTTTTTTCAAACAAACGATTCATCAGAGTTTTTAGCCTTTTGAATTTCGAACTATATACGTATATATAGGTAGTACAGTTATGTAATAAAGAGATTAAATTATTTATAAAAACGTTTTGGTTCATAATATGTATATTATACCTTATGCCACTTATAATACTCTTACATTACGATAAGCATATTATTAACATTTTAGTTTTAAACAATAAAATTAATACCTAGTGAAAGTAAAGTATATTTTCATTTATGATACTGCAGCAGATAGTGGTAATTTTCTGAGTAGAAACTAGCTAGAGTGTAGATGGTAAAGTCTTAATTGTTATAACCTATGAATAGCTATACCTAAAAAAATATTTACCATGTAGATAATGTGAATGCATATTAATTAATATCGATACAATTATACATTGGTCGTAATACTAACGTACTGGAAAAGTTAAATTCAAATAATGAGAGTTATATTATATTTTTAATATGATAAATAATTATTGCGGCGTAATAATTATACAGCTACAGTGAAACTTACAAATTCATTATATTTTACCATTATATTCGTACAATTTCACGAAATTTCATTTATTGAAATTATCTATTTTTAAGAACCATAACCAAATTAGAACCAAATGTATATGTTTCTATTAAGTGCATTTTTTCGTTGCCAATAAAACATTTTAATATGGAAGTTTCATTGCATATACGTCTATATAACTATAGTCGCGACGTCCGTGTTGTGGATTAAATTAACTAGGATCTAGAAAAATCAAACCGAAATTTAAATGAGCCTCTTCAAGTTTTACTATACATAATACCAAAAATGTAAGGTTGAAAAGTTTTCAATTGAAAATGTTCACCATAAAATTATATTTCAAAGACGATGCCCAATTGTTAAGCGTTGACGTAAATTGTATTTACGCTATTACATAAACTGTCTCTTGATAACCGTTGACACACATTTTATTTTTAAATACATTTTTAATTTATTTTTGTGTAATTATTACATACGAATTTTAAATTTTTTTAATTTTTTAAATACATTTTTTCATTGTTTTTTTTTCATGGTATAGGTATTAGTGTTACATATCAAGAGGTTAAACTGTTCTTTTAAAGTTAATTGCAGTGAAAGTGAAAGCGGCTGCCAGACCATATAGCTGACTGAATATCAAAACAAATAATATAGGTAAGTTATGGATATTTCAAATTGTATATATTTGATGTAATAACTTTGCACCTAGATATAAATAGTATTATATACACATTTTTAGTATTTCTGGTTACCTTTCACAAAGAAAAAATTTAAAAAGAACCATAAACCTTATTAAAAATCTAAATATCTAACATATTTGTACCTATATACGATGATTTATAATTTATTATAATTATCTTCAAGAAAAATAACATACCTATTCCGTGTTTTTTAGACCTGAACTAATTATAACTACTATAACTATGGAGATGTAAAATTAATTTTACATTGTTATTTTTGTAATTTACCGAGACAAATTTACGTAAATTTATAACTGTTGTAACTTTTATTCATCGTCGATGGAAGAAAATTATTTTTTTTATATTCTGATTTCTGATCACTAAAATAATATTTCGTGGTTAACTTTAATTGGTGTAATTTGTGCACTACCGTGAATACGACCGAGTATATTTTTAAACAATAGGTACCCCTAATATAAAGTGGTTTTCGCATGGAATTGTTGATCAATTTTATGTATTGCAGTTTTAATTAGGTATTTTGTAATAATTTGTTCTTAAAAAGGGATTCTAATGTTCCTGACTATTAAGTGTTTCAGTCTTTCAGACTATTTTAGTGTTATAAAGTTAGACTAAAAACAAATTTCGTCATAAACATCGAATAATTTGATAAAATATTCAATATTGTAAAATAAAATTATGACAATACTCATATTAGGTGCATTTTTGACGTTTTTTTATGTTTTATGAGTACCCAGGTAGTAATAAAAGTGGTCCAATACACTTGTAAATATGATTAAAACATTTGAAAATAATTCAACTTTTAAAATTATATTGTGCACGCATCTATATAGAAACAAGAATTTAATTTCGCAACTTTTCGTCCGGTCTTTGCAAAACCATGTTACCACTAAGCTACCATGACATCAGGAATATGTTAACATAATTGGTTCACGTTTGAGAAAAATATTCTTCTTTGATATGTCTTTATGAAAGGGTTAAGAAAGAACACATATTAATACTGTAGAATGTTCAAGTATATTATGCTTATTAGTTTTTGTTTATTGATTTATTTTAAAATGTGTATAAAGAGAAAATATTATGGATAAACATTTTAAATAATATAATATAATATAATATAATATTTGTATAGTATTGTATTGCCAAAGTAGTAATAATGGCAGTTATTGAAAAATAATAATTGGTAAATTCATTGCTACATTGTATGTAGTGACCCTTTTGTCGGTTCGGAGAGGGAAGGTTAATCTCCGGGACACGAACCCTCTAAATACGCCAATGTAATATATTATGTAGGTTATTATATTATAATAGTTAAATGTATCGACTATCATCGAGTCAATAAACGGTCCGTAAATAAATATTAAATTATTCCTGTACTGTACAAAATGTATACAAATTACAAACCTATATGGGGAGTAATTTTTCAACTCATCGTTTTCATCGTTTTTTACACATACCTAAACGCATATTGACTGATAGTCATATATTATACAGGAACCCCTACGATCGTCACGGGCTGTGGAGAAAACGGTTAACGTGAGTCGTGAGGTAAGTTGGAATCGCGGTGGTTTATCGAACGAAACCGATGGTAAAATACTGAAATTATTATTCAGAAACAATAATACCAGCATTCCGGCATTCATTCCCCCGCGGTGTAAGCATAAAACAACAATTTTCTCCGCATCTGTTTTCATCGATAGGTATTATATAAAATACGAAAATAATAATAATTCATCCAAACAGTAACTGAATATATTTATACAACGGTATTATAATGTAATACATAATAATATACATATATACCATATTATGTTTATAATATATAATGCGTTTCATCGTTTCGATTATTTAAATAATAACAAAGTAAATAATAATACCCATGTGTAGAGTGCATAGTGTATATACTGTATATACTACTATAATACGGTAGGTACTCTACTCGTTTCGAAAATATCTCATCGGCTCCGACGAAAAACGACGCGTAACGTATAATATATTATTATTATTATTATTATTGTATAAGAGATTGAGAACATTTCGAGCCCCAGGCCCGACGATATTATTATTTGAAGTGAAATAAATTCGTAGCCTCCAGCCGACGTGAAGCCGCGGCGGTCGAAAAATGATTACAGCGTACGGAACTACGGACTCGCGACCGTAAATTGGTGACGGCCATATGGCGGGCGGCGCGGCGATCTATCAGTCTTGGCAACGGTTTTATAAATAATAATAATAGTAATAGTAATAATAATAATAACAACAATCCGGTTCTGGTAGTCGTGGCTGGGAGAGGTTATTACCGCGGAACTGGTAACCTCGGTACATCATCGACCCCCACCACCGCCGTAACCCCACTACACACCATCGACAAGAGACGGCGAACCGGTGCACGACAATCGTGTCTATGCGGTAAAAACGGTTCGAAACGGAAATCGAAACAAAAAAGCGAACGCGCAAACCGCAGTCCGTGTCGCGTTTCGGTGCTGTGATAACGTGTTCGTTTCTGTCGACGGGCGGAAGACGAATAAAATATTATTGAGAATAAAAACGATAATCGCGAATCGTTAAAAACTCGATAGGAGGAAAGAGACGTAGACCGGCCGAAACCATTTTGTTCAAGTGACGGCGTTTCGTGTCGTGACAAAGTAAGAGGCTGTTGATGCTGCCAACGCTGGAACGAGGTAAATAATAAATCAATTATTACTATTTTTATCGTTATCAACATTTCGAGCCGCGCGCGCACCCGGTCGAATGGTAAACAGTAACCTTTTACTTTTCGGAGACTCAGACGCTTTTGTAATGTAGGTACTAGGTACTAGGTAGGTTAAACATAACTCGACCCTAATAGATGCGCACAGGTGGACCCAGGTATTAAGTAAGTTTAATGTTGTATTTTACTAATTTAAAGGTGCCTTCACACTGCGTCGTGTTGTGAACTTGTGTCTTTTTGTGGCCAACTAACTCAATCAGAAGGCAACACAATATTGATAAATTATAATTAATATTGAACTCCAAAACTAATCATTTCCGCTAATTTATTTTTGCACTATCGTTTTAAACTCGTTGAATTATATAGGTTTCAAAAAAAAAAAAAATCGAAATTTTGAGGGGTGCTAAACTAGATTTGTTCCAACGATACGCTGAAAAACGACAAGGTTTAAAATACTTCAAAATTATGATTTTAAAGGTACATACACAAGAAATACAGTTTTAATTAATTTCAGCATATTTATATCATATTATATGAAATCACTATCATATTGTATGCCAAATACATATTACATATTTCTAATTTTTTAAAATTGTTTTTATTGCCAATAACAGCAGCAGATGTCAGGATTAGTATATTTTCCCAATATTGTGAAAAAACTGATATTTGTGATTTTTAAGTATAAGAATATTAAGTGGTGAATGGTGAAATAGACATACCAATTGTTTTTATCAGTTTTAGCATAATATACTATAGTACTATACGAACAATATGGTAGGGTACTAGAGTCCAAACGATACAAGATCTATCGTTAGTTGTTACGCTTTTCACGGAGGAAGACTACCTTTTATCTTTCTTTTTGGCCGGAAACTTCGCGACTACAACGACAGTAATAATATAATAATATATTATGTTATTATTGCTTCTATAGTGCTATTAACGATTTAACGAGTTCGTAATACCTACAGATACGGTTATTGCAAGTTCTATACCGTAATACGTTGTAATGCGACGATTATGTATTTACTTACGTTTGCTGCGATAATAATAATATAGTTTATTTATTATCATTACCCGACGATCGGTAAAAATAATATGTTCGAATTTTGCGTGGTTGTTGCGATTACCTCATCCGATTTTACAACAGGTGGTGACGACGACCAAACACAGGAAGTATCTATCTACACAAGGTTTCTTCTTGGTTGGCAAGCGAAACGAAAAAATACGTTGGTTATGTGTCATATTTATATTATGATATTATTATATATAACGACGAGGGAGTGAGAGGTATATTGTCGGTGGCGGAGAAATAGTTAGAAGGTAGCCTGTAGGCTGTAAGCAAAACCGATTATATGTCCGGCATCCATTACGTTCGATTCTGTCTTAGATATTATAATACTATATGGTTTTTTGGTCTGCGATTGTATTTTGTTTTTATTCGTAACATTCTTTCGTGTATTAGTCGTGTGTGATGAATGTGACTTATAATCAATAATTATACGGATTTATCGTAAAAAAAAAAAACAAATGTGAATAACAATATTACAACAAAATATAATATACCTAGTATGATCTTTGATTTGGAAGTAGGGCGCCTAACTATCTGTCGAAGGTTTGTGTGTTTTCCGCGAGGTTTTCCGTATTAATGAATTTATATATGTATTGAAAATTATGTTACACGTTGGTATATAATATGCAATATATGTATGTATATTAAATATTTATAAATAACAAATCGTATATAATAGGTATGAATAGTATGGTGTATAATATTTTAGGGTACCAGGTTATTACACGATTCTTAAGAGTGTTGGAACGTTTTCGGTAAAAAATTAAATTAATGTACCCATTGGAAAACTTGGCTTTAAGATAACTGATGTACCTACTCAGGAAATTAAATTATCCTTAAAATCATATGTGCCTATGAATATGGACTTAAGTACTACACACGTATTATATAATTTTAATTATTTTCTCAAAATATGGGATATTCGAATGCTCCGTCGTCGGGCGTACGATATTATGATGTCGGTATGACTTATGAGTAATAAATAATAATAATAATAATAACAATAGTAATAATAATAATAGTAGGTAGTATGCTATAGTATTATATTATTATCATGGTCGGGACTAGAAACGCTTGTGCTACACGATTGCGTTTTAACACCGGCAGCGTTAATGTGTATGATTTGATATAGGTCCTACATAGTACATAATATTATTATATGATGCAGTTTGCGAGCGGCCTAACCGCGAAATCCGTCAGCGTGTTTTTGACATTAATTTAAGTTCTGTATTCATGACGAAACCCGCTCGGTAAAGCCTTAGTGTCGATTAAATAAATAACAAGCTTAAAACTTGTTTCGAAATTAAATCTCATTTCATTAACCACTTCGGGCTTAAGAAATTCCAGAAACTGTTTTTTAATTTAACATATGAAAACTTACCCTTTTCTATAAAATCCTAAAAATATATAATATGTTATAGTTGTTTTTTATAACCGATTTAACGTGTTCTTAAAACTTGTGTTATGTGTCTTAATATTCCCATACTAAAAATGTTAGTTCAGCATCCGTGTATGCTAGCTGTGTTTAGATTTATATCGCATTTACATAATATATACTAACAAATGTGTTTTCAACCAACGGAGTATTTTATGAGTAGCCTAATGGTATATTAAATGTATCCTCGATTATTTAAGATATTGTCCTATACCTATTGTCAAAACAAAGATTAAAAGTTATACCTAACAATTATTATTACATTCATTAAAATTCTTTATACTTAATTGTTTTTTAATCTTATGGTTTTTTTTCATTGAAAAAACGTAAACCTTTTTTATCTGTGCAATTTTACGTTATTATTTTTTTGTTTAAAAGTGACTGGAGGAAGATAAAATTTTCAGAACAACGAGCAAAGATCTTAAGTTTTGCATAGCGTTTTTTGTTAAGCGCCTTCTTATAACTTGAGAAAAAGTTATAAAAATATGTCAGCCATTTAAAAGTTATTATTTTTCTAATAATATTTCAGTAGATATTGGTAATATGACGCATCCAAATAATTAAGCTACATTTTATATTAAACGCATTTTGTTTGAATAGGTATGTAGTATACGAGATTCTTATAATATAGTTATTATGTAATATACTATACAGCTATATAGGTAATAATATTTAAATAGTTTAATATGAAACTTGTGTTTACCTAGCAACTATTATATTCATAATGGATTACTTAGATTTATTCTGATAGCGATATTTAAAAAACAAGATATTGTCAACGCGAATTTTTGTTCATTCCATATTATATCTAAATAAATAAATAAGTATAGAAATTAAGTATCATTAGTTCATTATAATGCCGATTGAAATAATGATTATTATACCCAAGCATTACAGTTTATTAGTAACAATAAATAATAAATACTATGCTGCATAATAAGTGATAACAATCAGTAATTAACTCAAAATAATTAATATTTGTTGTATTATAAATTTATATTGTGTATGTATATAAAATACTTCTATTCAATATTGTATTAAAAATATTATTTAAAAATAAAAATAAAAATATTTTTAAGTTTAAATTATCTGGGAATATTAAAAATCAGTGGGAAGACAGCGGAAATGTAATATTTATTTAAATTTTATTTTAACTACGTCAAACAGAAACTCAAATTATTAAAAAATCCTTCAAAAATTCCTTTGATTTCTTTTTTTATGAAAATATTTTGGTAAGAAGTTGTTCAGTTGCTAATGTTCATTGAACAAAATAGTTGATAATATGAAATTGGTATAATTATTTTTTACGATGAAAATAAATAACTATTTGTTATCATTGAAAATTTAATCCACGTGTAATAAGATAATGACACATAATTGTACTTTATATATTAGTATATTATCATTGCGCCAATCAATATAATATAATATTAGTAATTTTAGTATGTAAGACATTTTATTTTTTTAGAAATATTAATATTGTCAAATGTGGGGTCAAATGTTATAAACGTCTCAACATAGATGATAAGAAATTATTATACCTACCTATCTTGAATAGGTTGTTGTTATTAGTAACAGTTTTTCTTCGACTTTCTATTTAATTGATGTGTGTCGAGAAGTATAATGTATCTACTTATATAAATATAAATGCATTTACTAAATAATATATAATATATATGTAATGCCATACCAGGTGATCCATTTAACGTAGGTAAGACACATATTATTTCAGAAATTATTAACTATTTTAAAAATATTTATTTTTTCTTCATCATTTTTAAAATTTGTTAATATGACAACATGTATTTTTAATTCCTATTATTCCTAAGCAACATTTTCTTGTAGTATTTTGATGTATAAAATCAAATTTTTGAGGACTAGTTTATGAATTGTAAATATGAGTAGAGTGGTACAGGGATTTCTCCCGGAAAATATTGGTCCAACTCGGCTTATCTAAACTTGAAATACCTTATATACCTAATGAACTATTTATCTGATATTTGATTTTTATAGATCGAAATATCCCAAATAATATTCTGCTTCGAAGTATGAAATTAGAAATGTATATTGTCATTCTAAAGAGTGAAAAATTTAAAAATTATAACGATAAAATGTTGTTTTTTTATGACTTAAAATTATGTAAAAGAAATATTTTCAAAACGTTAGTGTTTTCTGAAATAATGAGTGTCTAATGTTAAGTGAATCATTTCGTAAATATAAATATATAAATGTATCGTACTCGAATTGACGTTTAATAATTATTTGAAGCCTTAACATTTATGACTAATGTACAAGTATTTTTTTTATTTTATAGTACAATCTATACAGATATCTACAATAAGTAGGTGTAATGAGTGGCAAAAAAAATTGAAAAATCAATTTTAACGATGGCAATCTACCTTTCATGATTGATGAAACTCTTTTTCTTGTGTACCTACGCGACAGTGATTTTTTTCACCATGACTAAAATGATGGGAGGCTGTACACTACACTCTAATACTAAACAATAATAGTTTATAGTCACTCGGATGTTCTTTTGAAATCACATAACTGTCTTAGTGCGTCTCAACATGGCAAGTCATGGCTAGTTAAGAAAATTGTATTTTCTGTCCTCATGATATACATAATTGAACTGAACTTACCTTTGCGACCAATATTGTTTTAATCATAATATTTATAATTGAAACAGTAAAATGTTTTATTATATTTTTAACTACCTATCTAAATATATCTAGGTGTTTATACATGTGTAGAAACTTCTGTATTTGCCGCTGTTTGTACCTACATGTTTTCCTGAAGTTCCATTTTACGAACACATGTTTTAGTTTGTAAAATGTTTCACTTTTTTCAGTAGAAACTATGAACAACTATTTTGAATAATATTTAATTTTAAGATTATTTTATTATTATTCATGTTAAACCAAAGCTAAAGAAATATTTTAAAATGTTTTTGTTTTACATTTTATGCACTTTATAGGTATAGGTATTATGTACGTATATTACAAAGTGACTTCAATACTTTTCAAATTGAAATATCAAATAATGCAAAATATATATTAAATTCAGAAGTGTAGTTCCAATTTGCTCTTATTATACGAAAATTATTTTACTTAGTTAAATTTAATGTCCCAAATATCAGTTATAACTTATAAATTATATCTAATATTTTTTAACATGTAAGTTTATTTTTAATTAGCGTGCTATCATTATATCTGTTAAAATGTTTTGATGTAGTAGAAAAGCTTAAATAGCGTTGTTTTTATCAAATTACATTTTTTCAGGTTGGAATTTATATGTTCTTGAATGGTATTCTTTTTTAATTTAAAGTAAATTTCTAAAAAATTGTTAAAAATCGTGTAAAAAGTATTTTTTGTACACATTTTATTTCATTCATCTGCACTTCTAGGTATACTTACTGCTCACAATTAACTTCTCATGCAATTATTGTCACGTCTAGATTAAAACGATAGCAGGAAATAGACCCAACGTAGAAGTAGATGACCAAACAGCATTTAGTTTTCTTAAATTTCTGATTTTGATGTATTGTAAACTGTTATATTGTATAATTTAATAAGTATGACATTTTTTTAAGTAACGACAAGAAGTATTATATTACGCATTAATGTTAACAAAAAAAATATAAATAGTATCTATCACTTTCTCCAACTACTATTATTTGTATTTGTTTTATAGTTTGAACGTACATTTTTGAGTACTGAATAGCAAATACTGACATGGCATGTTTTATTGTAAATACTTACAACATTTAGTGGATAGAAGAATCTTGTTTTTTTATTTTTATAACACAAGAATTCATTTTCGTTATGAGTACAATATTCTTTATCATATTTTTAATAAGGAAGCTTGTGAATAATTGTCATTGCCGACATTTTATATAAAATATCTCTAATAAACATTATGTACGTCACTAATTATTTTTAAGTTAGTCTTAAGACAATAATCGAAAAATAATTTGTTCAAGTATAAATTATTTATTGATTTATAGATATTAAAAATAAAAATTTATTATTTATGCAGGCTTCCATCATTAGCTTCAGTACTCAGTTGACGTATTCAGTAGGTAAACAATATAATATATATATGTATGTCTTTTTTTTATAATCATGTTACATCAAAGTTTATAATATATATTCATGTAACAGGTGATGTGTAACATTATATTGTAATTAATTTCAAAAAGTTTAAACAAATAAACTTTGTTGTCTTTGAAAGTCTTCACAACAATTTGAGGTACTTCGCTCATGCTTTCATATTAGTGTGTCTCAAGTATGTCTATCAAAAATCACGTATCCCGCATTCCTTGGAAGAATACCTATTTAAATTTTCAACGCTACCGCGAGCAAACTTAATGTACATGTATCATTGACACCGAAATGGTTGTTTCTATGAAGGCCAAATGTGCCAAACGGTTGTTAAACATAAATACCGCGAAATAAAAGTTTATAAAATTAATGTTCACAATTCACATATATTATATATGTATTATTATAATCGGCAATCGTGGGCGTTATATCGACTATTTAAATATATTAATCCGTTAATTACCGTTTAGTTTTTAGACCGGATTTCCGAAGACAAACGAATTTTCGGTGACTGCATATAAATATAAATATATAATATGATATAAATATTGTTATGAAAATATGGATAACGGGACTGTATAAATTGAAGTTGCCAGATGTTCGTGGCGTTGCGCAATCTCTTTAGAATTTGAAACGTTAAAAATCCCCATCACATAGTTTTGTTTTTGCTGCTAAAGAAGTATACGTAGTTACGACGTATGAATAGATTATGTATTGGATAAACTCGTGGATGACCAGTTATGTTTGGCTCAAATCGAATTATTTTTTATAGGGCAGGGCGTACAACATACGTTGGTTCAATCACCGAATTATATTATTTATTATTAGAAATCATTTAACGCACTTATTTTATATAATTATAATACATATATATATATTATAAAATATATTTTATGGAGTATTTAGTACCTATTTTTAGAAACTATAGACATGTGCTATAGCATAACCACGTTTTTTTTGGCAGTAATGGTTTTTTTACTTTCAAAAATTAAAATTTTATCAGTATTCTGTGGTATGAATATCAATTTTGATAAACACTATAGAGATAGAACAATAGGGTATAGCAGTTGATGTGTAGTTAAAAAGCAAAATATGGTTTTAAGTTTAAAACCATAAAAAAGAGATGTATTTACACTGATAACATTGAACTTTTTCATGTTGGTATACATATTTTTATATAATATGTTATAAACTGCAAATAAACACATATAGCCATGAAGGTTATGGTAAAAAATGTGTTTTTGAATGTTTTTTTCCCCGCCTTTTCACAAATCCTGGCTACGCCACTAGCCGTGTGCGTCATAATTCATACAGAATGACATGACTTTAAATCAAATATAAACAAAACGGAAAATGGTATCTGGGGAGGCTTTTTTAAATTTTCTTCGTTCTAAAATACAAACATATTGGATATATTTTTATCATAGAAGTATGTAGGTACTTCGTAAAACGTTAGTAAATGATCCAAAATAATAATTTCATAATTCTTTAGATGAATTATAATATTTATAATATATTATATCATTATGAATTTAAACAATTTCATAGTCTTCGTGTTTGAATGTTGAAACACTATCGTATAGTAAGTATCGTTAGGGACTGTTAGATGCGCTTCAGTATGATTTCTGCATTAAAACTATTAAAACTAGTTTTAGGGGAATTGCAGTGCTGTCGGAATAAATATCATATGGAGCAATATCAATATGTATAGCGTTATAAGTAGATACATATGGTTGTATTTTTAATTTTTTAAAGACATTTTAAATGTCAGATTTGGTATTTGAAAAAAAATATGTACATATTTTAGTTTTAGATAACTTTAGATTCTCTTGCCCTTATTAAATTACTGAAATTTCAACTTTAATATAATCTATACATAATTTATAATTTATAAAACAAAAAAAAAACATTAAATATCAAAATGTGATACATAACCTACACAAACTACACAAGGCAAAGTTATAAGTTAGTGCATTTTTCTAACTAGCTGGTAATTTAATTTTAGTTATACTTAAGTCTTTAAGAATTTAGTTAAGTACTTTATAAATAATATTGCTGACAATACGTCGTACTCTCGCTTTTTAAAGTCACAGCTCATATAGGTATAAATATTGAAAATAAGCGTATTTAGTGTTGTTGATAGTTAGTCATTTAAATTCGTATGTGATATTTTATAGACTCAAAAGTTTCTTAGCCGGGTTCCTCTAATAAATATTTTTAAGTTAATTTAAATATAAGTACTAGACTAAATATATAATAACGTACATAATTATTATTATCAGTTATCACAATTAAAAGCATTAATTAAATAGGTACATATAGTAGCAAGGTCATTTCAATATTATCGTCCCATGTTGATTTCTTTCTAGTGTACATGTAGTTGACTCACACTATTTTCTACACAAATTAAGGGACACAATAAATAACACCCCTCAGTATAATGTGCATAAAATTATATTTGAATTTATATTTTTTCCCTTAAGAACCATTAACATGGGATGAACTGCGTTTCTATTACAGCTATTTGAACTAATTCGTTGTATGATAATTCATGACTGTATCGAAGAGGTTCGTTAGGAGTTTTAATAACTTTTACTTTTAAGAGGAAAAACTAAAAACCTAGTTTAATAGAATATTTTACTAGAAAAATCTTCATATAGTTATTCGCACTAAAACGGATGCATACCAAAAGATATTTCAATATTTTATTCAACTGTGGCTAAGTCTAATCTGCTAAGTTCTCTACCGATGTTTAGGTTAGTGCCCCTTTTATGGATGCGAACAATAGATCTTCGTTCTTGGGTTCTTAACCACAAACTGTTACTATTTTGTTGTTAACAGTTTATTGCATTTTTTTTTTAGTTTTAGAGAGAAAAATTATTCATCCGTTTCGTTCAAGCAAAACTTGTCTTAAGGTTGACCTCCGCGTATTGTTGTATGTGTTCAATTATTATTGATGTGATATGCTTATTTATTTATTTTTTGTCTGATAATACAATAATATATCTACTTAAAGGTGAAGTTTTGGTGTACAATTTATGTAATATTAAACAACGAAATATTTTTTGAATTTATAGTTTGGTACAAAAACAGATGCCAGTTATCAAAGAACTAATAATATGTAATAATAAAATGTAATAATATGTTATAGTATAAATCGGGATATAAATTATATTTTAACGTGCCATATAACATATAGAGTATACCTAGACGACTATACTTTATAATATGATTGGTTCACTTGATTTTTGCATTATAAAAAAAATTTAAATTATATTATGTATATATAATGCTATGATGTAGGTACTAGGTATATCGTATTTGTGTATTAATATTTAATAAATGTAAATATATTTTAAAAAAAAATGTTTTGGAAAGAAATCAATGGGAATGCTGATGGTTTTTAAATTGCATTTTATTGGTTGATAGAGGCAAAAGTTGAAAAAAGAACCCAATGTCATAGGCTTTGAAAATTTTGGCATTAGAAAATCTATTGGCTTATGAACAGTTAAGTGGGTGGTAAGGAAAACGTCTGGAATTTCATACAAAGAATATAAAGGGTAAGATCAAACAATTTCGTTTAATCAGGGTTTCTATATATTATGTTTAAAACATAATATAATATACTGCTCCTCGATTGATACATACTCATAAAGGTTTTAAACAAATCACTTTAATAATTCGCTTAAGCTTAATGGTTTAAAATTTATAAATGTTGTATAAAACAAACAATTATAACTTTTTTACATTTTTTCAACAAATATTATTATTTTTGTAAATTATTGAAAATTTTTATTAAATGTAGCCAGTATAATCAATATTATAGTATGATTTTTATGAGCATATCAGATTGGATAATTAGATAGGTACTATAATAAAGCTTAGAGTTAAACTGTTAAGATATTGAAGTATGACTTGTTGATAAGATATATTTTTAAGACTTGTTGTGAGCAATTAAGCTTAATTTGTGCATGCATCAGTTTTTAATATTCTACTAGGTATATGTAGTATTGTGTATTTATTTACACATGATATCCTTGTACATGTTTCAAGATTTATTCAAAAATGTAATGTTTATATAGGTATTATGGCTTATTGTTAATAATAATAAATACTATGCAGTAATAAAGAGAAAGCCCTAAACAATCAAATTAAACAACATTTGTACCTAAAAACAAATTGTCTGTGAGGTAGGAAGATGTATGAATTTACCTAATGATTATTTTTATTAAAAGTACATAAATTACATAAACTATAAGCATTGTGTATTGGTCATCGTTTGTTGATGGCTTAGAATATTTATAATTTGTATTGAAAACGGTGTACATAAGTGGGTTTTGGCACGAACAAATAATTTGATTGTTTTTTTGTTAAAATAATTTAAAATACAACTTATCAGAAAGTAATGAAGCATAGAGATCCAAACTGTGAAAAAATTTGGATATTAATTGTTGAATTAGTTTTAAGGTTAGATCCTTTTAGTGGACATGTTATATAAAATGTCTACCTACTTAAAATTGTGTATATATATAAATACTGAAGTTATTCTCATCATATTTTATATACATGTTTATCCTCTAAACAGAGCGTTAATTACATATCTTTGTCGAATTTACCATTGTGTTTATTCAAAAGCAGTATTAATTTAAATTATTCCCTTTGAATTTTAATTTTTAAGGTACGAATTTTTATAGTAATTTTTTCTTGATTTTTTATTATTTAAAAATTCAAAAACCTCGTGCTGTATTATCATTTTGTAGGTTTTATAACGAATAGCTCATTAGCTATAAATATAAATCGCGTCCCCCAAAGACAATTAGAGTACCTCAGCATTCTCCCCTCTTTTTGTATCTACACGTGTGTGGGAAAATGTACAAATAATAACAAGAGTGGCGTATTTTATAATATCAGAGTTGTAATTCGTAACAATTTATTAACATTTTATTGTGCCGTGCATACAACGGCCGGAAATTGCTTTCAATCATCACTTAGATAAAAAAGGGGAGTTTATACACAGAACAAGTATTGAAAACGATCAAACTAAATATTATTTTATATGATGTATTTTGTTCGACACCATTGTCGTCATATGTAGGCATGCAACGAACGAAATCGATTGATAAGTGTTATATAATTTCGTTCGATTGACGAATAATTAGCGTTTGAATAATAATAACAATAATAAAAAAAATACAAATAATGATCTTTGAAAGTTTAGAGGTGTGGTTATTATGTGCATAATTAATTAATATAAATAACAGTTGATAATAATTTATTTCGCAGATGCCGGACAGGTGTCGTCACGTGTGCATCCAGGTTGCACCATAGTGTAAAAACAATGCATGTCGGCATGTCCATGTCACATGTAACAAACAATTCAAAAATAAAAATAAAATAATATAACACAATATCAAAAGAGACATAAACAACCGTCTTGAGTATACAAATTGTTTGATGTATAAAGTAATAAGTGATATGAGTGAATATTAAAACGTTAGATGAGGTTCGGAAACATGGGGTTATGAATAATAATTGAATAAAATAAAATAACAATAATAATTATAATAATATAAAAATTAATACATTTATTTTAATAAAAATATATTATACTTTTGTAGGTATGGGACATGGGTGCTTAGTTTTATTCTCAAGGGTATATGTATCATGTGTGATCAATGTAGTATACATTATAGGTATTCATGTTTTATAAATACTAGCATGGACATAATATACACACATAGAATACTAGTATTGTGCCATATATTAATATATTTAATCTACTATATTACTGAATAAAATATAATGTGGTTTTATGGTAGGTATTGTGTTTCACTTAATCCCGATGAAGGATTGAAGGAACAATGGTATTCTTATGATGAATTCAGTAAAAATTGATCGGCTTTTGAAAAGTATAAGCACTATTATCAATTTCTAATTTTAATAAACGAGTAAAATAGAGAAGTTTTAATTAAAAGTAGGTATTAAGAGGACGTTACAGTGACTTAATAGAGTATTCTAAAATTGTAAATTGTTTGTACATCTTAAAATACTCATAACTTGCTTTAAAATTAAAATATAATAAAAAGCTTATGTAGATAATAATCTTACCTTTAAATTGTATAAGAAGTCAATTCACTCTAATTTTTAAACTAACGGAGATAAGCGTGATTTGATGAGCGTACAATTTGGCTCTTGTAAGACGGATACAACAAATGTCACTGTAACGTCCCCTTAATGAAATTGTATTGTTTAAAAAAATAATTATTGTTTATTTGTTTTTTATTAAATTTAATCATGCAGTTTAATACTTAAAGCGTGTGTGATAAACTGATTAGGTTTTTGGTTTTGATACATATTTAATTTTTTTTTTAACTGTCATGTTTTTGAACCTACATTTATGTTTGTACTCAAAATATTATATGTATTTATTATAATTTTGTATGTATTTACATTTAGACATTGTCCTCATATGGTGCCCCCCTTGTCTATCTGCGCCTGATGTTATATTAAACAAATAATATGCATTAGGTATGCATTAGGTATATAATGATTGGTTTAACTATATTCTACAAACAATGATGCATAATGTTTTGATTTGTCATTAATGCTACTATTGTCAATCGTTTTTTTATTTGTATACAGACGTCACTTTTTACTTGTCGAGTGAGTTCATAAAAAATGACCATATTATGTTATAATTGAATGTAGAATCTTCAGTATTAGTGATAATATCTATTAGTATTCGGTAAGAATGTGACACATACTATGTGTTAGATTAACAGTACATATTTGGCGATGTGGGCTATATTATGTTGAAAAATGTATACATTTAAACTATTTTATTCACAGTTAATAAAATTAGAATTGTATACAAAAATAATGCGGATTATTTTTTCATTACAGTTTACATGTACATTACAGTATTAAGTTATTGTTTAGATAAATCTTTACACTGTAAACGATAATACCGTATTCTATTTTTGTAATAATTTTTTCAATAAAATATGTTAAATATTTTATTAATAATTTATTTTATTGAATAGATTTTTAAACATTAATTAATCATTTTGGTGTCCAAAGAAAACAAATATTGGATTATGACCTTCTCATCGTTATTATATGGTAAATAGTACATTGAATTTTGTTAACCGATTAAAATATTTTTTATCTATGTTCATTAATTTAAGAGGATGTCAGCGCATCATTTGTTTTCTCTCTTGACCAACGCAGTGAAACAAATTTTCATTCAGCAGATACATTTTTTTGGTTTTAGTTTTGATATTAAAGTGAATTGACCTATAGTTAAACTTAAAGTTAACAATATTATCCATTAGGCAACTCTTAAGCTTTAGTTGATATTTTAATTTTAAAACAAATTATGCAGCGTGAATTTCAAAATTGTAACATTTTACATAATTATAAGTTATAACTAAACTATAAATTAAAATATCAATAAAAATACTATAAGGTATCTTAGATACAGTTATTACTTTTAAGTTTGATAATAGATCAATCCACTCTAATATTAAAGCTAACAACACAAAATTAGATCTTCTGAACGGAAATATGCCATGTTGCATGTGTACCAGAGTGAGAAAACGAATAGGGTATACTGACATCCTCTTAACAGTTATTATACAGTGTGTAATTCAATAGTGCGATAATATGTATGTAAAACACTACACGTTTATTATAAATGGGCAGTGCAATTTATTGCATATTTGCTTTGTATTAAATTTGTCACTATAGCTAGTAATGTATCGTGCTGTATGTTGATACTTGATACTATTAGCCACTAAGTATACATAATAAATTGACTTTGAGGTCGATACGTGATACGAAAATATTACGTCTGTTTATTCAATAATCTACTATTTAAAAAATAATATTTTACGAATTACGATGTATAAAATACAATAAAATACATGTGTTATATTCGCCACGTATATTTACATTTTTATTACCGTGCGAGCAACCCGGCCGAGATATAACTTATTAGTCTGAGCTTACTCGAATTTCACACACGCACACACACACACACACACACACACACACACACACACACACACACACACACACACACACACACACACACAGCACTTACACGATTATGCCGTTTTAAGTTGTGTAATATGGTACCTATAGTTTAGATTTTTTTTTATTATTCGGGGTCGTTGCAAATATTTTTTCTGTATGTGTTATACCTCCTCCGATATATCTGTGTATATGTGCCGAGCGGCATACATCCCGTTGGATTTGCCTACACTTCTACACCGCGTTCGTTTTATGAAGAAATTTACTTGACGAAACGTTGTCTCTCTGTAATGGGGCTTTTGGGCGATAAGACCCGGGTATTTTGTTTAAAGCATCCGGGTTTATTATTTCCAATATTGTTCTACCACCTTGACGCGCACTTGTAACGTGTATATCATATAATTTACGTATAATGTATATAAATGCCTATTTGTATGTTGTCAAGACACGTGTATACAAAATATATAATAATATACTGATATACGATAAAAGGTACCTAACTCCATATCTGCTGCGGGATTTGTCTTTGTCAGTGAGATAAAAACTTTAATTCCAACCCGGCGGCTGTAAATTATAATTAAACGGGACTTATTGTGTTTATATAATAATATATTGGTAATGAGTTCGATTTCGAACAAATCAAATTGAATCGAAAATAATGACTGTTATTTGATGTACTTGTATATGCAAATCGATTTACAAATTTCAATCAATCTAAGTTGAACAACATATTATGTTCTTTGAAAATTAAACAGAAACTAATTAAACCTTTTTAATTTCAAGTCGTAAAATGGTTAAGTAAATTACTATCAATAGGTAAACCTAATGCACGTTGTATGTACACACACTATCACACATTTACTGTACATGTGTACTATCGTACACTGTATGCCTGTATATTATAATATATTACAGACATCTACTACACTTTTAAAATAATTTATTCATATTTTATAAATGCTATTAACGGATTTACTTCATAATATTTGCTGAGCTTCAAATTGTAATTGAAAATTTAACTTTAAAATATAGATTATAGGTATACTATCAGAAGTATAAAATCATAATTTCTATTAAAGAAAAAAAATCTCAATGTGTATTTCTCATTGCACCTAACCATCGTGTCATTGGTATGGTTTTTGTCAATGAGAAACACTTGTAAAAATACTTATAACTTATATACTGTACATAAAAAAAATAATAACGTGGAACGTCGTCTCGTTTAAATAATCTATTCCAGCCATGATTTACGATAACTTTTGTTCGCAAATAGTTTCTTCTACTCTGTTTCCCAAAAACCTCGGCTTCCTTTTAACAAGATGTTTATCGGTTCGCCGATTTCCGAATAAGAGTTTGTTTTTTTCTTCTTTAAGAATAGTTTAGGGATGCAAAACTTTACTAACAGTATAATAAAAATGTTTTCGCAGAGTATTTGACTAGTACTGGAACTGTTGATGAACTTAGCCTGCTGCTGTCGGTCTACAATAATGGGAAAACTATTGAGCCTGTTAGCTCGAGACGAGAATAGTTGCTGTTCTGCTCAACAGAAATACGACATTTTTTTAGATTTCGAAAGTAAGTATATTACCTATACCTGTTTATTATTCATTTTTTAAATTTAATTTTAAGATTGATATTTATAATCTTATATATAAAAACAAATTGCTATGCCTCGACTCTTGATTGACTCGTTGTGTCCTATCGGACGTTTGGAGAAAGAAAATCATAAATAAATTTTTATATATTGGATGACTCTAGAAAAATGCTATCCAAAATAGAATCCACTAGGTAACAAATCTAATTTAAAATTTTCGAAGGTATGTCATGATGTCATGATGTTATGCATTATTTTTTGTTTTAGAAGCATATTATATTATACGATAGCATAGAAACAATGTCATATCGTTCATGTATTCGAATGGAAACGTAGTTAAAAATTTGATGGAAAAATGCCCTTATATAATAATGTTTAATAAGGGGTTTAATATGATACAAGATTTTACTTTCCCAATATATATGCCTATTATGCCGCGTATAAAGTCAACCAATTCAAAATGACTAGAAAAAAATAATTTGAGGGTATAATAACTAATAAGTAATAACTAATAGGTAGGTACGTATTCAACAGCGCGTGGACACCGACTAGAATATTATAAGTTAATAAGTTATAGGTGTATCGTGTATGTGTGTATTACATTATCTACCTATCGAATATTGTGCGTGCAATGTGGTTTTTATAAGGTACCTATGTAAATTAATGTTTGTATTATATCATATTTTTTTGGTTTGAAAACTATTATTACTTTTCTACTGATTTTTTTCATTCATCAGAACCATATCTACTTAAAAATACATAATTAATTATTCCTCTAATGTTTCATTATTATTAAAAATCAACTTAAAAAGTAGTTTGAACTGTTGAAGTGCTTAAATAATTTAAACTTTTAAATACTGTAAAACGTAAAGTTTTGACATCAAATAAAATGTTCAGAATGGACTTTCATTAGGTACCTCTTAAAAGAGTTGTTACAAACTTTATTTAAATTCACTGCATACATTAGCAAACGTTTTTTCTCCCATTTACTTGGTTTTTAAATCGAGACTTAGAAGTATTGTCACGGTTTATTTTGATTTTTATGTTGAACCATAATGAATACAATAACACAATTATTTAGTCATTTTTTCGTAAGTTATTATAATATTGTTGTAATTAATTTTTTCATTAAATGTAGGTATGCATTCTAGCATTTTAGACATATTATATCAAAATGCTATAAATAATCGTAGATATATAAATAGATAATAAATAGGTATTATTGGTATATTATATAATATATTATGATCTTTATATTTAGGTATTTGATAATTATTGCAATATAGTGACTTATTTGAGAAATATATTTAAAAAACTTATAGAAATTAGGAAGTAGCAATATTGAACAAATATTTTTATGAAATATATAAATTTGATTATGAAAATTAATATATTTACCTAGGTAGTATCAAGTATCAACGACTGTAAAATAATAATTTTATGAAAATTTAATAAGTTATAGTTCGCATAATATTTTTTAAAACGTTACTTTTTTTGTTACATTAAATAACTGAAATGTAACTTTCTATAGGTATTTAAATATTAAGTTAAGTTGAGAGTAACCTTAGGTACTTATAGCATTATCGGAATTTCTAAATTAACTTTTTTATTCAGTATATTCTTATAGTTGTATAATAAGGCGTCCTTTTAATTACGATCTTATGTAACATAAAAATACAATAATGCGTACCTAGTTCAAATACTTTTTTACGTAAATGTCGAGTATTTATATTCATTTTATAAGAACAAAAAATATTGCGTTTAATAATATTTGTTATAGCGCATTGGCTTCAAAATATTTTATTTAATAAGATCCGCTAGGTAGCAAAAATGATTTCACCAAAACTATTGGATAACGTTATAATATGTGTTACCGACTTTCTTTATTACGATGTATTACTCATTTAAGTGATTCAGGCTGTTGGTGGTTTTTTTAAACATATGTTAATATTAATTATTATGCTATTGTAATTTATGAGTAAATGTATAAGTAAAACAATCGTTGCTAATAGTCATAACCTAGGTATAAATTATTTTTACAGACTTCGCGTTACATTACATTGTCCGCATTATATTTGATAAACGCGAATCGCACTAATGTTTTTTTTATTATTATTATTATCACACCAATTATGTGATCAACTTTGACCGATGACATTTATAAATTAGAACATATGAATGTTTTATTTAATTTAAAATTTTAGATGCCCAACCTACTGAAAGTGAAATGGAACTATTTGATGAGGTTCAGATCGTACTTACCGAGGCGTCTGACGTGCTTTCCGACCTCAAACATTACTTGGGCGCTGATCAATACATACGAGCAGCGATTAATAACCCAAGTGCCGAACAAAATGCATTGACATGGGAAGCGTTGATGCCTCGAATTCGCACTTTGAGAAGATTCTATTTTTTCTCACAAAAAATAGGTAAGTTTTTTAAAAATAATTAATTTATTTGAACACTATAAACGAATATTATAATATAGTTATAATTTGTTCGTAGTTTATTATGATAATTGCTTATAATAATCGATTGTCGACCCTAATGATAAACGTATAACAAATTTAAATAATACTAAATATTATCAATAACTCCTCAAAATGATTCATATATGACGGTGGTTCTGCAGTTTTTTTAAATTCTGATGCAATAATATAGCCTTATAATTCTGAGTGGAGTGATTTAAGTTAAGAAAAACAGTTTTACATAAATATACCTGTAATAATATAATAAATGCAATGTTTTTGCAAAATTAATTCTAACTACCTATCGTATTTTACTAATAATAAAATAAATTACTAATAACAATATACCTAAATATTTTTTTTTAATAATAAGACGGCTGATCGTCTCCGCTTTATAGTTTCTTCGTATGCAATTATTCATATTAAAATTTAAAACATCCATTACTGTTATACCTAACTATCTAATGACGAGACACACACGACACTTACTCGACAACTAACACACTTCCCCGTTTTTTTTACAAAATTACTAATACAATTTTTGTTTTCAAAAAATGTTTACCAATTTTATTTTTGTTACAAATCAAAAACAAAAATATTGATTTTAAAATGTTTTGAATTTCATAATTAATTAAAATTGAAGTTATTTAATATACATTAAAGAAAGCTGATGATAATACTTATAACTGTATTACTATAACTATAATTATATTTAAGTTTAAAAAAGATAAATATTAATGTCATAATAATTGTCATTAGAATTATTTTTCTGATTTAGTGATATCGTATTATTTGGGCCACCTATACCTACCGTCGTTTTGTGTACTACCTAACTATAATAATTAATATGAGTAGGTATATCTTCCGATCTGACAATGTTTTATGTTCTAATAAAGCTGTGATATCCATATTTCTATGATTGTCGTATTATTTGTAACCACTTCATACATTATATCTTCATATTTGCTAGTGTTAATGTTATTATAAATAACAATAACATTTGAGTTAGCTTAGTGTCGTTACTCGTACACAATAGTGTATAAAGCGGGTTACACCAACTGGTATATAGTTGATTATAATCAACTTTTTAAAATGTTTGTTTTTTATTGTTTTGATTGTTTATGTTAATTTAACTGAAAAATACATAGTTAAATTACACAGTTTTTAATAATTAATATATAATATGATAATTGTATATGTAAATGTTTTAAATTCATTTAATATTTTTGAATTATTTCAGTTTTATTTTAATAATTATTTATTTCATGTAAAATCGTAAAATTTAATGAAATTTTCATAGTAGACCACATATTTTTTAGTTAGACCTCATTTTGGGAGATCATCTTTTTTGAATTCTGTTTATTAAAACGAAGTTTATTTAAACACACTTTTTTCCAGCTTTCGTTGTACCTCAAATTTTAACTGAAATATGTTCAGATGACATAACCCCATCTTTACACCTAGAAAATCAACAAGCTCTAGTCAAACAATTTTCCGAGATCATTGAGTTTGTGTTGAAGTTTGATGAATATAAGGTAAACTGTCGTTGGCAGCATTTCGCCGGAAAACTTTATTAAAAGTTGTTTAAGAAATTTCATTGTTTTCAAATTTCAGATGCGAACTCCAGCGATTCAAAACGACTTTAGCTATTACAGACGAGTGTTGATGCGTGAAGGCGCATCAGTGCATTCGTTCACAGACCAAGATGAAGATTCTAACAGCAACTTGAACGTTGCCAACAAAGTGTCCTTGTTCTACGCAGAAGCAACGCCAATGTTGAGAACACTGTCAAATGTTACTTCACAGTTTTTGAATAAAGTAACTACTTACTGTTCTTTACTATATTATACAGGAGTTAAGATGTTTGAATTATTCAATCTGAACGTTTTACCGGTACACAATTTAAAGTGTCATCGGGTTAAACTAGAATAAGACGAACTACAAATAATTATTTTACTATCTAGCACTGTATAATATATATTTATTTTATTTCGCCAATAATGGAAATTTTTTGCTTTTCTAAACTTTTATCGTAATTCATTGTGACGGTTTTTCATTCCAGCAATAACCAATCAACCTTTGACATTTTTTTTTTCTGTATTTCTAGGATAAACGGCTCGTTGACTATGCCATTGATATGTTGAGTACCATGGTAAAAGTGTGCATACGTATGTTGGAAACACCGTAAGTCATATTAATTTCCTCTATAGTATTTTATTATAATTGTAACGTGTTATTATTGATACTGTGTGACGTGTGTGTTCCACAGTACAGTTCAGTTCAGAAAACAAGAAACTCACCTTTTCATGCTTCGCGTATTGGTCGGCCTTATCATACTGTACGACCACGTGCACCCAAACGGAGCGTTCGTTAAGACTTCTAACATAGACATTAAAGGTTGCGTACGACTGCTTAAAGATCAGCCGGAAGAGTTTCAGACTGAAAACCTGTTGAATGCACTGAGGTAATGAGACGGGGAATCTGCTAGAAGCCTAGAATCGAGGCGCTCTAAATATTGTTAATAATCGTTTGTTTATTTTTTCCACATAGGTACACTACAGCTCATTTAAACGACCCGTCTACATCGAAAACAGTCAGATCCCTGCTCATGGAGGCGTGATTATTTGATTTTTATTTTAACACTGCTCAACCCAAGATCTGATTTTTATAAAATCATATATTTGTATTAAGTATTATATAATTTATTATTTTAACATGTAGTATTATTTTATAAGTTAACGGATACATCATGTATAATATTGTGTTTTAAGATATATTTTTTACTATCCTGGTTTCGCAACTAAGTGTATTAGTAAATCAGTACTTTTATATTAATACTTCGCAGCTACAGTTTTAATTATTTACGGACATAAGTCCATTTCTCATGTATAATATATTGTATAGGTGGCTACTATATGCAGTATATTTTATAAAATATGTATAAGCAATACGTTTAATATGTATTTATTATAACTTATAATGTTTAGTATTGTTTCGAGATCAAAGCAAAAAGTTACGCATACGGAACAATCAACTAATGTCTAATAGGTTATATAATATAACTTATATTGCGTGATAAAAGCACGTTAATCGTGGATCCTCTTTTAGCAATCAGCACCTTTTAACTATCACCAACCATCTACACTGCAGTAATTTAGATTAAACTAGAAATATGCTCTATCGTACAAGTATTTAAAATTTTTTTTTACTATAACACTCGTCATTTCACGTTTTTTAGGACGAGTCTAATTATGGGTATATATTATATCAGTGGATTATATGTATTTGATGTTTCAACCCATAATGAGTGCGGATTGCATCTTTTTGGAGTTAGGCCTTTATTTCTTATTGTTAATTGTATCTATAAAAACATAAATGTACAATTAGAATTAAATAAATTGAAGGAGTTAATTCATGAGTGGAGGAGAGCCCTATAAGTATCAAGGATATCGTATGAAACACAATGATATAACATCCTTCTTGGCCGAGCTTAGATAGGTACGTCACTAAAGTATATAATGTATAAGTATACGTTGTTGGTACTTGATAGGCTAAGGTTATTTCTTCACTCCGTGTAAAATATGCCTGTTGTATCGACACCACGCACCGGTATAATAAATCGCGTAGTCTTCTATTTCGAAACAAGAAAATCGCGATCTGACGTGTTTTTTTCGTACACGTATCATCGGAACGTAAAACGGACGGGCAATTCAATTCCCGTAAAAGCGCGGTGCCTCGAAGGATTTCCATGAAGCCGACTTATAAGTCATTTAAATATTTTATAAGTACACATATATATATATTACGTATACATATTATGCATGCGTGCGGCAAGGGAGCGTGAAAGTGTAGCCGATTACGTATTAAAATCGTCGAATGTGTACCTACATATTTCACCGATCCGTTTAAATATGCTGATTTTCGGCGAAACTTGAGCTCATTTTTCGATTTTACACGTGTGATACGATACACGTGCGCGCGTCTGATCGATAAATTTGTCAACTTTTTCTTTATTTCTTTTCATTTGCTATAACTTTTGCACAACTTATTTTCTCTGCGTCCTTGTGTTTCTCATTCATTTATACCTATAGGCTATAGACGCAGTAGCTACTAAGTATAAGCAGTGCAATTAAGCACTGATAAATCACTGAATACTATATAATAGATAAGTTTAACTAAAATTAATAAATAATAAGTGTAGGTAATAACTTATTATAAAATATTTAAAATGTGACCTGCGTCTATGATGTTCTTTTACACCTCTTTTAGTCACGCTTCTTGAACTATCAGTTATTTACTTTGTAATAAGCATTGCGGCGTACCTATTGGATTGCACAAATACAAAGCGACCCTGTTGTGAATTGTAATATACTATATGTTTTTTGCATACCTATAATATTACCTAAATACAAATAATAATTACTTATTAGTACCTACTATCTTTTTGGATTTTTTTTTTATTATTGTACAATGTACATTCGTATTTTACACACATACTAAATAATAAGCTTATATATATAATAGTAAAACATACTAAATATAATAGCAATAATTATTATATTATTTTTGCTTGCACTCATGTTTCAAATTAAATCCGAGCGGCGACGACTGTTACAACCCTTGTATATGTTTATATAATATAGGTGCGTTTTGCGGAAGAAAAGTGACCGTTTATACTTATATAGTTGTCGCACTTGGAGGCGATGCCGGGAACGTGAAGTTTAGTCGTAATTACCACCTGGTCGACGATGCGCGACGGTGGGAGGACGATGACGGTAAAATTATACGTTATTTAAAAGGGATTATATGCTGTTTAATTAGGATAAGTGCTTTTATATTATACCTACGCCACGGGATCGTCGTCTGTACAAACGCTCCCAATTGTTTTTAATTTGCTCCACCGCCGCCATTCTTGTCCGAACATCATAAGTATACAATCGGAATAATTTCGAAAATACAGTATAATATACGTGTGTACTACCTATAAACAGTGATTACTGATTAGGTATATGGACCATTATTGTGTTATAAGTAACCTATAATAATAAATATAAAATAATTAATGTTATAATGGTTAAGGGGTGCTCCATTCGCGCAATATAAACGTTATCGAAGTGCTGTTGTTTTATACGCCGTGCGAGTGAGAAATAAGACTCTTGAGATTTGTAAAACGAATGGAGAAATAAACCACGTCGTTCATCCTCTCCAGGTTCGTCTCCGATATAACATTTATATTGTATACCTAAGTATCTAATCTATGGATATAGCTGTTGGTTTTTGCGTGCTTTACCGCCCCGATGGCGTCCGAAAGGTATACGACATTTTTATGAACATGCGAGTAAACTTGGTACGAAAAAAAAAATGGAAAATTTAATTTAGCGTCGGAACGCATGTATATATAACATAATATATAATATATATTATGTACACTGCGCTGGATACAAACAAAATATATAGGTAGTATTTCTATCACGCGTCCGTAAACATTTTGCGGGCGAAAAAACCAAACATTTTATGTACGGCTTATAAATATTTGATGGCGATATTAAACTCGGGTACAACAATATCATAATATATAATATACATGCATGCGTTTTCACGACGTCTTACGTAGGTACACCGCCGTTGAGTAAAAAAATTCAAAAACCGAAGATCGAATTGCGCACTGGACGGTTGCAATTTAGGTTTAAATCTAAAAATATGCTATTTATACATAATTCCAAATGATAATAATGATGATTTTTAAGGATATTACACTTAATATATTACCTAGTTATTACGTTTAATTATTCCGGAGATTATTAGAAAATCATGTTGTAAATTTTTTAGATTATTTTCAACGAAAATTTCATGTACTACCTTAAGATAGGAAAGCAAGTGTGCGTTAAAACGATTTTTAAACAAAACAAATGGTTTGAGTCTTAAATAGTATATTTAAAACGGTTTATAACAGTTTAGAACTCAGTTTGTTTTGAACAAAAAATACGGTTTAAAAAAAGAAAAACACTATTCAGTTGGATTTTACACTGTTTTAAACATATGTTTTATTGGTTTTAGGCAATTAACAAAACGTTTAAAACAAATGTTTCAAATTTATGTTTTAAACATGTTGAAACCGAGAGCCAATAGTATTTTTGATTAGAAAATCAGTAAACACACGTAGTTTTGATCTTCGAGATCAGTTTAGAATCGTTTTTAGGTTCGTTTT
Organism: Nasonovia ribisnigri; assembly: GCA_027563435.1. Taxonomy (NCBI): domain Eukaryota; kingdom Metazoa; phylum Arthropoda; class Insecta; order Hemiptera; family Aphididae; genus Nasonovia; species Nasonovia ribisnigri. Next base: position 222,987 of record JANEHU010005107.1, read on the forward strand.
TAGGATCGTGGTTATTTTTATTGCTTTAAAATTAGTTTATAAGGTCACAACTACTCACACGAGACACCAGCAAAACTATAATAATGTATGATAGTGAGAAACAACTTTGGCGTGATTTAATTGTATTTTAGGAGGATGTGAACTTCAGTTTTTTTCAAAATAAAGCTTAAATATTTAAATGAACAAAACAATTTACTTAGGTACCTTGCTAGATCCCCTATCAACGTAATAAATTATTTTTGTTCGATGTATCATAATTACCCATAGGTATTGTGCAATAAACAATAATAATTGTCAGTTATTATAAATGACTGCAGTTCATCACGGCTTTTATTACGTTTTTCCACACGGTTTATATAGCTAGTAAGGACTATTTGTAGTATAGGCAGGTACATTCACAGCTAATCCTTACATAATTGAGTGAACCACGATCGCTCATGTGTCTGCTTTTTACTTTTAAAATAATATTGCATAAATTTACGGATATCGAACGACAGTTGTGTCATAGTCACACATTTTATAGTAATAAGTTAATAAATATTAAGTTACTTACCTATATTATTATGTCAATTCCTGGATACCGTAAGCCAATAGAGTTTGTATTCGAAATATTTTAATAAAATATCAAATTGTATTTAATCAAAATAGTAATTTTCGATATTAATTTGGACCAGTATAATTATTATTGTGCTCAATCGTTCAATAAATGCTATTAAATACTAAAAAGGCATGGAAACATTGGAAAAGAAAAATAATTGAGTGTGCTCATATAGGTATATCAGTTTAAACTACCTATGCCCATAAGCTCATCACAAATCACAATGTACAGTGTACAGAACACACCCGCACATCTCCCTATAGTAGTAGTAATACATACGGGGACAGTGAAACAACTGATTTTAAATAATAGGTTTGCTCAACAATGACTTAAAATAATATTATAAGAATGCTCACTAAATATTATTAGTTTTAAAGACAATACACCATTTAGTAAATTTAGTAAATATGAAACAATGGAGTTGAAAACAATGTGCTTTTGAGATTAAAAAAAAACCTCAAGATGTTGAATAACTATAGAAAAAACTTACGAAAGGAATTTGTCAATACACTCTTAGAAGTGACACACAGTGTAGCGGAAAACATACGATGAATACTAGAGGAGTGTTTAAAATGAAAGGTCGGTCATATTGAGAGAAAAAAATGTTTTTATTTAAATAAATGGCATGTTTATGTAATTCGTTCTAATATTTTACTAATTTGTATTCGTTTTTTCATTATATAATATTGAATATACATTGAAAATCGGCCATTTTAATGCCCCACCCTGTATGCACGCGTATAATATGCATATAGGTACGTATACAGATGCTAATGTGATGTCACGGGAATTTTGTCGTTCACGTGACGGTAATAAAAAAAAGCTACCACACTCCGACGATGCGTTATATAATAACCTCACATATAATATATATAGGTATGTCTATATATATATATATGAGCACTGTAATAATATTATAATATTATGTAGTTACCTAGTATCATAAAATCTGTATACAGAGTGAGCCACCGTATTTTACAGTCTTCCCTTGAGGCTTACACAAAAAAAAGAAAACAGTGACCCACCCTGTGCATGCCTATGATTAAAGTAGTAGTTATTGATTTATGTGCTCAGCCACTGCGGTGTGAAAACACCCATGCTTGACTACCTGCCTGCTCAATTGAAATAATATATATTTAATAATTTATAGTTTTTCACACAAAAAGTAAAAGTATGATATTATCATGATTTTCTCGGTGCGTTGACCACTTGCGAATTTTTTTAATCGTAAAAAGACGATATACCCGGTGCGGGGTGAAATGGGTGAACGAAAATATAAGCTATGCAAAATCCATCGCCGGGTAATCCCGACGAGATACGTACAGTAAAATGTTTAGTTATTTATTGTGTGTATTATAAACTAATCATTGAAGAATAATTTAACCAGAATTTCTCGGAAGTCACATCCGCATCGTTGTTCAACCAAACTGGAAGAAATAGTGAGGGGAACATCTCCAGGGACATATTGTCAACCGTCGCACGTCGGGTCTGCGGCCGGCTCGAGACACCAAAACTATTCGTTGTCCTTCCCCCCTTTAAAGCACTGGAGCGCCATGAGTAGAGATTTATGGAGGCGAAAGTGAGGCAATCAAACGGTTAAAAATGTTAGATCATTATATCGTTTTACAACGATTTAATAGGCAGTAATCCTTCTATAATAGGCAAACCGTTAACAGTCGAATTCATACGATATTTTAACAGAAAATAGAGAACCAACAAAATATTATGAATAGGTACAGCGAACACTATATTATATTATAATCTTTTCCCCTGCGGACTATTACATTGTATCGTGTGACGATTTTCCTCTATATAATTTATTCACATTATATATAGATTGAAAATTTAATCCTCTTGACACTTTCTGAGTATATAAATTTCCAAGAGTGCCCCAGGAACATCTATGCTTGGCTACTAACTTCGAAAAAAAATTTTTAATTTACGACATTCTTGTTTTCAATACAAATAAGTTTTTAATTGTTTTGTTTTAATACTAGGTACAGAAAAAATGTTGAAGATATTTTTGACGACTATTTATTTTGAATAAGTGTAGGTTAATATTAGGTAGTGTCGTATAGATAACTAAACAAATTTATTGGATCCTTTGTGAATGTGTGATAGCTAAAATCTAGGCCCTTTTCCACCATTCGTTGTAATAACTAATATAACTAACAACTATACCTAATATAATTCAAAGTTTGTTGAAATTCATACAGTTATATTGTTTCTTTTAAGTTGGCTGTCGTTAAAACACTTTGACATTACCGATACAGATTCTATTGAATGTATATATGTAGCTATTTTCAATATTTTTTAACCCTAACCAATGTTTGTTAGTTTATCCTGTGAAGTTGAGTTAGGGAGGTATAGATATGTAAAATTTTTAATTTTCAATAAGCTATGCAGTGTACGTGCTTGGATAAAGGAAGTAATGCTACCGCATTTCCCCCATGTTAGCGGTTCATATTATGGAAAAAAGGTATGTAATATTTTTAACAAGCTTAAGCTTTGATATGATGTCACGCAGGAATACTGAAAAGTTATAAAGCATACGACTTATAAAAATATTGGGGAAAACATTGTTAGATCGTTCCTTGAGATGCGTATTCCACTAAATCTTGAATAGAGATTTTTTCGGTAAAATCGGTAATCACATATCAAATTTGACAGTACCGAACAGAATGTTTTGAGAAAAAGGTTTGGCTAGTAAAATCAGAACTTACATCTTGCAGTTAACACTGTCTTAATAATTAAATCATAAGACGATTATGTTATTAATGTTTCTGAGATTGCAATCTTTGTAGGTATATGGTACATATGGTATTAATATATTATATATCGTACATTCGTACGCCCATACAAACTTCTGTTTAAGCTTTATAGTAATGAGTAATAACTAATGATTAATATTATGATATCTATAATACTGTTATAGTATAAAATATAGTTACTTTGAAATCATCTTCAGTTACTGTAAACCAACTATCACTAGGTATCAATATATCATCACAAAGCTTTCTTGCATATCGGAGGTGCTTTGAAGAAAATTAAACGGAACCATTGACACATTAATATAATATATTATTTAGCGTTGTCGATAAATAGATAAATATCAAATACGTAAATTTATAAATTATCGTCGTTAAACAGTTTACACGACTATAACCATGAAGACTATACTAAAATGTCAATACTCTAAGTTTAGTTTGTGACGAGGTGAACAACCCGATATGACTATATGAGTGCAGCACATACACAATATTGTCAGCTGCTTGGTTTGTTATAAAGGAATACGGTGTATTACTACGGTATTTTTTGCCATGATTTTTATTTTATATTTTTCTGTGTACACTTTTCAGGCAGAATCCGTGCTCTAAAAAATGTCATGTACAGTCCCATACTCCACGCCTATTATATGACTATCGATTGTAAATCGAGACTACTGTTGCTGCTTTTTTAGATCATTTCACTCCGTAAAGTTTTTCTATAAGTACGTGGTGGAAAAACTATTAAGAACCGAGAAGTATCGGGAGAAAGCGTGAAAAAATAAAAGCGATATTGGTTCCGACTGAATGGTTTTTTGAATGTAATGTATTACATAGTCTAAATTATCCACAAACATCCGTATATCTAGTATATAAACGTTGAGAGACTATATTTTACCCAGCACTCCAACAACCCAACAAAATCTGGTGGTTTTTTTAGAAGACCTCTAGCAAAACAACAATATTTTACAAAATGTAATACGCAGTTATATTTTTCTAACTATATCTATTAAAAATAAGATGACCGTACTTTGTCCTCTCTAACTGTAGAGCTGTAAGAAAAAAAACGAACGGTTTTCATATATTACAATTTATTTTTAAGGGTTTTAATATTTTGCCGTTCACCCATTAAAATCATTTACCCGGATGAAATTAAGTCCACATGTGGTGCACAGTGCACAGCCAACAAGCGCCGTGTGTGAGTGTCACGTGTGAACGCCTATAATAATCCGGCCGAGATTTTTTTTTTTTATCATAAAAAAGAATATATCCACTTCTACTGACGTATGATATTGTATCTTCCATCAGTTCTTATACCAACTATGTTGTGATCGGAGTCTAGAAAATCTGTTGCTGCTGCGTATATAAGTAGTACATAATATTATATACGGTATAAGCACTTCCATACATCATTATAGGTATAGGAAACAAAACGAATCGTATTATAGAGAAATTCGTTACCTACATAATATAGAAATTCATAAATTCGGTTGTGGGTGTTAAAAATATTTCGTTAAACGGAAGTCTTACTGCAACATATTAATATAATCTATAATAGACGTGCGTATTAACGTTTTAATCCGCATCAGTCCTATACCGCACGTCGTTTGTTATGCACCATCCATGTATAGGTATATAATATATTATTATTATACAGTCTATACGTGCGACGGACGGAGGACGGGTTGACGGCTCGCCGAAAGTCGAATTACGAGAGGTGAAATTTATATACGATATATTATATTGTTATTATTATAATCCCGAGACGGGCGCGGAGGCTCGACACGTTGCGTTGATGGGGAGGTGGCGGCGGCGGTTTCGACGACGACGACGGATGAGGTCATAAATCACTCGTCGAGCGCGCCGACGACCGCAACGCGAGCACGTCTTTCGCACTTTCCCCCGAAGGGGACGACGACGGTAAAGCGTCCGTATATATATATATATATATATTATTATTATTATTATATATTTTTGCTACGGAATGCGATATATATTCAAATGTCGGGACGCACTAAGCGTCGCATCGCGAGACGACTGCCAAATTTTCGACGAAAAAAGTCCCCGCCGAGAGCCGTCGTCGTACAGTCGCCGTCGTCATCGTGAAATCAAAATCGTCCGTGAACCGACCGCACATTCCAGACCCAAAACCCAAAGAGTCAGATCGATTACGGTGGCCGTCGATATGTTATACTTATACGCGTCCAGAGCGCACCTATATTATTATTATATAGGTACGGGGCACGGTTTCGACTTTGACGTCATAATGATAATAATAATAATACAAAACATATTATTAAGTTATGATACACCTACAGGCTACAGTCATATATTTTAGACTCAAATCTGATATTATAATGTTTCGACAAAGTTCGTTACGCTGTCGGATTATATTATCGTTACGATTTACAATATAATCGTTTTAACTTCGAGCGCATACCATGTTTATAGTATTCAACACAGTCAGAAATCTGTAGTTGATTCTACACGCGTTGGTGTCGATGTTATTCAACACTGCAGTTGTGTGTTGATTTTGAGCTGGAAGCTTGGTGATGGTTTTACATCAAACGATAGTTAAAATAATTCGCTGCCACAGTAAAACTCATAATGGTTAGTGGTTAAAACAACACGATTTGATTTTAAAGTGATCTCACAGTATACTGAAGTTTATATCCTAAAATAAAACCATGTCAAAATAACTAATGGTGATCTCAAACTACTAGGTACTAAAATGTATTGTTGTTGAAAAAACTCTTATAAAATACGATTACACCAATTGGTCTACTGTAGGTATTCGATGGGAATCGATCTCGAGAACTACGGATTACAGCTAAGCGGAAACGACTAAACATAATGTTGTTTATCAACTACATAATATTATTATATACTGTCATATTGACATGGTAAATGAGCATTTAACTGAAACATACCGGATGATTTTTGTTTTAAGCGTAAAACACTCATTATTTTTTAAAAATTATTAGGTACATTTATGAAAAAAAAAATGTAGTTAAGTAGGTACATAATTTTGATTCATTACAAATCAACATTTTCGAATAGACATTATATTTTTGCTATTATTTTTATCGTCATAGTTTTTATTAAGTTTTTACTTTTTTTAATAATAATATGTATTTTAATTTCTCTGTTCCAAAGCTGTATGTTTTTGAGTTAAGAATTGCCTACCTAATTAATAATTTAGAAATATTAATGTATAATGATTAATAATACATAACCTTTACAATATATATAACTATACAAGAAGAAATTACCCATTAATACAGGAAAATTTTGTTATTTACATAATATGCTTTTTTATTTTTAGTTAATCGATCATACTGGCTGTTGGTAATAGAGCCACACAGTGGTCGATATACATATATATATCATTACACATATATTACATGATTTTTTGAAATGTGCCGTGTACTTAAATGGTCCAGAAGTTTTTTTTACAAAAGATTCATTGATGTCTGTTTAACAACAAACATATTAGGTATAAATAATGTTACATACATTTATTCATTGAACTCCATATTTGAAGTCAATATAATATTTATAAATATGTATATTTTTAAGCATACAAATAATGTAGAACTTAATAGTTAATATATTGAAATCCAAAATATGTTGATGTTATTTTATCTACAAACTACTGGATAATAAGTGTTAATATTTAACTGTTCAACAAATTTTAGAACTTATATAAGTATACAACTCCTATACCTAATGATGTTTTGAGAAAACGTCTAGTGTTAAACCTTTTGTACTTCTTTCTACGAATAATGTTGTCATTTTGATACTTCAAAGTAGATAGAAACTTACAGTTTATCTTTTTAACAAAATCATTGAAATTTAAAATCAACTGTACCCATACATTACTCGCTCTTTCCGTGATCTAGTCTTCATGTTACATTTTGCACATGTTTAATATATAATATAAATAAATTATAATACGATGATGATGATGTTATAAAACAGTTACCTATATTGGATAAAGTTAAAATATATAACAATAAATCAACGTTTTAAAGTCAATAACGGTAGGTATTATGATATATCTGTAGCTTTTTATGTCTATATTATAATAATTGTCATCTGAAAACCGTACACAATGAAAATATATTAATATCCAATGACAATAAATAAATGGTTTAACGTCGTATCACGAGGGAAACTGGAGCTTTGATCGGATGTAAAAACGAATGAAATTAACATTTTAACAAAATTATAAATTAAAAACAATAAAACTATACGGTAGTGTTGGAAGAGTTAATAATGTAAATGCAAATCTCATCTCCATGAAAAAAGAATCCAAATTCCATAAAACGAAAATATACCAAAGGTGGGCATTAACTTGTAAAAAAGTTAATTTTTTTTGTTCTTAACTTATTAAATTATTCAGTTAAAATATGTATTGCAATAACTTAACTTTTTAGAGTTAGTTATCATTGCCGTGGAGTTAAGTTAATTTTATATTCGTGTCATGTGAAACCAACTAGACAATACTGCTTCGTTGACTCTTTATCGATTTTGATAATTTATTTTATTATTATAAATTATAATAATCTAATTTTATACACAGTGTAAAACGTTCAGTTTTGGTAAATATTAGTGAAAATAAAAATACTAGGGCAGTTTCAGACTTAAGTATTGTAACTTGAAAATAGATAAATTTTTTTTAACCGAGTTAAGTTAATTGTATTTTCTATCTTAACTTAAAACTTATCTAGTTAATTTTTTTTTTGTTAACTTTTAACCAAAGGCAATTTAATTGAATAAAATTAACTTACCACAGTTAATTATTTTCACTAACCTTCCCACCTTTAGCAAATATAAAGATAAGTTCTTAAATTATTATTTCAGAATATGTATATTATACAATATTTCCGAATTTAATTGGATTGTTGGTTACATTTTTAATGATGGAAAATATTACACAAATGTATAGAGAAAATGGACAAATGTTATTAGTTTAAATAATTACACTAAAATAGGTATCTCACTCTCCCTTGGTTGAAATGCCTGCAAAATGTAGGTTTAAAAACTGATTATATGGATCCTAATTCAGAATTAGAAAACGGCTTTGATTAATTTTGGGTCATTCCTTACTGCCCTTTATTAAAGTAGACGATTGCTTAATTGAAGATCTGATGTCAATTCAGTCTTTATCGGAAATAAATAGTTGACATTTCCGACTATTTGGTATTCTTATATGGAACATTTTCTTTAAGTTCGACTTATGGAAGATTCTCTATGGACTATAAAACAGTTTTTTCACTATGAAAAATTGCTATTTTAGAGAAGTACAGATTGTGTTTAATAAACACGCTTTAATTTTGTATAAACTATTTGACCTTGGTTATAGTTTAATAATCAAACATAATTATTAATAATCATTATGTTCCATCCTAATGATAAATAAATATTTCATTTATTGTTTTATTTTTTTTTCACATTAAAATGCGTTATGTGTATATATTACTAATCAGCTAACGTTTTTGTTTAAAAATCTATTAAATTGGCTAGAGGATGATTCAAAACAGTATTATTTACCTTTTAAATTGCTCTAATAGATATTTATTATAATTATATTAATTCATCAAGTCCAACGTATAGAAGTATAATTACATACATCTAATTCTAAATATCTCGAAAATCTCGATGACTCTTATTTTTTTCTTGTCCCTTGAAGTGGTTTTAAGTCTTGTTTGAGGTACGTATATAACTCAACAATTCATAAGATAATTTATTTTTATTCTCCTCGAGAATCTAGTTATCATGACTCGACTTTATTATTATAATTCATCAAATTTAAGTAGGTACATAATATAATATAATTTCCTAACATTTTACTATATAGGTACCTGTAGTTAAACCTTATAAATATAATTTAAAATGTTCAGTTAAAATAATAATATGCATTGATATTTATTCACCAAAGCAGAACAACATATATAAAGAAAAGAGCAAAATGGGAATGTCCCTCAATTTTAAATTATGTTTTTTTTTAAACAAATAACGATCCTAAACACAATATTAAGCAGCATAATATTATGACTTATGAGTTATGAGTGTATTTATTATGTACTAATTAATCGTTATTTTACAATTTTGGTTAAACAAATAACAGGGCTTGGCGCAATGGCTGTCAGATTTACCTATAAGTAGTTTCACTAAATTTTACAACACGAGGGTATCGTAATATGACTAAAATGTGTAGTCTTTTTAGGGCTTTGAATAATGTATTTGGGTTTCGGGTGCTGGAAGTATTTGGGTGTTCAGACACCAGATTAAAAAATTCAAACTAACGTTAAGGTGTTAATAACCGTTATTATCGGGAAATATGGGTTAATATTTTTTAATATATGGTTGTTAAAATTAAGAAAAATTATAAGGGTTTAGTTATATGACATAAAGTGCAAATTTATAACACAAGAAAGATATTTTTCGGGACATCATAAAAATAACCCAGCTAGTAGCTTTCCTGTCCCCACGAAATGTTGAGGATATTTTCACCTTTGTTATTACTTTTAATAATTAATATCTATTTGATAAACCTCTACATAATAATTATTTATTTTAAATTATTATTCATACTTTTAAAATGGACAGTTATTGAATTTCGGGTTTTCGGGATGTATATTTATTCGGGTTTCAAATAATTCAGGTGATTGTGAAAAAAAATCATTATATTATATGTGTTTAAAATTTCAGAGGTGAAATTTTCAATGATTTTTATAGGCGTGTTGTGGATTTGGGTTGATTTGGATGCAAAACCCTGAGCAATTTTCAAGTTTTACACAATGTAATATATAATATTATTACCCATCAACTAAAAGGCCGAATTCCAGTGAATTTGAATAGTTTAGTAAACATCTATTTACACAAAATAGATCAAGATTATTTTTAATAAGTTATTATTTTCTATAAGCCAATCATTTTTAAGTGATTTATCTGTAATTTAATTTTGAAAAATTGCATTTTTTTTTCCTAGGAGTGCAGCAGTGCATACTACGAGTAAGTTATTATTTATATATTTTAGCAAAAAGAAAATTTAAACTGATACGTCTGAGGTTGAGCTATACGATTTAATATATTATGGTGTATAGAATATATTATCCTTGTGTACCTATCCTTTCAGGTGAAAAGTAGTGCGTGTTGCTAATCCACGTATTAAGCAAAATCGTTCGCGTTCTGATGGTCAACCAACTATGGTTGAAATAAGTACAAAAGCCATAGTCGTACTTTCCAAAAGTGTGTAAGATTTACAATCACGTGCTCTCATTGTACCGATTACGTACCACTCCGTTCACAATTTCATTCGTTCGGATACAGTCCGCGTGCTTTACATGTGTCTTGAGCCACCTAACGTCCCCCCAAAAATTCGGTCCAGTCAACATCCACGAGCCATCATCTTTCTCCAGTTCTAGTTCCGGTGTGATATAGATTTGAGATAATATATACCTAGGTACTTTTATACGATACATGGTACTCTACAAAACACGCTGCAAAATACCAGTAAGTACTAAGGAGGGAAATTATAGTAGTGTAATTAAACAGTTCAAGTTTAAAATAAATTACGATAACATTGGTGGAGACGATTTCTGAAGGTGAATTTTTGTTTGTCACTGCAATTTCTGCAGATATTTTCATTTTTGGAGGGGTATAAAATTATCTGGAACCTTGGTTGTTGAGAAGTTTACGATAAATTTTTTTTTTTATAGAAAGAAAATATTGTTTTTTGTTGTGATTGATTAGTTTTATCTTTTAATAAGACAGGCCTGTATGATATTATATCTTATTATGTTAAAAAAAAAAAATTATTTTTAGCAAAATTAGAAATTATTTTACCATTTTTCATATAAATGTACGCATGATGGTATAGGTTCTAAAATTCATTAGAAATCGAAAAAACATTGATCTACGATTTTCGTGAATACGTGATTTTTTACATCACATCACATTACTATTTCACAGTGCCTACGTAATGTAGGTACCTATATTAAAACTAAATGTGAAAAACATATTATATTATATTCATGACGCTTTGACACAACATTACATCCTTCAGGTGCATCCCGTAAAGGCGTAAAATATTCATTTTGAAATTCGATATATTTTATACAATCTCTCTGTAATATATTTCAGGGAAGTATACCTGGATGGGTGATTCAAATAGATATATATTTTGTATTTGAAATATTTTTAGTGAGTAAAAGCAATGAGTAATATTCTGACAATGATTTGTCCTCTTTGAAACATTGTTAACGTATTGACGTATTGTTTCTATAACGGACGTATTCGTTATGAAATCGTGACAAAACCTCTTTATAAAAACAACATAATCCCAACAAAGTCTATACCCCCGTCATAATAATATTACTGTTAAGTAATATTATTGTTATTATTATTATTTTTCATCAATTTGACGTAACGAGTGTCGCATATATTATAATTTATCATATAGTATTTCATACCATGCCTGGTTGGTGAGGTAGAGTGGTACGGTCGAAAGAATTAGGATTAAAGAGCTTCGGTACCGCCGTTATTTTGGCTCAAAAAACTTTAAGTTTGACGAAATTAAAGTTATAATAGTTAACGTTATCCAATTTTGACACTGAAAAAAAAATTGACTCGACAGAGAATTGTCCAAAGATCGTACGGAACAGTACTTAGTAAAAATTAAATCTTATATTATTGTAAATTTTTAACTGTAATTGTAAACTTGAAAAATGAATTTTTTCAAATCGTAACTATATTAAAAAAACGGACAGTATTTCGAACAATCTACAGACATTTTTCTGCTAAATTTGGGGCGACTTTTATGCCTCCATTTTATGTTATGTTAAACTAATGCTAATGGTATGAAACCTATCAATCTCCATCTATCAAGCCCCATTTTAAATTTGGTCAACTAGTTTTTAAGTTATAATATAAAATGTATTACGGAGTGAAATTGAAAAGAATATTTTAGTTGTATAAATAAAAACCACCAGTGTTTAGATGGATAATAATATATTTACTTGACAAACCCAGTCTTGTGGAATGGTATTAAATATATATAATTATAATAAAAAAAAACTAAATAATAATTTCAAGATCAAAATAAAATAAAATATAAAAATGAGCGAGTGAGTTTCGCTCCGCTGTACAGATAGTAGGTTACAGGTGTGAAGTGGGTCACTGTGATGGCTAGTGTTAAATTTTAATTCAGTGATATAATAAACGATTCTGAACGAAGACGGTCGATCAGCCTATGATATTACTAACATTAAGTATATTTGATGATAATATGATAATATTATTATTGTGAATGAAGTAATTTATTTTCTTATTTACGTAGAACCTTGTTATAAATTTTCATTCCACAGCCATAAAAGTTGAACATTTTATAAAATTTTAACTACAAAATCATTTTTCAATTTTCAATTTGATAAATGTGGTCAAAATTCGAATTTTAAATGATTATAAAAAAAAACTGCGCCAATGTATTTTTAATATTTTTCATCTCCTATTGTAATAATATATATCAGGATTCTTGTATTACATTTTCTCGCTCTTTGACCCAAGAAATACAATTTCATTGAAATTTATAGAAAAAAACTAAACAAATTTAAAATTTAAAATGTACGCAAAAAGCCCAAAATGAGTCAATATATTTTGAAAATTTTATATTGTATAGCAAATACTAATACAAACATTCAGTGAAAATGTCATATACGGTCATTTGTTTTATAATTACACCAAAAACTTAAATCGATAATCAATTTTGGGTAATAATACCTGTTTTACCTCAATTTTTTTTTCTTGACGCTTTTGAAAACTGTTGGGTATTGTTGACCTCCTCGATGCACCGAAACTAGATTCACTTTCTCATCAAATAAGATACTGAAATTTAAAGCATTATTTTGACAAGTTATCGTGTAGGTAGTTACCGGGCTTAAGTTAAAAAAAAAATTAAAAAAAAATATATATAAATATAATGAAGTGCATCCACAGTTTACAATTTAATGAAATAAATCAGGTAGGTACCTATATCAAAGTAACCCATCATTATCAATGTCACCCTAACATACGGTATATATATATATTAATCATGACAATCAATGAAAAGTGGCAGACTATATTTAGCTCTGTATGATGATCGGCTGGGAAGGGGTATGCGTATCAAAAAGTTGCCATCATACCATGTTTTTTTTATCATAGATGGTATGTCCCATCTATTCGTATAAGGTCTATGGTTTCATATATTGCTTAAATTTACACATTTGCTAACTCATCGTCAACAATCTAACCGGTCCGCACCTCATACACTTCGCCTCGATCACGGGACCGTCCACCAACTATTGAATACTGGATGAAACCGTTGGTATCCATCGTGGGGTTCTCCGTAGCCACAAGAACATCGAAAATTTATGATGTTCATGTTTTTTGGTCGACTGGATGGACCGGAAGCCGCTGATGGTGACGTCAAACGCTGCGATGGCTCTGGTAACCGCCGCATACGGTATCGGTCTGTATACGTAGTGGCCCGAAGACAAACCGTTGGCGTGCAGGTGGTCGATTCAGCAGGTGTCTCTGTGGGCGTACGCCTCGGCTACGAGGTGAGTGGGGGACGTCGCAAACACGGTCATCTGCGAGATGATCGCGGCCAGCGTCAAGACCAAGACAGCCTCGCTGTCCGTCATGTTCCTGGCCGGCACCCACAAGTTCCTCCTCGACGGCACCTACACCGCATAATCACTCGAGCGTTTAGCGTCTACTCCGATAACTTCATGTATAACCTAACCTAGTTCGGCGTTCAACCTCGCCTGGGCCGTCGCAGCCGACTATAGGAAAACATTTTCTGGAGATAGAGCTGCAGATGCTCTCGCCGTCTTGATTGTTGTTGTAGTAAGTACACCATAATTTGTCGTCGGCGTGTTTTATTATTCTTTATTTACGAGTCGACCTAGAAATTGATGACGTCGTTTAATTTAAAACATTAATATTTCACAGGTGCTATTATCTGTATTAGCAGCCTTTTCTGAAGAAAAAATGATCATAAAATATGGCACGTGCAGTTTCGATTCAGCTTTGCCAATTATCCGGCGAACATAAACAACAAAAACAAAGCATATTTTTAACATGGTCAAAGGAGTGGTTTCGTAGAATTTATTTCGCTAAAAGTCGTTTAGAAACTGAAAAGGCTATGCCAGGAAAGTAATTTTATTTTTCCGTCAAATTTTCTGGGAACAAGAGTTGAGTCTATTAAACATTGCTTTGAACATCTTCCGTAGTGAGCTGTATAATTTGTAAAAACGACTTGCATAATTGGATGCAGAATTATTCCGTGATGAAATTTCCAAATTTAAACTTAATGACAATTATTATTACAATGAAAATATTATTTTGCGCCTAATTTCAACAGTATTTCAATTTGTATGTAGGAGATATTTATATTTCGATGGTAAAAATTAGGCTAGATCACTTCTTGTAAAGTTCTCAAAGAAGTCTTTTGTCTGTGAAAACCACGTTAGAATAGGTATGGCCGTTTTGAATATTACTCAGGGCCACTAACAGACCCTTCAACTTGATTTATATATTTATAAAGTATGTATGGGTATCAGAGGTACCAACTATAGTTGTATAGATAAATATATACTGTTGTTTATTTATATTGATATGTATTTATAAACAGTGTGATCACGATATTTATGTAACACTAAATATTTTTGCTGGAACACACCTAGTAGCTTGTAGTATACTTACAATTGTGCACAATTATTAAACTACTAAACATAACGACCTACTTCAATCATAAAGTAATATCACTTGATAAATCAGTTGTTATTTTTTTTGTTTTCCGTAGTGCACACTTGCGTTTGAATTTGATTACTAATGATTTTGTTGGAAGGGTTGAATGAAAATGCCAAATTGTATACAATATCGAATACACTATAAATTCTTATAAGTTACATTATGTTTATTACACGTAAAACACTTTAAGATTGTCATTTTGAATTCTAAGAGGAGAAATGAATGTATTGATTTTACAATAATGAGCGTTTTTTGTCTGTAAACATTTTTTCTAGTAGAAATAATGCTTCGATTTTCAATTACAGCATCTTTTCTGATGGGAAAGTGAATTTAGTTGGTACAAAACTTAAGAGGTTAAATTTGAAAATTCACAAGAAAATCATTGACCTAGGATACTTTAAATTTATATTGGATGTTTATGATACCATTTTCTATACACTATTAAATATTAAAATTATTTTAATTGTTTTTTAGATATTTATAGGTAAGAAAAATGTTTGTTTTTATCACTCATTTACTCAAACATTTTTTGCTTGGTCAAAATACTGGAAAATTTAAAAGGTTCCTCATAAGTTATTATTAATGGGAATTCCAAAAAAAAGTTGATTGTAATAGCAAGGTCATTTTTTATTAGTGTCTGAAGTATAATTAAATAAAATCATAAAAATGTACAAAATATCTTCTGTTAGAAATTCATAAAAAATTTTCTATTTCTATTTAATATTTGTAAATTTAACTTCAGATTCATCATAAGTTTTCCTACCATAAACAAACAAAAAGCTTATTGGAAAGTCAAATTCATTTTTTATGAAGGTTTGAAGTTTAATTTTTTTTTAATTAGATTTTTAGCCGTATATTAAAGATTTTTCATCGAACGATTTTCTTATTTCGTTGTAATTTAAAAACAAATAACTGTAGATAGGTATTTGAAATTTTTGCCAAATGTTTATTTTTTCATTTTACGTAATTTATATTTTTTATAGTTGATCGGCACAGGTGGACTTCCCCGCAGACCACCCCTGAATTTTGCTGATAAAATATAAGCCTGACACTTATATAGGAAATCTGTTATTATTATGTTAGGAATAATCTATTTTTATTTTGTTTTTATAGTACTATTCACTCAGTTATAATTATATTAATAAGAAATTAACTAATCAAAATTAAACCAGCACTCACAAACACTAGTATTTAAGTACCTACTGCAGTCCCACAACTAAAAAACCATAATATTTTCCTTAGTAGGTAGCTTATTATTTTGTTTAGTGTTTCATAATATACATTATACATACTATATCGAACAGATGTACATACAGTTATACCAAAGATGATGTATTTTAATTAATTATACATTGCACCAATAACCACAATTTCCACATTTTTTTTTTTCAAAAACGTTATTTGAAAAATAACAATAACTTACCTTACATTAACGGTACGGTTGAACCTTACCTGATCTACATAAAATCTTAGGTGGCAGGTGCACGTTTTATTTTAAAAAATAGCCTCTGTCATAAATGTTGTGACATAATATAGTTTGAATAATGCGATGCAAAATAGAATAATTATTTTCTGATGTCATTACTATTATTACTACTAATACTAAATAAATCTTGTTTCATTAATTTATCGTAGATACCTAGTTTTAAATTTTAAAAATAAATCACATAAGTGCGTAATAGATTGTGACGAAATTGATTCGTTAGCTTTAATTTTGTAAAACTGTTATTTTTTATTTCATTAAATATTACAAATGAAATGTATCTAGGGCCTGGATATTAATGAAGCTGATACAAAGGCTAGTTTTCGTATTTCACATCTGTATTTGCTACGACTTTTATTTGTGCGAACAAACTTTTTCTAAAATGAAATACATCAAATCGAAATATAGATCGGCCATGACTGACAAACACTTGGAGTCAATTTTGAAAATTGCAACTAGCAACATACAACCTCAATTCGATCGAATATTAGCAGAAAAACATCAATTTCATACTTCTCATTAAAAAAAAAAATTATTAAAATTACAATGTATATATTATTATCATTTAAATTTATACCAATTATATTTAAGTATATTGTAGACAATATTTTATAAAAAGATTTAAAGTCAACTTATATTTGTATACCTATATTTTCATAAAATTAAAAATTATATGGGTTCATAAACTTTTGGCCCGCTAAGAGCATTTAATATTTTTTGTGGCCCTTCAATAAAAAAGTTTGGAGGCCCCTGATCTAGGCTGTCGAATACATTATTCCTTTATACAATTCATTGGTAAAATTGTATTAAATGGTATCATAAGCTTATGAACGTAGTTATATCTGTTTGGCAGTATAAGGTGATCAGTGCCAATATCATATACAAGTATAATATAGATGTGACGGGAGCCTAATTAATTGTTGTCTATTGCATTTGCATAGTATATTTTGACTGTATGTAGGTACGATGAATCCAAAAATTATCATTGGTATATTATGATGATATGCAGTATTCATATTTTGGCCGATTATGGTTTTCGCAAAAGAAATATAATAATATTGTGTATTCTTTAAATTTTGTGTTTGCTGTATATTTGCAGTTCTTGCGATTTTTTTTTTGTTTAAAATAAATATCACTGTTTTACATATTTTATAAAACGATAACAGTGCATTGTTTAATATCACGAGAAATATATATACTCTTGGGTATTAGTAATATGTTGGAATTTCCACACAAATACACTACACATTATTATGTTGTTCACCAAAACGATTTTTTTCTTAAAAAAATCAAAACGTTGAAATATTATTTCAAGCATTTTTTAGCAGCGCTACTGGGCCAAAAATCAAACAGTTCGTTTGATTACAATTAACTAGTAAAAAATTTACCAAATTTCGGACCTTTGAATAATGTAATAGAGTTACCATAATGTTATTAAATATCGATGTGCAATAGGAAATCATATTGTTAAAAGAAATTCATTTGACGCGTGTGTGATTTTCAAAGGGCGGAAAACAATTGAGTTTAAATCAAATAGGCGAAAATGTGGAATTATAATATAAGTACAATGTAATATGTATTATATACGAAGTGTTCTGTACAAACGTATATACATGGTTATCAAAATTTTGTGTTGTATGAAACTGGTGAGAATAGTATTCTGTTCACATAACAATTCTTGCAAGTTTTGTAATGCAAAATTCGGACAATCCTTTATCTGTGGAATGTAATCACTATACAAGACATTATATGACTGTAGTGTGGTGGCAGTGGCTGAATGATGTACGCTGTGAGTGAAATAAAAGGTCGAACGACAACGAAGAGAGAACTGATGAGGAGACGATAATAGCAGAGTAGTTAACAAATATATTGAATTACGTATATTTTATGATTTTTGTATAAAAAAAGACTAAAACAGAAAAAACACATAGTTTCCAACACGCACACATTTGATATGCATAACGACTAATGGCCAGACATGAAGTTATAAGAATAGATGGCATAATTTTTATTTTCAAAATATTTAGATTAGGTAATAGTAAGATATTTACTATTTATATTATCATGAACCTATTTACATCACTTAAACGGTAACACGGTTGAAATTTATATTATGTTATTGGTAATACATGATTGTAAAAATAAGTTCAACCCACTGAATTAAGAAAATACCAATAACAGCATTAAATAAGTACCCTTAGAAATGGATGCTTATCCATCTGTCTTCTCTCAGTATTGATAATTTTTTGTTGAATACTCAACGATTTAACGTTGAATAAAATTTTAATAAAAATTTAACCTTGTCCCATAATTCATTACAATAACTACCCAATGACGGATTATATTTGAAACCTACCATTCGGCAGAATTGTTTCGTGTTTTTTGATATATTTTTATTTCATATTTAATTTTTAATAATATATTTTTTGACTCTTGCTGTGATCAAGGATTCATAGTTTTATTAATATTTCAATTGTCATATTATTTTATTTTTAGTGGTTATAGGGTGGCCCCACGTAATCAAACCTTAAAAGGACATCGTCGCACCCGCATCTGTTGTATGTAAAATATTAATATTATACATAGGTACTCGTAACTCATTTAAAAATTAAAATATCATAAAAACCAAAGAGAGAACACAGACCATGTTGTTACTTAAAAGTTTGAAGATAGGTAAATCACTCTAATATAAAAATTGACAGCACCCTATTGAAACTAGTGAACGAAAATGTACTATGTCGTACATGTATAAGACGGAGACAATACACGCGGGTGTGACGTTTTCTTAAAGATCCACATTGTGCACACCTTTTTCCACTTAAATTCTAGATATTTTGAAGCACTTGCGTCTGTGGTTCATAGATGTCAGAAGAAACCAGTTTGACTGTAACTATTATAGTTGTCTAGAATAAAATAACAACTACTTGATTCAACTTTCAGTAAAATTGAAGTTAACAAAATAACAACCAAACGAATGCAGTATGATAGCAATGCTATAGTAATAGTAGCTGTGCATGCCACCGCACTGCAGCTAGGAAAAAAGATTTTCGTGCATTTCGTGCTCATATAATATTATTTCAGATACCTATACACCAATACATCATGATATATTATTTAAACCAAAAAAATATCATATCCATACAATAATAGTATACTATATAAATTATAGACGAACATAATATAAGCAATATAATACCTACACACATATACTTCTAAATAATGTGTACCTATAATACGATATGCCTCGCGCATAATATATCTGCAGTTTTCTGTTATTTTCATTTATATATAGGTACACACGTTTACCTATATACCTAAATATTAAACGACGACGAGATCCGCGGCCTCCTCCCGTGTAAATCACGTCGATCTCGCGTGCGTATAATATTGTACAATAATATATTACTATATACACGGCGTACATTTTGTTATACGGCTGAAGCGAGTGCCCTGCATGCGAGTGTGTTTCGACCGTGTCCGGTATAGGGTGTGGCGTGGTATACGACGTAGGTAACGGAATAATATTATATATAAATTGTGTATCGCGTCTCCCGTCACGTACCACGATAAATCAAATATATATATATATATATATACATATATATACACAGATTCGAGTGGGTTAATCAGATAGCGTATATTAACCGGGGACTCGTGTATATAATACATATTATGTGTATATATATATATTGTATATACTATATATATATATATATATATACACATATTTGTAGGTACTGTATAGGTAATAGGTATTGTATACACATAAATACACGCGCTTATATACGTGTACGTGAGCCGCAGTTGCGACGCGCTACACATAAGGTCAGATCCATTCGCATCGTTGTGCAATATAATATAATATGTATAAGTGCAGATGTCTAACGTCATCGGTATAAGAACGTGTTGTAGATCAGCGGACGGTCCTCATGAATCGTCCTGTACGTATGTATAGAATGGAGTTCTTGAAAAACAAAAATTAATAAGGACTATGCAACGTCGGTAATCACGATCTCGCACCAACCGAGAATAAAAATATCGGAAATAAAATCGAATTCCAGTACGTATTTACATTACTATAAGCGCGGAGAGGAATGAATACTACTTAGTGTTTTTTCAACAGCGGTAGGTACGTAGAAAATACCGTTACATCCACTGCGCATGATTTGCCTTACAACAATAATAATAAAATCCGCACAGTTTGGTTTTTCAGATTTCGAGTAGTACCTACGGCGATAAAGTATTGCTTTCACAATGATTTTTGTTTTTACTATTATTGTTTATTATTTTTGTCGTCTTTTTTTCTGCGGACGAATTTCTGGATTATTATTTATTACTCATGTTTAATAGTAGGTACATATATTGTATTAATATTTTTCTGAAATATAATTCATATTTTGAAAAAAAATATACATCCGTAAAATATATTCGATAAGGCTGTAAGGACTAATATGTTTATGAGTTACAACACAGAGGAAAATAATATTGCGTTACTTTTTAATTTTTTATAACTGACGTTGCACCTTATAATAATATATAATGCATAGCGTCGAGAGCGGCAAAAATATATTTATATTTTTTTTTGATTCTAAGACATCCCACGCAACCTGTCATGTTCATTGACTTCATATAACATCGACAGAAATAAGAGCAAACATTCAAAATATTTCAAAAAAAAAACAAAAAAAAACACTTATGCCTACACTTAAACCTACTGCAATAATAATTGTATTTTAAAAACATAGTATTTATATTTTATACATTATTTTCAAATATATTAAACTTTCGTCTTTATTCATAAAACCATATTATTCTGGAATACGTACTTGTATTTTGCATGCATACGTTTAAAATATATTTAAAATATACGTTTTGATGATTTTTAACACTTTTAAATGAACGCATATATACACCATAATATGCAGTTTTTGCGCATATATATTCATATGTAGAATTCCAAGACCTATATATATATAGGTCGCGAGAAAAGTTGAAATTCCGTGCATTTTCGATGTAATATATACATATATATATATATATATACACACACGAGTGTAAAGGGTTTCCATTTCAAAAAGTATACGATTGGTATGATAATATTGTATACGCCGATAATTTAAGCACTACATATTGGTATTCGCAGCGGATACCATATCCTTCCCTTTACAGGAAAACGGAACAGGTACAGGTGCTCCGTCGCGATCAGGGATGAAGACGTTAAATAGAATTGATAGGTGCGACGATATATTATATCCCATGACCGAGATTACGTTATACGCGGTCCATCTATCATGCATATCATTATTATATATAAAATAGGTATATTACATACTTGTACCTATATTATTATAATCGTTATGCTCGTATACGCACGTGTTACCTATATATGGGCTATACATAATAATAAATCGTACATATATTATATATAGACACTTTCACACCTCCTCTGCCGGACAAACTTTTTACACTGCTGCTTTTTATACATAAACGTGTATTAGAAATACTTATATTGGCATACAGCCGTCATACAAGCTAACTATAATAATATGTAAACCTACTCGGGAATGTTCATAAATGTATTCACGAAACAAGTTTTAATTGATACGAATATACGAGTATCGGAATGTATCACAATATTATATATTGCCATGCGTGCAATCTGTATACGTGTAATGTGCAAATTATAAATGTGTAAATATATAATTATTTTTGTAAATATTTTTATTCTAATAACTAATCCACGGCCTTAAGAGTTGTTAGTATTTACTTCAAAAACGAATAACCTGGGTACTTGTAATTTTCACAAGCAATTTTATGTTATCATTTTCTGTTCCTACACTATAAAAATGTTCAAAATGTTTTCAAACTTTTTGAGCTAGGCAATAATTGACTTTTTCGATTTATTTTATTTTTTTACTTTAAATGTCGATAAAAAAGAAATATTTACACCAGCTACAATAAAAACTGAAAATAAACCTGTAAAAAATAGTCACGATTTTCCCAAGTCCCATATATTAATTTTTCAGTAGCATGTTGACGCGTTTATTAATAACAATCAATAATATAATACAAAAACCAAATAAAAACCATTTGAATCGGTAACATACAAAACGTTTATTTATGTAGATCATAATAGAATTTGAAGTTTAACAATCTTATACCCGTGTGCACAGTCAATATATGTGTCTCATAAGGCATGTTAAACTATGTCACGTGACACACTAAATGACTATGCATAAATACATAATAATCTATGGGTAACTTTCAATTTCAACTTGCGTTCGGACGACTGTAACCCGAATCGGGTTAATAATATGATAACCGATTGAGAAGGGTCCATTTTTTTTTTGGATTGATACCTATATGAAGGGCAACAAAATAATCGTCGGACGAATCGCTTGGTCCTTTTCCACATCGTACGGCGTTTGGTTTTAACCGAGGTGGTTACCGGGTCTGTCACGTCACACCGGCGGATTATAGGCTCCTGCGGCAAACTCGCGTGCACTGCACGCTATACACCTCTGCGTGAGGTTTAGTTCATTCGTTTTCCCACTAGGTCGTCTCGATCGAAACTCGTGCCGCGACGTACTCTATGTCGGACGAAGTAAACCGCGCTGCGATGGTCGGCATCGAACTATAAAAGCGTCTCGGCGGATCCGTGAAATCGCCGGTTGATTTCTGCACGCGTCCACTTCGGCCGGCCGAACATGCAGCGGTGACGAGAAGGCGGCGTCTCTTGACTTCGGTGGCAATGGACGTCATTATTGCTGTGTTGGCCGACGAAATATTATAACTGAACTTTGGGCTGGCATAATTCGCTTCGATTATTCTGGTTTTTTTATTGCCATTAAACGGCAGACGGTGATTCGATAGATACCGGCCCGTGCATTGAGGCGGAACATGGTATTGGATGTATCACCCGCAAAAGCCATTTGTACTGCGATGTTTGGCATTGAACTGTATTCGCCTAGACCTCGCCAGTCACCGGGGCTTTCCAACACGATTTTACAGGTGGTTTAAAGCTCGTTGAAAACTCGGTGCATCGCGATCGATTTGGCGAACGGTGCAGAGGAAATGTGGACTTTGGACGGTGTATTCTGTACTGAAAGTGCAGCGATATTAGACAAGATCACAGATATATACTATACTAGCTGATCCCGCGCAATTCGTTGCCCGTAAAAAAATGAAAACTCTTAAAAAAATTGTGATTGTTCAACTACTTCTGGGTGTAACTCGCTGCAGTTTAATAGCCACCATGGTAGTCAATATGACTATACGTCGGATCACGGAAAACGCCGATGAGCGGCTGTAAGTGCAACTCGACCGCCTTGGTTGGCAATGTGCGAAAATTCGATTTGATGCATTAACCGATCTGCCCGAATGACAACCAATAAAATAATAAATACTAATTTCTACTAATTATTTCTCCTAAAGCTAATACAGCAACCATTTATAAACAAAAATTTCCATTGTCAATCTAAAAATCCCCGTTTGAGCACTTCCCCGGATTGGACCTACCGGGTATATAAATTGTGTATAGGTATAAATCATCCCGGGAACCACTCAAAAACACAAAAACAATTTCATCGAAATCAGTCCAGTCGTTTAGGGATGCATAAAGGATAGACAGACGGACAAACGTTCATTTTTATATGTATAATGTAATATTGTATATAGATTAATATATTATAAATTATAATATATAAAAAGAAAGTTCGTTATAAGTTTTAGAATATAATGAATTATTCGTATAGTGCTCAAGTTTTAACTATGATACAAAAATAATGTTATATTGTGACACGGAAATAAATAACTCTATAATATATATTTAAAATGATATAGTATACTATAATATAGCTGTTCATAAAAACAAGATTTTAAAAACATTTGTCTCGGAAATGTTTTAAATTTAAAAAAAATAATGTTTCAAGGAATTGTATTTAACTACATAGTTATGAAAGTTCAGTCTGTGAGCATTCTAAATTCCCGGTTTCTAAACGTATAATACAATCCATTAAGCTATAATTTCATATAGTATGAATATACAGTTAAAAAATAATTTGGTAGCTTTATATTTTGGTAAATATTGGCTTGTATGAATTTACTTTGAATAGAACCATTAAAAAAACTTAATAAGTAGGCAAACTTAAAGGAACAGTCGTAATTGTAGACGATACATTTATATTTTATTAGGTACCGCAACAGTCGTAATTACAACACGATTACTGTTAACGATATTATGTTTTGTGAGTGGATCCGATATAACTACAATGAAAAACATAAAAAGAGGAATGAACCGTTGTTTAAACGTAAGAAAATAATTTCTTCAAACAGTGTTTACTGAATTATAAATTATATTAGATATCTAATGAAGGATTTAATACTTCAATTAAAATACAAATTTTTGGAGGTTATAATTTTAATATTTGAGTGGTTACGTCCTTCCAGTCACGCCCAAATTGCGCCTATGATTGTTACATAATATTATTTTATAATTACGTTTTAAAATTTTTTTTTTGAAGGGAGATTACCACAATTACCAAATATATTATTATATTATATCAGTATTCCGCAAGACGATTCCGTCGCAGCGTTGAAGTTTTCTTGTGGTCGCCGTCGCCGGTCGGCAGTGCATCCACCATAAAATGATAATATGATGATTTGAATTATGTATTTTACATATTTACTCGCGTCTGTAACAACTATAGTATATACTATTATATTTAATACTATATTATATTATGATGATTATTATAATATTATACCATGCAGGATGCAGCTCACCGTGGTCTAATATGTAAGCGCGTGCACATATACACACACACACACACACACACACACACACACACACACACACACACACACACACACACACACACACACGCACAGAGTTATAAGGTAATGTGAATAATTAACATACGCTCATTACTCGGTAGGTAGGTACTAATATATATCCCATTGTTTGACAGATATGTCCCAACGAAATGACATTTCGAGTATTCTCTTTTAATGCTTCTCACAACATTCTTCTTATGATATTTTATTTTATAGAAGTATTATGATAATTTTTAATTTAATTTTAATTGGTGAACAATACACTCCCTTCCAAGCCCCATCGGTACCAACTATAGATCCAATTTTCTCAATTTTCTATCAAAAGCATTTCTTACATTTAAAATGCTAAGCATTGTGCTGATGACGGTAAATTAATTCATTTAAAAAAAAACACAAACCATTGAAAAAACAATACATTCATTCAGAATGCAATATTGAAAAACTATGATAATATCCTATATAATATATTATATAGAATGTAAGCAAACAATGATCGCGGTCAGCCAATACGAAGGCAACTGATATCTCGATATTCGAGACGGGTATACCAGAAAGTTTGCAAGCCGTTGGTGCGAGCAAGGGAACATCAGCTATTATGTGGGGTTGAGGGTAGTGGTAAACAAAAAGTTTTATAATAACATATATAATCTTTGAATTAAAAAAATAACAAACTTTCCCATGCGGAAAGTATAACCGTTTTAGATGATAATATATAATATAATATAACCAAGTATTAATATGAAACGGTCTCCAACTGCAGAAAATACAGACTATAGCTACTATTATTATTTATGGGCGTCAGTCGCATTTCCATAAGGTTTATTTACCGCTACGTACTGCATTGAAAACGTATTAGTTATTATATATTTTGATGATTGCAGTCGCTATAATATTAGGGGTACTATATGTGATCCGGTCCGACATCGCTCTTAAACGGAGGATCGCAACAAAAAAAT
Source organism: Nasonovia ribisnigri (assembly GCA_027563435.1). Lineage (NCBI taxonomy): Eukaryota > Metazoa > Arthropoda > Insecta > Hemiptera > Aphididae > Nasonovia > Nasonovia ribisnigri. Next base: position 249,426 of record JANEHU010005107.1, read on the forward strand.
AGACCGGGTATAGTATTCTGTGCGAATCGTCGCTATCAGATGACTTTCGGATTACAGGGCGCAGACGTGAAAATCGTGTACACTGTGCACACGCATGTGTGTATGTGTTAAGTGTCGACAGGATTAGGGGAAAAAGGCTATGTGAAATCCGGTATCGATAGAAAATAAAAAAATAACGCAATAAATACGGATTGTTTCGACGGGATAAAGTAAAAAAAAAAACGTAAAAAACACAGTGATATACTTACACGCGAATTTCCGAAACGGTTTTAAGCGATCTCTACAGACGTTTACGATGTGATCGCGAGGGGGAGGGGAGGTGGTAATGTCATATTCGCCCTTTTCAACGTTTCACTGTACACGACGGTTAATCCTATAACTGATCCGTTTCGAACGTGGAGATTTAATGAATTTATGCACAAAGAAATGGATTTGTACGTTTTTACGTTTACAGAAATAAATGTGTTATACATTTTAGAGATTTATCCGAGAATCCGGCCATTCGCTGTTTGTGATGAACCGGCTATTACATCTCAAGCTACGGCCAAGGTTATCGCAGTTGTGTGACAAATATTTTATGGGGAGATGTAAAATACGCGATTGTTGTTTTATTATCGCACATCGAAAAAACCATTTGAATGAGTTTTGTTTCCATTATAATAAGCCTGCTCGTATTAAAATACCATAATATATCGGTAATATATTATATTACTATGGCATGTTGTCTGTCATCAACAACGTGTTATAAACGCTCATTTTAAATCCTCTTGAGATTGTGTCCAGATCAATGTGCGACGGCGAGATGCTTGACTCGCGACTACCCAAAATTGGGAAATATATTTCAAAAGATGCGCTGCCGTTGGTTGAGATCAACTCTTATAATATTTGGGGAAACAAGCAGAACGTTTCGTAAGACCGGAAACGCTGAGGTTAGAAAATATAAAAACAACTAGTCCTACTTGATTTTCGTCACACTGCATCACTGCTGTTAATATAGTATATGTACTGGTGGTCGGTGGACGACGACAATGCGAAATCAGTGTGGTCTAATGATAATGCTGCCAAGATGGATGTGGATAAAAATTCTGGCAACAACCACATTTTATTCCAGACTGACTAATAAGTAGAGAATACACAAATGAAAACATATTATCGTGGTTACCCGGTCGCAAGTACCTACCTATACCGCTTATACAACGTGAATATTGAATATCGTCCAAATGGTTTATGTTACTTACCAACTGGTAACTGAGATAATATTATTTCTTTTGTTGTTCTGCAGTCTTCTCGAGCTGTTCCGACCATGTGGGCGTAACTATGAATTGGTTGTTAATTGTTAGTTGTTACAAGTGTAAAGCCATAAGGGTCTTGAAAAATCAGAGAAGCTAGAAACATAATCCTTGCTAATGCGACGGTGCGTCCGATTCTCACTATTTCGGTTGAAAAATATACTGCAGATCGCGTCGGAAATAATAAAATAAATTAGAAAACTTATCAAATATTTTTTTTTCATAAATACTAAATAACAACCTAATAAATAAATAAACAAATAAATAAAATAAAATATATAATATTTTATTTATAATATTTGGTGACGTTAATTAAGCTGAAATATGAAATTATCGTAATAAATCTATGTTGTAGTGATGGGATTGTTCGTTTCATTTGTGAAATCGTTCCAATTGGTGTAGGTACAGTTACAATAAAGTTACGATTCCAAAAAAACTCGTTACAGTTTTTTAGTTACGCAATAATACGTACTTGAATTCGACTCGTAACTCACGGCACGATCAACTATCAAGTGCACTCGTTTCTCTATTGGAACGAATACTGCACCGTGAATGCGTCGTGTGGACTAAAATAGTTACCAAATAATCGTAGTATGTTATTGGCGTATTAATCGTTGTATCATTGGGTCCATTAAAGAACTTTTCTACTTGTAAAGTGTTTGTACCGATAGAAAGTATATCACTGAACGGTGAAATGTACTCTTTTTCTTCATGTTGGGGACCATTTTGCACCCGTTACTTTGTACCGATACAACGATTGTATGTACTTGTACTGTGTTATGTACTTGTTATTTTATACTTGTTACTTGTTGCACCAATTTACTCGTTACTTTAGAACAAACACTTAAACTAGTAAAAATATAACGATCCATATTCACTACTATTTTGGTACGAAACACGGAAACAGGTACCACAAGTGTATGAAAGAACGAGACGTATTGTTCTTGACCTAAAGCAAGTAATGCACAGTTTATCATACACTTTGTACGCATTTTGGAGTAGGCGCGGACAGTGTTGTATATCATAAAAAATTATGTTGATCAAATAATTTTGGGTGACCTACGTCAGTGTTCTCTTCATAATATCGTAAAACCGACTTAAAATATACTATATTTCTTCTATCAATAACACCCAACCACCCATATTTAAGGCATTCCTTGAGCAATATTGGACCCTATATGTTACACACCACTGGGTGCAGCGTCACTTGAACTTTGCAAACATCTACTATCTAATCTGGAAATTTTATACCACCCACCGGTTTTTTGTATTTAAATATCAAACTAACGGCCGGTGGTAGCCCATGAAAAATTGACGCATAAGTTGAATACCAGAGAGCCGCACCACTACTCACTAGTGAACCAAAATATATTTTATAGTTGATAAGTTACTGTGTCAATTTGTATCGGGTGATAAGGATGTTTCTTCTGATATTAATTAGTTTTTAAAATGTATTTTTATTGAACAACTACACTTTTTGTACTTATACTTGTGTAATGTATAATATTCATAATTGTAATACAAATGTACAGCAGGAATAGCAGGGAACTATTTTTATACAATTGTGTAACTCAATATATGCTTAAGTTATTACTGTATTTTTTTTAGTATTTCAATTGAGCGTTATAAGTGTATATCATATGTTTAGTTATTGTATTCAGTTTATAGACTAGTAAATTACTACTACCTCCCAATACAGATACTAGGTAACAGAAGATTTGTTCTAAAACTTAATTTATAATAGTTGTATATTATAATAAATAATATCATATATTTTTTTCAACAGTCATACTATATTACTATAACATAAATTATTTTATGAGATATAATAAAATATAATGCAATGCAAGGGTTGTTCATATTTTAATTATTATTTAATATATACTTAAAAAAATTAAATAGATTTATATAGACTTAATACAGTTTAAAAACAATAATAATAAACTTAATTAAATTGTATAAGAAACTATGAAATTATTTACCTAAATAATGGCGTATTCATTTTATACATATAATAATATGAGGTAATAAAAAGTTACAAACATTTTTCCGTTTGTGAATGGTGAATCCACATTATTATGACAATAATTTGTTGACGACGATGACTATTATAATAATAAAATGGGCATATATATATATATTATATACAATATTATAATATAGTTACCGTTGTCAATAATACGAATATTGTAATATAATATAACATAACGTACGAGACACATATTTCATACAATCGGCGAAGATAATATGAAGGATATATATTTCTATATTATGACGTCTGGCCCGTGAAATAATAATATATGCGTATGTGCGTCGCAATTCCACGATGGTGAAATGTCACAGAAAAAAAAAATTGTGCACATCAGCGAATATCGTCATGGTATTATACGTATACCGTATGGCTCATACGGTATATAGGTACTTATATTATATGGTGCCACGTTGCAATAACGCAAGCACCACGTGTCCACACTGTATAATATACTATTACTAGGCCCTATAGTAAAATATAATAATAGTAATAAGTAATAACTAATATAACAACAACAAAAACAATATTATGATTTACGTTGTTATTATTATTATTATTATTATTATCGTGTTGTCGTTACAATAGTGTTATGTACATACGAAAGCCCATTAAGCGTGATGATATTATTGCACTCGGGAACGAGGCAGGCACATACCTACTCCCACTCGGTGGCGGCGCTAATTGTTTTTTAACAAGTGGCCGCAACCGATTTCACCCGCTCAAGTACCTAAATAACATTATAATAATATGTACCTGAGCGTAATTTAAAACGATATCACACGTCACAAATGATATTAATAATATGTATTATTAATGTACACAAGATTTGAGCGAATACGGCCGTCCGAATTTACAATAATAATAATAAGTACCCTTGACGAGCGCCGCGAGCATATACGTCGTATTTACGTAATACAACAATAATAGCGAAATAATATGATTGTATACAATTGTTTTTTATTATTAGTTATTATTATTGTATGTTATTGTAATATATTTTTTCGGCCGTTCAACTCATTAATCGCGTAAAACGTTGAAAACAGATTTACGCCGATTTTGCAACTTGCACGCGATCCGAATATTATTTGTACTACACGCGTATTATAGAGGTAGTAGCTGGTAAATTGTATAAGGTTAATTTTTCGCACAATACAAACAATGTCGGTAGAAAAAAAAAAATAAACAATAATCGTGCTTCATAAAATCGTTTAAACGCTCACAACACCGGGTGGAGGTGGTAACCTAACCTAATCTGCCAGTGTATCGCCATTCGCCGCGCTTCGCCTCCGCCTCGTCGGTGTAACTCGCGGCGCCAACTGCACTGCACTTTGGTAAGGCTGGCGTGCCTAAACACACACGCGTGGTGGCATACTGTCGCGATAATTTATTACTCACCGACTCGGCGGAACATTCATAAAACATATATAAACCGTACACATATTGCTCTATTATTCCAATGGAGAAACACGTGCGAGCATCATATTATTATTATCGTAATACAATTTGCAACAAACCACAAGACGTGGGAGAGGGGGTGCGATATGGGATGCGAACATTGTAGCGAGCCAGCTATCGCCTAGGCCCTATCGCTTGTTTTCACCGATGATTTTTTTTTATCTGATCAGTAATTATTTTAAAATACCGTTTTATCGGACTATTAACATTTATGATATTATTATTTAAGGAGAACCATTTATGTGTGTTTTTTTTTTGTTTGCCTTCATTCAAGAGACCATTCACGGCTTCTGGACTTACGATGAGTCATATAATGTGATAAATGTATTATTATGCTCATCCGACAGTGGTGTAGCTAAATTGCCTATTTAGAAGGCCGTCTTATCATAGGTAACATTTTACTACTTGGTACTTCAAAATATTATAAATAATAATTATATTATAATTTATAGCTACTTACATAATATACTAACAATAATAGTTTTCAAATTAAAAATATTAAACACTTAGTGTTTACTCGGGTTGTTATAAAAGACGAATAACAATTTTATTGTATTACATGTGTATGTTTTACTTTATTTAAAATGTCCATATTACGATGTTGTCAACTTTCCGGGAGATGTTATTTACAGTGCAGAAGTTTCATTGTATATTTTCATATACATTAGCGTATGTAATTTCGTGCAACACCATCGGGTCAAAAAAACAAAATAAAAATGATCCGTCTGGAATACCTATTGGCTATTTGCGAGGTAAAAATACAGCAGTCGTAATAATGGTGCATTCAGTGTCTTCACTGGACAATAATAATATTATTAAACTGTTGGATGCGTATAATCCTACAAACTAAATTTGAATAATAATTATTTTGTATTATTCGTCATCACTCACCACCACGTAGGCTAACCATGTTTTTTTCATCACATCCCTCCGTACCACCCAACCATCGTATATGGCAGTAGTTATATGTTATATATAGATCTCTTGGGTAAACATCTGTATAGGCACGCATATTATATATATATATTTATTTATAATACGCCCGTTGCAGGTGGTGGCGTATGCTCGCGTGAGGCGTACACACGGTGAACCAAAAATCTTTTTGTACTTTTTCCATTTATTACGTTTTCTATTTTCATCTGGGAATGTTTTTGCATTGTATTAATTTCCTTGGGGATTTTGTCCGAGTGGTTTTTTTTTCTCGCGTTTTATCTCGCTAACACAAATGCACCGCCGGCCGTCGGCTTACTTATAGACGTCCGGAGGATGTAAACTAGAGGGAGGTGAGTCACACGGGAGAGTGATTGTGGCAGGGAGTGAGGTTTTAAATGACGTGAGCGGATAAAAAATAATAACCGATAGATTTATGCCTTTTGACGTATGTTGAACGCGTACGCGTAATATTTCATAAAACGAGAAATTCAATACACGTTGGACGTATGTACTTATATGATTTTTTTTATCATTAAAATATGCGTAAAAAATACATCAACAGAACAACAACTATGTACTATATATATATAAATATAAACAAAACTTTTGAATATTATCTATTACTACCATATATTATACAAGGGTATGCCGTGTATATCAAATATTATATATTATACCACAATCACGAGAACTTTTTTACGCATTTAAAAATCAATCGGTTTTAAAAAATGTATTTACCTAAGTACTATATTTATAAATATTATGCAAAACACTGCGAATTTATATACGCCAAACCTCTATATGCATTAATATATAAATACGGGTGAATTATTACAGATACACATGTTTTTTTTATGAAAATCAGAGCTCGCCGTCATGATTGTTGAGAGATTATATTATTATTAACATTTTTAATGATAGTGAATTCGAATCGGGTACAGCACATCGATCATCGAACGCGATACATCAGGAGACCATGTTCCGATAATAAAATATATGGTATATACGTATATCCACCGGTACACATACCTATACACACACATACATGCACGTGCACAATCCTTTGAGGACGACCATTCGACCGAAACGTTATTATTACGTCGAGTATCATACATGTATAGAAATATATGTGAATTCAACGGGTAAACGATCGGACCATATACATTAAATAAAAAAAAATAATATATATGCAATATATTATACATCGAGCGATTTTAATATCTGTTAGTTCGTTGCAGCATTGTATGAGCTTGTCGATTTTAGATTCTGAGCACTGCAGCGAAGAATGTTTGGTTTTACAATGATGACCGTGTGTTTTTTTTGTGTTCGTCATCGCGTTTTGGAGCAGAAAATGTTTTCCAATCTTTAACATTTAAGGGTGATTCGGGTAGAAAATTTGTTTAAGCTGGTATTTTATTTTTAGTTGAGGCGAGAGGTAAAACAAAATAAAAAATCTGAGTCACCTTGCTGTTTGATTGTCCAAGTATACCTTGTCATTGAGTAAGTCACTATATAGTGGATGTGTTAAATTAAAAATTGTAATTCAACGATAAATCATAAATCGATTCTGAGTGATGATGATGTGTCAGTCTCTACTTCTAAGTATATTTTATAATTTATTTATGTAACTATTAGTTATTTATTTTAAATATGAAACTTCTAGTATTTTTCATCATAATTGTAAGAAAAGTTGGACAGTTATCGACAAAATAGATTTTGTATTTTAATTCAGAAATTAATAATTGTAGGGGCTTTAAATGTTCACAAAATATTTAAGTAAGCATTTTCTAGAAATAGATCATTTTAAAATTATTTTGGCTCTTAAATATATTCAATATTTTTTATGTTTTTAGTAAAAATAAATTCAACCTAATGAAACTAAGGAAATACTTCTAACACTACTAGTACAGTAGTACACTGTAATTATATAAATATAACATAACATGATCTATACAAAAAAAATAAATGTTGATGTTACCTGTCTCCTTTACTCAGAATTGTTTTTTTCATATACATTACTCATTGAATTCAAATTTAACACATTTTTTTATAGCAGTATTGGCTACCATCAATGACGAGGTACCTACACTCAAAATATCTTCTATCAAATTTCACTTTAAATTAAGACCATTTCTATTAATAAATCAATTAGAATACATTCCAGTTATGTCTCATCATAATTATAGAAAACTAACATTTTTTTGTTTGTATTGATCCTTAGAAAAGTTGTGCTTATAAAAGGGGAAAAGCAAGTATTCTGTGGCACTGAAGTTGCCATAATGTTAGGGGTGCTATAATTTAAGATATATGTATAAACATTTTTTTTTAAATTTGTTTGAGGTTCTATCTTAGGTATTTTAAATAATAGCATCCCTAGAAATTATTAATATATATTTTTTTACCCAAGTTGAATAAGGGTGCCCCGAGCAACCAATGATTAGTATAATTAAGTTACCATAGCAACTTCATTGATAATTTTAAATATATATTATATGATTCAATGTTTTTGTCTGTACAGCGGAGAAAATATCAAGTATCACGCTACTTTATAAATAGGGTTGCCATTGGTTACAGGAATAAAAGAGTCTTTTTTTAGCATAATACTGATCAATTGTACGGATATATAATATATTTCGTGTTGTTTACTCGCTATTTTTACTGAATGCGGTATTCAACTAACCATATCATGCGTAGGAAGTTTTCTTGTGATTTTAGTATTCTGGGTTTGATATATTAGGATTTATATTGGTCACAATTGTTTTACATGGGGTGACGTTAAAAGCTATTACCACGGTCGATCGATTTTAAATATTTCAACTTAACGGTAACCTGTGGTATCTATTGGTTGATAACATTAATTTACAAATTAGGGTGTATCGTTTCAAGTGGTTACGTAAATACGGGAGAAGTGGAATAGCACTTTTATTAATATTTCTGGATGGTTCCTTGTTAAATACCCAATTATATGTATATGTTTATTCGATTACTGCATCAATTATAAACTGCATCTATTCATTACAAAGAAAAATTTGTCACACTTGAAGATGTTTATTTACTTATTAACTATAATATATTATATTAGTATTATACAATAAATAATATTATTAAAATATAAACATTTCTAATATGTTACCTATATTTGAAAGCGTTATCAATAGGTATTATTGTATATAATTGGTTAACAGTTTTTTTAAAATTAATAAATTTTACACAATTCTGATAATTACCGAGTTAGCCTTTAGGTTAGTTAATATAAATATTATATATATTTTAATTTCTGTCTATACTAGCCCGGATTTCTTGAACATTTTACAACTATTATACTTTTGTCGCTGCATTTATAATGAATGAGTTTGGTTGATGCCTGTATTTCGTTTTGCGTAAGCCTGAGAGCATTATTAGATGTCAACCAAGAGATACAATTGTATTTTTGTTTTATGTTTCCTATATATGTAGTTCCAAATCGAGTTTTATTTCATTGTTTACAAGTTAATAAAAGCTATTCAGCTATAGTAGAACTATCAACCACCAAGACTTAAGTTTTGACTTATTCTGGTTTTAGAAAATAATTTATTATATTATATTGCTGATGAAGGAATTTTTATTTTTTAGTAAATTAATATATTATATTTTTAATACCTAGTGATAATATTCGTATGATATGTTTTCAAATCTTTTCAATTGATCGTTTCTAAAAATTACGCTCCAATTTATTTTATACGTTTAAAACACGAAATAATACGTACACTTGTTGCCGCTAACTATTATATACCCTCCTTAAAATATTCTCTCATCACCATACTTGGTAAGTTAAAATTATGTTTTTATAACAGAGTTTCATTGGCTCAACGTCAAAGTATAATGGCGTTCTTTGTGTATTTTATTAAGGTCATATCTTATATATTTAACTTTAACATATTTTATGTTATATTATATATTTATATGGCAAACGTAGGTAATCACAGTGTGTCATTCAAAGTCACAGTCACCGAGCCAAAGTAAAGATATAATTAAAATCCCTGTCGAGGTGAAGTGAACTTATTTGTACATTATACTATGTAATATTATTATTTATTGTAATACCATTCAAACGCCAGAGACTCACTAAATTCAAAACAACGTTACATGATGCCGCCATCGACTTTTAAATAATTTATTGTAAAGATAACGTAGAATTAAAAACGTATGTAGATTTATGCATGTTACATAATATAATATAACAGCTATATATAGTTATAGCTTCGTCCACGTGTCTAAAGCCCATTATAAATATCTGCCTGTGAAATAAAGTGTGCAGGCATATTATATATTATTATAAGTTATAACAATGACGTGCTGCTGTGTAGGGTTCGCAAACATAGAAATCTAGTCAAAGTTCTGTAATACAATTTACCATCGTATGCGGCCCTGTGAGTTCACAGCAATCCAAGTTTACGTTTCTTATTGTCACGACGACTACACCTACAGTTACATGCGTCAGTCATTACACAAATCTTACATGTATAGGGGTCTTGTAGCCGAGGTCATGCGACGGCCTGCGGCCGAGAGGTACAAATTATTTTGGTAACGAGGTAAACGCTTACAAAATTAATCGTGCGCTCGAATTGTATTTGCAGTATAGAATATTATATTACAATGACGCGATCCCTTTGAACGGGGTGAACCCAAACGGTGTTGTCCACCGAGATAATAGTGAATAACTTCCTTGTCGCGACGTCGCGGTTGTTCTTTACAGAAGTGAAAACTTTTGCAGACTTCTCTCGGGTCGTCTGCAAAATGAAAAAAATATAAGAATTATTTCAATCGGGCCGAACGCCGATGGTGTGCTATACAGTTGAGCGCATAATGTACCAACAAGCCTAATTCGAATTTGTCTAGTAATTTTCCAATGTCCGCTGTACTATATATACAAATATTATTATTCATATTATATAGTTTTGTATTGATTTCAGCGTTTTGACCGTGCGCGTGCGTACATGTAAGTGTGTGTATGCCCACTCGTACACAAACAATGCAAAACAATTTAATCGTCCAACTACTCGACCGTCGTGCTAACAACCGCAGCCGGCGAGTGCAATAAAAGTAGGATTTCGGCTCCCGTTTTTTTTTTTTCGAGCGCTTGACCTTTATGGAGATAAATCCAGATTTTCAAGTGTAATTCAAACGATGTGATTTAGCGATCAAAACGAGAGTTGAAAATATGATTTTTAGTCTAAACTGCTCCACACAAGCCATGTCTGACTGTATTGGTAGTAGGTACTATATGTATATTGACTATTGTATATGAATAATAAATAATATATTATTATCAATTCTGTATAGGTAATGTTTAAATTATAGGTAATAAACTCGATGTAGTGCTGCAGCAGTACGTCACAGTACGAAACCGGACAAACTTGTTCTACAAAATGTATTATAATAATTTCTATATAGATGGAATTAATCTACAACTCTAGTTTACAAATCATCTACTCATCCCCCGAAAATATCTACGAACTATCCGTCCCAAGCCATTTACACTTCTGCCATTGTTCGATTTCTATCAAATATAATTTAGTATCGTGTACTTTAATAATTATTGGTTACGATGGAAAGTTTGAATAATTTAGAGAAATTAAGATAATGAAAATATACGCGTTGGTTAAAATTTGCAGCGTATAAAGTTATTTATATTTTTCTAATGGAAGCTTTAAAAATTTATAGCTTGTAATCAATAATGAATAACCACTATATCTAGCAGCTATTATTTCCTTATTATTTAATATTATTTTTATCTTTGCGATATTAAAAATAGCTACATGATGGATTATAGTTTAAAAAATAAACAATAACCTAATAATAATATTAATAATACTTTTATATATTTAAAAAAAAATAAAAATGTTTTCTCACAATGGCCACGATGCCGGGGGGTTAAATCTTTAATAATGATAAAAAAAATAATCAGTATCAAAATTAAAAAAAATAATGTAAAATTTGCCACAAATCTAATTAGTATTTACAACATGATAATTATTATAGATCATATAAATAAATAGTTGTCAACATACCTAATAATTAACTTAGAAAATAATCAAAACAATTTAAATTATAACGATAAAATTGAACACTAAGACTTGATCACAGTTGTAGTAGAGATACATGTCCTAGCTATATTTGTCCAATCCATATATTGTATTATACCTACATATTATAACAATCATCAGCCAACCTTATGGTTAGGTCCATAACCTGAAATATTCAGTAAATTATCAAAGTGTATAAGAATTATTTGTGCGTACTGTTTTGTATTGTATTTATTTGATTAGTAAGAAGTAGAAGAAAATGTATAATTAAACTTTACGAACCTAACTTAACCTAGTCATGGATAGTAATAATATATAATATAATACATGCTATGTGTTTAGTAAATGATTTGTCAGTACTTTTGAAAGTCAACTATAATGTGTAGAAACTCTTACAAAACTTTTACTTTCTACAACAATAGTTTATGATTGTTGTAATAATATGAGCAATACATATATTATTATACTATACCTACAACATACCGTAGTAAAAACTCATCTAGTATTCTACTGCAATATCGTAGATATTGGGTTTTGGTTTATTTCCTTCCGTATTTTCTCCGCGCTAAGGGGAATCGCATTATATACATAGCATAATCGCAAGCGCACAGCCGACGATATATATTTACACGCGCTAAGAAGACGTTCGCTACGGGTCGTTGAGTCCCGCCGCCGCCGTTATACGGTGCGATTCCTCGGGGGACCTCGTTTTATTCCCTTTTTACCATTGCGCTCCACATATAAGTATTATATTATTATGTGTAGTCGGCGCGCGTTTCTCGCGGTTGCGGCGACCTGTATCCAATTAGAAGTAAAGATTCACCGCCGGCGAGTGATTATTCATTTCGCAAACTCCATCTATACGCATATATATTATATATATTATGTATATATTATATATATAATATATATATATATATACACCTATACTCTACACCGCAACAACACAGTTCACCCTGAATAAGGTGGCGCATCGCGTTGTTTCTCACTTGTGGATTTGTTATATAATATACGTTGTATGAAGTGTGCGTGTGCGCGCGCACACACTGGTATGCGTTCATATAATAGCTGTCCCCGGGGTGTGTATGGTAACTGGCGAGGGTATGAAATCGGGAAGCAAATATTATACTTGAGGGCGTGCAATATAAGTCAGCGTGTGGACCGCTGATCGTTTTTCTATATAAAAAATACACTTTATATATACTTACGATATATTTACGCGTTTCTCCATGCACCCTGCACCCTGCACCTCACTATCGCTCAAGAACAAAAAAATAATAAAAAAGGCGTTCGCTCACTGGCAGTTGGGTGGTCTGAGAGTTAAACGACCGTCGTACCAGAGATTAGATGCTGCGCTACAGTATCTATATGTGTATAATAATATATAACATTTGGAGCACCGAGTGAAGGGTTTAGTTTGAGATATAGACAAAAAAAAAATTCAACTTAATGTACAAAATAATAATATGTACAATGTACATACGTTATAGGTACCGACAGCAACAAAGAGCGAAGATGTACTACACGTGATTCTGTATGACTATATGCACCGAATAAATCAATATTACTGTGGCAACAAAAATATTTTTTATGTAAAAACTCGTCGAGTGGCTTTGAAAAAAAAAATTATAATTATAATTTAATATAATGATGATTTTCCAGCAACAATTTACAACAAAGTGTCACTTAACATTATTATTATTTCAGTGATTGACTCCAGAAACGAGCAACTGCATTGGGCAGCATCAGCTGTATAGGTTCTCCGACATTGATACTGCCCGTAAGTTTTTTTTTGTTCATTTCCATGTTAAACGTAAAAAATAATTTTAAGCCTCATAAAAATATCGACCAATATATAAATTATTTTTATCACCTACAGTTAGGTTTTATGTAAGTTCATTATATAGTATCCGACGTGTGTGGTTAATTAATTTTACGCTGTTGTAAAATGTACAAAAATTCATTGTTTCTTCCAACCCTTTGGCATTTTTCATTTTTAAAAATGACCCGCTATATATAATATTTGACATAAAATAATATTGGAACTGCTCCCTCAAACGACACCTAATAATATAATATGTATAGTATATACATCGTTTTATAAATTATACCTACATTATATTATTACATTTACCAATTCTCGGAAACTGGGAGGTCAAAGTTCATTAGAAGGTGCGATAGGATAATTTTTGAAAATGTATAATTGACTGGTTATTCGTCCAGTTGTTCAGTATATCATTTTCACAAAAATTAATTTCAACGCAGCAAATGAACTACCGCTATATCAAACTTTTTTTATAACGGAATTACCAATATACATTAAAATACACACATTTAAATTTCATACATGTACTTGACAACTTCAAAGCACATAGTATTTAATATTATTTCATATACCTACGTATAATACATATACAGGTTAGTACCTATATTATATTATTACCTATTCATCACATACTGATTAGATGACTGCTAATACGTCGCATTATGGAAATGTAAAATTTAACACAAATACAAATATTTAAATTTGAAACGTGTCTCATAATACACATCGATTGGTGTGTATAACTTACTTTTTTTCAAATTTATAGATATACGTGAAATATTCGTCCATTAATTATCTAAGTGTCGTTTTGCCGGTGTGGCGGGTATAGATATAGGGTGCAGGTCGAGAAGAAGAGAATAGTCGACATTGCACATTGCAGATAGCGTGGAAGATACAGATAGGCGGTACATCTTAAGAGGGCAAATATTATTATTTTATCCTGTCGCCGTGCTCGTACGTTGTTATTTCAGAGTTAAAATCGGTGCACAGCGGTGTGTTTCAGCTTATACCTATACAGGTGTCTCGTTGTATCGTACGAAACGGACCTGCAGCTCTACAAATATCGCGCACAACAATATTGTATAGGTGCCTCTGCACGCGGCCCGATGCTGAATAAAATTGAGACGGCGTCTAAACACAGCTGGCGCTTACGATCATAATATTGTAATAGTTGTATAATTAACTGCGGTGAATAACTTGGAAATTGTAATAATTTATAGTAGCGTTTCGAGTCGTACGAGCTAAATAAATAACAAGCTGCCAATATCTTCAAGCGCTTTGTCAAGTGTACACACACATATTACACATTAGGTACTCATATATATATATATGTGTGTGTAATATGTATACTGTACATATTCTCTCGTCGTAAGTGTATAATTATTCAACAATATAATATAATAATGTTATGCGTTGTTATCAACGCGAGAAGAACGATACAAATGTTTTTAACAAAGCCGTTTCTCGGTTAGAAGTGTGTTGCGCGCTGGTATATTATTATATTGATTATTATTAGTCAAAGTTATTTCCGATTTCCCTTGTGATATTTGCGGTTTTCCAAAAAGTTATAAAGACTTCAGTATTCAGTCGGAACTTTTTCGTTTCGTTTTAATCCGTGGGCGATGATGACGACGGGAAGCGACCGTACTATATTATTGTATTCGTGATTGGATATCGCATAGTAATAATAATAATAATAATAATAATAATATAATCTTCACACGAAAAATGCGGTATACGATCGAATAAATACATTTCCCAGTGACGTGATTCTGACCTCTTTCGACGAAGACGTATTATGCCGAACACAATGTCATATTAAGGTAGGTATATCGATGTTTTTATTTGATACATCGGTAGTCGGTGGATATATTGAAGATATTGCTTGATATAATTTATTATACCTACTACGAACGTTTTATTTTATCGAACGATCAAATTATATATATTTTAAAAACGCTTGTAACCCCGTATTGAATATTTTGTGATTGCAAAAAAAAATTCGTTTGATATTTTATTATATAATATTATAATATATAAAATGGACAACATTATCACAGTAATATTGTTCGGTTGAAACCGTAATACAATAACACAATATATTACGTTCGCCATAGAAAAACACTGGTTATTAAATAGGTGGTTGGATACATTATGGTAATTTAATTTCCATTACTCTTGTGCACATACCAAATCGTGTTTACTAAAGGGGGGATTTTTTTTTTCCGCTCCACAACAATTTCTATTAGGTTGACATATTTAAATATTTTTGTTTGCATTTTACGTGGCCATTATTTTATTAATTATTATTACTGGCTCGACAGAGTTGATTACGATTCGAAGTATTCACGGAATATTGTGTGGACTCGTGCGTTATATTTAACATTATTATTATTATTATTACTTTTACCATACGTGGAATGATACCATACACAAACAGCTATCAATAGCGCATTTTAACAAATATTTCCAAGAACGTTTATTTACATGAACTACTCAGAAGCGGTGTGTAAAGAGAGTCGTCCCACGCGATACATTTTTGATATTTTAATATAATATGAAGACACGCGTATTGTTTGGCTTCGATTTTTTACGAAGTTTATTTTCCGTACGTTAAAATTAATGTTGACGGTTATTACCGTTTAAAGAATATAATCCATTGCGGCAGTCACTACGGTGTATCCTAACAGGAGCAGTGACTCTTGACAGCAGATAATATGACATTCCGTATGAATATTATAATATTTTCAACCTGAGAGATAATATGAGAACAAAGCTGAGACAACTGAGAGCGAACAATTCTACGATTTAATCATTTTAAAACTTTTAAACTTACAAGTAATGATCATTTTGGTAGACAAACCACAAACGGCTACGTTAAATATCAAATATTAGCATTATTACTGGTGTGAATAGTTTTATGCGGCTTATATAGAAGAAATATGCGATGGATATTGTTTTACTTTAAGAAAATCTCTGTAGGGTTTCATAATGAAAACGAATCCAAATTCCATTGGAACGCGATCGATGTCATATAGGAATCCCATTAAAATATATAGAATAATACGGAATAATATACAAACTTCCGAAGTATCTATGCCCTGCAGGAGGGCATGATTTTTAGACTTGGTCGTAGAGTAGGTTATAATGTCATTTTACCGGATATTTGTATAGCGTGTATTTGTTTTTATAGCTGTAGGGATTAATATGTAAATTCGCGATATAATGTATTTAAATTTATTCTAAAAAATTGTGTAGTATTGTTGTCTAAGCAAACCACCGCGGTATAGTATGTAACGGTTTATATTCGTAGGTACCTATACTCTAGAAATAAAAACTTCGTGAAATGTCACATTTTGTAGTACGCGACTGATATGAACTAAAATAAAGTTTCATGTCATGATGATATTCAAACAAAACCAATAATTTTCTTGTTCCGTATGAGAATTTATACGATGCCTATGTATTGACTTTCCGTATGAGTACAGTACTACTATTAGATACACTGATATCCATGTAGATTTTGAAATTCAATTTAAATTATAACCTACCTACGCGTTATCATGTACTTATTTATAATGAGTTTTTTTTTAATATTCGATCAACTCTATCACAGCTTTCAGAATTCAGAACAACTTATTTATAATCTATGTTGTCATTATGATGGAACCCATTCACGACCATTCACGCGCAATAAAATTAATTAATTGTAGATATGTATTTTATTACAACATCTCGAAATTATTATTCCGTTGTATGGGAATGTTTTTTTTATTTTTGATCCAACTAGTGTAGCTAGTAGTGACAACATTTAAAACCCTGTCGCAAATATAGTGAAAACAATAAACATAATATGTATTATGAGTATAATATAATATCACACATCTAATACATATACCTAATGGATTTCTAGGGCTGGCGCAATATTGCATCAGGTAAACACCGGTCACCACGCCACTGGCTGCCAATTGTGCCATACCTATGTAATTAATAATAGTTTGTACGTTATAGTTATTATTTCATTGCGTTTAAAAGATTTTAGTTGGAAAAATGCATGATAAATAAACTTCTCAGATGAATAATTCTCTCAAACGTCGTTGGTGGTACAAAATATGGTTGGTTAAAGGAGTAATATAGGTACATAATGTATACCCCTAATGCAAAAGAGTTTATGAAATATTTGTCCAGCAGCATTCTTATATAATATGTAATATTTAATTCTGCGTGTAATATTCTTCGTTTTTTTTTAAAAGTATGTTTTTATTTTTAATATTCCTCACTCTGGCGCGGCGCTGGAAGTCAAACTTTATAGGGACAGGTACACGACAAAATAATAAGTGCTGCATAATGTAATATAAGCCTACCGGTTACGCGCGTCCTTAATTTGTATTTCATGCTTATGAAACCTATCAATCCAAGGATCGTTATACTTAAGTAAAATCTGTTAAATTTTTCAATTATATCGTCAAACTGTATATGAGTAAAATGTGCCACCAGTCACCACCGATATGGGAGTTTCTATTAGTCTTTCAATATCGTATAGGATATAGTCATAGCCAGACACACAGATAGTATAATATCACAGGGTCAATTTTTCTAGTATCTCATAATATTATGATATATTTTTAATGCACTTCAATAATAATATTACGGTAATGTGGCCTTATGAATAGAAAATTAACAAAACCACTTTCGCGGGTGCATTGTTCCGGTATAGATAAGTCATATTTTTTTTTTAACTGTCCTTGGCATCTATGACCTTTGGACGTACTTTTGATTTTAGAATAATTAGTTTACGGTTACTAGATACTACATTGTTATTAGTATTTACATAAATTAAGTGATAAAGCATATGATAAACATTATATTGATGAAATAATAATTTTGATTCTTGAACGGTTAGATAGTTTAGGGTAGTTTGAGGACGCTTCTGGTGGAGAGATTCTGAAATGTGGCAGAAGATTGACCATTTCCAATCCAAATTCCAACAACTATGACTGTTGAAGAACATCATAGTATAATCAAAAATAAGTATATTACTTTAAGACGAAATTTGTTCAACTAATTCTTTAGCAAAATAATATTTTAATTTGAAATCGCACTCGAATTTGATCATTAAATCATATTTTATAATAGCTGGTAGCTTCTTTACTTCAAATAACTGTTATGACTACCTCGAGTTTTCTCCAAAGTTGGTTCTCCATATCACTTAAGTGGTGTAGTGATCCCTTCTGAGACATGGTGTGCTGTCTCACGTTTGGAAAGATAGGATATAGGTTGATTGAAGAAGAACAGTGGATTTTTGAATGCAAAATATGTATTTATTTAATAATTATACAATTTGTGGACAGAGTGTAGAAGAACTCTATCCAAGAAATTAGCTACGTCAATGCTTTGATTTGGACTTTTTAGTACAAGCGACGATATCAGGGCACGGCTCAAAAACTTTTGTACATTAGCCTTAAAGAATAGGTACTAGCAATGCATTTGGAAGGTCGGGGCTTGGCCCTATGACTGAAATAAGTTATACAAGCTGGGATGTCAGATTAATTTGAATTATATAGTGTAATGGGACTCGTATTTGTATTATGTCTCGCCTAGATGCACGGTAATGACAAACTATAGATAGAGGTGGATATAAAAGGAGGTATTGCTGTACAGTAGGTATCCTTAGACTTGTTACTAACAGTAAATATGATAATTCTAAGAATGTATGAGCATACATGACAAGAATATGTTGCTTTCGGCAACTCAGCATGATCTTGGCATATTGCGTTTCTCATTAAATTGTACTAGGTTGTTTCTAGGAATCGACGAGCAAGGTGGTTGCCCTGAATATGTTTGGTAATATAAAATTCAAATGTAAGTAAAAAAATAAAATTTATATTGTGAAATAAGATGTAAAGTATATTAAGATGTACAAATAATTTAAAATTTTAAAACACTCATAACACGCTTTAAAATATTAAAATATAATAAAAAGCACAATATGATATTGCCTGGATAATAATTATACCTTTACATTTTATAAGAGTTCAATTCACTCTAATTTTTAAACTAACTGAGCTACATGTGTTCAGCTGAACGTACAATTTGCTATGTTACGCACTTGTAAAACAGAGACATCAAATATCGGTGTAATGTCATCTTAATAAGTTTAAAGTAAAACGACTCAGTCGTACAAATGGTGAACTTACCAAGAATTCTCTCACTCGACTCCGTAGCCGAACCTATAGCTATACGCCTATACATTGCGATATCATCAAAAAAATAAAATACTGTACAACTGAACTATATAGCCAGAGTAGATACGTATGCAAAATGCAAATAATTAAAATATAATATATTTTTTTGACTTTTGTCATTAGAATTATGTTTACTGTTAATCTAATGTAATATCAAAGTGTAATTATTTTATTTTTTTTTGATGCAACTATTTTTTACTGTTGTATTAAAAATGATTTATTGCCTATAGTCCATTCATTTGACTTGGATATCCTTAGATATCCATGACCCGTGTACGGAATTTGCAGGTTTTGTTTCAAGTCGTAAAAACTATATTAAGTTTTTTTATCGGTCCTGCGTTTCCACGATAACAGCGATTAAGCGTGTTACGCACAGAAACCAACTTACTTCGCTGTCCGTCACGAGTGAAGGGTTTTTTTCGGAGTTCAATTTAATCATATTTACTTAAAGACAGCACGTGGCACAAACAATATATCTATATTTTTTTTTTATTAATTTGAAGAGGGAAGGTTGCAAACATAAATGGTCGGTTGTCATCGATATAATTCTGCTCTAAAGAGCGTGTATTGCAGTATTGTTAAATGGATCGAAACAGACCTGCAAGTTTCAGTCTGCACGGAAATGCGACGTAGGTATTATTTTTAAAAATAATATGCGCGCGCTGTCGAGTAGATTTTCCGGAATGACTGTTTTTGGGTTCGAAAAGCTAGTGGTGGGTCTTCCTACACGGGTTATATAATAGTTACGGCTAAAGTTTGTTTGGAAATTTCCGGTTTTCGAATACATTCGGCCACCGGGTCAAAATCGTGTTTTTGGTCACGGCCGCAGCAGTAGGATATAGAACTTACTATAGAAGAGCTTATGAATTTACTCAGATTAAATCTTCTATATCATTGCAGTCTCACAGGTAAACCTATGCCAATGATCTGTTCATGCAAAATAAAACGTTTGGTGTGAAATATTGTATACGTTTTTATTTTATAGGTACGACAAAAAAACAATACGTGTTTCGTTAGGTGCAAGAGATTATATAGTTTCTTATGTGCTAAACTCTATCGATATTGGTACAAAATTAACTATAATTAAAATTATATTTTTGGAATGTACCTGATATAATAGTTGGATAGCTACCTAAAAACTGTTATTCATTTTTCGTCATTACTTATTATTAATCCCACGCGTGTTGTATATTACGGCTTAGTAACGGCAATTATTTTACAAATATCGTACTACAATAATTATTAACGTCATAAACTCGAGTGTTTTGAATAATAATTTTGTCATTAACTAATTTGACTGGCTTTTAAATATAAGTTTTCAGTTTTCCATTTTTTAATTTTCAATTTTTGTTTCGTGCTTCAGACGTTTTTGATGTAATTTCTTATTTCAATATTATTTATTTTCCCTACATTATTTAAAACCACACAAAAGAATGTATTATTCTCATATTAAAATGAAAATAATCAAATTATGTTATTATGGCGTATATTACCCTGTATTATAGATAAGGCATTGGATGATCTTTTATTATGAACCATTCGATTGTAAATTACATTTCGTTGCGTTTTATGTGTTTCTGATTTTTTTTTAGAAATTTTATATTTTGTATGTTTAATATATTTTCTATGGTCTGTCTATTTACTATTTAGTTACATCATAAATCAAATTTTTAATTTTATATCAAAAGTTCAGTTTTATTATAATTATTATTTTCCTTAAAATCATTAATTTTGTTTTATTCGAATATTTCTTGGTTAGTTTATAATTTTACTAATATTGTTATTAACTATATTCATTTAATATAATAACAACTTTTTGGGATTTCATTAAAAATATATTTAAAAAAAAATTATTTTGTGAAAATGGACGAATTAATAAAAATTAAGTTAAATGTTGATATTTTTCATTTAATAAGAAAAATGTCACAAATTTTATCTGAAAAACGACGTCTAAATAACGTACTTAAAAGCTCTTATTAAAATCCATTTCTATGATATTTTCAATTGTTTGGAGTAACGGCCACTCCACCTAAATAAAAAAGTATACATTTGTTAACACAGATAAATCCAAATAGATATGTATATTTTCGGTTTGAACTTACAATTCATAACTACTCGAATTATTATTCAGTATTAACTTTCACTTATATATTTTTATTATATTTATCATTTAAATCTAATACCTATATTCTACAATTTATTAATCTAAAATGTTATTAAGCTGATATTAAACGAAAACAATAAATCTGTTTGAGTTCAATAATTATGCGAAATATTTGTGTCAGGGTTTGCTATTTCAATGATAACTTTTATATAGATGGTTGGTGGGCAAAGGATTGTTTGTAGTTCCTTTAAGCTTTACTTGCTTTTTTACGTATAACCGAGTAGTTAAGTCTCATCTATCGTAATAACTATAATAAATTAATAAACTAAAAGTATTTTATATAATACTTTTTTTTTATTTAACAGTAATTATTATTGTTCGAAATTGTCTTACTGTTAGTTGGTGCATCACTGTTTGGCTTTCTAAAGAAACTACTGAATCTGTTTGCCACGACTTTTCCTCCAGCTAGTCCGTATATAACTGGTTTGGGTGCCATATTTATGGCTTTTCTAAATAATCTCGATGCATTACTTTCACTTTCTGCGGAAAAAAACATACTATTCAATTTCAAACGTATAAATAGGCACCTGGATATATTATATTTGTTTCGTTTTTCCTTGTAACGCAATTTCAGATTAAACTACTTTTGTGGTAATGTTATTACTGTTCACCAATCATCACCGAATTTATAAGATTTGACACAATTTAAATGTTTCATATGTTTCATATGTTATGGTTATATTATTACTTACCGGGCGAACTAGGAGCTTTCGTCATTTGATCAGCTTCTTTTTGGATATCTAAATTGACACTTTCCATTTGGTCATTTGCTTTTCTTAAGCCGACTTTATATACAGCCATTAACGCGTTGGATACTGATTTGGGAACGACAGAACTTAAAATACTAGTTTCCTGATCTATTCGTGTTAAAATATTTAAATTAATTTAATGACAAATTTGTATTTTAAATGCGTGGTGTAAAGTTATATGAACTTATATTATATTATCAATTTAGTTGTTTTTGTTTTATAAGCTGATGAATACATAATATTTTTAATTTTATTTCCAATTTTGGTATAGAATAAATAGGTAGTTTAAATGTTGTTTTCGTCAGATTTGAAAGAAAGATAAACAGAATTACGTAGACTTCATGGAAACTATCTTACCATTATTTTTATTCATTTCATCTACGATCTCGTTTTTAAGTTGACTGAAGTCTACACCAATGTAGCTTTTCATTTTTTCATCTGCACACTCTTTCATTTTAAATAACTTTTTAAATAATTCAATATTTTGTAATACATCAGACATAGTTAACTTGTTTTGAGCAGGATCACCTCCCTTAGCTAAAATCAACAATTATGCAATAATTATAATATAATGTATATAGTTACATATTGCGTAGTATTGTAGGAAGTGTCGTTATAAACTACATTGCAACAACAAAATCATACAAACATCTATATAAGTATATAATGCTATAAAATAATTATTGATGCATTAAAAAATTACTAAATATGTTCTAAAATGTTGTATTTTATATTAGTAGCAACTTCATTAAACCTTCGACCTAACAAGAAAAATTTGTCTCAACTATGGTAACCTAGGTATAATAAATCATTAAACATCTACTATTTTTAATTTAATAATTCATTTATCATTTATCTAGGTGATTAGGTACCTACCCATTTATTTATTTAAATTAATCGAGTGTGTTAATTATGGTTAATTTTACAGTTTTTCCTCCAATTGTATTTATTATTAATTAACAATTATCATTTATTTTGTTTTTATAAAATTATTTTATCAAAAAAACCCAAATTATTATTATTAGAAAATAATTGTATCGATAAATCATTATTTAATTCAAAAGTATCGGTGCACCGTAACTCCGCATACAAGGTTTTTTTTCGACACCTTAACTCCGCATACAAGATTTTTTATTAACACCCTAACTCCGCACACAGTATAAATATATTATATACATATAATAGGTATTTACCATTGTATTCATTTATTTATTTTAAATACAAATAATATTAATAATAAAATGCTAATACCGGAAACGGGTTAAACAGCCTAATCTAAACATTCATATAAATTATTATATATAAGATCAATCTAAATAGTATAAAAATAATAATAATAAAGATGATTTACAATAAACGTTGCCGTCGTCGGTAAAATTAAATATAAAATATCAAATGTAAATTAAAATTAAATTGCATTAAATGAAGCTAAACTCTTTACAAAATTATACTTATCAATTTGGTTGTCGTTGTATAATTCTATTTTTTTATTTATGAATATTGTATATTATTTTTTTGTTGTGTTCTAATTATCCCTTTCATTATTATTGGCAGAATTTATTCGTATATAAGAAATAAGAATCCGTCTGCATGGCTAATAAATTTTTAAATAAATATATTGGTTATGACCTATAATATGTTATCAATTTTATATTATATCAGTTTTATGGCATGTGGACTTTTGGTGTTTAAAATATTTTTAGAATGCGGAGCTACGGTGCGTCCAAAAGTATGTGTACGATAAATGCACTCATATTTTAAAACTAGAAAAATAAGCACTTATCAGTGAAACAATTCCAAATAAATAGTTTAATATGAACTATTTATATATTTGTATATCACTTGTCTATGTTTTTGCCTATTTTATAAAGATATATGCTTCTCATTTGAGTCCTTAGTACTAGTAAATAGTAATCAAACTCTATGAAGTGCAAGTGTTATTAATTGATTATGTTATATTTAATGTAATAGTATAGTAGACGAGTGTACGTAATTGATATTTAGTTATGTACTATAGGAAATAATAAATATATTGACTTTAAATATTATTACGACCTACCATTTTTAATTTTCCTTAGTTCAGCGACAAGGTTATCTATTACATTGACTTCTTGACCACCTAAGAATTTTAACATTTCAACTCTAACATTTGAATGATCATCGAGTGGAAATAATTTCGCCATCATTTCGTTATTATTGAGTACATCAATTATTCTTTCAGTATTCAACCCTGGTACGGAAACGTTGTTTTTTCCTGAAAATAAACGTACAAAAGCTTATATTATATAAAGTATTACGAACTTGTGTACATCGTTGTACTTAAATATTTTAAACGCTAACTTTTGAAATATTGTTATTCGTTTGATAAGTTGCATGTTTTGTCCTGTTTCAATTTAGCTGTAAGTTGTAACAAATAATCAATAATAATTGTAAAGTTGTATCTTCAAATCATGTTTATCATGTTTGCGAACCTAATGTTTAGTATAAATATCTAGTTAGAAATTCCGATTTCGTTGTAATTGTTGAACCGTTTAAAGACTCCTTCTGGTTCTGGTTTTAAACAGATTCATTGAGAAATTATCTTGAGAGGTGTTTTGTGATCCAAAAATCAATCGAATTGAAATCATTCGATCCGTGATACGAATGTAATTGAAAACTTCACGATGGTTGTACTTCTGACAGAATAAAATAATTACAGCAGACAGTTCAATTTTCCACCATAAGTCTTCATACAAGTTCTTCCATTTTTAAACACGTTTGGAATTGCACAGTGTACATTGCTATACTTGATAACGTCTTCTTCGTAGCTAGCCAATATTTGCTACTGAATTTCGGTTCAAGACGTATTTTGGATTAAAAACTTCAGTCAGCGATCAATACTTTCTGACGTACTTGTAACAAATTCAACCATATTGACAAAAAGAGAGCAATAACTCGCTATACTTGTCTGCTGGGATGCATTGCGTTTAATTTTAATACTATGTAATTTTAAAGACAAGTACGAAACAACGAACAATAATATTATTCGTCAGAAATCATTTCAAAAATTATTATATTATGCTGTTGTGAATGTTAAGTGATGTTAATTTTGTCGTATTAGTTATGTAGAATATAACGTTTATCTTCACTAATATCGTAGTTTGAATATGTATAGATGACAATGGCTTGATTTTTATTAAAACTACTGTCTAATGTTTATCTAAATCTAGTACCTAAATAGTATTTATCCATTTAATTAATACTTGTGTTTCGTTTTGTAAGAAGACCTAGGTTTAAACTTTAAAGTTTAAAATATAAGCGCTTTGTGTATTCTGTTAAAAATATATTTGTAACATTTCTTACCTATTTCCGGAATCATATTTTCTTTTTTCACAACCTAATAATTAATAAATAATTAATCATTTATTTACTTAATACGATTGAATTAATTTGGGTATAATTTAGACAAACTCATTACATACAGTAAGCTATATATACTTACAAGCATAACATAAGTTACTAAACACATGAATTTCAAAGCGTCCATTGATAAACCTAAGAATAAAAGCTTATATTTATTATACTCCAATTAAAAATGAACTCAATTTCGTATTTTCTTTTCAGAAGGAATACAATTAATAATTAATTAAAATGTATGAACATTTTTAAGTTTTTAATACAATCACTATGAATATTATGAATAGTATGTGTTCAAAATGTTGTAAAATTACCAGTTTAATTAGAATAAAAATATTTTGAAATTACTTTACTGGCATAGCTTTAACTTTCATACTGGTTTTTTATTTTTAATGAATTATTACAAATTATATGATACTGTACATCATATATATTGTGGACGTTTTTAGTATTCATATATGATACGAACAATTCAACGGTTTAATATACTTTGTGGCAATAGCAATAGTAATATTATAGACATAAAATATTTCGAATGTTAATTTATATTGACAAACTTTACACATTGATATTAAGTTAACTGCAGTCAAGGGTGATACCTATGCCGATCGCGCGTTGTCACATTAATATGACAACAATAATATTATTATTATTATCATTGCCTGAGCCTTCTGCTATTGTAAATGGTTTGTATCGATCCAAAAATGTTTTCTCAAAACCAGCCTTTAAATCAGGGCTTGAAACCGATTAAAATAATTTCGGTTTCGGTTTCGATTTTGAATACTGGTTTTGAAAATATTGGGTTTAGGTTTCGATTTTGAATACCGGTTTTGAAAATATTCGATTTCGGTTTCAATTTTCAATACCGGTATTAAGAAATGTTGGTTTTGTTTTCGATTTTGAATACCGGTTTTGAAAATTTTCGATTTTGTATACCGGTATTGAGAAATTTCGGTTTCGATTTTAATTTTTTTTTATTTAAATTTTAAGTCAATTTTCAATCAGTTTTAATTTATTAAAATGTTGATATTGATTTCGGTATTGAAATCAATTTCACGCCCTACTTTTTGACTAAAATTTGTTAAACAATAAAAGCTTCTTGACTAAATACTGTAGTCATTAGTCATTACTAATAATAATATTAAGTATGTACTTAATAATGACTAATCATAATGAGTAATATAGTATGGTTAGGTTAGGTTACTATGCCATCTATGGACTAGGGTATCTAAATATTAGTACAGAATATTGTCTTAAGTCTTAATCTTTAATTAATGGTTGCATCAATACAGCCAAATAATAGTTTTTTATTAAATTCAGTATTACATTTTTTTAGGATATATGTAAGTTTTAACAAATTATTAAAATTATACACTATTGTCTATTATCATATAATTATATCAGTATCTACCTATTAATTTTATTTTATGAGTTTTTAGTGAAAATTTAAATAATAATAATTAATTAAAATGTTACTTAAAACAATTCAAAAAGATATGAATGTATTCATATTAGATTTTAAACTTATAATTTTTTAAAATTAATTTCTTATTAATGAATAGCAGATACATATGTTATACTAAATAGTCTAAATTAGCCTTTGACAAATTTGTTTTACCATCTAGAAGTTATCGATCATATATATCCAGTTCCTAGAAATTCCAATATCAGAGTAATTTTGGCAACTTGTACAACATTTTATATTAGTTACTATTGGATAAAATTATGTAGGGCCACACAAAATAATTGTTTTCTTTATAAGTTTATTAAAATAAAACACTTAAACATAAATAACAATACAATTTAATCATTTAATGACATAATTTAATAATATTATAATCTAAGATATTATGACTTTTTATGTGTATAACTATATAAGATACTGTAATGATTTTACTAGTTTTACTAGTTATTATTAGATCATGTAGGTATAACCATGTTTAAATAATATTGTCTGTTTGCGTTATCGCCGTGCGTCGGGCCGACCATGACGGCAACTTTACTAAGTAGTAATTACTTATAATTTTTCATTTATTACATTATATTTATAGTTTTCATGTATTGTTATCGGCGTGCCTCTATCATGACGACGAATAACTAGTAATATATTATATTATTAATATTCAGTCCATTTTTAGTCACCCGCCTAGTTCGACGAGTACGGCGAATTGTTATAAATATATTTTACGATTTTAAAATATTTGATTCTGTTTTTTTTTTAATATTTTAAGATTTCGTCATTTCGATATTAATAACCGGTATTAATTTTTTTCGATTTTGTTTTTAATTTTGAATACCGGTATTGTATTTTTGAGGTTTCGATTTCGATATTAATAACCGGTATTGATTTTTTTCGATTTTGTTTTCAATTTTGAATACCGGTATTGTATTTTTGAGGTTTCGATTTTGGTTTTGATTTCGATATCGGTCTTTTAACGGTTTTAACCGGTATTCAAAACCGATTTCAAAACCGATTTCAAGCCCTGCTTTAAATATCTGTATATGTGCATTTTCTGGAATTTGCTAGTATTGTTTGCCATAAAATAGATATTGTAGGCCATACCGGACAAAACAGTTTTCAACTCGATCGGCTCTATAGAATGTTTTAGATTTCAAAACTGCACATTGTCGTCCGATTATTTTGTAACATTTTTTTAAAGCGATACGAATTCGAATCATTTTTTCAGTTTCATAAGTAGGTACCTTCATACAATACAATAAGATTTCAGTAATTTTGACTATAAGAAGTATACCTATGTATAGTAGGTATAATACATTGCAATCGGGTGGAGTCAAACTTTTTTTGCAATATTTTTTTCCCTAGAAATGTAGTACCTATATTTTGAAGTTAAAAAAAATACTGAAGTCTATAGTTTTGCCACAATAATATTATTACTGGTCTAACTTCAACATTCAACAACCCTGTCTTATAATTTCATATGGGATATTTGTATTTGCTGATCGAATGTTATTGTTGTACTTATAGTTTTTACTTTTTACTACTACTGACCCTTGGCAGTGTATCAACTGTTACTAGTTCGATGAAAGACGAAAGTCATAGGATTTTAAACTTACTGGTGTTCAATGTTAATATATTTAAAATGTACCCATATTAACTAATGTTAAAAATCAAATTATGTGTATAGACTCATGAATTTATAAAGTTTCACCATTGGGTAGCTGATTTTATTTACATGTAAATTGTATTATATAATCTATAAGCAATATACTTCCACGTATATATTATACATTGTACATTTATAGATTATGTTGAAAATATATTGAAAAATGCATCAAAATTCTGAAGTTGATGTTTTTTCATCACACGACAAAATGATAATAATGAAACTTCAACATTTAAAAAATAAAAAACTAATACACAAACATTTAGTTGATATACCTAATAATAATGGATAAGAGTATTCTTGATGATGGGATATAAGAGGATGTCACTGCATTATTTGTTTTCTCTTTTTGACTAACGCACAACTTTACGCTCAGCAGATCCAATTTATTGTGTTGTTACTTGTTGGCTTTACTATTAAGCCGGGTTCATACCTACTGTCGTATGTCGTATCGTGTGTGTCTTTTATCGTATTCTGATTGGCCACTGTGATCACGGTATCATTCACTAACCATGATCTACCGGGAAATTTCCAGAGTTGGGCCGAGCTCAACTTTTGGACGAGACACGATAGACAGTGTTGCAGTGATCCCGGATTTAGAGTGAATTGACTTATTATCAAACTGAAACGTAAGAATATTATCTAGGACAACTCATAATATGCTTTTAATGATATTTGTAGTTCTATTATATTCAATTAAAACTATGTGAAGTATTTCAAGTATTACAATTATAATAATAAATGCTAGTAATATGTTTTAAACGTAGACAATTAATAGTCTTACATTTTGCGTAGATGATAACCTTCCTTTAAGGTTTGATAAAAGGTCGGTTCACTCTAGAATTCAAGCTAACAACAGAAAATTGGATATGTTGGACGAAAATGGGCTATATTGCGTGTAGGTCAAAGAGAGAAAACAAAATAGTGCACTGCATCCTTAAATATTAACTGTTGTTTGTTAAAAAAAAACGAGTCCATAATACATCTCTTTATCCTAATTATATTAATTATGTTTTAGCATAATAATCGATAGGTATAAGAAAAATAAAAGTGAAAACACATAAATGGTTTTTTTCATAATTAATAAACAAAATCGATAATTTCATTAATTTATGTTAGTTTTGAATAAAATAATTATATAATATTATCATTGCAAACGACATACGAGAAAATCCAAAATAATAATAAAACTATTTGTATGTTCATATAAAAGTAAACGTAATAATATAATATTATTATGTATTGAAGATGCCTTAATAACGTACACTTTTTGTTTGTTGACCGATGCACGTGGACATTACGAATTTGTATGTGTTAAATAAAATAATTAATAGTTTAAAATAATTTTGTTATGTATTTACTTACCAACTGGTAAAAAATACGATGCTAATTGTGGAATTAAATGACCATATCTATCCTTGATTATGCTCCCCGTAGCTAATGATTTCAAAACTACATCTGGTGAATTATTTATAATTGTATTTTTAAGTCCTTCTGAAGTAGGAGAATCGTTATTTCCGGTACTTGCAGCTAAGTCAAAAAGATACATAGGTAAGTACTATTAAAATTAATACTATTAATAATTAATTGTATTACTTAATTATTAATCGGAAGTAAATATTTTTATGCAACGAGTAAAACTTCAATCGCATCTGCGTCAACTAAGTGTTTAAATATTAGTCATGGAAATTATTTTAATTAATTATTGGCATACCGGACATTCGTTTCCAATCAGCAACATTTTTGTCTGCGTCTGAACTTAAACTTTGCAACTTTTCATTAATTTTTTTCTGCCCAATTTTGAAAAAAGCTGTTACACAGTCTGAAAATGTTCCTCGTACCATTTCTTTGACAGAGTTATTACTCATATCTTGATCTGTGCATAAAATATATATTATGATTGTAAAGTATGCGCAGTAATAGTTTAAACTTTAAACCGAATCCTTAAAACAAAATATGCTTTTAATTAAAGTCACGTAGATTCTACAGACGTATCTATTGAATTTACAATGATTATTTTTTTAGATTCTGAGCGGAGCGATGAATGTATTGATTTTATAATGATACGTGTTTTTTTATTTTTTTGGTTTTTTATTTTTTTCATTTTATTTGTCTATCACCTTTTAGGACAGTAAAAATGCTTCGATTTTCTTCAATAGTACCTTTTCTGATAGGAAAGTGTATCTAGTTGGTACGTTTGGTGGTAAAAAGTTGAAATTTCCTAGTAGTTTTCAAAAGCGCCGTGAAAAACAAATGAAAAATTAAGGGAAAAACAGGAATTTTTATGGAAAACCAATTTTCGACAAAATCGATTTTGGTTTTTGGTATAACTCTACTCTAAAATAAATGACCGTAGATACATGAAATTTTGACCGAATTTTTATATAAGCATTTTCTACACACCCTAGGTTGCCATTTCCAAAATATTCTGACTTATTTTGAGCTGTTAACGGACATTTTCAGTTTCCAATTTTTTTAGTTTTTTTTTCTATAAATGTCAATAAAATTTTATTTGTTGGGTAAAAAATCTTGAAAATTTAATAGTAGGCTTCTAATATATAGTTTCAAAGGCAGATGAAAAATATTAAAAATCTGTAGTCACAATTTTTTTTTATAGGTAATCAAAGTTCAAATTTTGACAAAATACGTAAAAATGACGAAAATGTGCAATTTATTTTGAGTTAGAAATTCATAAATAATTTTCTTTTTAAATCTAAGATTTTAAAATGTAATACAATATTCCTCATAAGTTTGCCTAATTTTATCATTAAAAAAATGTTTTTAAGCAAGTCATAATAAATTTTTATGAGCATTTTAAGTTTGTACATTTTTACAAGATTGGATATTCACTCGATTTCCCATGTAGCGATTTTCTTATTTTGTTCCAATTCAAAAATGAATAACTTTAGATGCTTGACAATTTCACTGAATGATTATATAAATATTTTCTATACACCATCTAATTTTTAATATATTTTGACTGTTTTTGAGCTTTTTAGGGACCATTTCAATATTCAATTTTTTTAGTTTTTTTTTATATAAATACCAATAAATTTTTATTTGTTGCGCCAAAAATAATGAAAATTTAATACAAGACTCCTGATATATTAATACAATAGCAGTTGAAAAATATTAAAAATACATACGCACACATTTTTTTTATAAGCATTTAAAACTCGAATTTTGACAAAATTCATCAAAATCTCGAAAATTATAAATTATTGTAATTAAACAATTTTAAAATGGTCAGTTTTTATAACAAAGGATTGAAAATTTAAAATAAAGATTCTAATAAATAGTACATACTGTAATCAAAAAATCTAAAAAATATATAAACACAGTTATTTTTTACAGACATTTTAAGTTCAAATTTGGACGAAATTACATATTAAAATCAATTTTAACGAGTACAAGTATTAGTATATATTATAATATTTTTCTAGCATCACTGATAATTTTATGTTAATAATTAAATAATATGAATAATATTAATTCAACTTAGCAGCTACCGTATAACAACAATATCAATATAATTTAAAATATCCTCGACTGACATACGGTCTCCGCTCAGAATCGTTTTTCGTATACAAGGATATTATATCATTGAACTCAAATTTAATACCATCCATTAGACAGTGATCTACTTGTAACCTACTGTACAGTGGAGCGACATCCACTTGACCCCCTTTTTACATACATTTTAGTACAATGTTGTTCATATCGTAGGTATTTATTTCTATATGCTGTCCATTTAAAAGGATGTCAGCGAAATATTTATTTTCTCTCTTGGACCCATACGCAATATAAATAAAATGCTTTCATCTATGACTTTAGAGTAAAATTAACTATTACAAAAATTATAGAAAAGCCATATTGGTGTCATTATATTTTATAATTATTTGACTTTCAAAAAAAAAAAAAAAATGTTGTTGTTAAAATTACATTTAAAATGTCTTGAGACAATGTTTAAACAAGTCATTAAATATGTTGAATTGAATAATCACATATTGATTTACAACTGACATAATTGTCATACCCTCAACAATATTATTCTCTATCGTTTCTGTAATGTGTGATTTTACTCTAAGATTACGTAAAAACATAAAAAAAAATATTCTGCGTAAAATAATGCGTTTAGCCTATAATGTGAGTGCATCAGAGGGATATAACAAATAGTGCACTGAAATCGTCTTAATATTTTTATAAATTCTAATTATTTATTCTGTTTATGAGTCAACTAAAATTTAATTGAAATAATAATAAATTCCTATGGAATCTTAAACAGTAAGCCGAATTTAAATTATTACCGTTATATTACTAAATTATAATATTGTGTTTATTACTTTCAAGCTTGTAATAAACTATTAGGTATGTTATTTAAGTTTTTATTATAGCAAAAGCATATTTTTAAATTTATAATATAAATAACTAATAATATGCATTAATTTTGCATGAGCGTATATTTTAAGTACGTAGGTAGTCAATAATACATAAATATTACGTACCTTTCTCAATAATATTTTAATTTAAATATATAAAATATATTAAATGTTTACCTATAATGATTGATTTAAATAGCATACTTAATAGCAATATTAAATAATTTATATTTTTACTTTTTTGACGAGTATTTTTTATGCCTTCCATTTCTTTCAAGACGTCATTTTTCATATCCTTAACGTCTGTGCTTAAATAAGAATCCATATAAGCGTTCATGTAGTTCAGACTTTGCATTGCAAGTTGGTCCGTCTGGAATAACTTTTTGAAAGTTTCAGAATTTTTAAGAATACCAACAAGTTGTTGTCCATTAATCCCAACTTTACCGTCTTTTACTAAAATTAGGAATATTTTAAGTATCATAATTATTTATTATAATCTTCATTCGATTCGTTCAGTAATTACATCAATCATTCAAAAAATAAAACGTTATGCATTTTATACATAATTATACCTATATTATTATACAAAATGATTGATGTTTTCAATAGATTTACATAGGTAGATACATCATATTATAATTTAAAATTTAAAGCCAATGATATTTTAATGTAGTTTACAGTTATGTACTCAATATGAACTTACTATCGGTCGCATTATCCTGTATATAGTTTATTAGTTGGTCTATGTCAGCACTAGCTTCTTTATCTGCTAAAAGTTTTAACGAATCAATAACTGCCAATTTACTGCTGTCGTCTTTCGAAAAAATTTGTTTTAACAGTTCAGGATATTCGAGTACTGATGCCAGATTTGTGTTGCTGAGTATTTGATTGCTGCTTTGCTCTTAAGTTGTATATTAAAAAAATTATTGTATTACGTTATAAATTAAATTTTAACTTAAAATAAAAAAAATAATATTCATGTTGTAATGATTTCCGGGTCAGGAAATCGGTGATCATTACAAGAATATTTTAAATGTCGTATTTCTTTTCAGAAATTAATCAACAATTCCGCAAATTACACCGCATCCGAGTTATATATACTAGTACTAATACTAATAGTGTATATTTTTTTGGCAAAAAAACAATATTAACCATACCCCAGCTGTAGTCAAAAATAGGTTATATATAGTGCTAAGTTTGTTAAAATGGGAAGGAAAAATCTGGGACCCAAATAGCGAGAAGTACTGAAAAATATCTAGGACTCAACTATAGTGTAGTAGCTACCTAGGTATCTAAAATAATCTGGGACTCAAATATTATAGGTATTGTATTGTCCAGAGTCAGCTCGGCTGCTACCCATCAGATCTGATCATCCCCATATTGAACTTTTCTCACATTAATCATTATTGCATTTAATTAGATTTTGATAAAATTTTAGTTTGCACAATTAAAGTCTTATCGATTTATCAACAATTGTATAAACGGTATTGTCAAAAGTTGACACTTTTTCTGGGCTCTCGAAATAGCCCAGTTGTTTTTGCGATTCAATTTCTAACTGTGGGAAATTATTTTAGTAACCAATGACTTAAAACATGTTTATTGTATATTGAAGTGCTGAGTTTGAAGCACAAACGTCTAAACCCTGACAAAAACCAGCAAAAACATATCACAGACTAATGGATCACACTCTGATCCAAAAATGCCGTAGTGTAGAGTTGGAAGGGGATTGGGTGGAAATGTAACTTTAAACTTGTTAAACTATTATTGTTTATATTTTACTCAGACATTTAGAAAAGGTGTTCAAAATTCACTAAATATATATACATAGTATACATATAAAGTGATGTTACATTTTCTATTCAATATTGATTGATGTAAGTATAAATATATTTGTTCCGTACATGTATATTTTGCATATTATATTTATATATTTATACTTTTAATTTTTAAATATTATATACTTGATTTAAAGTTAATAAAATTAATAATTTTTGTTCAAACTGTTATATAAATATGTTTAATACAAAATATTAATACAAATTTTGATGTAAGTTATACTTCTAGCTAAACATTGTTATTTAAGATATCCAAGTTTATATTAATTAATGTAAATAATAATCTGTATTGTTTGCCTTGTAATTCAAATTTAAAATTTCAGGACTAAGTTTATGTTTTTATAATAATATAAAATATATTATGATACATTTTTTAAGAATATAAATGAATGCATTGTTTCAGGCTAGAGTTGAGAGACAGGAATTGTAAATTAAAATAAATTGATTTAAATGGGTAAGCACCTAAAATACACAAATCCAAATATTAATCTTACAAAACTGATTTTCAAGTTAAATCAGTCGTAATTTGTTTCAAGTTTATTAGATATATTTTAAAGTTAACTATACAAAAAAATTAATTAATAAACATTTTTAAAACTTAATAAGTAGTTATAACTACTAATTTATATAGAAATATAGATTTTAATTATGAAATATTTTTATTTTAGGTATGATTTTTATAAAACACATTTATCTAACAAAGTTAATAAACACGAGCTAAATATATTTATTCAAATTCAATATTTTAAAATTGTATGTTTTCAATTTACATATTTCTCTATTGAAGTTGATTTATTTTAACCTTCTATTATTTTAGAGTTTGTTCTTTAACTATATACTAAAAACTAAAGGTAAGTTCAATTTCAACTTTTTGAAGTAAAGGTATGTAAAAAAAAAGTTTAAAAGTATTCACGACGTGAAAGAAAACAAATTAAATAAGTATAGTTTACAAAATATTTAACTGTAGTATGGAGAGTCTAAAATGATTTGATTAGAGTACCTATTTCAATTCAATATATGGAATTATAATAGTTTAAAATATATCTACTTTTTTAAATATAATATAAAATAGATAAGTAATTTTTGATTTAATAAAATGTTTATCTTTATTGGTGCAATTCTTACCAACTGCTGGAGGTGCGTTTACCTTTTGCAATGCCTAAATAATATGAACCATTAAAAAAATTTTTTTTTTATGTAATTTGTATTATTTAATTTAAATATATTTAAATACACTCAGATACTTACTAGCATGATATACGGTATAAAACTAATAAGTCTGAATGGATTCATTGACAAACCTATAATTATAAATAATATAATTTAATACACAATACACATATTATATGTTTATAATAGTATAATACTATAATATAGCGTATCGTACAACAATATAGACATGGTTTAGTGAATCGTATATATAGTACGACATTATACAAAACCATTTAGAAGTTATCGATATTTAATTAATTTAAATGTTCTAACACCATTATTATAAATACGCTATTATTTTGCAGTGCTATGAATTATATTCCCTTACCACCTTTTAGCATCATATATGCCAATTTCGGAATTACGAAACCATATTGATTTTTAAGTTCATTTCCTTTTGAAATTATTTTGAAGACGGTATTCAATGTTTTTGTTGGCGTTTCGTTGTTACTTGTACTTTTTTGATCAATTGTAGTGGATCCATCGCTTTCATCTTTTTCAAACATAGATATTTTTTATTGTAATATTATTTGAATTTTAAATACATGTTTCAATTTGATTAATTTTGCCTGTATAAAGCAATTGATAGCTAACATTTAAATGTAAAACATAAAATATTACAGTTCATAGAATTCTATCACCAAGAATACTAATTACTTACTGGTTTTTAAATCATTTTCCGGCAACAGATTCTGAATGTCGTTTTCTGACTTTTGACCTGTTTGGTCAGAAATATATTATATTCTTTTATGGCTTTAAAATTTAAAATTAACTTTCACAAATTACAATTTAACTGTGATTTTAACTATTATTCTTATACAAATAATTAACACATACAAATATCAATGAATTGTAATATCAATACAATTTAAAATTGTACTGTAGGTACTTAATGTATGGTTTATAAATAATTATACATTTCTTACCGATTACAGCAGCCGTGGTCACTATTTGTGGCAACTAAATTGGAAAATTATTATTTATTATTTGTCTCGATTTTATTTTTATCTAATAGTAATACTTACAAGTAACACATAAGGCAATAAGTACAACAGTGTTAAAATATTCATAGTGATATCTAAAACAAGAAGCAATATTGCTATTAATCAATCACATATAATGTGACAATTATTGTTGACTGATTTACTACATGCTCAAATGTTCGATAAATAACCACGTACAATTGTTTTTATTTTGTTTTAAAGTAAACCCAGTAGTATGCAATACATTTTTTTGCGAAAAATAACATAATATATTGTTCAGTTGAATGAAATAACTAATACCCTACGTTATCGGATTAAATGAAAATACACGTGAATGCGTTTAATATTTAAATAACATGTACAAGACAACAAATATTTAATTTCTTAGTAACATTCATTAATATTCATTGTATTCAAGAAAACTTTTAGGCTGAGTGTAAAACAATTATTATAATAAAATGATAAAAATAAATTTATTTCTGTACCTCTATGTAATATTATGTTAGATCGGGACGTTATTTTTACAGTTTTCATAGTTTCTTCAGTAAAAATATCTATGCACCTATCCAAATCCATAAAATTATTAAAAGATGTAATACACCTGGTAAAATGGCTTATATTTTTTAACATTTAATTATTTTAAAGTGCATTATTTTAGTATCATTTGACATATAATATTATTATTATTTTAAAAATCAGTATTAATATTATGTTCATATTAAATCAAACGTTCAGAAATGTATTATTGTTAAAAAAAATTCGATCCAATTATATAAATATATATATATTTATTTAACAAATATACGGGGTACTCCTTGTTTGCAAATTGACAATACATTACAAAATATTTTTAGATATTAAGATAGGTATTATATAGTTAAATATAGAAAACGACTAATAGTAAAAGTAATATTTATACAATTTTTTTTTTTACTTTTTACTTATCAACATAACTACTATGTAATTTTTCAAACGTAAAATAATTAAAATGTCTTACCTGTCGATGAATGCTGGTTAAAGTTCTTCTGTTTAATATTGTCTTAGAATCTTCAATATTTTAATCTTTAAGTAATTAACACGAAAACAGGAAATAATGTTATATATTTCGTACAACCGAACTGTGAATTATATTATGTATTTATTTCTACCTAGTAGTTCTGAATTTGTTTATAAACAAATAGTGTTCTGGATATTTTTGTAGAGAAAATAATTGTTTGTACAAAAAAGGCGTAATTTTTCAATAGCTGAGAATAAATTATGAATTATTTTACATTTATGAATATATATATATATATATGTAAGTAAAAATGTTTAGTAGCAATTATTTTAATTTATTTTTAGAGAAGTATCAATAGTTGTATACTCAATAGTGCTTGGAAGGGTATTCAAATTTGTCTATTAACGCTAAATATGTAAAAACAAATGTTTTTAGTAATTTACTGTAATACTATGACAGGTACTGTGTGAAGCTTTGAATTTTAATAACACATAATAATGTCTGTTATTGTATGAAATCATATTATCATACATCTGTACCTACTAGCTAGACATTTTTATTTATATTTTCAATGAAAGTATGTTAAATTGATTTAAAGGACCGGTTTTAATTTTTTATCAAAATTATCCATTGCCATAATGATACATGTATTGAAATCAATATCATTAAGTACTTAATAAATATACTCTCGATGTAGGTACTTATTGCCGAAAAATGCAGATCACCAGTTATACCATCACGCCTGTCTTTGTTTTTGCCACTTTGTGGCTTGAAAAACTTCCCTGTGTATATGTAAATTGTACAGAATTAATTTATCTATTTGGCGTCGATGATTTCTATTGTTTATCAACTGCTAACCATTTGAAAATTCAAACATCTAACACTGCATTATAATACAGATCTCGTTAATTAAATACTTATAGAGTCAAAACCAAATTATGTATACTTTTAAATGAAAATTGGATAAATAAACTCACGTAGAGTATAGTTATGCGTAACCTTTATCTATCATTTCCAACAGCCATAATTTAAAATTAAGTTGAACTACGTCTGATGTCAAACTAGTTGCGAAAGTTTTCTACTGACTCAATGAAAATCTACTTCGTCGGGCTAAAGCCTTATGATTCTTTGTAACATACTAAAATCAAAATGGAGTAACCTTCTAAACCTAAAACCATCAGTCAGTATTCCAACATTACTGTCAAAGTGAGGCCATACTCAATCGTATTTTAGCTAAATGCTTCACATTGTTCGCTCATTATTACTCGATCACTACTCATCCGTCTGACCAAATTCACTCTGAGATATGCCCACTGTTCTAATGATTAGCATGTTAATTACAGATCATGCTCAGTATATAAAGATGTATACAAAGATGTATACAAACATAAGAAACCTAATGTAAATAGTTATAATTTACCTCTTAACTCTAGTTCTGGTAATGCACAATATCCTCACCCTTTAAATGTCACTCACTCCAATCATCTAACAGTTTAATCTAAAACTTATGCTCAGGAAACTTTCGGCCAATCTTCCGTACATACTAGTAACTTTTCGCCAACTACAAAATGTCATACAACAGATCCAAACATAGCACAATATATCAAGTTCTACAGAGCTGTTGATGCTTTATATACTTCACTCGTTAATACATTGCATTGAACCGGTGTCTTTCTAAACATATGACATCTCTCAAGCTTTTAACAGCTTATACCTTTCGTTCAACAGTCAAAAATATCTAATTCTTCCTACAATTTTCTTCTGAATTAAATTGTTACATATAGAGTGGTACTTTCAAACACGTTAGGATCATCAACCTCAGATATAGCTTTAATTAATACTGGAGTGCCTAAAAAGCGTATTATTTTGACTACCGTTCAACATTTATGCTTCCAATCCGTCCACATCACAAAATACATTTATTCCGACTGCGACGATGACAAAATCTCTTATTGATACGTGATGATTAATTTTAATTATCTCCATTAATATTATTTACAATCTTATTTAAATCATTTATCTGAATAGTACGAGAAGTGTGAATCGAATAAAACCATAATACATTTATCCATATGACCCTTACATTTACCCTTCAATTTATTATATATATTGTATTCTGCCCAAATATGACATTAAATAATTTACTTATTCCTTCACTTGATTCGGTGAAGTATTTAAGTTTTTACCTTGATAAGAGATTAACATTAAATAAACACATTAGGTAAGTCAAAAAGATTAAACCTTATCCGTCGCTCGCGTGCATTAATAATATTTTTGACAAAAATAAATTTACAAGTCTTAAAACTAAACTGCTTATCTATGAGACACTCTTAAAACCATTATGGGTTACAACTATAGGGGTTTGGCTAAAAACTAAACATAAATAAAATTCAAGTATTTCAAAACATAATACTTCATAAAATAACAAACGCTCTACACTTTGTTAGCTCTGTTTGCACCCAGAAATCTTCGTCGCAAACGCTAAAGAAAAATATGTGATATTTTGTTTTAATTTTATATAATATTTGAACTTCAAGCTATAATAAGGCAATAATGGATGGCTTTTTTTTATGTAATGCATCTTTATAAATTTTGTCTTTTCTCATCACGTAAAATTAGGAAGTATATTATACTGTTTTTATAATTTTAAAATAAAAAAAATGTATGAGACCTCAATAATTGTAAACTTTTTTTTTTAATACATTCAATATTTCTAACAAATCGTTGAAATTATTTATTCTTAAAAAATAATAAACAATGTAAAACTAGTAATAAATATTTTTTAATTTTTTAATTTTTGAAACATACACTTGTTTGACTGCGTAGTTTATAGTTTATACCTTAGAAATGAATAACTTATATATATTTTGTATGAAACATGTTCATTGATCTTTTTGTCGGAAAAGATGATAAATTGTTGATGTACTTACCTATAATGATTTATATACTTGTTCACTTAACAAAATCGCCATTCAAGTATACATACTTGTTGAATACTTACCATTATGATGAAAGATTTTAATAACATATAAAATAAATTTATTGTAAACCACATAATTTTTTTTTTTTTTTTTATTGGGGGTTGAAGGCTTCGATAACTATGGTCATTAGCCTGTTATCCTGTTTTTGGGTGGAACAGTGGGGGTGGAACAGTTGGTTTTGGTTTTTTTGGTTTTTTTGGTACACGTGTGTGTGTTGTGGCAGAATTTCTAGTGGGGCACCCGTAGGTTTCTGCCATGCCCCGGAGTGGGGGATAGCGGCACTTGTTCTCCGGACACCGTGACTTGCCCGAAGAAAAATGCCGCCCAGTGACCGAGAATCGAAGCGGCGACGGCAGCGCCGCAACCGACGCCTTAGACCGCTCGGCCACCTCGTCCCCCAAACCACATAATATTAATTATAAGTGAAAGAAAAGACACATGATGTGAATGTTACAGGTAGGTCTCTATGACTTTGAATAAATTGATAGAAATATAGTAATTTTCAGTACATAATATCTACCTAAGTATTTGCTACTAGCAAATCAAGAAATGTAATTTATTGTAAAACGTAGGTACTTGCAACTAATACAGTAATACGCTTAACTATAGCTGGCAATAGAATACATTTACACCCTACACCCAACAAACTGAAAGTACAAGTACCTACCAGCAATTATATGTCAATCAAATGCATTAATTTATATATCATACCTACATAATATGTATAGATTTATCGATTTATTTTCATTACATTTACGTTGAATATAACATTTTTCTATGTTATATTTTGGAACGTTTACCACTTAACGATAATTGTAATTTGTGTATAAATTGTATGTGAGTACACTATGTTTGTTATCAAAGGTTCTATGTGATTAGCAAAATTGAAAGGTTATTTACCAGGGTTTTTTTTTTGTTTACCATACGGAAAAATTTGTTCTGTGCTTAACATATTATATAATATATTATATTTTATAATTATTGGAAAATATATTTAATTCATTTTTCCCTAAATGATCTCCCAGTTCTTCCTAGACTACATTAATTATTCAAAAGTAGACAACATAGTCTTAAGACATGATCAATTAAAGGCCAATATCTAATATAAAATTAACAATCTCAATTATTGTCAACAAAGATGATCACAAATCGAGATTTTAGTCCAATGAAATAAGAAAATAAATTTAACAGAAAATTGCAAACCTATAGGTATTTTACACGATATTGAGGTACTAGAAAGTTTTCAGCTCAGCAGTTTTTAATGCTAGATTCTAGCAGACCTATGAGTGTATTAATTATACAATCATATGGTTTTGTTCTTATCACTTTTTAGGGAAGTAAAATGCTTTGATTTTTTACTTCAGAAATGTTATACACAAAATAGATTTTGTTCTATTGTAGTAACACAAAAAAAAACTTTAAATTTTCCAAACAAGATAATATTTAAAAAAAATTGTTTGACTCCATTTGAGCTATATATAGGCATTTGAAATTTTCTGAAAAAAATCACATACAAGATTTTTCATAATTTGTTGTTAAAGCAATTTTAAAATTTTAAAGATACATAGGTGATATTTTTTTTAACATGAAAATTTACAAATTATTTTGTAGTTAAAAATATATAAAATGTTGAATTTTTATATCTAAAGATTGAATACTTCAAAAAAAGTTTCTCGTAAGTAGTTTATATTTAACCAAAAAATCTAAAAAAACATATAAATACATTTTTTTTAAAGACAATAAGTTTAAATTTGGATGAAATTAGATATTTAAACGAAGAATAACGATTTTTGTTGTAGTTCAAAAACATTATCGGTAGGAACTTAAATTTTTACGTACCTATATTACAAATTTTATCAAACGAAATATTAATTTATTAATATTTGGATTAATTTTAAGCTGTTACCTATTTATACATATTCACATTGTTGGTATAGAGTTGACTTAAAAGTTAATAACAATAATATTATAGTATGATAGAAATATGATAGAAATATACACTATACTTAACATTATTTAAAATTGATTACATAATCATTGCAATAATTGCAATAATTTCGACCAAAAGTCAATCAACCTACTCCGTAATTACAGGTACCTACCTACTTATAATTAAATAAATACTTTTTATAGCAATATCAAAAAACACATCCTGAAATATGAAATATACTTGATATTAGCATCAGCGCTAAGAATTGTGTTTTGCATACAATGATATATCATTGAATTCAAATTTAAAACATCCATTACATTTTACAATGATCCACTCGATACCTACTTTACAGCCACTGGAAGCGGTACCAACTTACTCGTTTTTTTTTTCAACCAAAATCAAAATCATTGTAGATTTTTAGTAGTTATAGAAAACCTTGCGGTAACTACAGGTCTTGATAGTTACTTTTATCTTAATTTTAGATAAATAAATCTTAACATAGTATTATTGAAGATAAGTCATTGGATATATATCATGTGTAGGTAATATAATTGAAAAATATATTCGAGGGGAAAATTGTTTTACATTCCAATTGCAGTGAGAGAGCTATTTTTTTTTCACAATACTACATTTTTTTTTC
This sequence comes from Nasonovia ribisnigri, assembly GCA_027563435.1. Classification (NCBI taxonomy): domain Eukaryota; kingdom Metazoa; phylum Arthropoda; class Insecta; order Hemiptera; family Aphididae; genus Nasonovia; species Nasonovia ribisnigri. The sequence goes on from JANEHU010005107.1 coordinate 293,664, forward strand.
ATTTCCATTCATATAAAAGCAATCAATATTTTTCGTGGATCTCTAAAAGTGTATAACATAGAAAATCGAATAAACGATTATTTTCTAGTATAATTATTATTATCAATATAATTGACATAGTAAATTTGATGATTATTTAATGGTAATAATAAAATAATCATTTATTTGGATTACCTACTTAATATAAATCTTGTTCGTTGTCAAATAAAAAGAAGTCGGACTGTGAGTATTTTAAATTGTATTATATAGAATAATTAGAATTACAAATTCTTAGTATAGGTCATCGTTTATATATTATAGTAATTAATGAAATGAATATATGGTTTTTTTAAATTTAAATTTAACTGTAATAAGTATTAAAGTATTCTAAATATTTTCATAGTTATTGAGTTGAACTATTTATTGACATGTTCAAACCATGATTATCAATGTATTGTATTCAGAATAACACTAATTCACTTGATTATTGTTTCTTCAATCGTCTTCTTTTACAGATTTCTCATCTGGTGTTTTGACCATATCATAGAAAAAGAAAAATACAAATTTCTTTAAAATATAATTAAATGCATTGCTATGTATAAACAAATTATTCGATTCAGAAAGAGAGCCCGTACATATTCACTTACCTTAATAAAACAAAACAGATATTTTAGAATGCATTATGTTCGATATATACCTACCTACTCAATAAGTAAATAATTTATTGAAAAGTGAAAACCAATGGTCAGTATTTATATTTTGTTATTCAGTAAATTTTACTTTGACGTTTCATTCACAAATACTTTAAATTGTAATATAATATCTATACAAATTAATATCGTTTGATAAAATATAATTTTCTAAAATATTAAATGCGATTTGTTGTTGTTCGTTAAAATTATACTAGCGATCCTAATTATATTATTCGTTCTTCATTTTTAAGTAATATACTATATAAATATATACAATATACATCGACATAACAATTCAATATTTATTTAAGTTTTACAGATATTTAATTTGCATATATTTTGAGCTTATTATGATGCTTTATATTGCTTAAACTATTTTCGTTTAATACCTTTGTTTTTTTTACTCGAACTCCAGAGCGATGAGGCTTTTCCAAAAATGCTACCCAATGTATTTCCTGCAATATCTCTGGAGGCTTTCAATAAAGCAACTGGTTTATTTATACTTTTTGTAAAAGCTCCAATTATTGGAACATAATCTTCATCCTCTAAAATATTGTTAAATATACACAATATGATTAGGATTAAGAATTTCAAATTTATATTTTCAGTGAAAACATTAGATTTTGATCAAAAGTTATTTTTATCAATGCTTGAAATATTTTATTAAAATTTAGTATTTTAACACTATGGTTGATGAATTAAAAGCAATGATATGTATTGTGTTTTTATGGGTCATCTAAACATATTGAACATGATGAAGATTACATCAGAAACAATTAATTTTCCCGAAGCCCATGTAAAAATATTATAATGACGACAATCTGAATGAAAACTTTTAAATAATTATATTTGGTCAAACCATATTAAAATTAAACGTAAATCTTTAAATTTACGTCTTCATTCTCTTAGAAATCTATTACGCTCCAAAATTCCACTTAGAACCAAAATTCTAATATATAAGCAAGTTATAAGACCAGCCATGACTTACGGCATCCAAATTTGGGGAGCAGCTAAAAAGTCAAATATTAATATACTCCAATATTTCCAGTCTATAAATTTACGCATCATCACAGGTGTTCCTTGGTTTGTCAGCAATCAGTCCTTCATAATGACCTGAAAATCCCAACTCTTCCTGAATTAGCCTCTCAATCTTACAAAAAACTACACACATCCACTTATCTCCAATCTCCGTTCTTTAACTAACCCAATCAATCCACTACGTCGTTTAAAACGACGCTGGCCCATAGATCTATTAAACATTTAATTAAATTAACAAATTGATGAGTAATGAAATTTGAAGTGGTGTCACCGAACCTCTTCTCTCAAGTCTACATGTCTTTTTGTTTTTCTTTTAAGCCTTCATAATTTGCTTATTGTATAATAATGTATACAGATTGTAAATATTCATTTAATAAAAAAAAAAAATAAAAAAAAACATATAATTTTATGTTATATAATGCAAATATAAGTGAAGGTACTAGGTACTCACGTTCTGCTTTATTTAATTCATCAGCATATGTTTTTTTGACACTAGATAATATGTTTCCAACAGGTTCTCTTAAAGTATTGATACTTGTTCGGGTTAAGGCCTTAGCAGGTATAAGTACATTATTTTTAATGACATTTGGAATGAACGAATTTTCATCTAGTTTGCGTAACATAATATTAGATAAAACAACAGTATGATATAGGTACCAACACAGTTTATTTTCTCAAGGCATTAAATTTAAATATTTTTAATAGTATGTTTTATGAATTAGTTATAAGTGTGCTTTTGACCTATTTATATTATATAGAATTATGAGAAAAAGCCAAAGAGCAAATTAAAGCAGTATAATAACAAATATTAGATAATATATTATATTATATTTCACCCTTGGTTTTTACCATTAACTTGTTTTGCTGATTCTTCTTTTAACGTAGATTCGAAGTCTTTTGAAAATGCACTCAAGTGTTCTTTTGCAATTTTTGATAGATTTTTTGTTATGATTACAGGTTTACTATCTATGACTTTACCAATTGTTTTTAAAAAAATTGGTTTTTGTTCTTCTCCATCTTGGTCGTTTGACTCGGTGTCTTTAAAAATATGAATAAGTACCACACAATTACTTGCATGACTATGATAGTTTAACATAATACAATATAAAATAGAAGTAAACAATCGTAATATACAATGGTACTTAAACGATTTATTGTAGAATATTACCATTGAGTATTATACTCAATGAAACTAGTTTCAGCATAACACTACTCACTAGATAACTTAAAATAAAAAAAAAAGTAATTTAAACTGCTATAATACTTTAATTGTTTACTTTGGTAATTCAAAGTCATCTCTAATTCGTGTATTTTACATTTTTAATCATTAAATATTTCAGTTCCAATTATAGTTTGAAGGAGATTGAAGGCTTATTATTCTTTTTAAAAAATAATAGTTACATAGTAGTAGAATAAAGTAGTACATTTGCTTTAAAAAATGACATTAAAACCGTAATTATTAATAATTAATAATCACCAATACTTTAGACGTATTTCTTTTTATGGTTTCAATGAATATCAAATATAAAATGTGAAGAAAATATACTGTAAATTATGATAAAATATAAATAACTTTAAGGGTAATAAAATTGCTGTTATCAAAAAAATCAGTAAGTATTAATATTTTCTATTTTCGTTAATCGAAGTCATATAGAAAATCTTATAATTTTTTTGTGGAACATGTAAGAGTTACTCATAAATATTATAAACTGTACAGGGTTTTCTCTTATTTTTAATTTCATTAAACTACAGGTACCTGATAACTACAGGCTAACTTAATATTACTTTTTTTGAATCGTGACTATCTCAGAGAATATATCGCATAGATCGAATCGAAACGAGTGAGTACCTACAGGCAATAACTTTATGAAATGAAGCTAGTATGATATTCTATGGTATAAATAGATATGAAAAATAGTTAAAAAAAAAAAAAAACTCAGAACATAAAATACAGTTTACTTAGTCTACTATAACTGAGTAGTTCTGGACATCTTCGTGGAGCAATTCGACGCAGTATAAGATTACACGTCATTTACAGGCTATATCACGGCCGCATTTACGGGATGGGGAAATTAAATTTTCCTGCGTTGTTTCGCATCAATTCAGTAACATCGCAAACAAATATTGACTTTTGTTGCTATAGAAAATATTTAATCCAATCGTCCTACATCAAACATGAACAAATGTCGATCGTACATATCACATATTCATCGGGAAAATTCACAGCGTTTGAAATGTGAATTACGCATTTTTATATATATAATATGGATGTATACCCTGGACGCATATAGTACGATGATAATCGAGGTACCTATATATTGTATGAGAGTATACTAAGGTCATTTTCTGCGAAACTCTATTACTTCGAATTCCTATTAACGGACCATTGGTCGGATGTCACTAGTCGCAAGAACAGTTAGGACTGTGATTTCACAATATTGATTTATATACTCAATAGTTTATTGAATATAAATATTTTAAAAACATTGGTTGCTACGTACAGCATTTTCAAACGTAATTCAATTACATTTTGCTGTTTCTAAATATTTGTTTTAAAAAGAAAAAATCCAAAAGAGTTCTTAAATAATAAAATAATAATTTATGTATGCTATTTAAATGCTAAACAATTATTCTTACCATCTTTAACGGAAGATTTTTTAGAGTCATTTGCATCTGTCAACTGTAAAAACTAGATACAAACATTAAATTGTTATATATTTGGTTATAAATTAATCTTATCACTAAAAAGTAAATACTAAATAATACTTACAAGTAGTACAGAAATTGCAAAAGAGAACAACTTGAAAATTTGCGCCATTATAATTCTAAAAAATAAACAAATAATTTATTCACAATTATTTCAGAATTTAGATTGAATTCACTAACAAAATAAATATATTTTTTATTACATTTAATTTTAGACACTAATTGTTTTATTAATCTAACTTACAAGACACTATCAAAATTAATTATTACTGTTATGGAATAATAGTAAACCATCGATTATTATAATATACTTGACAGTTACTTAACAATTACTACAACTGTTATATAATATAATATAATTATATTTTAAATATATATTCATATATGTACTTTCGTGGTAATCAGCAAATTTACTCTTCATAATATTATTATACGATGGTTGGACTCAAAAAGTGTATATATTTATGTAAATATTATTAAACTCTGAACAGTGCTTATAATGATTAGGGTTTTAGATTAAGACCTAAGCTACATCAAATTATTAACGTGAACTTTGTATACGAAAAATAAATCAATATTTAAGTGTCAAGTCCTAATAAAATCCTAATTGACAAGCATCATAGTTGGACTTTCTGTTGAAGTTTCATTAACGCATATAGAATATCATATATAACTGTAGTAGAGAGAATTTCGCCACAAATAGTAATCAGGCTGAATAAAATGTTTGACGGTTTCGGGTTTACCACAAACGACAATCGATCCTTCAGTACCATGTCCTTTATTTGGAACCGCATCTGAAATTGAATATCTCTGCAGAATTTGTACTACCTACGAAAATGGTTTGTGAACAGTTAATCAATATAAGTTCAATATGTTTTTTGCGTTCGAATCACTGTGCATTTACCTTTTCCAGCTTTTGAATAATATAATGTTTTTAAGTTTAAAATGCAAAAAAATATCTAAAAGTAATATTAATAGAATATTTAACAAACAAAAAACCTATGGTTCATTCAAGTGACGGTCGAAATTTGAATAGGTAATTAATGAAAAATAATAAAACTTCGATTTATTACAAAATAATATGTTCATTTGTGTAATGAAAGTGCAATGTGTGAGTGTTATTCTAGGTTAAGGTAATCATTTATTTATTTATTTATAATTAATATACGGAGCAAAACTCCATTTACAATCTGTGTATAAATATAACAGTTATATAAAGTATTTTGATAAATTTAAATTTATACCTGCATACCTACATATTATAATGCACACACAAAATCATTGAAGTAATTCTACTAAATATCAACAGCATTTTTCCCCTTAAAACCCTTTGATCTAAATTGTCGTTTTATTAAAAAATTATTTTAAACTATCATTATGTTCACTGAAACTTAATTAATATTTTCATAAACGAAATAAGTATTAAATCGTATTAGTATTAGTTTTCATTTTCAAATATAGTTAGATACAATATAGTTCCACGAAACACAGGAAAAAAACTTTTTATATTTGAATATGCCATAAAAAAATAGTGAATAAACAAATACAATTTATCTATTACAATAAAATATGTTGGCTTAATTATTTATATAAATTCCATATCATTACGATGTAAAAAATATGTAAGTGACATAATATCAAAATTATATTATTATTGATATTTTAATACTGTATTGTCTGTATTTATTATTAATATGTATTATAGATTTTAATATACAAATGCAGGTTTACTAATTATTGCTTACATAATGTACAAACAAATAACAATAATAGTAGGCACATAACCAGGTAACAAAATTTGTTTGATTTAATTTAATTTGTTCAGATTTAAAAAAAAAAGTTTTGCTTATTTTACACTAGTTTTTCTAAGCTTAAACACAATTATTACAATTTCTAAAACATTATGAATGATTTTACTATTAAAAAAAAACCATACGTACCTACACGTTAACAGACTCGTTAAGTTACTTAAGCACTCACGATATGTACTTTTAAATATACGAATGGCATCGACTTATATATCAAAGCATAGTATTTTGAATGATGGCTTATATTCATTTTTTGTATGCATGATGAACTTAGTTGAATAATTATTAGTTCAAAACATTTGTACAAGTTATAACGGTGTTATTACAATGGTAAATATCTTTCCAAGTGTTATTATTAGTAAGAACAATTATTATATTTTATAAAAACATATTTAATTACCATAGAATGAATAAATACATGAAATCGGCTACGCACATAAACTATTATTGAAGCATATGTTTTAAACAATAGTTGATAGTAGTTGTTTGAAATCACCTACATTATTATTACTCGATATTTGTGGTTGCAATTATTATCATTCAGTGTTTGTCTAAAAATAACAGCATTAATATTCTAAAATATGGGGCAATCTTAAAAGAAACAAAGTTTGCGAGTTTAAATATAATTCCTTAAGTTCCTAAATTAATGAAGTCATTATTAAGTTAAAGTGACCGTATTCCTCTCACATTTTAAACACTGGAAATAATTGTTACCATAATAATCATAATATTGTGTGTTGTAATATAAAATGAGATCATAAAAAATGTAATATTACAATATAATACAATTTTCAACACATCAAATCATCAATAATTGTGATAATAAAATAAATTTCGTAATTATTTTATTACCTAAATTATGATATATAAATATATAATATCAATAAATAATATATAATACAAATATTATAATGCTGCCGATAGAATAAATTGGAAAATTAGTAGTGCTCCAATTCGAAAAATAGTAATGTAATACTGTTTTTTTTAAATATAATATATGACTAATAGCCTCCATTTTACCATGGTCTAAAAATAAATTTCAAGAAACGCTTAACATTTTTTTTTAATATATAAAAAAAAAGATTTAAAATTTAAAATATACATTTTTTAGTTATTTATTTATACTACTGAAGAAAAATAGCTTTGAAATCAGTTGAATTTTAAGTTAATGAAAGTTACTTATATTTTCAAAAATATAGTATAACATTGTAAAATTGTATTCTCATACTGTATGGTTTTATTTTTTTTGTTTTTATAATATTGGTCATTATATTCATCATGAATTGCTATGCACGAGTCAATTTTGTAGGCCTATGATCTTTGCAATGCAATTAGAACCATAGTTAAAAATGTCCCAGATACTACTAGCAACACGTTAATTTCGTTTTAAAACATTGACTTGTTCAGGTGGTACAGTTCTTGGTGGAAATTTTGAATGATTATAAAATAAGATAAAAATTGTTTAATTTAATATCAACGAGTTGTATTTTTTTTACATATTGGATTAGCATTAAATATATATTAAACAGTGCGATTGAATGTGTACTATATAGTTTTACAATATGCTATATTTTTGAAAACATTGATATCATTCATTAAAAATGTAACCAATTTAAACATTTTTTTCTTCATATTATAAATTAAAACTTTACAAAATGACTATTTTAAAATTGTCTGTTCCCGATTTATTTTTGTTCAAATATTCTTAATTGTTTTCTGTTCAACTTGATGAGTATTTTTTAATATAACATAAACCTCAACCATTCTCTTTGTCTCTTTCACATAATAGCTATATTATTCAATTTTACATTTACATAGAATAGCTTTGTTAGTCTGAATGACAAAATACAATACAATAGAAACATTTATATCCAATCTTAATAACTAATTTATTATCTGTATAACCAATGGAAACCATTTAAATAAACAAAAAATATTCGATTTTCGTAAACCAAAACTGAACTCATGTGTGAGCCACCCTATAGCGACCTATATGTGGGTTGAAATCTAAGCTACTAATCCTTCCCGAGTTTCAAGGAATCTATTTATATAACTTTTATTGAAAACAGTCCAGTTGTTTTTAAGTCCATAGAAAAAAACATTTCTATGTATATTTCAATTATTTTATACAACTAATAGCAACCGTAGATATTATTATATGTAAATAATTAAATAAATATTCGATTTCCGTTTGCCGAAACTAAATTCCTGCGAGAGCTCATCTTTAAAATGCGAAATTGTAAAAACTTTTTTTTAATGCTCCCTTACATTGTGGTGTGAAGTTACGTTGATTATTAAGTCAGGAAATCTTATTTTATATATATAGATATATTTAGTATTTTAGATAGGCATTTAATTATTTTATGTAATATATACGTATACCACATTTAAACATTTTAACAACCAGGCAAAATCCATTGAAAATTGTTTACCTAATAGTATAAATGATTAATGTTATAAATATATTGTTTCATCAGATTTTAACATTATACTAGGTATATAAATAGGTACAGATAATAAATGCAAATTTTTCAAAACTTAACTCATAGGCATACTTAAAATCAGTTTCGACTGAATAGTTTGTTGTTAGCATAAAATACAAACGGTGATAATAAACATGAAACAACTTTTTTATAGATACCTAATGTTTAGTCCAGCATCAAAAATTGATATTATTCAGTAGGTATATTTATCTAATTATTTTATAAATGGTATTCTATAATAATGTCATAAAAAAAACGTACTTAATTTTGTTGTAGGTACTTTTTAGACGTCACTTATAGTTATTTGTGGCTATTTGATTTATTATTCAAATAATAAAATATGTACATATTATAAAGGTACGTACGTATGAGATAAATACAGTTATTTTCCCTTTACAATCCTTGTTCAAACATTGGTTTTGAATTAAAGTCATATAAATCTTTAATTCATCGTCAAAACCATTTTATATAATTTATCATAAGAAAACGGCGTATGAAAGAAAAATCAATAAGAACAAAACTCTATCCTTACATTGGTACATTTAGTTTAAATTGAATTGTTGGTATTCGTACTAATTTATTGGATTATAAAGTATAATATAAATAATAACACTCTTTTTTCCCTTTTTTTTCTTATAAGGAATACGTCTAGGAGACGTGGCCATATTGGCCGACATTTGACACTATTTTTCTTACATAATCATAAAAAACACTCTTTTAAAATATATAGTATGCTAAAACTAATTCATTCTTACATCTTACCACTATATGTTTTAACTTAAGGTACTAAGGATATGGCGTTGAGTGTTTTGTAATTTTACATAATAGTTTTCCACATTTTATTTTATTTTTGTGCTTCCTATTTAAACAATCGATAAAAAATATCAAATTTTACCCAATTATATGCTAAGTGCCTACCTACTTTAGCCATGTTTATTGTGTATAGCTTATGTATTGTCACAATCATTCATCCACTTTAACTGTTTTCCAAAAACCATTTTTAAAATATAGGCCATAAGCTGTATTACTATTATCTGGCATATTGGAATTGCGTCCTGATATAGGTACTTTGAATACTTAATATCTTATGTAGTTGTGTATTTTAAATAATTACTCACAATAATATGTGGTATATAATAACATGGTTTGTTTGTCATGGGGGGGGGGGGATTACGGCGGCTGTTGGTTCTCTTGAATCGTTGTCCTTGTTCCTACACGTTTTTTACACCCGATACATTATCGGGTAAAATACCAATGTAAATAAGTTGCATTACTCATCAATTAAGTATCTATACCACAGTCGTATAGTTGACGGTAACAAGATTCTGACTGGTTGTCAATGCTTTGTCGTTAGACAAAAATCAAAATGGAATCCTGCAAAGTAAGAAGATCGAATACGATCGATTTTTGAACGGACGGAATACATGGTTTTACACAGCGGCCATACGCCTATACATATCGCACGCTCTTTGATCGGTTCAAGTACCTATATTCTATTCAACGTACCTTCTTATAGTGGGTATATGTATGCGCGTAACCAAAAACCAAACTTAAATCTAAAATCTTACTGAACCGCATTCGCCCATTCGATTATTTGCGTGCTGCCAGTCACGACCAGAAATTCGATTGACATACTGTACCTGTCATGTAGAAGGTTAGCTCAACCTACAGATACCGACAGTTTCGAGTTAATTTAATTTTTTAGATAGGTATACGTATTACACAAGGATCTTGATCTAAAATGTTTTGTGTACATTTGTAGTAAATAATGTATTATGATAGCAGAAAACAGATTTCGTTTCATCTAAAAAAAATAATTATGCACTTTTCACGTAAGTACTACCATTCTGTTTTTTTTTTTTTTTACGAACCAATTGACTAATGTATTAGGTATAAGCGTCAAGGGAACCATGCATGTGGAACTGCCTCGGGAGGTTGGCGTGGTCTTTAACTAAACAAATTGGCTCATCCTATATAATATAATCAAACTATAACAACCGTGGGTTTCTTCTCATATTCAATGTTACAGACTTGAATTGATCACAACCAGCTATTTAATTGTATGTTTACCAGAGCATTCTCAAACATATCGTAAATAAACAACATATTTTATGACTTTGTACAGCAAAATTCATTGTTTCAATAAAAATATACCTTGAGTTGAACAATATTTGTTGACCACCATCGTATAATTTTTTTCTCTATGAATCTGTATCCTATAAATTAAAAAAAAAAATAACGTATTAAAATGTCTTAAATTAAAAACTAAAAAGTAACTATAATTAATTATCAACCACCAGCGGTCGCGATTTATGAACCGCAATGGCGTATGCTATTATAGGTACTTTCAATAGGTTCAATCGTCGATTAAACCAAGTGTCGTAAAGTCGTAAAGTCTATACGTTATTCGAAACAGCTAACAGGTATAATGTGCACACATCATTAGAATAATCGGCACTTGAAGCGGCGTCGGCGGCTACAGTGGTGGTGGAGTGTTGTCGCGTCAGGGTGTAGTCGGCCCAGGCCCCCGATGGCCTGATAACAATATTACACTAATGATGAACCGTAAGGAAAACCATGTATTATAATTCCGTGATTTCCAGTTTGTGTTTCGTTTTGTTATTCATGAACCGTACGCACACGGCAACCCGTATAATATAAGAAAATTAAATTTCCTCCCTGCGGGAACGATATGCCCTTGTAATAATAACAATAATAATAATAATAATAATAATAATAATAACAACCGTAGGAAAAATATAACGGGGAAAAAAACAACTTCTAGTTCGTGTTCTCGTTTTATTGCTTCGTTATTATTTAGACCGTTTTTATTTTGTTCATTTTTTTTTTCAGCCACTTAACATTCCAATTTTGCACTGCTCCTGCGCTATTCCGCGTATTCACCACCACTATGGCACTATACTGCCTCTACCATCACCAGCCGACACACTATATGGACACACACACAGTCGAATTCATTACGAATTCCATATCGGTTTACGTTCACATACCGAAAACGAAAAAAAAAACAAAATACACGTTTATATATAACATATATACTGCACACAGACACACGCGGACATTCTTGTCCGACAATACTCACCAAATGTATATGGGTCCCACGTATTCAAATCATGTCCGTTCGATCGACGGGAGTGCTTTGGGCCAAATACATCGACGGTCTAACCGACGACGAGTTTTCATTTTCTGGCAATATCCGACAATAACAGAATATACGCAATATAATGATATTAAATGTAATAAAAATATTAAATCATATTTCTATAAATATGCATATACTCATGAGTAAGCTTATAAGATTATTATTAATTCAACAAAATGTATAATTGTCTTGATTGAACTATAGTTAGGTATTATGCCATTTATTGAATGATGGATATTTTAGTTTAAAGAAAGCATTAAATTGATTTTATTAAAACATAATATTTTGAAATTATTAAAAGGTGTCATTAATTTCGTATTATGCTAAATATAATAAATAATTTTTATAAATTATTGTTGAAAATCCTATTTTCTCCTGATAATTTGGATTTGGTTAGAGTATTGATTTTTCTTGTTTAAAATATTCTATTTCATTGTTTTATGGACAAATAACTTTATATTATATTTGTACTAATTTTAATGAAAATTAATTGCAATGATTCCATAAAAAAAAAACCCCATTACATTTATTACACGACTTTATAGGCTCGAAATCGTACTAGTTTTCCAATAAGTTTATAGAAGTTTATAGTAATGTTAAATTGTTTTCTTAGTGCTAGGCAATTATTCCAAAGTGGCAGACTGCAGCACATTTGTTAAATAAACAAACTATACCAATAAGAAACAGAAAAAGTTTTCGTAAAAGATAAAAATGTCTGTTAAGTTAGATATTAATTGATCCAAAATTTTATTTTGGTTCATATTCCTCTTTTTTAATTGCTAGCGATTAAGTTATTTGCATCACAAAAAAAAAAAATAACCTCTACTTTTATAGCGTGTTGTATTAATACATATTTTTATTTTTATTTTGTTATATTAGAGGGGGAATTGAAGAAAAGAAATAGGTACCTACACTAAATAAATAGTGAATAGAATTACCTTCCTTATATTTATACAACATACTTAACAATATTGGATCTATTAACAATTTTCGAATTGATTTTCATGAAAAACGATTTATATCACTAGGTACTAAACGCACTTGCTATATATCTTGTTTTTCTTCATATTTATGGTTTTTAATGACATAAAGCATATACGAATTACCAAGTAAATTATTACAACATGTAAAATGAGTCACTTGAAGTATCAAATCAAAATTAAACAATGATTTTAATAATATAATACGTTTTCTTCTGTGTTATTCAATAACGTTGTAATTGATAATTTAATATAAAAATCATGTAAGATATACATACGGAAAGCTCATATTTCTGCTGACCTAGCATTTATAAGTACATCTTTAGCACAAATTATATTTTCCCAAATTCAAATTGAAAAATTGATATTGTTAATTAAACAATTAAATGTAGTTTTTAAAAATAACAAATGGCCTCTATTATATAGATTTAAGTAAAGCAGATAGGTACAGCATAAAGTAAAAAATCAATCAGTAAAATATGAAATTTTTGGGGCTAATGAAGAACTTGTACAGTTATTATTATAATTATTTTACATTTTTACAATAATGTGGAACACAGATGAAATTTGATTATAAATAGATGATTTCTAGTCCCATTTTCACTAACTGCATTAGGTAGGTAATTGAATGTTTTAAGTCGTCAAAACAATATTTCAATTTAATCACATTAACCTACTAAATACATACTATCCTAATACTTAGGATTAAATGTTATTTAATATTTTATTCCTATAAATATATATTGTTGTTTGCAATTAGTTTGTTGGCTTAATTAGCTTAAGAACAAAGGAAATCCTTTTAATATTTTCTACTATTGTTTAAATGAATTTAAACAAGTACGATTTTCCAGAAATAAAATATAAAAATTATATTGTGTTGAGTTTTATTTTATTTTAAAGCATCAAATATTTTATTTAAAGCAGATGGGTTATCTAGGGTAATCTGAAATTCTAAAAATGTATATAGGAAAAAATTACCAATGTCCTATTATTATAAGTCTAATTTTAAAACACAATTTTTTTGTATTAAATGTGGTTAACTTATTATTAAATTATCTCTACTCAAAATGGTTTGCAATAATTCATGGTCATTAAATTTTAAATTACAACACACCCACCCAAGTGGCCTGCCCAAAACAGTCATCTACTTCTCGTGTAAAGTTCTCTCTATCCGAAATATTTTGTCGTCTTGCCAATCGGCTAGCCTGTTCAAACAATATATAATGATATGATTCGGATTTCTCCAGATAAGTAATGAGTTCTCTGGCCTGGTTATACAAGTAACCGCTGTAACGTGAACCAACGAGCCAGCACGGCCATGATTATATTTTAAAAGGTTTAAATAATTTTGGATGTTTTTTGTTTTAAGCTTTGAACAGTGAAAATTGTTACATTATTATTTATTTTTATATTTTGAATATTTTACAATTTACAATTCTTGCTTTGCGTTGTCTAAATTCGAAGGATATAATAATTTAGTGTACATATATATATATCTACTATTTAACTAACTTCATAAACTAATTATATTATTTATAAAAGGAATATGTTATGTTGGTTTAATATGAAGTATGAAGTAATAATTTAACTTCTGCATGTTGTATACACATCCAATATTGAATATTATATGTATTATTAAAAACTGCAACTGATATTAGATTCAGTTGTTTATTATTTGTATGTAATATTGTATAATCTATTAATTTCTTCTCTGTGTTGTCATGTGTCAATTTCGAGTATTTTTAAAATATAAATACGTAATGGTGATTTGTATAAAAAATCTGAAACATATTTAATGTTAAGTTTAGGTTGATATATTATCATTATATAACAATAACACACATATATTATTACTTACATTATTGGTAGTTATTAATGTATTTTTATGAAAAATTATGATATATTATGTGCATACTGAATATTTGAAAATTCCTTAGAAGGAATCCCTGGAAGAAAAAAATTTTTGTTTTTCAAATGTCAGTAATAAATTTAATGGATTTTTTTTTTTGATACCTTTACTTTATTCAAAATATGAACGAGTAGTTACTCAGTCATTGAAATATTTATACGAAGGATAATAGTTCCAAAAAATATTATGTGTACCTAATGATGAATAAATATCCTGTGATATAGTAGGATTTTTAATTTATACTGAAATCATTAAAATATATATTATAAAATTATATAGTTATGACTAATAATTTATTTTATAGTCGAGATTAATAATGCATATTATTCATATAATTCTGGAGCTGTCATAGTTTAATACTAAAATATGAATAATAAAATAAAAATATAAAAATATATAGTTATACTAATATGAAAAACACATAAAACAGGATACGTATATAATAATAAAAATAATTACCGAAAATAAATTGTCGTTTATTATCATCGCCGGGAATTTCAGGGAGCGTAAACTCTAAACGTTCTTATAAACAAATAATATTGAATACAAATGTTTCAAGGTGTAAAAGTGCAAAGTTTAGTAAATAAACACTGTACAAGAGATGGTTATCATTTTTTTTTCCCATTCGTATTTCAACGTTTATTTTTTTATCATTTTCGTATTTCCCGACCAAACATGTACCTATCTTTAAAAACGACAAAGTTAAGTTTTTCTTTTAAGTTTACACATGCCCAAATATTGCTTTTAATAACAGACATTGGACACTCACTCTTAAATCCACACTTATAAAAACATGGAAAGAGCAAAGTGTATTTTATCGAATAAATAATTATTTATAAGAAAAACAACTAAATAAATAATAATAGGTATTGTATTCCAAAACAATATTGTTATCGTTACACGGCGTTGAAGATAGGCTATTTAGCTACACCGGGGTCGTGTGTCAATTTTTCCATATTTTATTTTATTTAGGTATTTATTTATTTTTATTTATTGGTCTAGAACCCGGCAACTATGAGCATTAGCTATTGTAAGGGTTACGAGTTGGAACGGTTGGTATGGTTGGTTGGCAACACGTGTATGTGTGGCAAGATTTTTGCCATTATGGACCCGGGAACTAGTAGCAGCGGCCGGTGCATACTCTCAATGACGTTGTGTAATTGATTTCAGCCACTTTCCAGCGCCGAGCAGCTGTCCATATTTTATATTATGGTATATTATGCATGGTTTTTTTTTTTTTAACGTATATCAGTATTAAAATGATAATTGATACACTTTTTTACACTTTGAAGTACAAAATACAATTATATATTTTATTATATTATTTTTTAAGTGAGTAAAATAAAATAAAAATTGATCAAGATAGATATATAATAGGCTTCGCAGGTGCCGGCGACCGCGCTAATGACATTATTATTTGACGTATGAGATACTCACTGCTAAGTGCGAGACAGGTATATTCTAAAAATATTATGTTAGTTAAACACGGGGGGCAAATTAATTTAATTTTGATATTCTAAAAGCTCGTTGAGGGACTGGACGCTGGACGCTGTGCGGACGAAGTCGACTTTTAGACAAAAAAAAATCAAATCGGCAGAATGTACCAATATTTATTATGACTCCATCTTTATAATATATTATCTACGTATTATAATATTAATAATAATACAATACGCGTGACCGGGTCTTCGTCGTCGTCGTGTGCCGTATTCGGTGTACACAATTATACACAACACAGCACAACGATACAATATAATAGTACTCTATTAATTACACCGAAGTAGTAGTCGCCGCGCATAATAAATATCGTATATATATAGGTATATGATATTATATATCGTTTCAAACATAGGTATAAGCATTACGCGGGCAAGGAGAGGACGCTCGTGTGTAAATATACTTATATATAATGCGTACAACAGCGTATATAATATAATTACGTGACGACACGCTTACACGTACGCATAAGTGCTAGTGCGACGACTTAGGTGTGATATATGGTGCACGCGTCCATCTATCCATCTACTTTTATACATACGCTGTACCAACACGTACATAATGTTAAACGACCGAACTGTGTTGAGTGTCGAATAATGTGTTCTTCGGACCGTATGGGTCCTACATCGTCGCCTCTTGGTATAAATTCCACTACGGCAACTATATTTTTGATTATCGTTATAAATAATAAATATAACAACATTTGTGATTTATTGTGGAGTCGAAACATGACTTGGACTTCTGATTGTGAGCAATATCGTAGTCGATGAGTAAAACTACGGACATGTTTTTTTCTGTACGATATTATCACCGTCAACCGTAAAATTTAAAAAGTGCACGATACCACGATAAAGCGCTTGATCCGTCAAACTCGATTGTGCATTAATTATGGGGATTTGTTTTGTATAGTCAACACTCATTATCTTGAAAAAATATAACACATTATGAAAATAAATGTTTTGCGTTTTTTATTGATATAACAATGATTATATTTTTGAATGAAAACGTATACATTTTTAATTTCACATTCTTTAGAAGAATATTTTTCTTTAATTTATTATAAAAATCAAATTTAAAATCGATATATTTTAATGTAAGTTATAACTGTTTAACTGTTTTCATGTATAAATCACTCAGTTTATATGCTTGCCAGGTGGATACAATATCTATTATAATTAACCGTCATCGATTTTGTAATTCGGCTGATTATAAATGATTTTTCTAATTCAATTCCTTCGATAACTGTTGGTACCTATAGTAACGTACAACAATTGTGAATTATCGTTGTACTCAATTTTTAAATTTTACTCGGTATACAATAGCTTCCGAACTGAATGTAATTGACAATTTACGTGAATGGAGTAAAATAAATTTTTTTCATAGTTTATAGTGTACCTACGCAGATTTCCCAATAAGTTTTAAAATAAAAGAGAGTTGTTATTCAATAAATAATTTGCTATTACAAATTTGTTTCAATAAAATATACTGATAATAATTTATTAGATTTCTCAAAATATGATATAAGAACTACATAACTATGGGAATGAGTTTATTTTTTTTCTATCGTTTAGCATAAATAAAATAACTGTATATAATATAGCTTATTCTAGATTGAATGTTATTGAAACGTTTCAGTCGAACCGCATAAACCGCAAGAATATATAACCATTTGGTGGAAAATGATAGTCGTTCCAGAACGCGATTTAACGAAAAATCGTTTTGCAACAGAGCTGATCTTATTAAAGCTCAGAAAATATTTTTAAAAACATTCTTTGCGCCGAAGAAACGCTCGGGCATAATATAATAATTATCATACAGAACACGGTAAGTTTATTTATGATTTTTTTCTCTCTCAGAACATTTGTAGTTTTTCTCACATTTAAACTAAAAAAAAAAAAAAAAACAGCAACAACAACAAACCGGTACTCAACGGTGTTGTGAATAATGTGTGCCGTATTTTCCACACATTGGCGGGATAAATCGTCCACCGTTTATTCTCACGTGAAAATAAAACTTCCGACGAATGGCCCGATAACAAGACGTTTACAACACCGGACGTTTCCACCTCTCCACCATTGTCGACATAAGTCGATCACGTTCGGTGCAAAAATACATGACTGTTGCAATAGTTTCTTTTCTATTTTTTTTTTTCACGAAACGGACGATGTTTTGACTTACAATGTCTGTTTTTACTGTAGCCATAATATACGAGTTGGTAGATATTTGTTATTCCCCTGTAATATATAATATATATTATATTTCTCGTGACTATAAACAATTATCAGTACATGTGATGTGCTTCAGTGCTTATATAATAATTCGAAATAAATATATATAACACGTAATTTATACATATATCATGCTACACGATAATTATCGTTTGATCGTTGTATTGTTTTAAACCATAATAATAATATTTCATTAAATATTTGACACTGTGAGACGACTGAATGCAATTCAAATTTTGCGTACCTAAGTGTTAATAATTGTATACAAGGATAAACCTATATACCCAGTAAACAATTTATCCTACCTAGTACCTATGATATATAAAATATTTTACTTTTTAAGTGTTGTTATTTGTATTTGTTTTCAATATATTATATCTGTCATTGGATTCTTGTATTTGAGAATTAAGCCCCTTTAAATTAAAAAAACAACAGTTCATAATTAAAAAATATTATATTATATTAGTATATAACTTAAAATTTAAAAAAACGACCAAGTACGAGGTGCCTAACTATCCATACTTAGATTTAATACCTGATATTTGGTTACTTTTTTTTCTTAATTCTTTTAAAATACAAAATGTATTGCATCATACGTCATTATTATTTTTCAAATACCTTATTCAAAGTAAGTATGTTTAATATAATATGCAAAAGTGTTATTGATGTATTTAGAATGTTTTCAAAAAGTATTTCTTGGAAATATTTCAAATAAATTAGGGTATAGTTGCTCGTTTACCTTTAATAACCAGAGTATAAAAAATATATATAATATATTTATTGTATACCACTATAATTTATTATTTTCTATGTTTCGGCGTGTTTTCAATGTGTCAGAAGTAATATTTTCAACATTATTTATAAATACCACAATTATATATATTTTTAAGTATATGAGCTGGTATGTTTTTATTTTTGTAAATCTTGATCTTATCTAATGATAAGTGTTTATACATTTTCCTTTAGAATGGGAATAAAAAAAACTAAAATATTTATAACTTTAAGATGTTTTAGAAGACACAAAGGAAATACAAAAAATAATGAATAAAATATCGAGATGAAAAACATATTTTATTATGTTGGTAATGCTAAAAATCTTCATATTTTTGCGTAGGTATTAAAATATTTTTAAAAGTAAAATTAATAATACAATTATTCAACATTATTCAGCAATAAATTATTTTATTACATATGTATTATAAACTCTTGGATAACAAAATTAGGTAAATTGTTTGTATATTACTCACTTGGAAACTACTAAAATTTGATATTTCATCGATTTGATACGTGTTATTTTTAACTTATAATCTAATTTTCTAGACTTTTAGACACGGTTTATCTGTTCAAATAATTTTGATTAAAAATAAACTATATTTGACGTATACTCTTACAGTAATTCGCTCACCATGTTAACGCCCTAAAATTAATTTGGTTTATTGGATAGTCTCTCGGTCTGATTATTTGATGAGATTAAGTTTTGCGTACCAGCATAATGAATAATGATATATTATTATTTATATTTAACATTTTAATTAATTTATTGTATAGTTTATTAAGTGGAGATGGTATACAGATATCTATAGACATGAGTATAATTTATAAGACACATTTAAATTTAATGATTTTAAAAATAATTATTTACCAGTTAGTATCACATTGAGTTTTATAGATGGAACTATTTAAAAGTATTGATTTAAATTATTACTTAATTATTAAATATTAATTATATGTATCTAAAATGTTACATTATTATTTTCTTTAAGTAAACATATTATTAGTTCAAGCATGATGAATGTAAAGCTTAGTATTTTTTTTCCAAGAGCTTTTTCTTTATTTTAAACCTCACAATACATTACTTTAAACTCAAAAATAAAGTGTTTAATAAATTTAAATTGACCTCCTGATGTGAAAGACATCAAATTCGACTTTTCTCGACCTCGTTGCTAAGCGTATGCCTCATAAAAACGTGACGAACATTTGGCAACTGCTTGGAGTAATATTATTTTAAGTATATCAGAAAAAATTAAATCTGGTATATATTGAAACCACAAAAAATAAATAATACATTAAATATGAAGATTATACAAATTAAAAGATATTAAATGAAACGTAAATGACCTCGTAGAATATTTTTATCGTATAAATAAAAAAATGAAAATGATAAATATATAGTATACAAAATGTATTGTATTCAGCATATTTAGAATTTATTGAAATTATTTAAATCGTATTAAAATTAAACTAATTTAATATCGATGATATTTTAACAATATTTTTCAGAAAATATATTCAGAAAGATAGATTTATTATGATATTCAAATTTAATTTCCATTCATACTTTTAAAATGCAAAATGTATATCATGATATTTTTAATTCACACTAAATATATGCTGAATGGCAAATACTATCGAAGTACGGTTAATATTATATTATGACACGGTTATTGCCATCGGCTTATCCATATTATCTAAATATTTTATCATCACATTTGTGGCGTTTTCACTTTTTTCTTCGGTTTTGCAATAATTAATACGCGTTATTGCTGCAATGTTTAATTTTCTAGCTATAAAAGGCTTTTACTTATTTTTAAGTCTAGACACGATATATCTAGATGTATACCTAGTTAAATTATTATTGTTATTATTTTGTCCTGATAAAAGTTTTGAACGTGTAGTGTGTACACATGGCGTGGCATCGTTCCGGAACAATCAGCTCAAGCAACTTTCCGTATAAACATATCTCTACGCTATAATACAAGCATGCATCCATCGTTTGTAAAATATACAATTTCGTTTGAATAAATGAAAATATGTGCTACAAATTTAATGTAAATCAGCGTTTAAATTTATACATGGATCTTGCTTGTATAAGGAATATATTTGTTCTTTAAAAACTTTATGATACATGAACTTTGTTTATAACAAGCAGACAACGTGTACAAATTATCGATGCATAAAGTAATATAATTTAAACAAATATATGGCTTAAAATAAGATTTGAAATTTAATATCACTAAACGTATTATAAATTTCAGTGTAGTTATAATTATTATTCAAGAATATTTTTCAGATCAGTTCTTGGTTTTATTTTTTTTTTCTATATGACAACGGCATCGCTACTTGAAAATCTCATAGAAGATTTCAATCGAGCTGCTTGGAGAAAATACAATATATTTTCAAGTTTTCACACAACTGTAAATATTTTTAAAATAACAACAAAAGCGCTATATTTGTTTATAATTTATTTTATCAACTAATTATTTTAATTTTAATTCTGTATAATCTTCTTGCGTTTTTATGAATAGTTATGCATATTTTATAATAATTAGTTAATTGTCGTAATTCTTTAGAATTTATGATTTGTAATGAACATTTAAAGTCAATAAATTATAAATTATAATAGAAATCCTTAGCTGAATAATAAAAAAAAAATTTGTTTTCTATACATTGTACTAAATAGCATTTTCTATATGGAATGATTCCAACTACTTTTTATCTAAAAGCTAATAAAAAAAATCAATGCAAAAAGTGTGTTCTAGCCTTCTAGGATTGTGTAGACCCCGGTACTTGAGATTAACTTATCCAATCGGTATACAATTTTGAAATGTTGGTTCCAATATCTATTAGAATCATTTAAGGATAGTGACTGACTAAAAATAACCCAATATTAAAAAATAAGAACAATGACACTTGCTTAAGTTTTATATTAAACATTTATCATGTTTATTTTCTAATAATTCAAAGAACAAAATTATGCTATAAACTTAAAAAAATAGACTCAGTGTTATTAATTTAGTGTATGAAAAAATGTCAGCAATTTTTCATTACAATTTTTAGTTTAGCACACATAACAGTTATTAAAAAAATAACTTAACATTATATATTATAGTAATACACACTATCACTTATTAGTTATTGCTATTTATTACTGTTATTATAATGTTAACATACCTCATCACTATATCAATTTAAAAATACAATGATATTTTATTATCCCTATACATTTTTGCAATAAATCATATTGATGTGAGTGAAATTAGGTACTCTTAAGCAAAACATTTATTTGTTAATACATTTTGAATTTTAAATATAAAATAAATTAAATACGTTTAAATAAACCTCAATTAATCAATAAATATAAATATGCAAGGGCTGTTATAATTTAAAATTACTAATTACATAAAGTCAATAGAATAATTTTATTTTGGATTAGATTGAAAAAATAAACAGGAATACAAATGAATAGTGAATAAGTTGAATTTATAATTTATAGTTATCTCTTCATAATAATATAGTTATATGTAAACTTATAAAAGTATTATACATAATGTTTTATTGTTATGTACATAAATTGTGTCATCATAACATTATAATGGTAGATTTTAAATGTATGAAAATAAATATTGATAAATAATATTTCAGGAATGTAATGAATTTTAAAATATTACAAACATATTGTACGGAAATTGGTAAGTATAACTGCACTTTTTTTAAAACTGAATGCATATTACATACTTTTTAAAATGTTAAAAAACTGACCTAGTTATATATATTATATGATTATAGCCGTAGGTACAGTGTTCGTAAAACAATTTTTATTCCATATATTTAACGAGTAAATAATTTTATATAATTTGTATTGTTGTGGTAGGTTGGATTTTTCTTATTTTTTTCTACCGTGTTTTATCAATATGACAATCCATTTACGAATAATTAATATAAGTACATTCAAATGAAATATATATAAGTTTGACACTATAATATGCTTTTTCCGTACCACTTATATTCGTTTTATACAATATTATTATACAGTCGGTAAAAATTAAAAAAAAAGGTTTAATCAATATTAAAATCACAAACGTTTACTCATAATGCGCGAATTTTGATAGTAGCCAGCAGCGGCGAGAGATATTCACAGCTCATTAGCAGATTCCGAAAAGTGTTTACTATGCAAAACGGAATAACAGGACTCCGTTTTCGGCACCTGGTGTTAATATTATACGTTTTCAGCACTGCATTACGCGTATATATATATATTATATACACCTCCTGCACTGACTACCCTGCCCGCCTGTGTTGTTCGAGAGCGGTACAATTGTCCGACTGGATGCGAGCCAAGTGTGCCAAGTATTAGCCGTTTTCCGATTATCATTTTTCCGCGTAAAATCGCTGCAGGAATTATTTTCGGAAGTCGCTGCGTGTACCCACCCTGCGCAACTGCTAATAACTTTGTACGGTAAAAAATCGAGTACGTTTTTTTTTTTTTTTTTTACCCCGTTGGCTTTGAATTGCGTGCTACTATGAATATAAACGGTTTTACCGCGTCTGAAAGGGACACGTGTAGAACACTGCGCGGGCGCTCGGCACGGATGGAGAACGAACAGAGGAAACGCTGTTGTTTTTATTATTATTATTATTATTATTATTACTATTATTTTATTTTTATTTTTATTTTCAATTTCAACGCTAAATAACTTCCATCGATTACGAGCACGGAGTGGGAGGTCGGCCGAGGCGTAGGGAACGAGGAAGGAAAATAAACCATATACACAGAAACGATAGAAAAAATCCTATAATGACATTTTCCCCCCACGTGCTCAAAGACTGAAAAACGCACCTTTGACTCGACCCATACACGCAGCGACAACATTATAAAATCGAATTACTGTAGACATGAATATTACCTTTACCTCAGCAGGTAAACAATGGCTCGTAAGATTTTCGTGCAAATGGTTTATTACGAAATAACCAAAAAACTTAAATAACACATATTATATTGGCACGGATTTCTGCGAGGTGAATATATAGGTATATTGTATATTATTATGACATTTTATTGTATTAAAATATTCAAAATCAAAGTCAATGGAAGATTAACATTTGAATTTATTCTGAAATAGTTTTAAAAACTAAGTTAGATCAGTTGTATTGGGTAGGTATTATCAGTTAAGTAAAAATTAAATTGAGTCCTATCAAAACAACATCATTACATTTGTAACATGAGTAGGTTAACAAGAATTTGTCTGATTGGCAAGATAACAGGATACGTCTAATGAAATCTTATTAATCTTATTATCTTGTCTTATTAATTAATATCTGATCTATTTTATGTAGTTAACAGCATATAATAATATCAATTAAACCATTGAATATTTGAGTAGGAACCTATTAAATTGTTTATATAATATATAATATTATTATACAAAAGCACATACCTAATATACAGTCGTTATTTGACTATTATAAATAAATTGTGTTAAAAATAATGGAAAACATTATGAAAATTGAAAATAAAATAAAATATGCAATTTTATTATTATTTTTTTTTACGTAAGATTTATTAATGGAAAATAGTGAATAGGTACTTTTTATTTAATTAAAACGTGAAGTTTGTGCATTTACTGTCTGGAAACCGCTTCTATCTAAACAAATTGTATTTATATTACTTCAAGAAAACAAATAAAATAGTTTCATAACTAACAGGTAATTTAAATAATCTAAAGAAAAACGTGGATTAATAGAGTTTCGCATTATAATAGGTACCTACGTAAAATATATATTATAAACATTTTATACGTCATGGTAATATGTAATTGTAGAAGTTTATAACACAACCTTTGGATACGTCATATCATGCAAAACTTCTTAACTAATAACTATACATATTAACTAAGCACAGTACGTAAATCAAAATGATTAATATCTTATGTTTGTAAACTTTTGTCCTCGTGACAAATGTATGTCATCTTTCTGATAACATTAAGTTTGTCGTTACTTTGGTCCAAAAACAATTTTATTTGTTTTTTTTTTGTTTTTAATTGAGAAATATACATCTTGATATGGTTTAATATTTTATAATATTACATATCCGAAAACTTGAATTTCGAAATGAATTGTTTAGTTATGTTTATTCATGAAACATATTATTTTTAGAACTAAAATATGATAAATTTATTTTAGGTCTGATCAAAAAGTAATTAACATTTATGCAGTTGAATCAAGTGGATATTTGAATTACATTTTTAGTTCCCAATATAATGTTATATGGTTATTGAATATATTATTGTAATTTTCCCTACAGATTGTAAAGTTTGATTGAAATCTATTTTCATAATTAAATCAGATATGCAACATGTATATACCATATAAACTATACTTTAATTATTCATATCTAATTGACTAATTCTAATTAGTTCTATTGAAAATTAAAAACATAACATAAATTCAAGCTATTCAAATGTATGTGGTTTTCGGATAAATCTAACATCTTCGTCGATACTATTGATTATAAAAATAAAAAATTAATGCCCAAATATTTGCTATATAGTCATTTATATGTTATTAAAGTATTAACACATTTTTTACGATTAAATAAGTATGTGTTATAAAAGAAAAATGTTGATTGTATTCTTACTGGTAAAAAGTTGGATGGTATAAATTTGTAATACTCTATAGATTCTAGATTTTAGAAGTAGGTACCTATCTATAGAATAATTAAGTATTATGTTTGGTCGCAGTTATCGTGATTTTAAATTCAGTTGATATAACTCACACATTTATGATTTACCAACGGTGGCTTATTGGAAATGTAAAGTTTGTAACAGAATTGCAATACGCTGGTTATGGAGTGTACACTTGCTAAAAATGATGTTGCATAAGTTAATACATTTCAAAATAGACAAGGTATACGGAAATATTAAGAAAACTTAACTACAACATTAACAAATTAAATTTCAAATAAAGCCATTTTTATAATTCTATACTATCATAATAATTATATTTTGCATTTACTTGCTAATAGTTGAATGTAAATTGGTAACTTTTACTTAATATCGATTTATTTAATTGTTGTACTGATATTAAAGTGTTATGCCAAATTATGACCTTTTATTATTACGTATTGTTATTTTGAATAATATTAGTGTAACTTGTAAATGGAGTCATTGTTTCTCGAATTAATTAATAATTAAAGAAATGCATTATATTGTAATGGTATATTTTAAATTAAAATTCACGTATAGAAATGGCATATCTAGCAAGTGAACAAACAAAAGACACGCAGAAATTGGTTGGGCGACTGGGACGGGTCGGTGACATTTGTTTTGTGATATTTAATTTAATAGCTATGATAGATCATCGTACCGGAAAAATAGTTCTAAATTTCTTAATTTCTTTAACAATAAGAGCAGATCATCAATTATAATATTGGACCAAATTTGCTCAGTGGCCAATGCTGCCAGATTAAACCACTTTAAATATTGTTCGGTTATCATACGGTATAATAAATATTACTTTTTTGACCTTTTTGTACGTACAAAGTATTTTAATTACTACGTACTTATTTTAGAAAAAATGAGAGAAAAAAAGAACCGAAAATGGATACAGAGTTAAGTGTTCAATGCAATCATTCCGTTTCACTCGCATTTGCAGAATACGATAATATTATAGTATTATAATGGTGTATCATCGTTGGACGTTGTAATGCAATTATAAATCATCACATTCGAAAACGAATTATTATAATTGGCTTATCTCAGGTATCTATGAGCTTATTAACGAATTAAAATTAATTTTACGTGAATGATATACGAGTAATGAACATTATAATATCATAAGTATTGGCAAAGTGCCACATTCCCAACAAAAAAATCTCAAAAATAATGGTCTCGTGGTTTCGAATAACTGTAACTCGGTCGCTGAGACTTTAAATTACTGTAAAAAAAAAAACCTCAAATCACTGTTTTCGAATTAGTTTTAATTGTAATTGTTAACATTACTGTATAATATGTAGTATATTATACATATCATGACTTTCCTTATGAATTAAATTTTCGTGTCTACTTTGTACTATACCTTCGCATGTTATTCCGATTCTTTCGCTATGTACATCGCCGCTGTGGAACTTTTGTACGCCAATATCGTAGTGGTTTATTGTAACATTGTACCTATCTGGTATACAACTGATACCACGGAGCAGCACCATGGTATTATAGTAGGTAATGTATATATATATATATATATATATATGGGTCGTACAGTCTGGTCTTTATCTTTTACGATTCGTATCGGATCGGATGGGATGACTTTTACGTCATTCACTTTTACGTTTCCATTAAAACATATACGCTCGACACGAAGACGTAACCTGTTCCTATATAGCAGGAAGAAGTTGTACGTTTCCTTTTACTATTACTGCCTACCTACAACAACTGCTATGGTATTACTATGATCGTTGTCTCGTCGAACGATTTTATTTACTATTTTTATTATTGTTATTATTATTATTTTTTTTTTTGTTAGTACTCCCGGCCGACATAATGCCATCGGGTCTCCGAAATGCCAAAAAGTCCTTAAATTTACGAACCGCAATATAAATTCTAGAAAACCATGTTAAAATTTAAAATTGTGATAACTACCATTTTAGCTTGAAAATTAAAAATAAATTATTAATTTATACGTGTCGTGGGTCTGATTGAAACGTTTTAAAACATTTATAAATTCAATGTTATTTCTGAACTTATTTTTGTGTTCTAAAATAAGGGTATACTCACTTAGTCGCTTGTATACAGCTTATGATTAAAACTAACTAAAAACTGTTTTGATATTATTTCTAAAAACAATTAAGTTAAAAGCCAATTATAAATTATTATTTTTTGGGTTTATAATATATTTATATAGAAAACCATTTAATTTTTAACATAAAATGATTAAAAACTAAATTCATATTTGCACAATAACGAAAAATAATTTAGATTTCGTACTTAAAGGTGCGTATATGATTAGCTTGAAATTCTAAATTACATTTTGATCTTGCGAAAGGTGTTTTCGAATATATCTTATTATATACTACTGTATTAGCCCTCAAAACGTGTGAAGTTTACTCTGGAAAGTGGTTACCCACAAATGTATGACTTCATAAACAGAAACCACATTTACACGTTAACATAATCATTGTAACCATGTATCATTTATTAAATTAAACAATCCTAAATTTAAAATTTAAATATTTAATAAAAATACTTTAGTAGATTATTATATATTATATTAATTAATATTATGAATAATTAAATTCACAAATTAAAACAAATATTATATTATTTGTATGGTTTATTAACTTCAATACTACAGCTTATACCACTTAGCTAGGTCAACTGCGAACTAGAACTTAATTTTATTATAGATGCATCTTCAAGTTCCTAACTAAGGAAAACAGAGGCATAACATTTTATTTCAATATTTTTTTTTTTAAGTAACAAAATAACATTTTAAAAAATTGATTATACAGGATACCAATTTATATACCTGTAAATTATGTAGGTAATTTATACACTCTAAAGACGTTCAATATAATATTTTGATATCGATAGTTTTAAATTATCAATAGTCAACTTATTATGTCTCCACCAAAAAAGTATTTATCACGACCGATGGGAAGGTCATGGTCACGTGTCCCACCTGGCTACACCACTGACTTTGACTTACGAATAAACGTTATAACAGGTTGGATTGGCTTTTAAATTATGTATATGCATATAACTTCAAATTGAATATAAAATGTACAGTTAACTAAAAACTAAGGTACAATAATGTTTGTTTTTAATTTTGACGTTAGGACTTTAGTTACCCGTTGGCTGGTAAGCTTATGAAAACTTTCTCAAATGCATTTCGGACTTATGCTGATCTCTTATACTGGCTATATACTTATAAACAACTAATGTTAATACCATACGATTATAATTACTTTGGTCTTTGACTACCTATTTAACTATGACACTACATCGATAATATTTGTGCGCAATTGTTTTTAATGTATAGCTATGTAGGTATTAAAATATTAAACAAAATTACCTATGGAAAAGCTAAACTTAATAATATAGGTATTATATTTTTTTATGAGAGTATATGGAACGTTGGACAAAGATAAGTTACGGGTAAGATCATTTGAGTGGGTGTTTGTCATAACCTAAAGTATAACCATAAAAACATATTCTGAGTGACAGCATAACCACTATTCTTTTTACAAATTTAATTTAAACAAATTTTATAATATTCTTTACGTAAGAAGTATAAAAATGTTGAAAATATTATATGTGTTTAAATAAAAATGTCGAATTTATATAAATTTTTATACTATTGTTATAATTATAAATTATGCAGATTTCAATAAAAATATAAAATTATTTATAAGTCCATACCCAATTGAAATGTCAAATAATTTTTTCAAAAAATCTGTAAAAATAATTGTAGGTATATTTATATAATATTATAGTAAACTTTATACCAGATTCAAAAGTTTTAGCAGATACCTAATTTTTTTATTTCTTAAACATTTTCAGGAAAACAAATAATAATTACATTTTATATTTGTTTTAGTAACTTTTATTGTTATATTCAGAGAACTATAATGTTGATATTTATAAAACTATTACACCTACGTTATTACATTTAAGATTCTAAGTGATCTGTGTATTGGTTTAATATGACATGAAGTTTTATTTCTGTGTCTGTGAATGTTAATGTGTAAATACCTAATCCTTAATGTATACAAATGCTTTAATTTTCAACTCTGAAGTTGGTTTGCAAATTGAAAATTCAATCTAGCTGCTATTGTAGGGAGTAAAAAGGAAACATTTTCCCGTGTTTTTCAAAATAATAGGGAGAAAAAAAATACGGTTAATCCGGGATTTTTACACAACACTATAGTTTTCGACAAAAATGATTTGTTGATTTGTTATGTTTTGTTGTAGCTATAATATTAGAAAATAAATAACCGTAGAATTAAAATTATTACCAAATTTTAGAATCAAACATTTTGTTTTTAGATCATCTGACTTGGAAACATAACACAAAACCCCTTATGGTCTCATAGTTAACTACAATTTCAGAAATATTACAGAAGCTGAAAAATATTGAAAATACATATTAGCGTTTAAATGTAGTAAATAATATATATATATACATTATATACATTTACCATTAAATTCAAATGTAACAATTTTATTTTAATACATTTACCTATTCAATGACGAACTACAATTGAATCCTAATAATATACAAATGCCGAGCAAATTTCTTAGTTTTGTTAATTAGAACCAACATTTATAATAATATGGTGTTTTATCAAGTGTTTTTATTACAAATTACTTCAATCGTTAACCTTATATTTTATTCAATCCATAGTTTAAATTATATACCAATTGTATTTAATAAATATTGTCCAACATTTTTGTTTTTTTATTTTTCGCATTAATGATATCTACGTAAATTTTATTAAAAACAAAATAAAAAATAAATATCCCTCGGACCGTGCTTTCAAATAATGTTCCCTGGTGCAGTGATTGTTTGAATCAGAATCCCTAAGGTCAAGATGAATGACTGTAGTCACATTAAATTATTTACACGGTTAGAATATCGAATGAAGCAATATATACGTGCACTGCTCAGCATTTTTCGGTGCTGCTACACATTTCCTTTTTGAAAACAATTGAAATAAGAACCACACAAATTTGTACCATAAACGTGAATTATAAACGGGATTCCACATTGTTGATGATTTTCTTTGTAAATGATGTTCTAGAGAACAGTTGTACCTACGTATAATTCTATGTGCACAGTTACAAACTCTGTAGGATCTGAGACTTAATAATTGCTAAGCTAATATAAAATATGTGAGCAAAATATCATATATAATACCTTATACACGGTCCGTGTAAATATTCCTTAACGTTTTACAAACATAATATTGTATAAATATATAATGTATATTGTATGTGGTAGGTACCTAACCTATGCATGTAGTACCTGTATGCACGGAAATTATACAAAGTTACGAAAAACAAAGTCATCTATTTACCGCAGTTTGTCCGTTTCGTATCGCGAAGAAAATGACTACAACGCAAAATCCCAAGTTCATTAATATACTGTTTGAATGGGTATGTAACATTTTATAATGCCATTACTTAAATGATTTGAGACATAAATATATAAAATCTGTAATTTTCAATACGTTATTAAGTGATTTGGTTTTTTATGTCATACATAAAATCCAGGTAGGATTAAAAAAATGTGGACATCAGTGTATTAAATTTGATATTCAGTTAACATTTTCTTGTACTTATTGAAAATTAAAATTTGTTGTAACTGTTTTATTATGAAAATACACTATTAATATTATACTAAATATAATATTATTATTTTCGATATCAAATGATTTAAAGTACATAATAATATGACCCACAAGATGCATAATATATAGGTTTCTATATCTAGAATCTATTGAATCGGTACCTAATAGTTAAAGGTACATAATGTAGTTATATAGGTATTTTGGCTTTTATAATGTTTAAGTATAATCTAATGTTATTTGGATAAAAATAATGTCTTATCTGCGAATGTTTTGATTTTTATTATTTTAATGTAAGTATTTCGTGTGATTGTATATTATTCAAATTTAAAAAAAAATATAATTTCTAAGTACTTTAGTAATAAATTTATTCGTTGTCTTATCTCTAACATTTTTAAATATTCACACGGTGGCTAATCTTCTTATAGCCAAAATAACAAAGACAATATGAAAGAAAGTTTTCAGAACCAACAAAAGATAATATAGAGAGTAAAATCTAAATTAGTTTCACTGAATACATTACACCGTCAACTTGCCCAAAATATAACGTAGTTCACTACGCTTTATACGCATAACCCAAATGTAAAAATGTAATATTTAGTATGAAAATATTATAATGTTGTGTAAGTAGGTACGGAAAAATAATAATATTCATACAAATTGGAACTAATAAGATATTGTTAATATTTATTACCCATCATAGGTATAGAATATTATCAGGTCAAAACTACTTTAAAATACTTCATCAAACTATAGCTGGAATAAAATCACAAATAACAATTAATAATAAGCTGTATACGATTAAGTTCTATTGATATTGAATAATATAAAGGATCACAACATTTTAGGTAAAATAAAATGCTTTCGTATCAATTTTATAGCATTTTTTTTAGGTTTTTTGTCCTAACCTGTTAGGTAATATGTAGTTTATATTGTATACCATTGCACTGCCAAATTATTATTCTTTTTATTTATTTAGTTTTTTTATTTTTACTCTAATAACTATTACGCACGCAACTATTACACCCCATCACGACTATTATTTTTCAAAGCTCAATTTAAAGTATAACAATACAGTAACCCATTTTTGTGATAGAATGTTATAGTGCTCTCTGAAAATGAATTAATAGGGTAACATTAATGTTATAAAAAGTTGATTTAATGTGATCTTTTAATATCAAATCAGGATCGTGATCGTTGTATAATGTTGATCTATATGAACCGTTCATTCAAATGTTTTGACCCAACCTGTCTATTTTATTTTTAAGTTTATTTAAAACCAAAAGTTAACAAAACTCCAGATCTATGAATACTTATAGACGAGTATGGTAACCATAATAGTAACTACAATTATTATTTCAAAATATTTTTAAATTGTAGCGAAATAGGTATTTCGCCTTTCAACAATTAATTATTTCATTGTATGTCAAACGATTCATTTAATTGTATTATAAGACATACATTATACGTTATGTTATTCAGTTCTTTCGAATGTATTTTCTAAAATGGTTTTTATATTTCAATACTCATAATAACGTAATTTTTGTTTGAAATTAATTATTATTTATTTATTTTTTATACCAATTATAAACACGGAATAATATTTAAGAAACTTTTTCGTATACCTACTAATTTTCTAACCACAAATTATCGTTTTTTTATATTACTTATTACCTATGGATTTTATGTCACTTCGTATAAGGTAGTTAAAAATTCTCAAATTATAATTATGTAAATAAAAATCATATTTCGTTTCAATATCACGACATTTGATCCATTATATTTACCACTAATGAATTTCAACAACTATCCTTCAATATTTATACATTTTACTAAAAATGTAACAGATCGTTTGACGAATAACATTTCAAAATTAGAAAATGATGTAGGTTGATATTATTTATACAAAAAACTTTTTTAGAAGTTTATAATTCGAAAAATTATAATTGTTGTTTATAATAATAGGTTAAATGAAAAAATCTTAAATGTTATAGATTGATCTAAATAAAAAACCTTGACCCAGCGAGTAATAAATTTGAGGTAGACGCTTTTTAAATGTTTTTAATTAAAAATTATACGCTCATACATAGATATATTTAGCATTGATGATTTAACTATTTTTTATTTAAACATTTCAAGTGGAAAGTGTGCGCTTTTTCAATCACGCCTAAAGGTCAAAAACAAAATGGCCGTGCACATTTATTAAATAATGGTGGTGTTAGGGGTGGATGACAAAAGTTGGCGTTTAAAAAAAAATTTCTTCGAACTCAACACTCTGCAGGACGCAAGTCATTAATAAAAATACTTTTCAGTCCGGTCGGGTTTTGTTTTAATTCGAACATAATGAGTTTTCCTAATCCTTTCCGCGTCGGACGACAGAACTTTTTGACCGTCATTTTGTGTTCGAATCTTCCATTCCCGGGCTTTGTCTTGTTTCTCTTTTTCTCTTTCTCTATTTTTCTCTTTTTCGCTCGTTGAGCAGTTTATGTATATAATGTATACATAAATATCCTTGTATATAGGCAGAGCAAAATAAGCCTTACTCTATAATTCAACCGTCACTCCGGACCTCCTGCACCGGCTCGCGTCTTTATCACTTCGCGGCCACATTCATTTTGCTCAAACCAACCGACCTTTAAGCTCCATGGAGAACTTCTAGCGCCGTATTGAGACTCTTCGGCCCACCGAGATTTTTAATTCCTATCGGCCCTCAACAAAGAATGATCCTATTCGACAAAAAATGTTGTACCTTATTTCTTATTTTATTTAAATTACAATAAAAAAAGTTGAAATGATATATTGATTTTTTTTAAATATTTAACTTGGTGTGCATTAATTCATAATTGTTTCTCATATTTACAAATTATACAATACAGTGTAGGTATTAAGGCGCCCGGTGCCTATATAATTTTGTACACAAAAATAAGATTTAACGAGAATAATGATCCCGTTCTGTATAATCAACCAAATTGTATATTATTTTTTTCAACTAACAGAGAGTAGTAGTCTACATCGTACTTCATTTTTCAATATTTTAATTTAAAACTTTATAATTTATCTTAAAAAATAATACAATTTTAAGCATTTTGCTTATAAATTATACTACACCATTATATGAAATAAAACAAAAAATCTGAGTTCGAAATGGCCTGTTGGAAATCTTCTACTTTTAGATAAAAAATAGTTATCAAAATCCAACAATTTTACAAGGACTGAGAATTATTCCCGTGAAGTCATTTTTTATACAAGATTCACCTCAAGTTTTCCTTTCCTACATTCAACAGAAAAATTAATTTTATTGAAAAGTCAAGTTCATTTTTACGAGCGTTTAAAAATAAATATATTCACACGTAAATTAACAAATTCTCGTACAACGATTTTTTTATTTTTTTATTATTGAAAAACTATTAACTATAGCCGTGACATGAAATCGAACGCGGTGCATGAAGAATCGCCGCCGATGATGTATAGACACAATTATATTATTATAAAATATCGTAAGAAGTCTTGGAAAATCATTTCCAACAGTATTCTGTAGCATTAAAGGCATTTAATAGCATTATTCCAAATTTCAAGTTCATACGTTTTGTTTTTTTGAAATGTTGCGATCAGTCAGTGTGTGAGTGATTCGGTTTAGACCTTATAAAATAATTAATAAGCACGGTTTGAGATAGTACATCTTTAATCGTGTTCATAAGCTACAAACATATATTTAGTTTTAATATATAGTTTCATTAATCGGGGTCATGTTAACATGCCGATTCGATGCATGCTTTTACCTCATCTGCCCTAGTAACCAATGTCAAACATTTATATACAATATACATCAAAACAATTTTAATTTCTACTATTATAATCTTCAAAAACATATATAAATAAAATACTTTAATTTCTTTGGTGAATCTCAAAATCCTTGGGTGTGTGTGCCGGGTGTCCAGCAATCTCACGCTGTATTTCGGCTCGGCAAAGTATTTTATTACACAAAATTAAATGAAAATTACAGTAGGTACGCTTTGAATACAATGTTTATTCAATGATAACAAAATATATGGTATAGTTTATATATAATATATAGTCAGTACAATTTAAATAAAGGTATAAACATGGTATATAATTTTTTAATAACAAATCAATGGTATTATACTGTTATCGGTGGAACCAAAAACTTTATAGTTATAATACATAAATCACCAACACTAGTGTTGCATGGTGATATAACATATTATAATATATTTAGGAGTTTCAAAAAACACAATACAAAATAGAAAATACAAGAATACAGAATAAAAAATGTTACCAACAACACATATACAAAACAATAATAATAAGACGTATGAGCGTATGACCCGAAACGAGTGGAGACGTCGGCATACAATTTCGGCGCCAGATAAAACACGCGACGAGAGTCGATGGCGCCGAACGAAGCACGGCGATGAACCGAAGGCGGTGACATTACGATAGGGGGCTGGTACAAACGCGTACTAACGCCAAAAACTGGTTGACCCGTGGCTAACGGTGGTAACTGGTAACATATGTACGGTGGTAGAGGATGA
This sequence comes from Nasonovia ribisnigri, assembly GCA_027563435.1. Taxonomy (NCBI): domain Eukaryota; kingdom Metazoa; phylum Arthropoda; class Insecta; order Hemiptera; family Aphididae; genus Nasonovia; species Nasonovia ribisnigri. The sequence goes on from JANEHU010005107.1 coordinate 329,823, forward strand.
GGTCGAACTTCGTGAATGTTATTCCAGGTCAACAAAACTCTGGCAAAAGCAAATTCTACGTCCAGCGTTGACCATGGACTTCCAGATAAACCTCTTCGCCCTGTTCCATACTGATTTACGGCGATCAGACCGTGCAGGCTTTTTTATAATTTCAGATGCCTCCGGCGGAACAGTCTTCACTGCGCTGTAAACGGGCGAATGAACGCTCAGCTCTACGGACGACCGGAAACTCGCTGCATGTTCTAGCCGCGGCCGTAACTGTAACCCGGCCGCAGTGATCCTGCGATCGACGGCCAAGTCTAAAGCGTCGATCAAGAAAGGACTATAACTTTGCAGGAATTTTGGCATTTCCATGTGGTCGTCTATCTCCGCCGTCATACGAACTGCAGGTGGGACCGGTAGTGAGGCAATCTTCGATACCGGGTGGTATACGGGTGAGTCAGTGGTCAACTCAGGTGACGACCGGAAACTTTTTACAAGTCCGCGCCGTACCGGAAACGAGACATCTGTGGTCTTCCGGTCACAGGCCAAGTCCAGCCGGTCGATCACAGAACGAATCTCGTTGGCATAATCAATCGACTGCGTGCACCTTGTAGATTCCATGTAGGCGTCCATCTCTGTCATGTAATATACGAAGAAGAAACGAAGTACGAAACGGTGAATAGTAAGGACAAACAGTTTTATTTTACAAAATATTTTAACATATAATAACGGTTTCAAATTATAAATTGTTACCAACAATATATGAATAATAGTGTTATAATTTCTCTAGTTTATATTGTGGTCAGCTACAGTAAGTAGCGAATAAATATAAGTAGCAGTTACAATTAAATCATACTTTAACAGTAATTTATTTTGATGAATAAAAACCTACGAATATTCTTAAAATAATACCGGTTTCGTCGTAATCAGAATCATTTGACATTGTGACATGATTTAGTTTAAATTTGGTTTTCAAATCTACATACCTACTTTTTTTACGTCAGAGTATGTTATGAGTTCTGATAATAGGTTGCAGTTTAAAAATACAGTTTGAATAGTGATTTAACCACTAGTTCACAATGGTGAACAATTAAACAAAATATCGAAATAAAATGATAGAATTTTAAATTCTAAATTGATTGTACTTTTTTGAAGATTTATACTTGATTTTAATACTTAAAATATATAAATATTATATATTATTAATATAAACAATATTAAGCCATAATACCTATTTGTGTTTTTTTATTTTTTTAATATTTATTTTTGTGTACATGATAAGTAGTCAAAATAATGCTTCAGTTTTACCTAACTTAAGTATTTTGTTCGATGAAGAAGTGAATCTAAAGAATGCGTTTGGTAGATCAAAGTTTAAAATGCCCATTAGTTTTAAAAAGCGCCTTGAAAAACAAAAAAGAAATTAAGAAAAAACGGAAATTTTTACGCAAAATCGGTTTTTGACAATATCAATTTTGGTTTTTGGTGTACCGTAGGTATACATGCAATTTTCACTGAATGTTTATATATTAGGATTTTCTATACACCATACAATTTTTAAAATATTTTAACTTGTTTTAACAATTTTAACTACAATTTTTAGGAGAGCGTAAACCACTTACCCGCTTTTTTATTTTATTATAATAACCCAGTAGGTATTTAACAAAATTAATTCTATTTTTTTGGCATTACTCAAAAAAAAAAATAACCATAAATACTTGAAATTTTCACCAAATATTAATATTATTATTAATGCAGGTAATTGTGTATTAACTATGGTTACCAAAAAATTGTTGTCACTCAGATTCGTTTGATGTGTATATTATGATGATAGCTGATAGACGATGTGTATAATAATATATTATCATTGAACTCAAATTTAACACATCCGTTACAGCAGTGACCTAAGTAAATATTGGGTACACTCGATAACTACAACTGTACAGCAGAGTGATTACCTATACGGCTTAACTATTTGCCAACTTTTTATTATTTAAACTTAAAATATTTAAAAACTACTTTGATTTAGAATTTTTATTCTTCTTTTATGTTTTGGTAAAATAAGAATATTTCAAAAAGTTTTAAATATAAATTAAAATTTCAACCATTATAATATTTTACATTTATTTGGTATTCTTTGAAAAAAAGTTGTTGCTATTTAAAAATTAAATCTCTAAATATGCTCAAATATTTACATATTATGATTTTGATGATATTATACATATACCTACCTACGCACTTATGGTTTTATAGAACTCCTAAGATATTTTAACGTTATAAAAATGTGTGGATGCAACACGGAGTTTTTTTTTATTCATTACTAAATTACGGATACCCTATACTGGTTACCATATTATTATGGTTTGCACTAAATTATGAACAATATGAAGTTTTTGATTTTTGCAATTATATCACTTATCTTGTTAATTTATTTTATAACAACAACGAACAATCTATTTATAAGTATTTATCATGTTAATAATATTTTAAATCAATATATTATATCTTTACTTAATTTATTCGTTTTAATATGCAGTTTTTTAATCTATTTACAACTATTGTAATCATTACATAATAAAATAATCAAAATATGTATTTTTACTTATTTTAGTTGTTTAAATTATTATAGATGCGCATTTTGTAAAACGCAGAAAAAAATAGTATTCAACTTAATTTGTGTACTACAATTTCGAAGGGTAATTTAAATGAACATTTCCAAGAATATATTTTATAAATAAAATAAAATACAGAGCACTTTCAAACAAATAAAGCTTTTTTTCAAACAAGCTTTATTATAAAGTAGTTCACTGTAAAATATAGTTAATATAGGTAGCAACTATATTTTTATTAAAACTATATCTTTTTATTTCTTTAGTGTCAATACAATACATGATTATGTTTTTTTTTTCTGTAGCAGTGATTATAACGTAAAAAATTCAACTTCAAAGGTGGTGTAAAATACTCAGACTTCACGAATGAAAGTTTATATTTTTCATAAAATCGTGACTGTCGAAAGTAGTCAATGAAACGTCAAATAATTTTTTATAATATTATTTTGTGTAAAGATAGATATTTTTTATTGTGTTAAATAGTTTTGTCAGTCAACACGTTTTTCAAGTTGTCTGCCCTACCACTAGTTGATTTATGCGTCTGATTCAATGTTAACGGTTCGTTAAATGTTGAAACGAAGAAATTCACCGATAACACACCCCAACCCAAATAGTGGCCCAAACGAAGTTAAGAATCCCAGGGGTAAGCGAGATTTCTTTTAATTATCATCGGTATTTTCAGGTTAAATGTACCGGACATAATGCTTTGCGAATACAAGCCCAATGGCCAACGGTTAATAAACGGCTAATCCGTGATAGTTCTCCGTGAGCTTTTGCGCCCTTTAATTTCCAATTCATTAGCATAAGTCCTAGAAAGAACAATAATGAATAACTATGTCATTAGTGTCGTTACCGAACATGGCGTAGCATTTGTCTTCTAAAGTTTTTCATCGCGCCTTAACCAAACGTTATTAATGATGTAATATCTAATATTTATAATATAATATATTATATTAAATGCAATTTCGAGCAAAAAAACCAATTCAAAATAAACTGGAAAAAGAATGATTAAATCACTTTTTAAGCGGGATCCTGGGCCTGCTTAGTTGGTCGATGAGAACTGTTCAAACCCTATTTTTCACCTTGTCACTTTGGATCGAAGATGACTATTTGAAATATTGAAATGGAATCGCAAACATGACAAAAAAAATTTAAACTTCATATTATATTGATGTTGATTTTATACCGTTTTTTATATATTTAGTTTCGAATGAGCTAATGTCGGATAGAGTTTCACATGGTTTATGGTTTTATGGTTGTCTATACGTTTAGGACGCATTGTGTTAACTTTGAACTTCGAGGTCGTTATTTATTTTTTTGATAGTAACTATATATAGTTGTATTATATAGGTAAATTAATCGAGCATACTGTCGACAGAGTCACGTACGTTTGGCCAGCAATGTAAAATCCATAAAAAAATGATGCTAATAATAAGCAAGGAAATCGCATGAATTTAAATGACCTATCTAAAAATTCAAACATCACACTACTTTCCTAAAAAACTCGAGGGGAACTCGCTCTTCTATAAAGTAGGTGTCAAAAGTACCTCGGTATTAAGTATACTACGGTAACGGATGTGTTAAATTTTGATTCAATGATTTATCATTGCATAAGAAAAACGATTCTGAACGTAGACAGTCGGTCAGTTTATATTTCTGAGGATATTTCATTAAACTCATATATTAATTATACTGCTATAATTAATTTATTTCTAAGTAATAAAGCAGGCTGAACAAATATTTGCCGAACGCAGATTGCATAATATATACTATAGTATAACTAACTGATATTAACTTATAAGTCAATACCAACGTACCTACCATAGATCGGTGGCTAAAAGTTTCAACTCCTTACGATTAGTATTTTTAGAATTGCATGTAAACCAGAGTAATTTAAATATCCAATTTTATCGAAATTTTAACATTTTAATATCGTGCAATACAGTGTAAAGTTGATATTTGTAGGTTTTTCTAATAATAACTTAAAAGGAATTTTAAATTTTGCATTGTATTTTAAATGCATTGTTAATGTATTGTAATAAATAATATATATTAACAATATTTATAGAAAAAAAAACATTTCAAAATTCCAGATACCAATGTAAAGTATTTCAAGATTCTTCGATTAATATTTTTGAATAATAACATACTAGCAAAAATTGTTTGTGAATCAATCATTATTTGAACTTTAAATAGGTACTAATAAAAATAAAAAATGTGGAATTCTATGTTCTAAGTTCGATATTTTTTTGAATTACTGTTAGAAACTTAGAATATCTTATGATAAACTTTGTACTACATTTTCAAACTTTTTAACTCACAAACAAAAAAAGATATCATGTACAAATTGAAAATAAACTAAAACTGTAGTTGAAAATTTCAAATATCTTTAATATCACTAAAAATGCAAAACTATTTTGACATTTTTATCATGTCTATTAAATTCCAATATGAATTTTCGGTGTAAATGTCAAGTCTCTAAATAGCTATCCATTTTTTTAATTACAATATATAAACAATTTCAATGTTATCGAGAACTTTTTAGCACCGTAAGGTGCCAACTAGATCCAGTTTGTTACCATAAACCACCCTCGAAGTTAGAAGCGTATTTCCATCATCTCATTGTTACTATATATATTATATTATCTTCATGCTATTTAACTTACAAGCTTTAATTGTTGATGTATAATAACTATTACCATATTGTGTTAAAGACCATTAAAAATAAAATTATGTATTATAACAATGATAGTATACTTTTTGTATTGTTAGTTTTAAATCGTAAGGCTTAACACGTAATTACTAATAATTACAATTAATTAAACTATCTAAATGACTTACAATTATAGAAGTATATAGTATATACGTAACTGTTTTTTCATGGTTTTGTTTATTATTTATAGTTAAGTTCAAACACATAGTTAATGGAGTACTTTTACCACTCTATCCCTGTTTTATTTATAAATGATAGTCTTACGCATACATATTATGTCAGGCTATGTATAATGTGTAACTTGAGATGGTACTTATTTTTACTGTATGCATTCTCATTGGGATCTTGTAATTTGTATTTATTTTGACTGAACGTAAGTCGGACAAAAGTATTGAAGAATGCGTAATGAACCATCAAACAAATCCAAAGCTATATGTGATTTGACATGTAACATATAACATGCTTATTTCTAAGCTGAACCACCTCATATTTTATTTATTATATTTTCCATTAGCCATTTATTTTCTTTGTAAATCATCTCTTGCACAAATATATTTACATTTACATTTTTATCCATGTTCTTTTTGTAAACAGGTGTTCTTTGATGACATTAAGTAAAAACGTTAGATCATATAGACTACATTGATGAAATAAATTATTGTACAATTGGCATATAGGCATAAAGTATATTATTATGATGAAAAAAAAATATAAGATATTCAACTGTAGGAATATATAAATAAAATTAACTATATGAATATGATATATCATGTTATAAATGTATCCAATTCGCGAGTAAAGATGTGTGTAACTGGATTCCAGCAAACGTTAAACTGCAGCCGCTAAAAGTCAATACAATATTATAAGGTACGTAAATTAATTTTTACAAATCACTTTCAAAAACCAACAAAGGATTAATACCAAATCACAAATCTACACTCCGATAATGAAACAACATCAAAAAAACTTTTAAGCAATGAAATATCAAAACATCTTCCCTCGGAAAAATCAACACGAACAATGAAGGCTTTGAACAATAGTATTTAAATCAAAATAGCTAAAATATTCCGATGACCGGCCACCTAGACCTAGCCTAGTTTAAGGAAACTTCCAACAATTAATAATTTATAGGCACCCATGATTTCTAAGGGGTATATTATTTTGTATTTATTAAAAAAAAAGATATGATATATCAATTCGTGCAAAATAACAAGTACCTACATTGTTATTATCAAATTAAGAATGTTACATTAATCCCGACATGCGTATCATATTTTATAACGTACTCATGATTATTCTAAACTGTCAAAATATAGATCAACCGTCTGTTGCAATAAATAAAGTAAAACCTTTACATTCCTATTGGCTATATACTTTCTTAGAGCCGCGGTTCAATTGCCAACGGTCACAAGCTCAACCTAGCATTAACTTCCCGATGAAAAAATATGTTCAAATTGCACGGTGACATCGAGAAATTACTTACTTTGATGTTATTAAACTATGGTTCCGTCAACTATAAGATTTTTATATCCGACGAAACTATTATTTGCTAGCTTTGTAAAGATAAAGGCCACACCCTTATACTTCTTGTCCAACGTTGGTAAAAAAATAAGTACTACACATCCAATACAATCTTAAACACTAGCGCAATATTCTCAGACAAGATAATCCAAGTCAATAATAAACCAATCATCTCAGAATATAATGGATGCAAATTAAATGTCTGTCTTACATTAAAATATTATAAATGTTTCAACCGATAAGAACAGTACAAGCATACCTAATATAACAATCTGATAATCAGCCACAATATTAAACACCTCATTAGAGGCATCACCTACTTCGTCAGTTGTTACTCACCGTGTGTCCTCATCACTACCACAATTTCCGCCCACCAATATTAATGAACCTAAAACTAAAAAAAACATTGAAACATTAATAAGTTAAAACATGTTCCTTAAGAAACTTAAACTATATGCTGTATACGATCTCTGATTGAACAATATTTATAGATGTGATAAAGGAACATGAAAAAAAAATATTCCAATTAACTATATTATTCATGATGGATTGAAATTATTAATTGAACACTGGTTGAAGAGCTCAAAGCCGAGAGATGAACAAGTAACTTTCAATATCACCATTATAAAGGTCCGGTGCAAGAACCGTGTATCTTCACTTTTTGATATTGTTCATTGCGACCATTTGAAAGTTCATTATCTTATTTACTCTCATAGAAAATTATTAATGATATTTATGATAACTCCGATGATAATAATCGGATTTGTATGGTTGTTATACCTTTAGATCATTTACTATAGATGTATTCACGGTGTATTATTTTGTTGCCGATATTAACAACGAGTCTATGAATTAGGTGACCGATGTTCGCATGCGCGATGCAATCTCTCGCATAATTATTATCCATTGGTTGCTATCACAGAATTATTCTAAATCTTAGTTCACGGTTAAGTTTATTATTTTAGTAATATTATTATATAATTATAGTAGTGATTATATTATTTTTCAATATAACATTATATTTAAAACATAATATGGTGATTTGATAACAAAGTATTAAGTGTGGATAAATATGTAAGAAGTTGGGTCATGCAAGCCCATAACGAACACCTAATTCGGTGACTCGTCACTGATATCGGCAACATTTTTTTGTATTGGTTTAATAAGCTATGGACCTATCCATAGACCATAGTATATGATCTAAAGTTGTACCTAGTTGAATCTAATTATTCCATAAATATGATTTCATGGAAAAGTCACTTTCGAAAAAAAAAGTAGAAATACCTGGTTATTGCACCGGACCCTATTATTGTGCTCAAAATAATAGATTTATTAGTACCTAAATACCACAAAGTGGTAAAAACAGATTAACCAAAAAACTCAAGACAGTTTTCAATTCATTATCTGTAACGAGCTGACTATCTATAAATAATTATGATTGCAAAAATCCATTTAATAATAATATAATATTAAGATATATATAATTAAAAACAAGTTTGATAATAACGAATTAATAATTTCAATAAGTTCTCAAAACCTAGTTTAACGCTATTTATATTTGTTTTAAAGATATTTTTAATTTTAGTGCAAATTATTATACCTACTTTCAATTAATCAAATTACTTTAAAAATATATTTTTAAGCACTCCACAATTAAAAAACGACATTAACATTTGGGTGACCTGGACGTCATTTAATATTGTCGTTTGAATATGATAATTGTAGTTTTATTACCCATCAAACGAAGAGGCCTATTAACTTTTAAGTCAATTAATTGTTCCCAAAGAGTACAAACCTTGTGAAATCAACTTGTTTAGTAGAGAATATAAAAATTCTACATTAATTGTTATAGTATGTTAATAATTGTTTAGATTTAAATTAAAGGTATCTAACCTACTTTATATGTACTAAACCAAATTTCAAAATTAAAAATTAAAAATGCTATGATCATTTTAACTGCATGGTCAATGAAAAATGTTGAAGCAATTTAATTGAAATAATGTACATCATATTTAAAAAAAATTATTACTACTATTGATAAAATGATAGTCTTTATCATAAGTTACATAATAATTAAAAGTCTTATATTTTTATCATTTTCTTTTCATAAATTTTTTTCATTATTTTGATTAAAACTTAATGCAATTTTAAATTTAAAAAAACACCATTGTCATTATACGAAAATAAAAAACGTAGACTTGTGTGGACTTTTAATAATATTAAAGTTCATGAAAAAAACAACGGTTAAACGTGTTTTTTTAGTAATGTAAATTATGTATTTATTTATTTCTCACCATGGACTTTATTTAGTGCCACTAAATAAATTTAGTTTCCTAGAGGGACATTATAATGTGTTGTTAAACTATTTAAGTGATTTAACGTGCCTGACCCATTGTATTTTTTTGTCCCACGGTGAAGACGACTTATTCGAAAAACTGCCACGTTACAACAGCTATACTGTTCGCCGTCATTCTATTTTTTCTTTATTCGTTAGCGAAAAAAAAAATATAAGCCATAGCAGAAATAATGTTAATATATTTTGTACGGTGTGAATTTCAGACGAAAACGCCGCCGCGATCGATTGTGACGAAACTTTTTTCTGCATACGAAATATTTTAATTTAAACAATAATATTTATGATTTCCGTGACTTCAGATTTTATCCAAATGTTTGAAGCGCGCATAGAAATGAGATAATTTATAATTTTCATTAGTTAGAACTTTTCGACCTGCCAGTCGGGTGATTAATATATTTGGCTCATCGGTTCATTAACGCTCCGGGACTCGGAAACAGTCGGTACCAATAAAACGTCACCCCCCCCCCCCCACCTCCGCGCCGCTTTTCTACCCGAACCCAGTGCAACTGTTCGCCCGCCTTTTCCGTTTGATTTATACACCGCGTGAGAGGTGGAAAAAAATGAACCGGGATGATAGGACGTGCGCGAGCAAAAGATGATTATGAACGGATTAGGATGGCGCGGTGGAGGTGATGCGAGTGTCGTCTTGTGTCAGATAATCAAATCTGCCCGTGGGATAGGAATTCGTGTCGGAAACAAAGTTATTTGAATAAAACCCACCGCACAAAAGGTGAAAATATTCATGAAAGACAAGGGCGGGATAGGGAAAACTTTTTTTTTCCACACATACGCGGGCGTAACAACGATGCTTCTACTCGTTATTCCTGACACAAAGCTTCCGTGTGCCACTTAGTTAGAAATTTCCACTACACGGAAATCCTGTCTTCGCGTCGTGAAATAAAATACGTTTTTAATAATCCCCTCCGAACAAATGTACCCGCCAACGCGGCGACGGATCACTTGACATCATTTTAAATCAAAACCTATGTATACCTATACTCTATATAACATTATGTACATGAGCAAGCGAAATCGTTTCTCCTTCTTTTTTTTTTTCACTCCGTCCGCTTCCTAAAATATGAATAAAACGTGGATTTATTGTTCTCGTAAATATTATCGAGCCCAGTATCTTGCTGACAAATGAAATGTTTGGATATATTGAAAAACGTCAGTGTATTGGCAACCAAATACTATAGTGTCGCGTTGTACAATGAGTGGTTATGACTTATGACTTGGTGAAAATAATACAGTTAATCAAAATGTTTAAACGATGAAATAATCTCGTTAGTCATTGGTATGCGTTCTCTTTCTACGTTTCGACTTACTAAGAGTATGAAAATTTAAAAATTTAACTGTCGATGGCATTTAAGCTAACATTTTCGTACAGCGTTGGTTAAAGTGTTTTTTCGGTCCCTTGTGTTGTTTACCACTAATAAGCATTGGAAAAAAGCAGTATATAATGGCGCAATCGTTTAAACAAATAGCTGGCTTGAATACATTTAAAACTCTCTCTAACCTTATAAATATTTTATTTTTACGGTTGATTTTTTTTGTCTAATTAATAATTAAGTTCTATTAATAGTTACGTTGAACGTTTATTTTATTGTATTATTTAAGCTTTGGTTCTTGCCTCTTTTGGCCTAGTGGTTTGTGATATAATTAAATCAATTAATAATTAATTGTTGACTAGTTTTTAAATTCAAAGTTAAAAATACGATTTTAAACTGTTCAACTGTAAAATTCAGTTTGCTTTATACTTCATTATTTTAAATCATGTATACTGTACCTGCTATTAAATATACTTACTAGAATCAACGCAAAGTAAAGGTTGTACTAAATATACATAAGAAGTCAACTAAATAGATATGTGTATGTATTTATCCTGGCAGTTAAATTAAACCATCTTGAATAAATTATTATTATGTTAATGAAATTCAAGGAAATTATTTATTTACTTATAAAGTTTCAATTAATTATAGTTAATTATTAATTAAATATATTATGAGTACCTCTATTGATAAAATAAAAATATTTTAGGTAACGAAAATAGGTCAGACATTTAAAATTGTTTTTATTAGGTTAAGTATATAAAAAACTAATAATTATTATTTATATTAGAATACTAGATTATATTATATTTATTCTATAATCGAACACTGATTCAGGAGAATGATATATAATTTATAGCTAAAATGAAAATAATTGATTCAGTACCTTTTCAATGTATTTACTATTTATAAATGAGACTGTTCTTACGGTTTCATAAAAAATATCATACATTTATCAAATTTGAATTCAAATGTATTAGATAAAGTTATATGTCAGTTTATTTAGAAGCACTTCGAGAAAAAAATAATAGTATCACTATGGAATATATTGTATGGTGTATCATTTTTATCATTTTTTTTGTATGTGTAAATTGGATTTGCTAAATTCAAAGTTCTCTATTTTTCCTTTGCAAAGAATTTATTAAGGATCCGGTTACCAGGAATATTTTTCCTCTCAAACTACTACTAAGCTTGCCAAAACACGCATTTCAATTTTACTTCAATAGCAGTTAGGTAAGCAGGTAGCTGCAGGTAAGTACAAGATACCTACTAATTCTCAAGCAGTTAAGCGTACTAGAATGACTTGATAGAGATTCTCTATCAAGGCACTATATAGCGTACCACAGCATTACTATAAATTAATTTTGATTCTAACTTATTCGATAGTAATCGTATTTTGTGAATGATAATAATATTATATTTATACTGTATTATAAGGTCATGACTATTTAAAAATAACAACTATTTTTTAAATAGTTTAATTTTTTGATCATCAAACAATCTAAATGATATTAGCTTTGATGTGTATAATATTAATAACTATAAAACAGCTCATTTAATAATTGTTCTCAGTGGCGTAAACTGGGTGGTGAAAATGCAGCACTTGCACCACCACATCTTAAATGTGGTGGTTCAAAGGTATGTTCTTGCACCACCAGACATAGGCGTGCGCACGGGGGCAGCAGAGGCAGCATATGCTGCCCCTGGACTTTATTTGGGGCTACCGGGGCCGGCAAATATTAAATAATGGGCCTCGGTAAAATTATATTTCCACAAATGATTTTTTTTTTTTGGTCAAGTATAGATATGAATATTTTATGATTATAGAATTTATCAGTATAAGCACGGTTATCTACTCCGTAGATAACCGTGGTATAAGACTAATAGACCTGTCTACTATAAAAAGAAATAGCCATGATTTTTAATCGTAAATATTATTATCATATTTTATGCTCAACAACAAGGTGGGCATGTCGCTCAGAGGCAGTAAATGCTATTAAACATAACTATAGAGCATTATTAAAAACGTTAGACGAAATAACAAAAAAGAGTTTGCTGCCAGATGTAAAAATGAAGGGCTTAGGACTTAAAAGTCAAATCAAATCATTCAATTTTATTTTTTGTATGAATATGATGCAACCTATTTTACAACTAGTTTTAAAAGTAAGTTCTTCATTACAAACTCCAAAGTTAGATCTTTTATCTGCAGTTAAACATATTCAATCTCTTAAGTCTTCACTAATTTCAATGAGAGATTCATATGATGAATTTGAATTAATTTTTAAAAATACAGAAAATGTTTGTATTAATCATAATATTATTATACCTCCTATTAAAAATAGGAAAATATCTAAAAAAATAGATAATGCTACCCAAACACAGCATATTTTTAAAACTAAGTTTGATGAAATGAGAGTGAATGTATACAATACAACTTTAGATACATTAATAAATGGACTGGACTTAAGATTTAAGCAAGAAACATTAGACATAATAAATATAATAGGTAATCTTGTGAATTTGGATATTAAAATGGAAAATTATAACACAGAATTTGACCTATTGAATAAATATTTCCATATTTCTAAAGAATCATTAATTTCTGAGATAACCCTTTTGAAACAATTAGAAGATACTCCTAAAGGTACTTGCTCTGGTTCTGTTTATAAGTGGCTTGATTGGTTAAACAAATGCGATCGATCAAATATTTTTAATAATTTTTTTCTGTGTTTAAAAATGTTTGTTATTATCCCTGTCACGAGTTGTGGTTGTGAGAGGAGTTTTTCTAAACTTACCATTGTTAAAAGCAAACTTAGATCTACCATGACACAAGATAGACTAAATGCATTATTGTTTCTATTTGTTGAACAAGAATTAACTTCTTCTGTAAATATTGAGAGTGAAATTGATGAATTTAAAAATTTATTACCTATAGAGCGTAGATTAGTATTATAAGTTTGTGAAAAAAATGTATATTTATATAAATATATATAAATTAATAAGAGGTTTTATTGTTTTCTATACAACCATATGTTATTACTTTAATTATTATTTTTAAAATATATACTTTATATTATTATTAATGTTTGTTTATTTTATCATATTATAAATAATATTATTAACTATAGGCTTGTGGAAAAGTTACACCTTAAGTGGCTTAGTACCTTACTGTACAACTGTTTATCCAAATAAACAATACAACTTTAATTTTGATACCCAATAGCAAGAATAGTAAAACTATGGGCTGGGTTTAATAATGAATTTGAAGAATGGGCCGAATTAATCTCTTGCTGCCCCTGAAACCGGAGTCTGCGCACGCCTATGCCACCAGAAAATCATTGAAATACATAATATATAAACAGGAACAAAATTCTAATTTTCATAGATTTTCATAGACATTATCAATTAAATTACTACCCGGTTTATATTCTAAATTAGTAAAATCGTGTAATCACTATAGATAATTAAATTATTATCTATGGTGACCACTAACTACAGAATTCTGTATTTTATTATAGAAGTATCACAGAATATGACGTTATTCTATGGTAAGATTATATTGTTATCAACATTGAATTTTTGATGTCATTATACAAGAAATGGATAATCGGTTCAAAGAAAATGGAAATATTTGAATTAAATGAAATACTTATCTCTGAAAAACCATCTGAAGACCTATTAAAAATAGTTTATAATACATATAACTTTAACATAGATAACTTAAAAACAGAGCTAAACATTTTTAATAGAATTTTCTATCAAAAATATGGCAATAAATCAGTACCTGATAAATTAGAATCAAAAATAGAATACCTACATAAAACAAAATGACATTCAAAAAAGTTTCCCATTAATTACAGAGACATTAAAACTAACAATACCTACTTATACAGCAGGTTGCGAAAGATCTTTGCCATGTCTAAAGAGGTTAAAAACTTACCTTAGAACGACGATGGGCTTAGTAGTTTAGCTACTTTGCAGCTCGAAAAAAAAATAAATATTAATTTGGACCAAGTAATCAATGAATTCGATTCGGAATCTGTGGAACGAGAACGTCGTCTCAACTTAAAATAAATAAAAAGAAATTGTTGATTGTTTTTTTTATTAATATTATAATAATAAATGTTTTACTGCTAAAATAATTAAAAATGTATTTATTATTTAAAAAAATATATGGAAAAATATATAGTTTATTGGGATGAATTTCGCTTAGGAACTTAGATCATCGGTGTGTTGGAAATTATAGGTTGAGAATATGCCTCTGCACCACCAGAAATTGAACCCAATTTACGCCACTGGTTGTACTTATATTTTGGATCGATCTAATTTTATCCATAAAAAGTTAATTAATTTGAGTTGAAATATAACTTGTAGTTCTTTGTATAAAATCGCAACTGTCTCGGTGATTTTGCAAAATCTTTGATATTTGAATTAACAATACTTGTTTTGTAATTATACTTTTGTGATACTTTAGATTATTGAGTTAAGAGTAAGCGCACTATTTGTTTTCCCTCTCTGACCCACTTGAAATATATCAAATTTTACGTTCACAATAATGATTATAATCATAATGATCCCTAAAGTTAGAGTGAAAGTACTTCTTAAAAAATGTAAAGGTAAGATTATTAGCTAGGGCTAGTAGGGCATCTCTTTGGATTTTTATTATATTTTCATTTTAAAGCGAGTTATGAGTATTTTAAGATTTATAAATACTTTAAAATTGTCTATGAGATGCCCCAGATAATAATCTTAAATTTACATTTTATATGAGGTAATGTCATTGAAATTTTAGAAATAATTATGAAATTAATCATTATTTTGAACGTATAATTTGGCATTTACTATGTTGTGCGTGGGCCAGATAGAGAAAACAAATAGTACGCTGATTTCCTCTTAAGACAAGACCATATATACCAACATCGTATTTAACTTGATAATCAAATACCTAATAAATTACAAAATGAAAAAGAAGTTCAACTTAAAAGATATAATTTATTTATAAATTTACTCACGGTAAACTAGTATTTTAGATAATTTGAAGAACTCGTTTGGGAACTTAAAATCAATCATAAAATCAATAATTCCCAATCCCATAAACAAATATAATATAACCAAGTTTTTAATTATAGTCTACACTCTACATATACCACAAACTATATTATATTATGTTCTAAATAGTCATCGATTGAAGTATTTTATACAATAATAATATTATATATTATATACTCGTATTTTGGTTAACGTTGCTATAGTACTATTTCTATCAATTATATTATTGCTATTTCATATTGGAAATGTGCCTATGAAATTAAAATATAATATGTATTTTATAAATGTACAAGGTACAAACAACAATACCCTGCTGTAAAAACGTATAATTTTGTTTTCAATCTTTATTTGTTCTATTTTTCAAGCTATTCATTCAGATGTACAACTAGTCAGCATTATTTATATATTATAATAATGTAAATATTTATGTAGTAGGTACTAATAACGGGCTATGTGGGCTAGTGGTTGTTGGTTCAGTATAAAGAATAGTAATTAAATAATTAAAAGTATATTTTGAATATTTTTCTGTATCGATGTAATTTTATTTAAAATTAATTAACTAATTAAAAAATCAAATGTAGACCATCATAATTACAACGACGAAAGTAATATCAATAGTATAATATTTTAAATAAGCATTAAAGATTTATGTTGAGAAAATTAATATCATACAAATCTAAATTATTTTAAAACCAAATATGTATGGTATTGTTTCAACAATAAACATGGCTGTGAAAAAAGTCGAAACTGTAAGAATCCTGTATATTTATATTTTTGTTTTGTATTTTTCAATAGGAAATTTCCTATTAGATTTATCCATAGAGTTCGATATAAAAAAAAAGAATGATATTTTATACTGCTTAAGTAGCAAAACTTGATAAAGGTTGCTGTCAATCTGTGTTGACTAAATTTGTAAACACCATGATATTTTTATTGATAAAACACACTTTATAACATAAAATACACAAATAAATAACACAATAAAGAAATATTCAAAAACCGAAAAAAGAAAAGTTACGCGAGAAAAATCGTAAATGTACCTACAAGACCAATATAACCAATTTTTACGAATTAAATAAATATTTAATTTAAACACCATCAAGTCTTTAGAAATTATGAATTTAAAGTACCTATAGATAATATATATGACACATCACTCCTAAAGTGAAGAAATATTTTAAGAAAACTATTAATTAAACAGTTTATATTACAATATTATATTATTAATGCTTTTGATGTGTATGAACAAAAATGAATACACTAGCATACATTATAACTTCTGATCAATAATTTATTATGCTTGTAATTCATACGATTCTTGGCTTAAAACTTTTTAAACAATGAAATAAATATATATATTTATAAGTACCCACTTAAGTACGTTATTTAAGCAACACAATAAATTATAAATGCAAAAATACATTTTAAAAGTACCTTATTGAATACATTTAACATCATTAAGATCTTAGTGAAGCATTATTAATATGCATATTCGATATTGCATTTTGTATCCGTTACTTAAATAAAATCATTGGCAGGTATAGACAAATATGTATAGTAATAAATGATCACAAGAAGTTTTTAAATTGTTTCAATGTTTTGTCAAATCATCCTATTTTAAACGTTATAGGTTTTTGTTGCTACAAAATTGACGTGTGGTACGAGGTTATATGTTATTTTCACTAGTACATTAAAGAAACACCTAAGGGTCGAATTTTCCAAACGTCATCGAATTTTATAAGATATTGTGTACAGACTGGAAAGACCAAAATAATAAAATGTCGGACGATGAATATTTCTGAAGGCCGAGATAAAAATATAAAATATTGATTGAAATCATTTGAAATCTTTGCAGTGGAGTTTTTGTTTTTACGGTTTTTTTTTTATTTTCCGAGGATAAACGGTCAAGTGTTTTAAAAATAAAGTTGTATATTTTAACAGCTTTAAAGTTTGATGCAAAATAAGTTAGTTGGTCATGTACATTTTACACAATGCTTAAGATAATAGTTAACTATTATAAGTGTTTTACCTCATTAGGTACCTAATTTTAAGATATTATTTTGTTTAATTCAACTCAACTCAACATTTCTAACAACAATTTAATATTATAACATATTTTGTGGTTTGTACGAGCATTTCAGAATATATTGGTGTCTTTTAACATAATTCTGATAGTTAGTAATTTTTTATAGTTTTAAAAGTTTTAAAATTGTCTGTGTTACGTAATTGAATATTGACTAAGTAGACAACTAATTATAAACGTTTAAAGTTTAGACAGTAACACGATGTATATAATGTATACATATAGTGGGTAGAGATAAATAACTTCTGCATCATATCATCCAACCTGTCCAAACTTTAAACGTTCACAATTAGTTATAACTATATATATATACAGTATGGTTAACGTTCAATTATAATTTATGTTTTTGTATGTTTTTATAAAAATATTCAATTTCTTGTCTAAAACAAAATATATTATAATATTATACAATACATGCATGTGATAACTATAATACAGCAGCTATAGTGTACTACAATGGTTCTATAAAATGTTTTCGATGGTTTTCTGTTTGTTCTTGCAGTAAATTTATTAGGTATACATTATGATGTTTTATCCGTAACATTGTATAATATACATAAATTATATTGTGAATGCTGTTTCAGATACTCAATTATAAGTATGTTATGTATAGAGTAATTCTCTATGTTGAGTACCTACAGTGATGGTGGAATAATGGTGTTTTTTATCCATCGACGGCGTAGCAAGTATATGCTCAATGAATCCCGTAATAATATATACATTATATAGGGTCATTAAAATATTAAGTTACAAAAATAACGAGGATAGCATAAGATTATTATTCATCCCTATACTATTTTTATACCTTACAATTTGAATGATCTTTTATGTATATTGTAGGTGCTTATGCAAATTTAAAAATTATTTGAATTGCTTATGTTTAAAGCACACAATATTATTATCATGTAAAGATCCACTTAACAATTGTTGAAATGTATTTTTAATTTTAAAAATTTCCTTATAATCTTACTTAATAGCAGCACTTCTAGTAACTATTATCTTTATACTATTATAAGTCCTTTAGACGTGTCTTAATTTTTTCTACAAATTGTCATAAAACGATAATGTAAAATAGATAGGTAATGTAATTTATTAGATACAATAATCGTTACATTGTAACACAAAACTACTTTAAAATCTATATAAATATCTATATAAATGTTCAGAAAAATATTGTGGAATACGAAGTTAGTCGTGACTTAACTATAGATGTAAAATATGTAAAATGTTATGAAAGAAGACGTATAGGTAATAACCATTATTTTTTTACATTAACTATTATTATTATTATTTTTGTAAGGTTGTGTATAGGTAATTTACCTAAAATTTATCTATAAGTAATTTCATCATTAAACTTGACATGTATGTGAATAAAAGTAAAATATATACAGTAGCATATAATATATAGGCATCGATAAATTGTAGAAGTAGATAAATGAAAAATAAAATAAAATATTTTAGACTATCAAGTTATATTTTAAATAAGTACAAAAAATATTTCAATAATTAAAATATCCTATATGTGTTACTTCAACTTATCCATGTAATTTATCAATTCTTATAGTCTTAGATTCTGAGCAGAATGATGAATGTATTGATTTTCCAATAATGTGTTTTTCTTTTCTTAATAATCGGAAAAAACTAAAAAAAAATGAGGAAAATTGGAATATTTACGAAACACGACCAGTTTATTAGTAAATAGATTTTGCTGTAAATCAAAATAAATAACCGAAGATACTTGGCATTCTTAATAAATATTTATATTATCATTTTCTAAAAACGGTAAAAATAATTTTCAAAATATGTTGGCTCATTTTAAGTTATATAGACATTCTAAATTTTTAAATACTTTTAGTTTTACTTATTTTTCCTATAACCGTTGATAAATATATTTAAACACGATATAGTAAATCTTGAATATGTAATACAAGGTTCCTCAAAAGTTTTGATTAGGTACTGAAATCAATAAATCAAGTTGAGCATAAGTCCTGATTCATTTTTGAACGAGCGTTTGAAATCCAAATTATTATAGCATAATTAACCATTTTTTCATACGTATATAATGGTTTATCCTCAAATTCTATTGTTATTTTAGTATTATCTAAAAAATAGTTATCGTAAGAACTTGAATCTTTCTACTTTTACGTAAACTATCACTTAATTCACTCAATGCGATTTTTGATTTATTTTAGTTTTTTCTATATCATTAACTATCAAGTGTAAAAAGGGGGTCAAGTGGATGTCGCTCCGCTGCACAGTAGGTTACAAGTAGTTCACTGTATAATGGATGGTATTAAATTTGAATTCAATGATATAATATCATTGTATACGAAAAACGATTCTGAGCGGAGACGGTATACCCGAGGGACCAAAAATAGGTTTTGGGCACATTAGACAATTACAACAAAATTGTCCAGAATCGTCATTGTTGGTTTTTTAATATTATGTAATTTCATCCAAATTTGAACTTAAAATAACAATAAAACCGCTCAGAATCTAAAATATATCTGTTTATATATTTTTTAGATTTTTTGTTTACAGTATGTTCTATTTATTAGAATCTTTGTTTTAATTTTCCAATCCTTAGTTATAAAAACTGACCATTTTATAATTGTTTAATTACAATAATTTATAATTTTCGAAATTTTGATGAATTTGGTCAAAATTCGAAATGTAAATGCTTTATAAAAAAAATTGTGCCTATGTATTTTTAATATTTTTCAACTGATATTGTATTAATATATCAGGAGCCTTGTATTAAATTTTTACACTTTTTGGCCCAACAGATAAAACTTTATTGATATTTATTGAAAAAAAAACTAAAAAAATTGAAAACTGAAAATGTCCGTAAACAGCTCAAAAAGATTCAAAATATATTAAAAATTAGATGGTGTATAGAAAATGCTTATACAAACATTCAGTGAAATTTTCATGCATCTACAGTTATTCGTTTTGAATTGCAACAAAATAAGAAAATCGCTACACGAGAAATCGAGTGAATATCTAATCTTGTAAAAATTTAAACTTAAAATGGTCATAAAAATGTATTATGATTTGCTTATAAACTTTTTTTTATTGATACAATTAGGCAAACTTATGAGGAATCTTGAATTACATTTTCAAACCTTAGATTTAAAAAGAAAAATGTTTATGAATTTCTAACTCAAAATAAATTGCACATTTTCGTCATTTTTATGTATTTTGTCAAAATTTGAACTTTAATTACCTATAAAAAAAAATTGTCACCACGGATATTTAATATTTTTCATCTGACTTTGAAACTATATATTAAAAGCCTACTATTAAATTTTCAAGATTTTTTACCCAACAAATAAAATTTTATTAACATTTATAGAAAAAAAACTAAAAAAATTGGAAACTGAAAATGTCCGTTAACAGCTCAAAATAAGTCAGAATATTTTGAAAATGCTAGAGCGTGTAGAAAATGCTTATATAAACATTCGGTCGAAATTGCATGTATCTACGGTAAAAAAGAAAAAAAAGAAAAAAAAACACACATCATTGTAAAATCAATACATTCATCGCTCCGCTCAGAATCTAAAATACATAATTATAGGCGAGACTTGAGTCCATCAAATTCAAAATTCTAAACTGATACCTATGTTTATACTGTAATTAAATAATACAATATAATATTATGATATTAGGACCACTATATCAACTATTTCGTTTTACCAACATCGTGTGACCCAGCATGTGATAGCAATTAAATGTTAAATATAACGTCATAAACATATCTACACAATACAAACAAAAATTAATTTAAAAAAATAGTTGTAGAGTAAAAACACTTATTATAAAATGTATAAGGATTAAGGAACAATGATTTTGAGACAACTTGAACAGTGTTTTATACTATATATTATTCTAAATAATAAAATTTATTGTTAAATAAGGTACAGATATCTTCTTTTAATTTTTTTTAGATAAGCTTAATATTTTCAATAACTAATAATTAAAAACTTCTGATGTGTTTGTCTTCAAAATGTTGATCACTATACATTTTATGATAAGTGATTTTACTCTAAACCACTTTTTAATGCTGTTCTGTTTTGCGTGGACGTGTTTTCACCGCTGAAAATTTCCTTTTTAGAAGTGATTGGAAACCTTATCTACTGTCTACATCTTCAATCTTGTGTATAAATTACTATTATACTTTATACTATAGGGACTATGCATCTATGCTCTATTATAGATTATAGTAGTTGTAGTATCAGTTTCAAATTCGTTTGCCTATTACTGCTATGTTATTTGTATAATAATATTATGTGTAGGTTATACTAACCTACATAAGTATAATACTAACAATAGTCAACAATATTATATTTTTATATACTTAGGGGCAGTTAAGGCTATATTCATTGTCGGTGCTTGTATTGGCTTAATCTAATTTTGATAATTTAAATAGTAAACAATTTGTGATAATAACTAAATGCAATGCTTAAGATAGGTTTCTACCAACATTTATTTAATAACCCTAATAATTTCTTCTTTTCTTAAGCCAAAGTCTCATTTATGAAGCTCATTTGAGTCATAAATATGGCTTGAGCAATACTATTATTCTTAAGCATCGACTATAAATAAGGCCCTTAGTGTTCTAATACACTTATTAGGTATTCAATTCATAATTAAATTACATTTTTTTTTATCTGATATCTATGGAAATAATATATAAGTATATTTATTATTTAAAATAATATATACATAATATACCATTACCTATATACCTAGGTACATTTATTTCAATAATAATAACACCTGAAAAATTATAATTTTCATAATATTTTTAATTGCATCGAAAAACGATAAATTAACAAATTCAATTGTATATATAAGTTTGTTAGCTAAAATGTTAAAATGCACATTCATTTGGTAATGGATACTCATAAATTTACGTGGATATCGAATAAACTTTTTTTTTGTGAACATAAATGTGTTCGTACTTGTGATTGAATTTCCGTGAGCTTAATAATACGTCGGTAAACGTGGTTTTATTTATTTTTATTTTTAGATCGTAAATTTGCCATTTTGTAAATAACACATATATAGAATTTGTTTCCCTGGTTGATATAAATCTATGTTGCTTTTATACCCACTTACAGAGCGAACGTACAATCACGGATTGAAAAAAATCTGATAACCTCAAAATGCATTATTCGCATTACGTGCAAAAGTCTAGTTGCAGTATAACCATTGTAATGGTAATGATTACACTAAAGCGTATTGTGAATAGCCAAAAATACAATTCATAAAATATAAAACAATGATATTTTCATTTTTATATAAAAAACAAATAAAAATACGTATAAATAATCCTGACGAAAAAGGAGTAGGTATAACACAGTTTTTTCCACTGGGTCCCAAGTTGAAAGAAACGAGTTGTGTAGAACCTTGCCCGCCAAACGAAGGTATTATTCGGTCCACGAGCAATATTTTCTTTTTTACAGCCATGAAAAGTGGGAATAGTGCGATTTTTCACGTATACGTGGTGAGAGTACGAAAAACTGGCCAAACTCACTGAACACAAGTATGTCCACGAAATAGGAGAGAAGTTTCAACTGTCGGGAAAACAAAGTATGACCTAGTTGTTTACTCTTATCCGGAGTAACGTGAGTGAAATAATTATTTGATCTCAGTTCTCTTTTTCGATGTGTTTTTTCATCACTTCTGCATCAGAAAATAATAATAATAATAAAACATATACACACGATCATTGTTTCGTGTGTAACGTGGTTTGTATTTTATATAAGAACTAAGGCATTGATAATTTATCCGTAGAAACGTATATTATGACGTCATTATATCACGGCCGTAGAACATTAACGAAAATTACGGTCACTAATTTAACAAACGGATGATTTTTTTTTCAGTATTGTCCACTACGATGAGAGGTAAACGAAATTGTAAATTGTAAAGCATTCATCCAACACCGCGGTATATAGCTAGGTATATGATAACAGAATATGATTGCAACAGCATATATTGAATCATTCGATTACGAGATTTTGCACGCATAAGATGTAATCAATCCAAACCGATTATATAGTCTTTAACCTCGGCCCTCGAGTTTTAATAATACAATAGGTATTATAATAAATAAATGTAATTGATAATAATATTATATACAGTTAAATTAAATGTTGTGATTTCATAATTTCTCTAGAAAATAAAAATATTTTGATTTTTCGATTGCATTTAAAATTGATTATAAAGTGGTCGTGTAGGATTTTTTTGAATAAATATATTAATTTAAGATTATCTAGTTAGTATTTAATAAGATATGTATACTAGGTTTGAGTAATGTATAACTTTTTTAATGTAGGTAGGTAACTTAAATTATTTTACAAATTTCAAAAATAATATTTATACCTACATTTTAGTTATATCCAATTTTATTTAGTCAGTAATATGAATTCAAGGGCACCGACAGGGTTTTCTGGACATGGCAGTTAATATTAACTTTTCATTATTTATAAAAAAAAACAATAATGTGTGCCGCAATATATTCTTAACTTTTGATTTTGCTTCTCTCCCCCCCCCCCTGTTTTTGCGGACACCCTGGTATAAATATTATTAAATAAATAATGTTATTATTAAGATATTTAGGAAAAAACTGTAAGTAATTTTAGCAAAACGATATTGCTGACATCTAAAACAAAATAAATATAATATATAAAAAAAACGAATAAAACTTGAGGATGAGTAATTTTTGCCAATAAAAATAAAGCAGTACGCCAGAAAGTTACTGATTTATAATGATTAAACGTCCATAACACACCACAACATTGGTGGATGAGACAAAAGAGGTTAGTGATGCGAAGGGAATACAGTAAAACGTTGAAGTTACATAGTTACCAGATACAATTTCAAGTAAAGTCTTTTATGGCATATAAATATTTTTATGTCATTAAAGCAATATTTAAATGTACCCTTATTTCAATTGGTGCGTGTATAATAACAATTCCTTTTTATTGACATTTTTGTCATAGACTGTTTAATTATTATATTTACACAATATAATATTATACTTATAACTAATAGTTAATAATAATATATTATATTATGTGTTAAATCAAAGTTGCCTTCATCAAATCAGCATTACTATTATATTATTACTTGAATAGTTTTCAATTAGGTAACTAATATTAAAGGGAAAAACCTTTCGTCCACTAATTTGCGAGGCTTTTGCGATACGATCGAGTTTTTGCTCGTCAATCCCGTTGACAATTTATTATTATACAGACGTTATATAATGGCTCTTTTTACGTCCGTAATAACTACTTGCTAATGTTCGTAGGTATTTTGCCGGTCTTAACGAGGGTACGGTACGGAAATCAGATTTCATCGACTCCAAGGCGACGGCGGCGCGTTCATCAAGCTGAATGGATTAGAGCGAACGACGCGACGACGACGGCGAGAAATGCAAATAAAAATAATCATATTGTAGACGCTTTTGCGTGCATTAGGCTCGTTAGAAAATTACTTAAATAACCCGAGAACGAAGCAGAGTCAAATTAAAAGAACTGATATTAACATAACGTTAACGTTGGATACCGTATTTAATTCAGGTTAAGACCTGAAAACGCAATGAGCTCTAACGTGTTATTAGTATTTTACTGGTGTAACTAACGCAGATAACCCGGACCCACCCCTATGTGGGCTGTGTATTTATAAATAAAATTCACAAAGCTCATAAAAGGAGGGGAAGTTTTGTGTAACCCTTTCCTCGCACACATAATGTTCAAATAGTTAATGACTTTTAATTTTTTTTTTTTTTTTTCCTAAAACAATATATTATTAAGTTTTTGTTGTACAGTGATTTGTGGTCAAATAAATTAAAACAGTTCATGTTGAAATCAAAAATCAGCTAGTCTTGCATGAAACCATTTTTAAAATATTGAGAGCCCGCACTAAGATTAGCGAGCAGTGGAAACATACTGATACAACTTAGTATTTATCATGGACGTGTACTGCCTATATTCGGATATCCACGGTTCTTATAAACGGTCGTTCATAGTCTTGAATAACAAGTTGACCGGTTATGAGTTTATGGCTTGACCCAGTGGTTTGACGCGGCTACGGCGGCGCTGTGGTCTTGATGGCCGCGGTACGCCGGTCGCTGGGTGTTGTTAATGAGGCGGTGGCCGGTGGAAATAATGCAACACTCGAATTACGATTTTAATAAACAACCTTATTAAACTATCTTGACAAAAACAGGATGGATATGTATATATGCACATACAGGTCGAGAACACTACTAGGTGTATGTACGATGGGTCCGGTACGGTGGTCGGCGAACGAGAGACCGAGTTCCTGCGACCGATGCTCGTCGGCGCGACTTGTCTTCCCGCCCCGTCCTGTGCCTTTGCGGCAAGGTGGGAGAGTCGACGGTGTCGCACCGTTGTTGCCCGTGGTGGCTGTTGACAAGGATAGTACTTTGTACTGGACGCTGCTGCGTACCGTGTCGGGTTTTCCACTTTTTTTGAAAAGACACATTTTGTCGTTCACCAAAATATATTGTCACGACACACCAAGTGTCATCGTAGAATAACATTGGGTCGACTGCAATCATCAGTATAATAGTAATTTACACAGTTAATAACGGTTTTTGAAAATAGTTAAATGGCTTTGCGTTGGTCAAAATTGTTATTTATGTGATCTTCCGAAAAAATATTGTTGGTAATTTTTGTTTTAAGAACTGGGTTTGTTGGACATTTCATAATAGTTGCTGGAAGTGAAAACGCAAATGTACCGATTAAAATGAATATACGGTTTCAGGTACAAATTTACTTTAAAATACAATCTCTTGATCTTGGCTATAATTTTCTAACAAGGTTTCAACATTGTTTAACAAAGCTAAACGCATAATATTGTTGGGTGAGTATGAGTCTTATGCATTGGACATTAAACTGTAGGTAGTATTAGCCACGTGCTTTGCACAACAAATTTTAAAGCTTTTTGAACCTTTATTATCAAACTCCAACAATGTCCATCAAGTCCTTTAGTAAGATTTGTTGGAACATTTATGGAAAGTTTTGCAAACTCCTTGTAGTGCTTCACGTACCACGATCTAAAATGGGTTGACCTGTCGTCTAAATTCAATATCGTAATAATAATTGACTACTGTGAACTTAAGTTAAAGTAAAACATTATTTTAATAATTTAATCTACACAAATTGTATAGTTTTTTTAAAACATAAATTTCGTTTAAAGTGTATTAATTTGTGAACCAAAAATTAATTTCCTCTTGAACATCATAATATCATTAAATCGCTCAAAACTTAGTATTTAGGTATACTACAATAACGAGATAACCCATTACATTGTAATTCTAATTACTTTTTTACATCAACCTTGTACCTACTATAATAATAATAATGTTATCTTTTAGATAATTATAAATAATAACTGAAATCAGAATGAATCATTTTCGGTGATACTTTTGTACAAAGATAATCATATTAAAATGAAAATCGTTTAGTTCCACATGACTATGAAGATAAAATCTGATATTTACATATATATATATATATATATAAATAAGTGCTGGCACTTGATCAATTTTCATTAAGAGACAATTGTATTTTATTTTTCCTTTTTTTTAACGATTTTTCTTTTAATGAGATATTAAGAAATTCAATAAACAAACCAGAAAAATATATTATATATTATATTTATTAATATGAAGGACGTAGGTATAAGAAAATTTTCCATATAGAATTCAATATGCTACGCAGCCATAGAAATAAGTGAATAACGATAGCAAAACTATTTAGGGACTCGTTGGATAGATACGGTGAACACTGGTTGAAATATACTACTGTGCCGGAAAAAAGAAAGAAAGGAAAAAAACAATAAGGAAATTAGGAAACGCGAGCGTGTATGTAACTTTGCAGCTGAAAAACGAATAGACTGGTAGCGGCCACGCTCATCCCCTACGCCATATTATTATTATTATTACAGGGTTTTCCGGCTTTTTTGGCGGCCACATGCTTCTCTTGGGTTTGGCTATGCTGGAGTGCGTAATAATTAAACGCTTGGCGTGGCGCGCCTCGTTGAATATCAATCGACCTGCAGCCGATCGTAAATAAACCGAAAACCTCAAGAATTTTTTCGGCAGCGGTGGGCGGGAACGCTTTTATTTCGCGTTTTACCCGCAGCCCCGTACCCCCCTAAGTACAACACCACTTGTATAACCCGCTCTCGCGAGCAGCACACAGCTTAACCTACCCCATCTACCACCAACCACTGCAAGCTTAACAATCACTCCCCTCATACCTACCTTACACGACACACACACACACACACACACACACACACAAGCGGGTGTGCTCCGTACGATATATAGTTTTTCGGAAAACAGTTATACACACACACACACACACTCTCAAGCCTTTGAAGTAAATTACAGCCGTTATAAACTTGCCAGCGCAACAAACGATCTCGTCGATCGTCCCGCAGCGAGTTATTATCATTGCTTCCGAGAGAAACTTCCCCCCTTCGCCCACTATACACACAGCCAATCGAAGAGTCAGCGGAGTATGCAAGAGGTCGTAAGTCCTGTTGCGTTTTACGAATGTTGGTCTGAAACGATATTTGCAGGTTTTATACGTCACGTCTGGTTTAGACGGCCGGATATTTTAATTATGGCTAGGTTACTATAAAGTACAGTAATCGTACGTATATATAATTAGGAACGCGTGTTCTCAATAATAACAATAACATAATATTATATACATGGTACATACACGTATTGTGTTGTAGTGATATCGGTTAGATGCAGTCCTCGTAAAAGTTCAAAGAAAAACAAATTATTATTATTATTATACCATAAAATATATACGTGCTGCACAGGATTCTATTTGGATGAGACCAAAAACGGTTATATCACACACAGAACTCGTTAGATCTATTAGAACTTTACAATGGTATCTGGTATTGTAATAACATGCGAATTATTCGAATTAAATTTATATATTAGTACAAATGTACAAATAATATATTATATCACGTTGACTTCAAAGATCATAAGTCAGTCCCACTTAATTTATATACATACTTAAGCTAGTGAATTTATTAAAATAAAAAGATTTAATAATAGATATAGGTACTATTGCAGACTATTTATTTTTGTTTAACCGTCATATTATACAAAAAATCAATCAATAATTTATATTAGTATATAACAGGATACATAATTAAGTAGTTTTTCCATTTATTAATTTATATTTTGTTTTAGAAAATAATAAATAAATAAAAAAATCTAAATGAAAACATAACTAAAAAATTATGTTTCAAGTGTATAAAAAAAAGTTCTGTGTAGATAATTGTTTACTCATTACAGATATTTAGGTCACTCAACAATTATTATATTCTCAGTCAGCAATGACAGCAATCAGTACCTAAATAAAAATAAAATATAATTTAAAACTTATTTTTAAAATTAGCAATGGAAATATTTTATACTGTATTAAATGCAATAAAGTACCTATTTAAACGAAATTTAAAAATTAAAATATATAATTTTTGTAATATCTTATGTATAAATTACCTTACAATTTTGATTTGGTTATAAAATAAAACGATACTCCCGGTAACAAATTAATTAACTATAGTTAATAAATAGAATATCTGAAAATATTATGTTGTTAATATTGGTATGGACTATTTTATATTAAAACATTTATTGTGGTATATTTTTTAGTTAAACTTAAACAATTATATTTTATTTTCATGAAAATCAGTACACAATCTTTAAAATTAAGAGATTTAATTTTATAATTTTCTTACATAAATGGATGTAAAGTAGATTTTTATTTAGTTTTACAACTTAACTGAGTGGTTTTATGGACAATTTTATGGAACATAAATTTTAACAGACATATCAGATAAAATGTTTCCATTTGGCGTATAAATGAACAAAAGAAACGTATAGCGTTTGTACTTTGTGCTGAAGTCTAAACTACTCTAAAAAAACAAAATATATGACTATATTTTCAATTTATGTAATCAATCGTATTGATTATGCGCCTAATAAATAAATTTGATATTGCACATATTAATTTGATTGCATAGGAATACCTATTTTTGTTGATCAATTTTAATCACCACTGAACTATTGTAAATCTATGAAGTCATAAAAAATGATGTCAATTTTTATTACTCAAATATTATGTTGTTTGAAAAACCACAGTCGTGTAAAATACTTAATTTACCTACGTATTTCTAAATTACTTTTATGAAATTTTTATTTTAAAGAGTACTCGCGTTTTAACACGTTATATATGTAAATTTAGTAGTAAATTAGTAATAGATACAGTTACTTCATTACTTGTAAGAACTAATTTGTGGAAATAAACTGCCATATTCACTTAATTCGTAAAAAAAAAAATAAAAATAAAAATATGTCATATCTTATCTGGTAAGTACAAAATTAAAATCAAAAACAAACTTAAAAGAACTCAAGTACCTATTTATAATGTATAGGTCATGTTAGGCTAAGTTAGGTCATTAGGATGCTTCGATAGTTCTCCAAGACAAATTTAATAAAACCAGTGCACAATTTTTTTACTAATTTAATAACTGTAAAAAATGCTTATTATTTTTTAAGAATCGTATATTTTTTCATTTTCTTCGACGACGCTAGGAACTTACAGTTCATACTGTTCATTATTTTTAAGTACAAAAAAATTAATTAGCTTATATTTAATATAGGTACTAAACAGTTTTCAAAACAATTTTTAAGATTTCGTTTGCTTAAGGTCGTGAATTAGCTTTGATCGGTATTATAGCAGCAGATATTTAGCACGGAAGATAAATTAAGTGTTCCAAAATAAAAGACATTTATAATGTTGGTCGTTGAATTTTCAATGACTTAAATTTCAAGCTTAGTTATCGAACGATTATTTTGATTGTCTATGAAACTTTTGAATGCAAATTAATTTGAACGCTCTTGCCTAACTACGCCCACAGTCTTCTGCTTTTCCCTGTACGGCTGTACCATTTCATTAACTAAACTATACCAAATACATTGGCTATTTACGTCATAATAAGTCCTTAGAGTTTTCTAATTATAGTTTGACACTATCATATTACGTAATTTTATGTTAATATTTAATAAAAGTCATAGTTTAAGTATGACTTTCTATTATATTGCTTCATTTAGTGCTATCAGTTGAATTGAAATATTAAATCCTTCATTAATTATCTAATCTACTAATAAAGTAAACGTTGTTAAAAATATTAATAGATTTTTACATAAAGTAGATAATGTATTTTAAATGTATTTTAATAGAGAGGGCGTGAGGAGAGAAGAACAGTGACGTAGCTATCATAGGTAAAAGTTTGGCAGTTCCCTAGGCCTCAAAATATTAAATGTATAACATTTTGAATATTCATAAATCTAATATTCGTTAAGAGAAGGGGGAAGAAGGCTGCTTTATTACTGCCCCGAGGTATTTTACCATCTTGCTATGCCAATGGGCAGAGCCACCCATGGGTCTGTTTCAATTAAATTGCCCCTATACTTAAACTTGCTACATCATCAAATGTCAAATGACAAAAAATTACAAATACAAGTTTAAGATAATAACATAAATTTCACAAGAAAACATTTATAACTGAATTAAATGTTTAAAATTATTTAAATATTATATTTGTGTAAATATTTAAAGACCAAAAAGCAGTTTTCGATTTTTGTAACTTAGTATAATATAATTAAAAATTAACTTTTGAGCTTTCATCTAAAATATATTAATTAAGAAGTGCGTTTAAATTTGAGTGAAGCATTGTATTTTATTCAATCGTTGTGAAAACAGTCTAATTTGAATGTATAGATTGAAAAGCAAAAAGTAAGGTAAAATCCAAATTTCGTTCTGCTTTAAAACTCTAAATATCTTAGAGTCGTGACATAATTTGACATATGACACGTTTTAATACTTCACCCAAAAGTTTAGAAGAGCTAAATAGAAGCTAAAATTGAATTTATTTATCATAGTCATCTTATAAAATAATACTCTTAACTCAACTACTCAAGCAATATTTTGGTGATGTGAAATATAATATTATGATCGAAAATACATGTTCTAAGACTTATAGCCGTTTAATATAAATACTAAAACTAAATCTAAGTATATTAAATATATAAGAAAAATTTGTTACTGCATTAATTGAATGGTAAATAAAATAATTCTATTTTAATTTTTTATTAATAGTATAGTTATACATAACTACTTTGGTAATCTGCTCTTAAAATACAGTTATTACAAATACCATTGCAAGTTTTTGAGCTAAAATATTATATTGTCACGTGACGAAATAAGTTCCAGGGTGCTATTAAAATATACACAATTTAAACTACTGATGTTTAATTATTTTAAAATAATAATAATTATAATAATTTTTATAATTAGTTGTTTTAAAATCAGATATTTAAAAATTACCATTAGCGTACAAATAGGAAATATGTTGTTATAAGATGTTGTTGTAAGGCAAATTTAAAATAGTGTCATCAGCGTAACTTGTATTTTTTTGGAGAAACATCCAAGTTTATATATATATTTATATAAATAATAAATACTATGATAGGACTAAGAACCATTTTTGAGGAAAACTATGCATAATTTATGCATAAATACTATTATTATTTATCTTAACTTATATTTTTATTATGTTTCATGTATTGAATATGATTTTATTTAACTGTAAAAGATATATGTAGGTTCAGGCTATAAGTCCACATGAGACAGTTTTTCTTACAATTATAGCATAGTCAATACAAGACTTAACACTAGATCTATTACCAGTCAGAAACCCAAATAGATTTTTCAAAATTAAATATTTTTTATTCAATAATTGTAATATTCTACCATTGAAATATTTCTTGGATATTCTAAATATTCAGAAAATATAAAGATCCGGAAATTGGTTGATAATTTGAATATTTATAGAAGGATCACTTTATTTGTACAACGAAATATTATGCGTTCTATAAAACCAAAGAGAAATACTTCATGTGAGATTTGTTAAAAATATGTGATACTTAACTTATATAGTATATTCTTAGAAGTATTTATAAATACCTATACAATGCTAGTTAAATGCATATTCAAAAAATTACTCAATTTCTAATAATTTATTAAATGAACTGATAAAAAATGATAATCATAATGTCATATTTGATATTAAAATAATTCTTAGACCTTTATTAAAAACTATTAGATCTAATATTACTTTCTATGTATATG
Organism: Nasonovia ribisnigri; assembly: GCA_027563435.1. NCBI lineage: Eukaryota > Metazoa > Arthropoda > Insecta > Hemiptera > Aphididae > Nasonovia > Nasonovia ribisnigri. Next base: position 362,727 of record JANEHU010005107.1, read on the forward strand.
AACATTGAACATCTATTTTTACAAAAAAATTAAATAGATAAATACATCAAATGCCTTTTTCATTTTCAATCGAATTATCTTTATCATATTATACTCTCTTTATGACACATTTATTACTTTTCTTAACTTAAACTTAATTTATAATTTTCCATATAGATTTTTTTCATTACCTGCTGTGATTAGTTCGTTTTCTGGTAATTTAATATTTTTGCTTTTTTAATTAACATATTTAATAAGTTTCTAAATCGATTGAATTTTAATTTTAATTTTCTGTCGAATGGTCTTTTACGTAATTTATTGTATAAAAGATTTATTTTCTTTAAATAAACAATAAAACCCCGATTTATCCATCCTTTGACCTTTTTCATGTTATTATTTCTAAAAAGCCAAATAACTTTGTTATCTAATATGGTAATGAATTGATTTATTTTTACTATTCTGTTACCTAGTAAAAGTTTCATACATTTTATTAATATCTATATTTCCTAATACTATATTTAAATGTTATTAATATTAATGATAATATTTTAAATTGTCTATGTTAATTTTATTATTTCAGATAATTCTATACAAACTACTAGGTACTATGTTTAATGAAAACATGTGTCGAAAAATTACCAGTTATATTCTTAGACCTTTTATGTTGATAGATTAGCACAGCATATTTTTCTTATTTTACGCGTCGTGGGCCGAGATAAAGTGTTAATAAAAGTGACTGAGTGACATTATGCATGTATACAGTTATATAATATAATATGTAGTTGTAGTTTTAACTGCTACTAACTACTTTTATCATGAATCTGATTTGAATTCACAGCACCTGGCTAAGAGGACCGTAAAGTTAGTCACCCAAAGTTGAAATCTTTTCTTGAAGTTTTCTCAATATTTGCAAGCATGAATTTCTAATTTGTAAGTTTAGCTGTTTTCAATTAAATCCACAGAAATTCAAATCTTGGACAATTTATAAGGAACCCTGCTGTTTTGTCATTTCCAAGTTGCTCACAGTTAAAAAAAATGTAATTATTACATTTTAAAAGACTTTAACTACAGCTTAAAAAATAAGTTAGCTGAGCTTCATAGAGCTTTTAAAACTACGAATGTGCGCAAATGTCATCCGAAATTTTTGAGTATATTATGTAAGAATAATTAACTCAAAATATGTAATTCACTCCTCCCTTAAATATCCCTGTGAATATAAGAGTATGAGTAGGGTAATATATGAGTTTAAAATGTATAAGCATACAATTATCAGTATCATTATTATTAAAAAATATATGATTAATTCATGATTTGGCATCATTAAGACTACAGTTATACTCGATTTAGTACTCTAGTTTTGTATAGTACCTATACTTATTTATACACACGAAACGAACACGCTAATTGACATGCCATTAAGGTAGGTACTCCATTGATGACTATTGTTAAAATAGAATTATTAATATCAGTATTTATACCGTCATAAATTAATATAATGCTATACTATGATTTACTAATATAATTAAGATACGATCTAACCCATTTAAAAACAAACCATTTCTGTTGCTTGGTGACCTATAATCTCCAGTCATCATGAACCTATCTTGTTAAAGTAAGTAGTTATTCAATTTTGATTTTAGAGAATTCCAATTTATATTTATCATTAGATGATGCAGTATTAACGATTTAATATTTTCTTTAACACAAAATAAATAGGTAGTAACTCCGTGAACATTATTGAATTTTTTTTATAGGTTTATATTGTTTAGTAGATATCCTTTTAATATAAATGTAAAACCATAATCTGGTCATGTTTCATTCAGAACATTAATATCAAAATTAAAACTATTTGAATTAAAAAATAATGCTAATCCATCTAAATGCTGTCTTAATACCTATAATACTAATAATATCAATTCCAAAGATATATAAAGTATTAGTATGGCAATGGCTATTATTATAGTATCTACATTATAAAAATTATCTAAAATAATTGGGTTTATATTATTTAACAAATTAAATATCTAAATCTATTATTCAAGAAAATGTTTAATAAACTGTTTGATTCATATATTTTGTTTGAACAAGTTATAAAAACTTACAGTGTATTGATGTCAATATGTCATAGTCCGATTTAATACGAAAGGTTTTTCCGCTATCGTTCTTATTTAAATATCGATTATTTTACTAATTAAAACATACCTATTACCTATTCTAACCTACTTGTAGTTTTTTTCTTTGAAAAAGATTCTAGGTTTTTGAGAACAGTAGGTACGCTCTTCCGTTTTGTGCGAGCCTTTCATTTATTTATTTAAGTCTTTGAACTCTCTGATAAGTTATTATCAAATATTTTTACATTCATTTTCAGAATTTTAACATAATACACAAAGTCTTTCTTCATCATATTAGAGGAGGTGAAATCAGGAACAAACATACTTGAGTTTATTAATATAATATTTTTAGATCAACATATTCTAAAGACTGATTTTACAAAAATATATATCTGAATTAACTTTTTATCAATGACTTGTACGATGTTTGTACAGTAAATTGTCAATAGTTATTTTATAGGTACTCTTTTAATTTCAACACACTAGTCCTATATTATATTGCTCTGGAACAATACATTTTTGTTTCATTATATTAATTTCTTCATTAAGTGTTTATTTTAATAAAACTATTATTTTTCTCCACATTAATATTTGTTGTTGTATTTAAATTAGAATTAAAATACTTTGTTCTTATTGAAAATTCATAAACAGTATTTTCATATTTTATTCATTATTAAAGTTAGTTGTATAAATTACAAGTGAAACGACACATTTTTACTTTTAGATGTTTTGTAATAATTTGTTAAAATAAAAAAAATGAAGCATGCTTAAGACAATACCTTCAAACGTTGATAATAAGAAATTTATGTTTACGTAAATTGTCTTTAAATATTCTTTGGATAAAATATAATATAGCTATAGAACTAAATAAATATATATGCATTTATATTATATACAGTAAAATGGATAAAACTATAAAACAAAAAGATGATATCACAAATAAAAAATTGACTTACAACTATTGCACAACAATAATACGAATTGACGTTTTGTGATGATAAATATTTTGTCTTCATACAAAGCATAATTCAAAAACTGCATATACCTACTCACAGACCTCAGTAAATATTTACTGCCTTTTACTACGTTTAGAACAAAAAAGGGAAATACTAATACGTTATATCTAGAAATATTATAATTTTAAGTAATTATTTAGGACATCATATTACTATATATACTTATCTAGGTAACCTAACCTATCTATCGGATACCTTATACAGTTATACCAATACATTTTTTTTTTAATACTATTATATTTCAAACTAGAAACATGGGAAAAAATTGTTTGACGTTTGAATTTGTTGTTATAAACATGATTTTAAGTACGTTAGTCATTAATATGCAGTAGGTACTAGCTACTTCTTATTCGATGCTGTTCTTAAACGTTCACAAATAGTCAATATTTAAATTGCAATAAATTACTATAAATATTGATTTAAAGGCTATTGATAAACCTTCTTTAATTGTGGTTTACTAACTTAACTCTAAAAGTTTATATTCATACATATATTAAAACTATAAATTATATTAAGTAGTAATATTATGAATTGGAATCATATACATTTAGCGTTACCTACACGGCTGTACCTATTCTGACACCAGTATAAAGTTATTTCATAAAAGAAAATGAACAACTAAAAGAAAATTAATTTGATTTAATTTGTGTAACATGTATAGCAATACTTTAAAAACCGATAAGTATAAAATTAAAATTATAAAAAATATTTGCCGAACAACCGGGGTATGTAAAAAAAAACTTTAATCGTTCATAAAATCAATGTAAGATACACGCGATAAATTTTTGTAAGTATTTTTTTCCTAATTAAAAAAATTATTTTGATACATCAAAATAACGTATAACATAGAGTATAATGAAATAATAATCATTTCTGGTTCCCTCGGAAAATGTATTAAATCAATAACTTCTTTGTTTTCGCGTTCTTTCCATCTCTGTTTAGGTATTTCCTTCCATCAGTTTTCAAAAATTAATAAATTCGTAATAATAATGAGCAAAGTTATCGAGTCTGGTGTGCACTCGGGAAATGAATTTGATACTGTGTCCTGCTGTAGCCGAATAAATAATGAAAATAATATAACCCCGAGGCCAATGATGTTCTTCCACGTTGTTTTATAATTTCATCCGGCCGCTTGGGAATTTCTCGTTTCATATTACACAGCGTGAAAAATACACACCTCAACCTCGCTGTCCAAAAACATTTACGAAACAGAATAATAATTAGGAATTTATAATTTGTCGTAGGTAAATGTTTTAACTATAGATGTATGGATACTAGACCTTATTTGTAGATACCGGGCCATGTTCATCTTAACATAATATATCTTAACGTTCAAGCTCAAATCATTTTCGTGGTTGTCGGTTTGTTATTTTTTTTTATCCATGCTTATTGTTATCAGATAATACTTAATATTTATATATTATTTGATTAGGTTATACCTTTTATTATCTCATAATGATTTTAATCAAAAACAAGTTTGAAACGCTTAAATGAAAGGTTTCAATGATATAATAATAGTATGATTAATGATCCTTTGAAATCCAAATGATATAGAAAACTAGGTACCTAGTGTATATATATAATAAAGGTATATAGACTTAACTTTTTAGATTTAATTCTGAGCTGAACAATAGATTTTTAGGTAATTCAATTATTACCAATTAATAAACGAATTTCATTGTACCTACCAATACGCACGCTTTCGTTTGGCGGGGTTCGCAGACTTTGAGCACTAACCACTAGTAATTCAAAATTCGACGCAAAGATTGCCACTGATTATACACGTTCAACTCGTTGCATGGACCCCAAACTCTTTAATAAATTAATCGCAATAAATTACATGGAAACGTGTAATCAGGCGAGCACATGATTTATGAACGTGGGTCAAGTTTGACAACGACCCAAAACCGACCACTTAATAGCCCTTAAGCCATATAATGTAATATAATAATATATATGCACACAGATATTGTACAAACGCTTTAAAAAATAAAAATATTTTCAATCGACAAATTCGCGGGCAATGCTGTTTTAATTATTGAGTCACCAACAGCCGTTGCAGAATATTATTAAACGAGGACGATTCGGTATTTATCCGTTGCGTGTAAATACATCGTTGCGATTCAACTAGGTAGTAATTTTATAAATTTGATACTCACTATTAGGATTTAAAATTTAGGTACTATTTGAATTTAGTTTGTTAAAATTTTTTCTCCTACAATGTACAATGTACATTGTATATTATGTACTTAATATGGATTCGTGGACTTCACTAAAAAGTCAAAAAACAGTGTTAATGATTATTGCAAACATCGTAAAATGTAATTGAGCTTTTAATTTTCTGATTCTAATTTCAGTTCAACCATAATTCGTTTCAAAATAAAAATATAGAGCGGCGGAGTAATCAAATGTTAATTTGTTTTTAGAAACGACGATAGCAGCACCTGACTATAAAACATAACAAAGAGAAAAAATATTTTTTTGTGCTTTTGCTGTATTTTTAATGTCATAAATTTAAGTTAAAATGTTATTGTATTATACTAATGAATATATACGAGATAGCTACTCGCATTTATATGTACAAACAAATTAGAACCGTACACGTATTTTCAGGTCATGGCACAACGAGATCAGTTATTTTTGTGTTCACAGTTTAATTTAGCCTATGCTTAATATTACTAACTATTAATAGTTAAATCACTAAATATGTATGAACCATTTTGTTGATTTTTGATTTAACTGGTTTTAAACATCATAATACACAAAATGTCAAAAAAAAAATATTTATCCGTTTAACATGGAGGAACGATTCCTACGATTTCTGTTGGGCATAAACAACAATATGCATATTATATTTTATACATTCAAAAAACAATAATCATTATTTTTAATATTCAACAAAATACACACTTAAAATGAAGTACCTAATTTATACGGTTTCAACGAAATTCTGAGACTTTATACGAAGTCCATAATAAAAAGAAGCTTAAAGTTAATTGCTACTTGAAAAGGTATTGGATATGGCCAAGGTTTCATTAAATATGTTAGAACAAAACCATTGACCAAAGAATAATAAAGTGGATATTTCCAAAAATAATAATATTATATTATAATACTGCGATAAATAATCATTTGCTTTTAAAATATAATATTAAAAAATAAAACATACTTTTCAATAATAATCAATAGTAAAAAATAAAAGCTCCATTTGAACGTTAGTATTTTTTTAAAATCCCTATACATTTAACAAAGAAAAATAAACTAATCATGTAATCAATTGTATCATTCAAATCTATTTTTATTGCTTATTACATATATTAATAAATGTTTTAAAGGCCAGTTTAATGAATTTCAAAATTCGAAGCCTTTTATCACTTATAATTTATTTCTGTTAAATACTGCAATTTTTTTGATGAGGATATTCAACTTTTATGTAAAACTAAAGGTCTCGAAGAACAGAATACAATATAAATTATAAATAAAGGTATAAAGCAATATATAGTCTTACTATCTGTAAAACTTTTCACTGGATGTATATTTCATTTTTATTTAATATCATAAAAAAATAGTTTTTTAACTTTAAAAAAAATGCTTAAATAAAATAACAATTTAATATATAATTTAAAAGAAAGCTGAAAGAAAAAAATGAAGATGTATAGTGTTCAGTGAATTTTTAATAATCGGTAAGCACATACGATATTACATTAAATAAAACTCATAAAATACAGAAGTTGTTATACCTACTTCAAGTTTAGTGTAGAAATCAGTCAAAGTAATGTGGAACATTTATTTATTTTAAAACTATCATACAGCTATTATAATCATGTGTCTAGACATATTAAAATGTACACTTTACACGTCGTTGTTAAAATATTTAAATAATTAAAATTAAAATAATTATAATCATCAATTTAAAAAATAATTTGAGTAGAACACTAATATAATATTTATTTTGACGTCCCTATTAAACTCTATTTGATTTAATACATGGTATAGTGTAAAATATGACAAATTAATTCTGTTACACAATAATACCAATGTCCGATAATGCGTTACAAACTTGCCGCTAATGGCTTATCAGTTTAAGCCAAAATAAGGTTAGACTATTCAGATCTATCCCAAAAATGAATAATACAAATATTAAATAACATATTAATAAATTAGCCTTAAGAATGCATTACTTATATTTTAAATTAAAAAAATACTTCTCCCAATAAGCTCGACTTAGTTAGAATGGCTCAAAATTGAAAAAATTAAGTTGCCGATACATAACAATTTTAGACTTGAGTTATGTATTGAATTGATAATCAAAAACCATTTAAAATTTAAGTGATTAAAAAAAATGTAATTTTTTATTTTATTTGAGGTTTATAAACATGACTTCTTCAAAAATAAATTCTCAATATTAATTGATTATAATGATTACGGTAGCAATAATTTGAATTTTTACTTAGTAAAAAAGTAAAGTAATTTTTACCTACTCATTGCACTCCTTATTAAATGAAACCTATTTTCAGAAAAGCTAAAATACTAATACGTAAATAAATGCATTTAAAAAATACAACAAAATATGAAAAATATGAATAAAATATAATCGCTAACAAAACTGACAGACAACCAAAATATTATACTTAATTTATTAGTAGTGTCATTTCGTTTTAAAACAATTTTTCGTTAATTAGTGAATTTAATAAGTTTAGTCATATTATATTCGTTTGACAATTTGTCGTTTTAAACTATTAATTTCGGTGATATTAAATTTATTATGATACCCAAATGTACTAACTAGATTATTATTATTTATAAACTAATTACAGTGACATAACATTATTAACTTTACCAAAAAGAGGTTGAAAATAAACCTTTATAGTTTGAACTGACATTTTTACTTAAATAAGACAAATACTGCAATTAATAAAATGCAAATTAATTATTTTTCATATACCTATTAAAAATTAAATGTATTATATTCATTAAAATTGTTTATTAGGTACACAACAATAGTTTATCATAGAAACAAAGAAAATTATAATCACCTTATCTACACAATTATTTTTAATCTTTATAATTTATAATTCGTAATATTTGTAATATTTCTCCTTTATATAGGTTCATAAATTATTTATGTAATCATTTATATATATAGTTATATAAACTATAATACATTTTAAGAATAAGTAGAAAAATGTTAAAATATAAAAACAAATGTTATACCTAATTCAAGTCTTTATTCATTTTGAAAAGGAACTTATAATGTATTAAATTAAAACCCTATACCTAATAAATTAAAATATATAAGTATATTAAAGTTGAGTTTGCCTATTGACTAAATAATAATACACTGGATTTGCTTGGTTATTTATTATTCATGGCTCATGTACTGTAAATGTATAATAGTTATAATCAGAATACAATTAGCACATTCTAGTTTCCACCCACTGCTCCTATAATATAAACCATTTCTGATCAAAATTACATCAAATATAATGATTCGCATTATATCGACGATCATTGTTTCATTAGTAGAGTAAGCACTAAGCATAGATAATTTATGTTATATTATTATAATCAAGCATGAACAGGTAGCTTATATGTTTTTAAAGTATCAAAACGCTGTTAGGTACCTATATGATTTTAGATTTTGATCAGAGCAATGAATGTATTGACATAAAAATGTTGTTTTTTTTGTCCAAATACACTTTTTATAGCAGAAAAACGATTCAATCATACATCATATTTAGTGAATAAAATTGGATCTAGTTTGTATTTTAGAAGGTTAAAAGGAAAATATTCTCAGAACTTTTCAAAGTAATTTGGGAAAATCTGGAAAAATGCTTTGCAGTTTGTGAGGAATTTATTAGTTATATTATTATTAAATTTGGCATGGTGTTTAATGACATATTTATTATTTAATAATATTAATATGTACTTTGAAATGTAGTCAATTTTTAAGTTATTTGAGTTAGTAAAAATAAATATCTTAAAGACCAGCAATTTATATCAGTTTTTATAAAATTATTAATGTTAGATGATTTATGGAATGCAGGTGTAATCCTTATTTAACTTCAAAAACCATTTTATATCATCCAATATTATATCATGTGAGTATTGTTTTTACTATCAAACACTATAGTAAATAAAGGATAACTCGTAATCGTTTTACAAATTAATATAATTAATTCTTGTTCCGAACTATGCAAATATTCCAAGCGCTATGCCTCTTTTGCATTTAATAATTGCTTAAAAATAAACATAAATAGTTTCTTTTAACAGTTAGCATATAAAAAAAATAGTTTAGAAATATTTTTACTGAAAAATCAATATGCTAATGGCTGTTCAAACCAGTATTACACTTAATGTTAATTAGGCTATATCAGATTAAAAATCATATAATAATTATAACATTGTACATTGGATTGACTTTTATAACAATATTATTATGATTTATGATTAAATTGCATGGAATTAAATTGTTTCTTACTCATGCATGTATATTGCTTACACTCAACGCCGACTTACCTATTATATATTTTTAATTCTCGATCTCAAATATCGTTAAATATTTTATTTTTCTGTACATTTTCTCCAAGTGCATTAGAAAATGTCTTAAATAAAGTCTTCTCTTTAAATATATTGTTGCTAAAAAAAGAAAAATTTGTCAAACCTTTTCTTAATTATTTTCATTCAAATCAACTTGGTTCTGTCAATAGAATTTTGAATCCAAAAAACATCGTGTTCAACAGACACGTTATATCATTATTATAATAAATACTTAAGTAGAAAATATTTAAAACAAATCAAAACTGTAACTAAAATTTAACAAACTATATTTTAGGTATATAAAAAAATGTTAAAATATGTCTAATTTATGTTGTTGTGGAAGTTAATATAGAACAGTTTAATATATATATATGTTTATATTAATTTGGAACACAAATACCACCTATTATAGTTTTGATTATAACAGCTAACTTTCGCATTGATTCTATGCACTAACCATTTACCATGCATAAAGTACTAACTATTTGTATATTACAGACTTATAAGGGGTTTTAAAGGTGTTTAGGATTGGGTTTAATTTGGGTCCAAAGCTTTGGCCAAAAATAACGAGATTACGTCATTCGTCTTCAAATGTTGGGTTTGTTTTTATTATTATTATTATTACTAAGCTTTAATACAATAGGTATGCTTTAAATAGCAATTTCAACACTAAAAATAAAAAAATATACACATTAATTTACATATAGTTTCAAAAATCAAAATTAAAACAACGAATTAAAATAATGTAGGTATACACACAGCCATGTTATATCCTGAATATAAAGAGATATAATCTAAAATCGTAATTATATATATATATATACCTATATATGTTTAACTATTAAACTATATAGTAGTATAATTCACAATTTCAGTCGTAAATTAAATACTTAGAAAGTTAAGATGACCAGTATATAATTATGATTATTATTATATAATATTTATTGAAAATACCGTGTGTAAACATTCGATTCGCTTCCCAAATAATTTATTTTACAATAATAAATTATAATACTACCAAGTAAAAATATGATGACTTAAAGTCAACAATAGTCACTCAATACTTAAATCAATAGTAAAAATTGTTTTTTTTCCAATTGTTATTCCTCATTAAATTAATTAAATATCTAAAACTGTTAGTAATACGAAAGCAGAATAGCCAACACTGAACTAAGATGCTCAAATTTTGAATTGGAAATTGAACAACTTCATGTCATATTAATTTTTTGGAACAAGAAAAAAAAACGTTACGGAAATAATCAAAACATAATCAAATACATGAAATGTCGATCTTGAAGGCAAATATATGGTTAAAGACCACAGAACGTCATAAAGTAAAAATATATGATAAGCTTCCTTGGTATAATTGTCGTTAAATTCGATAATATCAGCACTAATTTGAAGTTGATTGAAGCTATAAAATTAAGAGCTAAAAATCAGGATTAGATTTTTCAATTTTTAGTAATGAAATTCATCTATCGATTGCTAAAAATAATTTGTAAATCAATGATTAATCAACAAAATAAGGTAAACGATTATTCTGACTGTTATTATTAGTTTCCAAAATATATAACCGTAGATATCGATTTTCGTGGGGAAATATATTTTAGTCTGGTGTCTTCATGGAACATAACTTGAAGGTAGATTTATTAAAATCTTATCCATCAACCAACTTGAACTATCTGTGAAGTAAAATATATTAAATTAACATTTTATTTCAATACATATGATAAATTGCTCTAGGTATAACTAAGTATCTTGTCTAATTATTAACATCAAAATCTTCTCGTATTCCTCCGTCTGGCATTAATCTGTCAATTGTCACTAATACACCATATATCAGAGATAGACAACATTTTATAGTTACCACCACGTAACACAATTATAGATTTCATGTTTTATTCAACAACTCTTATCTCTTTCAAATTACGTAAAATGTCAAATTAAGCTAATCTAATTATGATTTATTTAATATTTTTTAAATACAAAGAATGAGATATATTATTTTATTAAACTTTTCAGAATATTCACTTTATTCTTAATTGATTATAATTAAAATAATTAAATGAATTATTAAATTATACTATTAGCTTATGAATCTTCTACGATATTATCGCAGTAAAAAGAGCTTTATTAAAAATAATATAGTAATTTTCAAAGATATACAATTTTAATTATTTGTTTATTTTTTTAGAAATTATTTATCTTATTACATGTTTTAATACATAGTCTCATAAACGACATAAACCATTTAAAGGAAACTGTGGAAATGATATGAAAAATATCATAACACTAAATACATGGTTATTTTATAAGTATCATGTTATAACCTACAATAATTTATCTCATGTTATAATATAAGATGGTTTTTTTTCTGTGGTTAAGTAATAAAGTAAAATATTATAGAAACGATATTTCAGATGATTTAAGAAAAAACAGTTTTCAATGTTTCATAACTGAAAACATTTTTTTCTTCTTGAAAATGATGTATGATTTGTAAATTTTGTTTAATTTTTGTTTATAAATACGCATCACAACAAGGTTATTAACGTTATCTAAGTATAAATTATTGCATAAATAATTACTACATAACATCTACTTAAGTTAATCTTATATCAGAAATAACGTTTTTAGCATACAGTAATTTACATATTTGTCATTACTTATTAGTTATTAACTTATAACGTATTACTTAACTATATTACTTGTTGTGGTTTGTTTATAATACAGAATTATTATTATTGTTTCAGAAAAGTAATTAAACTCGAAGTATTGTTGAGGCTTTGATATTCGTTGCTTTTGTAGTGTTGAACAATACCTGATTACAAAATGATCGCAATAATTAATTAAAACTAATTGATTTTACCAATAGGTATCTTATAAGTACCTATAATAACTTAATTAAATTGTATTTGTAAAATAAATATAAGCATTATTCGGTCATGACAAAAAACGAATAATCATAAATTAACACAATGGAGGAAAATTTCAAATTGGTACGTTTGTTTTATTACAAATAGTTCTAATTATAAAATATTAAAATGAGTAATGGAAAACTAATGTTAATGTGTTGTTATTGGTTAAACATTGATTCGATTTTTAACAATTTATCGATTGATTATGTTTAAAAAAAGTGAAAAACTAGAAAAGTTTTATGTGGCACATTTATGTATTAAAATTCACCACCATACATGGACGTTCTCACGGGGAGGGGAGGATAGAGGGGGTAGAATGGATAGATCCCTCCCCCAAGGTTCTTTATTTTCTTACTTACAATTTTCCTGTATAAGAAATAAATAAAAAAAGAGGACTTAAATTTCAGCACAAATGGCTTCAATCTTTTTCTTGGCTATGCTACTCTGAGAAATTAAATTTTTTTCATCCCCTCCATTGAAATATCCTGAGAACGCCTCTGCCACCATATTATGTACTCTATATGGAAGCCGCACACAGTGATTGGCTGTGCAAGCAATTTTTTTTGACCGGCCTTGGTATCAATAAGGCAGCGGTCATATACATTTCATATACTTTCTGGCGAACAACTTACTTTAATGTGACCCTTGAAGCCGAAAACACCCAGATATCATATGTGGTATTTGAGGTCTAAGGTTTCATCTAGTAGCACTAACTGCGGACGACTATATTCAGCGTCGCATAAATGCATAATCGTCAACATCATTGCAACAACTGTCTTGCTCGCTAAATTCGTCAGGCCTATATCCATCCCTATTGCATTCGCTTACTAAACTGTCCAACAACTTGGTAGACGGTAGTCTTTCCAATTCCAATAATCGTGAACTGTAAGTTATTTAGTGAAAAAACATATTTTCTTTTTATCCGTTGCTTCTTGTTCTACACACAATGCTGTTGTTTAGTAGGCACACAAGCGTTCCCTTGACAGAAATCCACACATTCACATAACACTGTCCACGATCTTAATAATAGTTACAATATAATTGACTCAGTATAAACACTAATCGTATAATTCGTTTGAGTGTTTGACGTTGACGAGACAAAACGTATATCAATATGTAAAACATAATATTGTATCGAAAGGATAAGGCAGAAAAGAAGTCGTGCGGAGAACGCCTCCTCGTCCGATATCCACATATCCACGATACTCATACTGTACATCGTAATAATATATTTCGTAAATTATGTCAGAGGATACCGCACACAATACCGTTCTGTCACTGTCGAATTAATGAAACATTATTCCACCCACATATGTCGTAATACAAATTTATACAACTTGGAAATTCGCGCGATAAATAGTGCCTATAGGCTATATCATTATATTATAATACGCGCCGTTTGTGTATTATTATTATTATTATTATTGTTACTATTACTGTATTAACTATTATTATAGCCGGCCGGAACGGCGGAACGATTAAATCTACGCGTCTCACTCATCGGACGTGCTGACCGGCGGGTGTGCGGCCCGTTTGATTAGCGAGTTCACAATTATTTTGTTTACCTTTCCAGATTCGAATTGGTGGATCGTAAATAACATACCATTGTTTAAATAATAACGGACGCTGAGGACTTAACTCCGCAGTGCCATACTGCCGGACATAACGCCGCTCCGTACCCTCTGCTATCGCCTATCACGTTTACGTGTGTGTGTGTGTGTGTGTGTGTGTGTGTGTGTCAAACTCTGTTATTGTATTATCATAACCCTAGGATTATTTCCATCACAATAAATATAGAATAATTGTAAATACGAATACTATACCTATCGTAATATTCGTATAAACACGATAAACTATAATATTTTCGATGTATAATAATATATTTTATCTGCAATCGTGTATACATTCATGTTATATTAAATGGGAGCCGTTATAAATAGTTTTGTTAATAGGTGTACACTGATTTTTAAAATTTTTTGTGTTCCAATTGTTTTTGCTTACGTGTAAATACAATATTATACGCATTGTAGCAACTATGTTAAAATACATCGGTATAAATCAAATTTGAACGAATCCAGTCTGTTAAACTATGTATAATACGCAATACAAAATAAATAAGTAAACAAATATAGATTAATAGTATTGCTGTTTGATTGGATACAATTTATTTGTAAGTACAAGTTTTTGCTTTATGTACTAAAAACAATTGTATTGCATTTAATGTAAATAAGAAAATTACAAATGTGCTGCATTGACGCATTGTCTTATCACCGGATGACTGTCTAGACTCTTGTTCAAAAAAAAAAATGTATGTCTGAAACTTTTTCATACGTATCGTCAGTGGCATACCCAGAGAGGGGGGGGGGCTAATGAGGCTTCAGGTCGTGTTATTGTATAAATCGTATATGGTAAAAGCCAAAAGGTAAAGTACAAACCATAATATTTCTTAAAAACGGTTTTGACGAAACATTTTGCGTAGTATTAATTATTTATTCAGCCCCCCCCCCCATACAAAAATCCTGTGTACACCACTGCGCATCGTGTTCACCGACCACTCTACACCTCGTCTATTAGCTGGTTCACCGCTGTACATGTTGGTTGGGTAATTTAACGGCATATAAAATGAGGCGAACTACGACTATGGCTGAGAAGGGTGGGATGCGCTAACCAGACTAAAATTCGTATTGTTGCTGACATATCTATCTACTTTGTCATGACTAAAAGTTTGTCAAGTACTCATCTCATCGCTTAATTAAACGTATATACTATGAAACTCATACTTAGGTATATTAACGTATATTAAAGTATTTGGGAGTTTTCGCATTTAGTTTGCATTTTATTAATCCTAGACATTGATTTAGATAATAGAAGCATTTATAGATTGAAAGTAAAGAAAGATACTATATTATGGCAAAATATCTTGTCAAAGTGTTGGAATGTATAATTTATAAAAGGCGTTTAATATTTATAAACATACGTGGCGACATAGGTATATTGTATATTGTATAATCGTGATTATCACGCATGAAAAACAAAATGTATAATATTTTTATGTTCATTTGTTTTATACTCCAACACTAGCTATAATATAAAAACAGAGGCTTGCAAATTCACAATAACAGATACCTACATAAGTTTAGAAGAATGGATTTATCAAGCATATAATATTTTGTACGTATAATACACAATACCTGAATATTGTACTTATACATAGTTACAGACAATGCGAATAATCCGGTATTAAGCGTATATAGATGTTTGGTAAAATATCGAAAAAAACAGGTAAAATATACATTGAAATCACATAGTATAAGTTAGGTACATAGCATACCGACGTAATTTATATAAAATTATAATTTAGTTACTATACTTACATGAGTGTTAATGTATTTTAGGAAATTGTCATTTTACATTTATCAGCAATGTTTTGGGTAAATGTGTTAAACAATATAATATACGAAACATTAAGAGCGTTGACTAGGTACTTAATTCAATAAAACTTGTCAATGAAAAATATTCTAAAATGTTTGAACATACGAGACTTAAAAATGAACGATTAAAAATATAACAATCAACATGGTTTAAAAAAAATATATTAAAAAATAAAAATATTACGTGTCTATAAGTGCGTTCTAACTTCTAAACATCACATTTAATTACCTACCTATCATACCTATTATAGTTGCAAAGAAATTAAAATTATTTAACAATGTCATGAGAAAAATCATTAATTTATAGATACCTGTTATATCGTACCTGTATAAATGCAAGTTTGATGAGAAATTGTTAAATATAAGTAAATGCTAAAAATTAAAATCATATTTATAAATATGTAAATTAACAGAAGTAGGCATTCATTAAAAGCAGGGATGGAAAACGTTTTTAATTTTTTCGTTTTCGTTTTTGTTTATTGATTTATAAAATATCGTTTTTGTTTAACGTTTTTAAACGTTTTTGATTAACGTTTTTAAAAACGTTATTTTTCAATATCGTTTTTGATAATTTATATATATATATATATATAATATATTTTTATAGCTTATAAGTTATAATAGTAACGCGCAATATAGAAATGCACTTAAAAGTTAAAAATTCAAATTAATTATACTTAATATTTAAATTTTAAAAGTGCATTGATAAAGATTAAAAACCAAAAAGTAAAGACTTAAGTCTTAAAGACTAAAGTGAAACACTATTTCAGGTTTCTAGAGCAAATAATAAAAATAATCCAAAACTCAAAAAATTAACATATAATTGTAAAATATTAAATAAAATAAAAATATAAAATACATCTAAGAATCAAAATAAAAAATTTGCACTTACACATTGAGCAAAAATAATAAATACTAAATACTAGTTAATACTAAATAGTAAGTACCTATCTACTAAGTACAAAATAAAGATAAACACTGATACAAAATAAAGATAAAATAAAACAAGCCGTTTTTTATTTAATAAATATTAACTTACCTATAACTTATAAGTTATAACTAAGAATGACTGTTTCTTATAAATATTCTATTTAAATTTTAATTAATATTAATAATATTTACGTTTTTGTTTTCGTTTATTGTTTTGTTTCGTTTTCGTTTTATTAATTGTTTTCATTTTTTGTTTTTTTCCGTTTAATAAAGTTTTTTAAAAACGTTTCCCGTCCCTGATTAAAAGAAACCTTAATTATTGATAAAAATTTACCTATAACATGGTATTATATTTCAAGGAAGTAAAGAGTGCATAAAAATATGATACGTTAGGGCTATAAATAAAATATTAACTTCAGCCGATGAAAAAAATTACAATATTTTTTTATGTGAAATATCTATGCGTCAGATGAGACCGGCCGTTGGCGTGGCTTCACGCGCCAAACATCTAATGCGCTTTTAAAATGAAGAACAATTTTATTTTTCCTTAAAAATCTGAATATTTTGTTTTTGATTATGCCATGTTTATTTCCTTTAGTGACCCATCCTTTCAATTTCCATGCATATTTTCTACACAAAATATTTTCGATGTTTCACATCGCCGACGTCTCGTGACGGCTCACTATTCCCTATATAGGCCAAAGATAATTTAATTTAATTTGTATTTTATCTGAATGAGTAAACAATAACTTTGACAATAAGTTATAACGTGGATCATCGATTTGTAATTAGTTTTTAATGGTTTATTAAAAATTTAAATAAGCCGTCTATGCGCTGTATAAATTATAATTGATTATTACAATACCTACAAGAATTCGTTTTTATTAAAAAAACAAGTGTCGATAGCATATTTACCTCTAACTAATTTTTATAAATTGATTCACTTTGATTGTTTATTGAAATAAATGTAATATCGTCAATCAATATTTCATGCAAATTCTATATGCGATATGAAAAAGCTATATACTTTACGAACTCCAATTCGATTTATTTCATTTAAAAACCACAGTTTTGTTATCAGAACAATGTAGGGCATCGGAATTATTGCGAATTAGCGATAATACTGAGTTAGAAATTACCAAACATTTTATTTACTTCATACAACTGTTATATACTCAAAAGAGACTATATTGTACCAGTTCTGCGCAGTATTTTCCACTTCCACCTATGCCATAATGTATATCTGCACGCCACATCCTGACAAACACCGGTCACCACTCTGTATTATCTCTTTCGGAATAGAGTAAACTCTTATTATTTTTTTAGTAATTTAATTAATCAGTGAATCCAGCTGTATTGTCGCATTTTAAGAGGATGCTACCCATGCATTTGTTGTATCCATCTTTATACAAGTACGACATATCAAATTTTAGTTCATTAGTTTCAGTAATGACGAGCTGTTAGTTTTGATATTAGAACGAATTGATCTACTATCAAAATTGTAGGTAAGATTATTATATGATTTATGTGCTTAAGCGTCGGCGATTATTTCAATATTTTAATTTTCAAGCAAGAAACAGGTATGTGAAATATCACAAATTAAAAATACTCATATCTCCCTCGAAAATTAAAATATCAAATAACATTTTGACACTTAACCACAGATAATGTTCTAACCTAAAAGTTTGATAATTAGTCAATTTGCTCTCATATAAAAACTAACAGCACACTATTGAAACTAATGAACGAAAATTTGCTATATTGTACGTTTGTAAGACGGAAACAACAAACGCATGGGTAGCTCTTTTTTAATAAGGATTCGATTAAAGAAAAATAGAAGTTTCCGTGCTGGGAAAAGTGAATATGGATGTACTGATAGATTGAGAAGTGTGACTGTAAGCAGGGTGTTTTTTATAAAAAAAATTAATTTTTTAGTGTTCGTTATTGATATCAACGTATCGTTTATCTATTCTAGGGTAATATTGGTTTTTACATAAAATATAGTTTCTTATGTTGTTCGTACAATACTTTTTAGTTTATATAAATTAAAAAAAATTAAAAATAATAAATAGATTTCGGTGAGAATGCCAAGTGCTATGCAAAAAGAAGTATGATTATTTTGAACCCATTACTCATAAGAAATTATTGTTGGAACCTGTTGAGTTATATCAAGTTTTTAACTACCTACAGTTTTAATCAAATATATTACTTATTTATAATATAAACTAATTCTGATTCATTTAAATTTTTTATTCGTATTCTTTCTTTATCTAAAATTTGTATCACGATGAAATCATTATTTTATTAAATAAAATGTACACAATAGTAAAAAAAAAAACTGTCCGTGTCTTTCAAACCCAACGAGCTGCTTGCACTCCGCAGACAATAATATCGTAATAGTATTATTTGAATTATATACGACGTTATTTCCTGTTCGATATTACGGTGGTATTATCTTCGATAAGGCGACAGGCGGCAAAAGTGTCCACAGACCCCGGCGACCGGCGAGGCGGCGAAACGTGTGCTACTGTAATTGACAGTAGCCATATTATCTCCTAAACAATATATAATAATACCGTCATGTGCGTGTATATATAGGTTATTCCTATTATTTTTTTTCACTGCGGGAGCGGTGTCTAGGGTTGATAAAAAAAAAAAAAAATCAAAAACCAGACGCACACGATGACATTTCCAATTCGAAATGTTATTATAACTACGTCACAAATGTTGTTTATCATTATATTATATAACAATAAATGCCTGTAGGTATTCAATACATATTTTATTTGCTTATTTATTTATACAGTATAGATTTTACAGAAATAGTAATATGAACACACACTAGTATAAAATAAGTACGACACAACGATATAGACAATTTAAAAATCAATTGCGCATATCAACAATTGTGTACAGAATAGAATAATACGCTAACGGAGACAATTATAAATAGAAAATAAAACACTGTACTTACGGGCTTTGATATAATCAAAAGTATAATGTCCGCCACGGGTGCATTTCTATGCGTAACATCATAGAATACTATAAACTCTCTGATTTTATTTTATATTAATAACATAGCAGGGGTAGGCAAAACTTTTTTTGTTGTGCTTAGTAAATTAACATGGGCGAAAATGGCCATTAGTTACAATTTTTGTTTTTTGTTCAATTATAGGTTATACCTACAATTTGGTTTTGTTTTAGAACTTTAAACTTTGTATGGCGGTGTCCGCGTCAGGTCTAAGTGCTTTATTTAGGGTGTTGATACTCAACATACCGTTGAGGCTGCTGAGTTCGTCTACGTATTGAAGACACTCTAAAATTATGTGGTTGACTGAGATCTCAATTCCACAAGTATTGCACCTAATTTTTTCTCCCTTTGCCATGAGATATCCGTGTGTATGACGATGTCTGTTGATAATTATTACTTTATCTGTTCTGTTCAGAGAAGGTTAGGTCAGCAGAAGATCGGGCAAGCTTTTTATAAGCAGTCAGGTATCTAGTCAGTAGATGGCCAAAACTGGAAGAAAAATTCCAAAATTTAAAGTAGGTACGCGGGACGGTGGGCCAAACGCTATGTAGATAGTTTCAAATCAAAAAAATTGTTTTATAATTATGTAGGTACCTATGTATTATTGTATATTACATTATTATTGTGAGCTTCATTGTATTATGTGAAAACACAACGCGCTCTAATATCGTCATATTTAGTATGTCTTATACCTATCATCCGCTAAAAAACCAATATCATCGCTAGTGGTAGTATTGAAATACTATTGATGGTAGGTACATTTTATTCTGTTGTATGTTGACTATAGGTAATAAGAAGTTATCATCATAGTTCTCTAGATGAGTTTTCAATAGCGTAACTTATATTTGATATTTTAATAATAATTATAGTTCATTCTTTACACTGTATTATAATATTATCTGTCCCCATATTATTGCTATCATAGGCTATAACTGTTTTCACTAGGTTTACCAAGTTCACCTGAACGACCTCACGCACAACGAACACTTATTTAGTTCTTTATCATATAGTTGTAAGTATCTCTATGTACGGCTAAACATTTATCAATTTAAATATAATAATAATGTCTTTTAATATTGGGGGCAAGTTACAGAAAAAAATAAACTAAATTAGTAGATATTAAGCTAATAACAAATTTTACAACAAAGTTTAAAGGTTAAAATTTAATATGAAGACAATTTTTAACTTAACTTGGTTAAAACAATATTAATTAGTAGGTATATAATTTTAGTAGCACCTGGATTACTTGGTTACACATTGATTGCACATAAGTATTTTATATAATAACTAATCATTTATTTTGAACATTTAACATACTTATAATAATTAATAGGTAATTGCATAACACATACTATAATATTGTACTGATCAAGTGGATAATTACTATAATTACATAATGATTGTGTCTAACAGTACAGATTACAGATATTTTATTTAATTTTGCTCTTAGTAATGCTATTAAAGCATTTTTTCACCATGTTAATCTCACAAAATATTTCAAAGAGTCTATATGTCTAATCACAGCAAAATTGATTAAGCTGTCATAATTTGATCTCGCGAGTAGGTATATTACTGTTATATTGCCTGTTTATAATTTAGACAGTGTCATTTGAGTGTTATTACTTATTATGATTTATGACTTATTGAATTTAGGTAATTTCAATATGAAACTTATTATGTATTCGAGCATACCTCGTTTTATTTTAATAAATTACTTAAATTGTATTTTATAATTCTTATATTATGTTTTTTTTTTATTGAAATTTGATGTGCCTATCCCAAATGATACAATACTAAGACATCTCATATACAACTTTGTATCTAAAAAGATACTATGCTAGGTTGTCTCAGGTATAAAGTTGTATTTAAAAATAAAATATTCAATAGCCTCGTGTCTACCGATGTACTTAAAAAGATACATTAACAAAATTAATTTATTATAAAAATATAAAATAATTAATATTCATTTTTTTATTTTTTGTCTTTATTTATTTTTTATTATTTTAATTTTATTTATAATAAGAATAATTCCTAGCCTCTATGTAGGTTATTATCTACAGATATTAACAGAATCATAATTTTTTTTATTGATAATTTTAACGTAATAGTAATTATTAAATTATAATAATAACAATAATAGTGATAAATTGATAACTATACCTATACTTCAGGTTGTTTAACATTAATGTTAGTGTAAAGTGTATAGTGTAAGGTTAAAAATATAATTAAACTTATAATTTATAATATATTTTAATAATTAACTAAGTAATATGATCGTGGGAAAGACCGCGTTTGAGACGTCTTTGAGGTGGTGGAGGTATGTATAAATTGAAGTGTAGTGAGCCTGTTATGAAGTGAACTATGGAAATTTGCTGCAAGGGTTCTTATAGGGTCTTGAGTTTTTGGTCTTAATTTTTTATTAGATAGGTAGGTAGATATTTAATTAGGTATTATAAGGTATTATAAAACCAATGGATTTTGAAACCTGGACTCCTTCTATCAGATTAAGGCATTTCTGAAATTGAAGATGAGCCGGTTATTTAATATTCTTGTATCTACGTACTTCAAGTCCACCAAGTTGTGTTCCGGAATTACAACGATATCTAAAGGACATCGGCAAGCATGCCCTCGGAATAAAATCCCACCAGAGACAAGATTTCAAAATTATTTATATTTTAATAATAGTTATAGGCAGCCAGACAGGGCTTGAAACCATTATTGGATACCGAATTTGAATATCTGTTAAGACCATTAAAACCGAAAAAATCAATATCGGTAATAAACCAAAATTGAAAACAAAAAAATAAAAACGAAAAACGAAATCAGAAAAAAAATAAATACCGATATCCGAAACCAAAATCAAAATCGGAAAAAATAAATATCCATAACCGAAATCGAAATCGAAAAAAAATATTTTCGATTTCAAGCCCTAGGGATATCCCATAAGGATATTGATATTAAAGTAAATACAGTAAAAATTATCAGAAGGGGTAAACGATGGCCCCTTTACCCCCCCCCCCCCCTACGAGCATCCTTGGATATCGACGCTTTTCTTGATGAGTTTGGTATACAGACCTCGCCACATTGATAATTATATAAATTTACCAACTATAAGTTATAATGATACTTAATCTGAAGTTTCTATTACTTTGAATATGCCTGACGTTGAAGAAAGTAACATTAATAAACCAATTAATTTAGGTATGGTCAACAATATTTTGGATCATCTCTCTCCTTCGAAGTCCAGATGGTTTGCAATCAGTGAATTTACATTCCGATTCTAACTCGTCAATTATTCAAAGGAAGTCTGCTAGTAACGTGTTTTCTAATGTTTTATTTAAAATCTTTATTTAAAAACTTCTATGATGTAGGTTTAATGAAATCTGTTAAACTCCTACGTTTTCAGCTAACATAGAAAAAATACTTGACAAATTACTTTTAAATGCACAAAACAATAAAAATGTCTGGTTAATTTGCCTCTAATTTTCCACCAAGCCTAAATATGTATCAACTCATTATCAGTAGGTATGTATTTCAAATTGATTTAAAGACTTAAAATCAATCATCGAAGAATAAAAAAACTATAAGCTATATTAAAATTAAATTACTTTTGTAATCGTATCAATGTCAGCGTAACTATACATTGATTATTTCTCAAGAAAAAAAGTTGTTATTACTTATTACCTATGTAGTAAATGTTTGGTATTACAATTTAGGATATATATAATTAATAGAGATATACATTTATAGATTTTAGATTTAAAATTAGTTTCACGAATCATATGGTGTAGTGATGTTTTCCATAAGAGTCAAACAAATAATATAGCGTTAACGATCTTGTGGT
Organism: Nasonovia ribisnigri; assembly: GCA_027563435.1. Classification (NCBI taxonomy): domain Eukaryota; kingdom Metazoa; phylum Arthropoda; class Insecta; order Hemiptera; family Aphididae; genus Nasonovia; species Nasonovia ribisnigri. Next base: position 386,524 of record JANEHU010005107.1, read on the forward strand.
ACTTTAAAATTAAATAAGGTTATGTATCATTAAACATACACATATCAATTCAAAATATCTCAAAACAAAATAATATTTTATAAAAACTAGAGTCCAAAATGCGTATTAATTACTAAAATAATAATAGTTTGGAGTTTAAAAATCTGATTTTGTTTCAAATTATTGTCGGTCATATTAAGTTAATGTTAATAGTCATGTTAATCAGAAAATTAAGTTATACTTAAATTGAATTCAAAAATGTTTAACTACCTGCCTAGTTAATGGTCATATTTGTTTATACAATATAATATATATTTTAGGTATACAGTATACATACCTCTGCACTGGACGAGACGTTGTAAACGTATATAATATAATATTAATTGACATTTTCGCACGTGTAAAAGTATGATTTTTTTTAATTAGCACACATGCGTGCGCATGGAGTATATATTATCATATGTATATACTTATAAATATTATAAAAATAATTTAAATATTTTATTAGATTAATAGTCATATAGTTTATACCTACGCAGTATTATTATAGTGACCTACGATCAAATGCAGGCAATAAATTCTCGACTGTACGACGACGATGTCGTAAAATCTGGCTAAGAATTAATTTAAAATGAATGACAGTCACCGATGTACCCGACGTTTCTCCCTCTTGGCGTCGTATAAATAATGGAACTTCGTTAAATAATATATAATATCATTTTCACGTCACCGGCAACCTATATGCCACCACTGTCATTGTAGCCCTGCTACCCCACTGCTGTTGCTGGTGTTTGTGCGGTAGTTCGAATTAAAAACAGTTTTAAACGTGGTTCCGGTCGGCACTTCCGGGCTTCACTGTCAAGGTCCAAAGGAGGTCTCTAGGCTCCACCTCCCCGTGCCGGAGCCGAGTTTAACTGCTAGAAATATATTAAACATTTAAACGTTAACAAATATTGAAGATATAAATTCACAATATTTTTTTTATTAAAATACTAATGTTCAAGTTTTTAACGAAATTAGAAAAGATTCACCAGTAAAATAACGGTTTTACACTTAGTTATGATAATATTAAAAATTAATATGTTTAGACCACAAATATATATTTAGTTAAAGACACTTGAATGGAAATCTATAATATTATAGTAGAGCGATATTTTTATTAGTTATTTACAGGTACACCGACAAGATTCTTGTGTAGTTCAGATGGTAATTTACAAACGCATTATTATTGTTTGAATATCAATAAAATATTTTCATTTTACAACATAATATAACACAGCTACGCGAGTATCAGAGAAGGTGACTCATATAGTTATATGAATAAATTGTATCATCTACCAACAGAGTATTCACTATTGATTTATTTTTTCACTTATCGGGAATATTGTTTTGTAATGTACTACGATTACTACCACATTGTATATTTGTATTATATTATATTCTACTATAGTTTTATTAATTGACTTCACCTGGGTTAAAATTAAACTACAATATTTCTATCATTTCTCATTTTGCTCCTTTTGAAATATATAGGTAATACTAACACAATGCTATGATTAATTTTATAAATTTCCACTTTTTAATTCCGGACAAATTTTTGACATAAACATATACGAATGGAGATATTTATCGGAAAAAGGCTAAATTTAAAAACAGAAATATTTTTTGAAACAAAGTTAATGCACACATGAACCACCTTGTGATCCACCATGTATACTGACCTATTAAAGAGGTTGAAAAAAGAAACTAAAAAACTCTCCCCAAATCTCAAGGAATCTATTGATATAACTTTTATTGAAAATGGTCCTGTAATTTTTGATCTATAGAGAACGAACAATTAATAAACATTTATTTTCATAATATATTAGAATAGAATATAGTATAATAATCATTTAATAACATTTTTAAATACTATACAGTTTATTTTATAACCAACATGAATATTTAAAATACATTTTAATATTATAATTATATTCCGTTAAAGTTATCGGTTTTTAAAAGTTTTATAAAATATGCAATAGAAAAGATATAATTAAATTATGGATATCAATTAAAGTATGGAAATATTACCAACGAGTGGCATTTAAATATATTGTTATGAAACTACGGATTTTTTTTTTACGTTTGGGTACTTTTTAATAATATGTCAAATTAATGTTGTTTGAACGTAATCGGATTATTTAAATAACAAACATTTATTCCGTTAGGTACACTTGACTTGACTAATACAATAATTTCAATAAATATAAACATCTTATATTAACCTATGTTTGTGTTTTACATTTGAATTTTCACACTGTAATATTTTATTTACCAGCTTGTATGAAAGAATTTCGAAGAATGTTTTTCTAAGCCATATTTATAATATAATATTATATTACACATTATATACAGATGTGACAAATTTGTATCACAATAAACATTTCAATTAGGTACATATATTATTTCAAATCGTCTATAATATACTGTTAATATTATTACAACAATATCACGCATCCGGTAGTATAAGGAACGGGTATACTCTGTAATTTAGTGTTAGAAGTATTAATTAATATATCCTGAAGTCTGAAATTAGTTAATTAATTTTTGTATTTATTCAACTGTATAATTGAGTTTTGATTAATGGGTGCGTTGTACAATTGATAGTGACGTCAATATTTAATAATTAATTGCGTAAAACAATGAATAAGTACAATAATTACTCAGACCCGAGGAGACGCCATTGAGTATTTGAAAGGTGTTCATCAGGCTGTTTGCATTCGATTAAGAAGTTATAAATGATCATTAAACACTTGTTGTATGAACAATATAAATTTTTTTTCCCCGTTGAAACGATGAGTATAAAATACTGTTATTTTGTAATACAAATAAAATCTGAAATGTTTAATTTGCATAATATATTATACTAAATAAAAAAAAAAATGTTTTGAATATTAACCTAACAAGTGACTGCTGTTCAAAATCCATTCTCTCAATGCATGTAGTTTTAAATGTTTGACATACGAGGAATTAAAAATGTGAAAATAGGTTTCGCATTGTAATTACATTAAATTAGTTTAGCTTTAATTGTCAGAATAAAAAATTAATGATCAATCCAATATACCTTGTACCCTAATAATAATTCACTTTACTAGTGATTTGAATTGAATATTTTTTAACCATATTTTAATAAAGTTTATTAAATGAAAAAAAAATCATAACATGATATAACTTTCATAATTTTAAACGTACTTTTATGGTAAGGGCTTACTGCTTACATTTTTAACTGATCATTATTTCTAGAAAAACAACTTAATACTTTTACTTATCTCAATACAATTTCGTTTTCTTTAAATTTGTACAAAATTTAATTTGGTCTTACGAATAGAAAGGTACATAATATTTTAATATTAATTTGTAATCGGTCTTAAATAAAATAACATTGATTATTTTAGTGGTCTTTCAGTTTTCTGATAAAACCACACATGTAAAATGCAGAAATATTTACCTACAAAAATATGAAAGAGACTAAATTATCATTTAACATTTGGTGGCATGGAAAAAACACCAAAGTATGAATGCTTGGTTACAAATTGCTATCTTATTATTATATTCTTTTTTGTTTTTATGTTCACAAACTTTGGATTTATATACATCGTTAATTTTGATCGGTAAATTGACGAAACACAAAAATAATCAGTACTGTTTGATTAACGACGATTTAATTTTTAGACATACCGTCATATAAAATGAGCCTATAGATTGTTTATATTTTTGTACTTTGAAAACTTCTCTAATAATAACTGCGTATAGAATTCATATATATAATTTGCAGTTGAAGTGGTATATTTAATAGTATTCGATAGATTTATTATTACATACCTATTACTTACATAATATACCTTTATATACATATGTTATATGTAATATGTATATATAATATATTTGCGAGAAACCGTGATATAATAATGTATTGAATACTGTTGAGTTGTAAATTTATGTTCTGAAGTATAATATTACAACTTACAAGACGTATAACACCAGGTCGATTAAAATGAATGATGCATCGTAATATGAACAACGGCGGATATTATCCTGCATGGTTCGTGCCAGAAGATTATCGGGGATTGAATAATTGCTCTCCGTTGCTTTTTTTTTACTATTGTAAGTATATACTTTATCTACTTAAAGGTACTCGCTACTATATCACAGTGATTGCTGTTTTATCAGTTTGATCTGTGATATATCTGTTTCTATAGCTAAAAACACCTTCAATAAAAATAAAATACAGGCAACACTAATATGGATTTATTTCTTATAATAAAAATTCTGTAAAAATAAAAATGTATACTTATTTAATATATTATGCCTAGAAATATTTTACGTATTATAACAATACACCGAAGAAACATAATCGTACATTTTAATACGTTAAAAACAATTCGACAACATTACCTATTTGGAACATTTTGTATCCATTATTCAATTTTGTACAATTATGTTATCGTTCATACATGTATATTACACAAGTACGAGAGTACATCGCAATTTAATTTAATTTTTTTTAATTTTCCTTATCGAGTTTATTTGTTTGAAGCGTACGCTTTTAAACATTCGTGTTGTTGTTTTCGTCCGGAAAAATTAACTAGCTGTTAAAATGCATGAAACTATATTTCTGTTTTTCATACGGCTCTGTAGTCCTGCAGCTCTTTCAAGTTTTCACATTTTCATTACGTTCTTAAGACGAAAAAAAAAAACGTATTCAACAATATATATAATGTCAACAAACGCTCTCGAGATATGGAGGGGATGTGTTATCTCATGTCCACGGCAATCAAAATCAAGAAACAGCGGTAGTATTATGGTAGCGATGGGGGGGGGGGGTTGTAGTCGTACGGACATGTCTAATAATACCCACTTGAATTCGTTGTGGCGTTTTTGTGGCTCGTATAATAAACAAAGCCGCCGCTGTTCCCGGGGCTGTCATTCGAAAAACGAGCGTTTTACTGGAGGAGCCGGTCGTCTCACTCGTCGGAGATTTATGAAAAAAAAAAAAAAAAAGGAGAAGAAAACGAAAGTATAATAATTGGCAGTAGTAGTATAAAAGACGCACTAGTACCTAGGTATAATATTAGTTGCAGAAGTAATATCATATATATATAATATAATTATAATAATATATGATATTATAATAGTATATTATTGTAGTATAGAGAGTTCGTATCCTACCCCTACGGTACAATAATAATATTGTGTATACAACATACGGAGTGTGTGCATTGTGAATACGGGATTCAACTCTTCCGGTGTTCTATATATATTATATACTTGCCATTGAATGCGACGGTAAGGTCAGGTCAAAAGTTTACCGGCCGTATATACGCGCGCGTATAAACCAGAGGACGTGTTCATTGTTCTGCGCCGTGGATATCCAAAAACAACTGACGTTTTGAGAAATTTATGGACAGACTATATGCGACTTCAAACCACTCCTATACGCCATTATCGGAACCGTTAATCAATCGTTCGGCGATGGGGCGGTGGACGAGGGGGGGGGGGGTGAGGGTGACGGAGATACGAGTAAAAACCACGGACAAACAAAACAGGCACACGGGATATAGGATTCTTGGCAACAACAACTGAAAGTTTATTAGGTGTGTGTGTTTGTATATATATATATATATATGTGGACGGGATTCATCTAAATCGGACGAGATTCGGCTTAATGATAAACGCTCGCGTACCTCTGCGGTGCCTTTATAGATTTTTTTATTTTTTTTTTTTATTTTTAATTTAAACCCTTTAATATTAACACGTACCGTAATAATCGACACGACGGAATATTGTTTAGTTGTGAGCCGAGACTCGCACAGCCATATATGGTATACATTAGGTACCTATATAGTATATACGTCCTGTAATAGTAAGCCGCCGTATTTCGGGCCACGCATTATTTGATTATGGTATCAATTAAGTAATAAGTAAGCCTATCTATTATTGACTTTAGACACGATCTTTTTTGGATCGATACTGTGTACGTGCGTATGAGTAATATATATATTATTGTCTTGTGAATATCGTTCCCCGATACAATTTACTTGATGTATTGAACATTTAAATATGTACATGCATTTAATATGAACTGAATAGTAGACAAAAATTCGTATAGCTTTAATTATGTAAATAAGATTTATAAAAAAAAAAAAATTAAGATATTAAAATAATTAGTGTAGCACAAAATAACGTTTCAATAACGAATCCACATTGATGACATTAATAATACATTAAGTCTAATATACAAATGTTTCATTTGCTTTTAAATAAATATTTTGAGGAAAAATGAATATAACTTCAAGTAAAATTGAAGTAATATTTTGACAGTTCGATAAAATGAACGGTAATCAGCATTTTAGATATATCTTGACAGTACAAAAAATACACTTTTTTGAATTCCTAATTTAAAATTAATCTAATAGCTAAAAATGATTGTTATCTGTTTTTTAGAAAAAATGAGATCTGTGATTTTTATCGAAGGCTGACAACAATATAGAATTGGATTAATATAAAAGGTCGATGGTTTTAAAATTTTTTATGTACCTGCTCGAACGTAGTAATTAAAACTTCCTCAAAATCTTTTGATGTCTTTGAGTTCTAGAATGCGTTGAATTTTAACTTTCCAAGTAATTTAAAATGAATAACTATTTTCAATAAAAGAACAGAGCAAAATAAAGCTACATAATATAATATGTGTAACAATCTATAATTGCTCCTAAGTTATTTTTATATAATATAACAATGTAATATGGTTTACCGTAATATTTATTCGAAAATATTATAACATTTTATAGCTTAATTAATAATTCTTTATATTGTATGATATATTGATATGTTAGTTATCAATAGGTATCGGGGTAAATTACTTATTAGCTTTGACTAGTTTTCAACTATACGTTTTAATTTTAATTTGATTTCACTTGACGTTAAGCTAATTGGTTACGAATTGCTGTGAAAATGTCTTCCTTATAAATATAAATATGCAATCTACAAGTTCGCTGCAGTAAATGGTCCATATTAAAATTATTTAATATATTTATTTCAAAAACGAAAACTTTAGATTCCCAAATTGTATTGTTTATTATTAACAGAATTGTATTATTATTATTATTAGAGAACCGTTTTCTGTAACTATAGCAGTCTCAGTCTATTTATATTGTGACACTTTATAAACATAATATCATAATATTATGTATGATTGGAATTATAATTTCCTCAGATATATATTTGAAATGGAATATGACTGAGATCCAACTGAATTTGTTTAAAACGACAAGTGTTAAACAAATACAAGTAAATCTATATTAGTATTAAAAGATCAGTGATACGCATCCCTGATGGACTAAACATTGTCCAAAAATAGTGTTTAAAAGATAATTTGTCTTTGGTGGTGTTAAAAAAAACTTGAAGTTATTTTAAATAAGTAGGTATATGTAAAAATTGTGAACAATCCTGGTCTTACTACATTTTTATGATTTGATTTTTAGTTTATTCTCTTCGTCTACACTCAAAATTCTTTTAAATACAATTATTATATATAACTTATATAAAATATAAATACATCTCCTAACTAGCTCTGATTTCAACTTTGTATTATTTTTACCATTTTTATATAATAAGACCCATCATTAGATTACTTATTGAAACTTTTATCAATAAACTGATTCTCAATTTAAAGTTAACATCGGAGGGACTTCATTGAGTAACTAAACCTATTTTCTTCCATTCATATTATACTATGTACTTTAGTACTCCAGTTTTCGACCTATATAGTAATTATTAAGTAACTGCAATCAATTAAGTACACTATACACACATAAATATAACGCTGTATAGATTGAATACAAATCTATTTTACCTTGTAATAATAATACATGTTGTATACAAAAGTAATGAATGTTATTTGTATGACTATTATTTGTACCCAGTGTTGCGCAAAGATAACTAAAAATTTATCTAGATAAAGATAAAAGATAATTGGATACAATTTATCTAGATAAAGGTAGAAGATAGTTAAAATCTAAATTATCTAGATAAAGATAAAAGATAAAACACTATTTATCTGGATAAAAAAAAAGATAAAATTATTTTAATTTACCCGTCCCCCTAAAAAAAAAAATCCTAGATCTGCCATTGACCATTGTGTACATTTATGTATGGGAAATAAATAATAAATAATAAGTTCTTAGTTTTAAAAAAAATACAATAGTTGTACCTAGGTATATTATAATTTTATAAAACAATTCATTAATATATTTTAAAATAATAGTAATTAATTATTAAACATAAAATGTAATTTGTTATACAAATAATGGTTAACACATATATTCTAAAATATATAAAATAGTAAATCCCAATAATAAATTATGGACTTTGGTTTATGGTGTACACGGCGGTCGACGAGTCGACGACACAACGTTGCAACATATTCGGCCGTAGCCCGTATAAATCGGGATAATTAGAATTTAGAAATAACATAAAAGTAGCATGGAAAATTATTACCTATAACCTATTACTTTGTTATTGTTCTGTATTTGTGCAAGGATGATTGGAATCATAGGAATTTAATAGGTTAAAACTTTCAAGTTCAATTTTTCGAACTTTTTGAATAAATATATTTATTTATCTAGATGAATTACGTTAGATAACTCAATAATTCATCTAAGATAATTCATCAGATAACTAATTTTGTTTATTATCTAGATAAGATAAAAGATAATTAATTATTTATCTAGATAAATTATTTAGATAATTTATCTAGATAATGCTCAACACTGTTTGTACCATTAAAATATTATAATCAATGGCATAATATTACCAACGAGTATAAATCCATGATAGAGAGAAATATTGTGTACGCTTATTCTTTAAGTAAAATAAGAATGATTATTTTACCAATTATATTTTACATACACAATAATATGTTTTACTAAAAATATAATATTTATTATAGATATAACGTGAATTGTAATTTAAATGTCAAAAAGTAAAGATGGTCACTCGAATAAATTAATTATGAATAATATATATATTTTTATGAATTATCATCTTCTGTAAAGAAAAAAAATATATTTATTGATTTATTATAAAATATTCATAATAGGCTTAACCGTGAAAAATGGTTGAGTTTTTTTTTGAAATTGATTATTCCAAAAAAGTGTATTTATCATAAGTTACTGTTTTCGAAGAACCCACAGAGAGATTAAAATATGAAACGTTTAAGCAATTTATTCCTCAGACAAAAAAAAATATTAATAAGCAATGGCACAAAAATTACAGATACAATTTGTTTAAAACTAACAGTAACTCACTTCTATATTTGAATCTTAGATAAATTGATTAATACATTAACCTATGTAAAATAAATATGTATTTATATTATACATACTGCGTGAAAAATATATTTCGAGAAAAAATAAATAAATACTTTGCAAAATTAAAATGATAAAACTTGAAAGAGAAAACGTTATAAAATTGACAAAATAAAAAATATATTAAAATATAAACTCGTATATTATGATCGTTCTCAAATATATTTTGGAACGTTTGAACATTTTTTTTACTTTTTGTCAATATGCGATATTATCTTTGAATCGCTATAGGTAAGGGAAATTATTCCGTGCACATATTATTATGTCAATGAATACCTAGCAATATTAGGTATACTTGTTTTATTATTATTTCAATTAATTCAACTATAACCTACTTATGTGTAAAATAAAATATTCAGTTTTATAGTTCATCATAAAATTTGATTTTTCGGTTAACTTTCCTCTATATCTTTAATGAATTTAGTGTACTTAATATAGCAACCTATTTGTAGTCTCGGAGAAAATATTTATTTAATATGTAAAACGTAAGTAAAATTTAAATTATTTGGATAACATTGTATATGGATAAATCACACCAAACATAATAGCAATTTAATATTATTATTACTATACACATTATACCTACATAAACAGCCAAAGGGTATAATCTAATTGCTTCTCAAACGTGAATGTGTCAGGTACGTCTACATATGTTAACATCAGACCCGTAAGTCGTAACCGTGGTAAGTTTGCAATTAGACATCTCAACGACATGCGTATACATAACGTAAATTATTAAAAATGCTTAGCGAAAAGTTTCTAAGATACATAATTTATAAATAACAAAAGTTTATCTGTGATTTTGAACACAGCTTTTTCGATTGCGTATGACTATATTTAATAAATATAATATATTAGTATGTTTTCGAGTGTTACACTGTTTGAAATTGTAAGAACATGAAACGTTTTCGTAAAATAATGTTCTACATTTAAAATCAGACTTAAAGGTAGAAATTGTTAATTTATCAACTAATCGGTGTATTTTAAGTATAACTACATATCTAACAGTGCAATTTAGAGGTGCTCGTTGAGTACCAATTTCGCGCCATATTATGGTGGAACAAACGAACGCGTCTTCAATCCATTCCATTGCCCATCGATCACAACTGCGGTAAACCCAAACTCATACATAATTTTAAACATAAATTCAAGTTAATTAAATATTTGTTATATCACTTTTTCAGTTATATATTACACTCAGTTCTTATTTTTTCTAACTTATTATGATTCGAATCTGACGTGTTACTTCGTGTTTCGTCTGAGAATTATTACTAGGTAGGTACAGTTAAAATACTCGTTAGAGTTAAATGGCAACGTTCATAAATCGAAAGACACAAAATATGTTTGAATTTTAAATAATCGTATAATCCGTAATAAGCATCCGATAACTACTTCAGTTAGTACCACGTGTAGTGACTCAGCCTAGTGAATCGAGTATATTTGAACGAGGTGAACTTTCTAAGAATATGCTGAGAATAAAATAGTATTACTATGGTCATTGAAATTACAAACACGTACCTACTGCTGCTAAATTCAAAGCGGTAGGATGTGAAAAACGTACAGCGAACGGAACAAATTAATAATATAAAGAACGTAGTTTAAAGCTCGACATTATTTTTATCGGAATAGTTTCAATTATTGTCTTGTGATAATTAATAAAAATGACTGATCGTATTTGTCCTCTTTTTTCCTTATTTCTTCCGATGACTTTTATATTATGTTAATTAAATTCCGAGGTATACAGGATGAACAGACGTCATCAATTTATGTTTAAAAGAATTTTCTTCGTTATAAAATCTATCTACTCAAAAATATTTTAAAATTAGATTGTGATTGGGTTTTCTGATGAAGTACAAATGAGATCACTGGCAATTGGCCGATTACGGAATTATCGTCATGTACAGCTTGAGCGTACTTTACGCGATCGGGTTATACTGCCAAACGGATATAACTACGTTCAGCGTATGATACCATTCAGTATAATTGAATTGTATGACTAATCAATTTTATAATGGAATAATATATTTGACAGCTAGGTACAATATTCATTTGTAATATTTAATAAAAAAGATAAAAGTTTTATAGAATTTAAGTTATCGAATCAATTTCGTAACAAGGTATTCCGCACTAAGGTATGTGATTCATTTTTTAAATTTAAATCTATAGGTATTTACAATAAATTAATAAATCGAGTTTTATTTATTAATAATACCTAATAATATTTTCATCGTATTATTCAAATTATATTGTGTCACAAAATTTCTCATGTGATTTTAATTTATGATTTATGATTGTAACCTTAAAATCTTGATCACATTAAATGTACATATATGATTATAAATATTAAATATACAACAATCTGTATCTAATTTTATACATAATATATAGGTGCATTTATACCAATGTACGCTTTATAATTATAAATTAAATCGAAGTTTCTGTTCGTGGCCCTGGATAATATTCAATACGGCTGTACCTATTTTGACGGGATTTTTACAGGCATATTGAAGACTTTGCAAGAAGTGATCTAGGCTACTTTTCATCCCCGAAAATCTGTTGAAATTAGGGGCAAAATAATTATATTTTCAGTATAATAATTGTAATCAATAGATCAGAGGATACCCCCTACGTTTTGTCACGGGATGGTTCAGCAACCACTCGTCCAATCGTCAAAACCACGGTCGTTTAAAAACGACACGGCTCACTATTACAGAGGAAGTTTAAATCAAAGTTTTACAGACTCAACTACTGTTCCCAGAAAATCGACCGAGGAAATATATGGACGTAACGCCCCTGCGGTTTTTATAGCGACTTAAAAATAATAAAAATTCTAGGAAACCACTATCCTCCTTACTGACCGTGTTGAAAATCTGTTTTGTTGTTGTTCGTGTTCACGTACGCCTAAAAACCGGCTAAACCGATTCGCTCAAGAAGTTATTGCACTTAAACCGAAGTGCACGTGCGCCCATATTTTATGATTATTATTTTTTTTCCGGCGAAGTCTGGTAACACAACTATTACCGCGGTAGAATATCATAAAATTGCGTTGTACTACATTGCATCATATATAATATTATACAATCATGCGGCCCGCAAAGTACGGTAACTGGTAAGACACCGGGTCACGTCACGCACAAATACGACGGGCCTGCCGCAGAGATCAAGACGCGAGCATCTGCTCAATCTCCAAAAAGGTTTTCCCCTTGGTCTCGACCATGACGAAGGACGCGGCCACGGCCCAGACGAGGTTGAACGCGGAGTACATGAAGTAGTTGGAGTAGACGCCGAACGCTTGGGTGATGACGGTGTAGGTGCCGTCGAGTAAGAACGAGGCGCCGGCCAGGAACATGACGCACAGCGGGGCCGCCTTGGTCTTCACGTTGGCCGCGAACATCTCGCCGAGGAGCGTGTACGCCAGCGTCCCGGCGCCCAGCGCGTAGGCCGAGGCGTACGCCCACAGCGACACCACCGGCCACCAAGCCAACGGTTTGTCCGCGGGCCCGTTGGCCACCACGTACAGGCCGGTGCCGTACGCCGCGGTCACCAGGGCCATCGCGGCGTGCGACATGACCATCAGCGGCTTCCGGCCCATCCAGTCCACCAAAACCAACGGCACCAGATTGCCGACGCTCTTGACCATCGTGAACACCATGACGGCCACCAACGGGTTCATCCAGTAGTGGGTGGACGGCAGCGTGATCGAGCTGAAGTGTATGAACTGCGGACCGATTGGATTGTAGTTGACGGCGAGTGCGAAAGTGTGTCAATTAAATGAATATGAAACACACGATAATATTATTATAATACGCGACACTCGTAAAATCTACGTGGGATAACTGATAAGTAATAAAACTATTTATGACAGTTATATGCGATAAATTTTGTGGGCATGAGGTATTTGGGGGGGGGGGGTGCTTAACGATTTATTTTTAATCCACTCGATTTCATAACGAACCTCAGACGTGTTTTTGAAATAATAGGTTAGATAGGTTAACAAATCATTGTCATAAAAGCACACATTGTTTTACTAGGTAGTTGAAAATATTTCAAAATACAAATAAAACAAAATGTAATTACCACACATGTTTGAATTATTCTCCCAGGCGTAGTTCCCTGACTTAATATGAAATATATTACAAAAAAAATCGTATAAAAATATATAGGTACACAATCGAATTTCAAGATGAATATGTTACGCCTTTGCGGGGATGCACCTGAAGGATATTATTTTATGTCAAAATGTCATGAATATAATATAATGTGTTTTCCCATTTTATTTTAATACATCTATAGGTACATTATGTACTGCGTAATAGTGATGCGATACGATTGTCAAAATCACGTAAATTGTAGATGTACCTATATTTTTTTGCGATAACTAATCCATACGTAGGTACCTAACTACATTTATTTGATAAATTGTGAAAATAATTTCTGGTTTTCCTCAAAATATTCGTAACAAAATAAATCGTTATTAAATAATATAGTAAAATATAATCCTATAAAAAGATATAACTAATTATCTACGAAAAGAAAAAATCTTTTCTTTCTACCAAAAAAAAAAAAACATATCCTAGACGTCTCACCAACCAAGGTTCCAGATTATCCTACCAAGCCCAGAATGAAAACATTGGCAGGAACTATGACGACTGAAAAATCAAAATTCATCTTTAGAAATAATCTCCACCATGTTACTAATTCAAATTTCAATTCTTTAATTACACCGCTAATTTCCCTCATTAATCGCTGTTTTTTTATCTACGTATTGTTTATAGTCTATATTATAGTATATAAGTATATTATCTCAAATCTATATAACTCATTTATATCCAAAAAATATTATGGCCTTGGTATGTTAGGGTATATATAACGATATTTTTACCTCTGAAATGGGATTACGATTGGGTACATACCTACATTTAGGTAGGTACACGTTTTGTTGTCAGATACCATAATTGGAGTTTGTCGCTTGCGCGTCATTAATACCTCAGATAAAAAATTAGTTTGTCGTTTGAGTAAGGTTTTTAAACAATTTTGTTTTACTATTTTACTTTTTAGAGCCTATTAGCTTTACCCAGGAGACACCACGAGAATGTTGGCTCGCAATAGTTAATTTACCAAAAGCTTTTCTTTTATTAGCAATTTTATTTTAATTTAAAAGTATGTTGATCATTATGTGTTATATTAAATATATAAAAACCAAAATCTTTATTTTTTTCTTGCTTATGTTTTCAACACTACACAGTTTTACGTTAACAGTACATGTATTACCTTCGTATTTATGTTATAGTTAATTGTCTTTTACCCCAACGTATCTTTTGTATGTGTACCCAAACGGTCTCTGATTTTCCAGGTAAAATTATTATTACGTACACAAATACATTTTTACTGTGTCCAAACATTCACTGCCTATAATTCTGCTAATATATAATTCTATCTTATCTTTCAACCTTTATAATTGTTATAACTGTTATAATTCCCTGTTCCTTGTTTATATACTTATCAGTTATAATTGTAGATCTATACTAGTTTTATTCTGAAAGCCAAAGCTAAAAAAAAAAAATATTATATAGGTTTTACTATTTTTATTTATGTAGGTACTAATTATTTTACTAAAATACCTATCAACTATGAAACATAGGTTCCTATAATATCTAATTATTATAAATATGAGAAAACATTTTATAGTTAAATAAAAAAAAACTAATAATAATTTTTCATTACCTACTTCTGTATTTTTAGCTTATGAACAATATTGCCAAGCTGTACTATGTGGGTGAAAAATAATAATAAATAAACTTAGTTGTATTATATTAACAACTGATTCATAAGACAGCATTATTTACCAATAAAACTTTTATATACCAATTATATAAAAATTAAAAAAATATTTGTAGAACGTATAAGCATATTATTGTCATCATTAATATTTAGTGAAATATTGAACAAAATATTTTAAAAGAATTAAAATATTTAAATTTAACATAAATGCATGAACATTAAATAAAACAGAAATTAATGCATAAAAATACTGCATCTAATAATTTAACTTTAGCAAACAGTGTCATAAAAAAATCATATTTTCACTTAGCCCTCAGAATTGGAAGAAAAAACTACCTATACTCAGAAAAGTTTAGTGTTTTTTCGTTTTTTATAATACTATCATAATTCACTATGGTACTAAACGAGTAAGTAGCTGCAGGTGCAGTTGGACCGAAAATGATGAACGGTTTGCAAATATACAAATTCAAATTGGCAAGGCCATAATCATATGTGGTTTACATTATTCGCTAACGGGTCACTATGATGTTTTCTGTTAGTCAAATAGAAAATGGAGGACACCACTGCTATCAAAGAAGCAAGTAGCGAGTACGTAAGTACATGTTTATGCAGTCGTATAAGGAATCACTTGAAACTATGTTTTTTATACAAATAGGTATTATATTTTGCGAGCCTCATTACTTCCAATTTGACTAAACGCGTCACGAAACAAATCTGTTTATTCTGTTTGTTTAATCAAACGCGCACTCTCAAATAGATTGTGATTTTAATCAATACACTTTTTTGATATTATACGTACCATTATTAGTGTTAACGCATGCTGCACGCAGTTACTAAAAGATTTACGGAAAATACCTACCTAAATATGGGTCAACTAGTTCAGTTACATATCAGTTACTAAACAAATCAATTCCAAATAACCTAGTCATAATATTCAATATAATATTTATTTCTATGAATACAACCAATATACTAAAGCATAAAATACTGAAACAAAAAGGTAAAGATTGGGTATTGGTATGCAGTCATACGCAAACGATGTATCTTATTTTTAATGAAATTTATAAACCAATATAATATACACACTCTAAAACATCGGGTGGTGGCGATATCGTTATATCGTTTTCTGCCAGAAAAATAAATAATTTATCCTCTTCTAATCTACTGTTAGTGTCATGTTATAATAATTATTCTAAATAATTGTAATAATATTTTTCAAAAATAGATCACGGTGTACTCACCGGACTAATGCCGCTCAGCCTCTGAAACATGCTAGCCCCCACCGTAATGATGAAAGCCCTCCGGTTTGACTTGTTCGTGAACAACTCCCTATACGTCGCCTTTGCTTGCATCTGCTTGGTGACCGTCTCCTCGATCATCGCCAGCTCGTCCGTAACGTCATCCTTGGCTCGGATACGCTTGAGCGATTTCTCGGCTTGATCCCTCCGATTTTTCTGCATCAGGTAGTACGGACTTTCAGGCATCATAAAGAACAGTACAGTGAACACGGTCGAGAAGAACAGACCCAGTATATTGAGTTGTTGGTAATTGAGTATCTGTCCGATCGTCTGTATGCATAGCATGCCCATCGCCAACATAATCGGAAACATGGACAACACGGAACCCCGTAACTTTACCTCGGCTATTTCACCCACGTAAATTGGTATGGCGCTGATTGTCATCCCCTTGGCCAGTCCGGCGAGCAGTCTGGCCGCGTATAGCACATCCAACCGTCCCGGCCACACGAGAATCGCGATCCAGGCGATCATATTTATCGGACCGATGGCGCTGATCGTCAGCTTCCTGCCGAATAATCCCAGAAAATAACCACATGGTATGGGGCTGATCATGTTGCCCAAGTCGTACATGGCGACCATCATACCGTAATTGGTCACATCCAAGTCAGTCTGGTTGTGTTTCATCAGGTAAGTGGCCGGCGACGACCATCCGATCCAATTACCACATACCATATAACCCATACATGCTGCAAACGAAACGAATATATTTCTTACACCCGATCATTATTGTTATTGTTATTGTTATTAAACTAAGGGCTTCGGCAACAAAGGCCACTGCAGTTATGTATAGTATACATTATTTATATTTTTTTCTTTAAATATGTGCAATTATGTGAAAGGAATACGATTTATTTAATTACATATTTCAATTGTTTGTCTTATACTGAATCATTAAGGATGAAGAGAATAGTGTACAATCGATTTTGACGTAGTTATTTTGAAAAAGTTAGTTGGTATTGTATTGTCTTTTTTTTTTTTGTCGATTTGGTTACCTAGTTTTATTTTTATGATTTACTGTTAATATAATTCACCTGATGTTAAATTTGTACTTTTGTAGGCTTTTTTTCTACTATAACATACATCAGGCTTGTAACAATATAGAATGCTATTCCGAATATACCTTTCACACATTTTTTTTAAAATACAAAATAAAAGTATTCTTTACATTATAATGTATACCCTATTATATTATGGTATTAAACTAACATTGCAGACATGACTGCATTTATAATAATACTATTATACCTTGTAGTATTGATATCAAATTGAAATAAGAAAACACACCTCGACAGTATTGGAATTTCAGTTTTCTGTACTTTATAAAAGATAATGATAATATAAAACTATATTAAAATAGAAGTTTCAAGACAAATATTTAAATTTTTTTATGTAGGTATTCTATCATAGTAAAGTTATAGAGGGATACACCATAAAGAAAAATCAACCTGGAAAATCCATAGTAACAAAAAATGTAATGAAAATAATATACACAAGGATAAAAACCCTTTACGCCTTATTAATTCTTATATTAACCTTGCAGTTGAAATTTTCTTTCTACTATAATACGGAAATAATAAGACTACATGCCATTTATTTTTCTCAGCTGTTGGATCCCGCAAAAAATTGTCCAAAGTAAATTCCTGAGAAATTACTAAACTATGAAATAAACAACTTATTAAAAATAATTTTGATATATTTTGTAGAACTAAAAGTTTACCGAACTATTTAAATTCAAGAGAATTTTTCCTTTTAGTTGAAATTTTTCTTTGTTTAAAACTTGAAAATTACTCAGGACTTTCTATTCTAATTAACTTGAACCAGTTACACACCTAAAAACGCTAAAAAATCAAACCCCTGAAACCCATATAACCCTAATGACTTTTTCCAAAAACACCCAAATTAACTGAAACCTGAATAAAATACCTGAAACTCAATATTTTTTTATTTTAAAAATTATTAATGATTAAAAGTTATAACAAAGATGCAAAATATTACGTGGGAGGAGAAAGGGCGCTATAGGTAGTTAATTTTTATGATACCCGAAAACTGTCTTCCTTGTGGTATAAATTTACATTTTACGTTACATTATATCCTTGTTCACCCTCATTATTTTTCTTAGATTTAACACCCGTTTTAACCCATATGAACCTGAATAATAAAGATCATTATTCAATTTTTAATCTGGCAGTTGAATACCTGAATACATTCAGCACCCAAAACCCGAATAAATGATTCAAAGCCCTGAAATTACTACACATTTTAGTAATTTACCCTTCATGTTGTAAAATATAATGAAACTACATAAATCTGACAGTATGCCCTAATATTAATTGTTAAATCAAAGATATTGTAGAACCACGATTGATTAGAAAAAAAAATACCCTCAGACAAGGTTCCACGTAAGTAGGTTATTTTGTAACCAAAAAATCTCAAAAATATAAACACACAGTTTTTTTTTATAGTTATTTTATGATCAAATTTGGATGAAATTACAAATTAAAAACAAAGAATAACGGTTTTAGTTATTTTGTTGTTATTTTATAACAATATTAATCCAACTTACCGGCTACCGTATTAATAATAAGAATTAACAACATAAATATAATATAAAATATCCACACAATAACCACCTCAGCTCAAAATCGTTTTTCACATACAATGATATATCATTGAATTCAAATTTAATACCATCCAAGTGACCCACTTGTAACATACTGTGCATCAAAGCGATATCCACTTACCCACTTTTTAATTTTTGTTTGTTATATTTTTACTTTATTTTTTTTCTACACCAATGCCAAGTCATATGCAATCAAAAAAAAAAAACTTTATGCAATCTTGGTCAATGATTACAACTTTAAAAAAATCAAATTTTAAATAAACGTAACAATGAAGACAATTTAATATTTGTGCAAAAAATGCAAGGTTCTAAAAAAATTAATGATTTTTTTGTAAATAAATCAGAGATAGACATTCAGTAAGATTTTGAAAACAAATGCATTTCAAAGATAATATTTAAAAAGTCATATTTTTATAATTTTAAATTAAATAAAGATTTGAATTAAGTAACTTAGGTATACGAATAAAATAAGTATGAAATTATGTTTTTACTTGAAATCACATGCATATAATTTGATAACTACATAAGTTAAGTCCCTATAAACAAAAATCCTGCCTGGACCCTTTAGTGACAAGGCTGACACTGATTATGTTTTTTATGAATATTCTTTGTAAATAGAAAAAACCATAATTGAGGTGAGTTCCCATTTTTCCCTTTTCCCTGTACATTTATTGTTCTGCATTAGTAAATAATTTATTATGTCAATTAATATTATCATTATACATGCATTTCTATTTATAAAGTAAAATTATAATATTATATTATGTAGGTACATTAATTTAATGAATTATAATAAAAAAAATGAGTCTTGATAACTCAAATATCTAGGATAGTAAAAATAAATTTAATGTATGAATTTTTCAAATGATATACCTCAAACAAAACTTAAAACCACTTCAAGAAGCAAGAAAAAAATTAGAGTTTTTCAGTTTTCAAGGTATCGAGACTTTACTGTATAGGTATATTATAACAAAAATAAAATATATAATTATATTTCTATACATAGATCTATCCAAGGTAGCTTGGACTTGATAAATTATTTATAAAGAATAATAAATACCTATTAGAGCAATTGAAAAGGTAAAGAACACTGTTTTGAATCTTCCTTCAGTCATTTTATAAGATTTAAAAAAAAAAAAACCTTAGCTGATTAATAATAAAACATACACTTATTGCATATTAATGGGAAAATCATAAAACAATAAACGAAATATTTATTTTTCATTTCGATGGCAACGCAATGATCATTAAAAATTATGTTTAATTGCTAAACAATAACCAGTAAGGCTTAGCTAGGAGCGTTGACTTCCACCAGTTGTGCAATGCGACTAAGAGTAAGTAACGCCCGCTGCTACTAGTTCCCGGATGGGTGATCACCCGGGTTCGTAGTAGTAAAAACCTTGTCACACACACATTTGTTTGCTTACGCATCGTAACAAAATCTTACCAACCACAGTTCATAATCCCCTACAACAGCTAAAGGCCATAGACGCCGGGCTTAAGTTCAATAAAAAAAATATAATATATATATATATATATTTAACCAATAAAATAGATTAGGTATACAAGACTGTATGGATGGTAACAAAAAAAAAGCCTATTTGTTAAACACAATATGTACTGATCTAAAATAGCAGTTTTTTAAACTAAGTAAAAAAAGTTGTTCCATATGTGTCTTGTGATTTTTTTAAACGATAAAAAAAATTATTGAATACCAAAATGTTGAGGCAATACAAGTTAGTCAAAAATGATCCATTGAATAGTATTTAAAATGTATATTATTTAGATTTTATATATAAAATAATTAGTGTATATCATATATTTTTAGAGAAAAAATTCTTCCTAAAATATTTTCCATATAAAATAATGTTACACGTAAAAATAATACACGTAGAAATGTAGGCATTATGTTTTTTCTTCAACCCTTCATAATGATACCAACATATTCTGTATTGTTCAATGATAACCATGGCTATTGTCCTGCACACTTGTTCAGACTTTAAAAGTTGTTTAAATATAAAGTTACTGAATATCGTTTCAAGGGCTCTCGTGTGGTATGTTCATAAAAAAAATTGACATACAAGTGTATTATTATACATGTTAAATGGTGAAATATATCAATACATGAATATAAAGATATGTTGTACTACCGTTTTAAGGTAAAATAATCGATTTTAAGTTTCAGAAAATACAGCACCAATAATAATGATGTATTAACTATTTAATGTTAAATAGTGACAATGTAGAATATATTAGCAATAGAATAAAAGAATCAAATATTGTTATTGTAATCGCAAATAAATATATTATTTAACATTTTATTCTATAATTATTTATTTGTAGGTATTACTTTACTTGTATTTAATTCTCCACGTATTTTTGGGAATTTACCAGTTGCCCTTAAAATAACAGTTTTTTTTATAGTAATCTATCTCCTCTCCTTAAAATACCCTATCTTAAAAAAAGTGCACCAGTTGCCGTAAACGTATTATGTACAAGGTTAGATACCACATTTGGCGCAAAATAGAGGAGGTAAATATATAAATAGATAAAGTTAAAAAAATTGCGTATAATAAAATAATAAAATATACTTTTTTATAATAATAAATTAATAAGGCCACCACTTTGTAATATGCCAAAGAAAATAAAATAAAATAATGTTGAAATTTTCTATTTTTTATTTTTAGCTTCGAGTCTTTAACTATTACAGCTCAACAATTAACTTATTTATACAGATTATAGATAAATGTTTAATTTATACCTAAATTATGTTTGATGTATAACGACAAACAAATGAATATTTCTTTAAGAGTATTCATAAAAATGAAAATATTAAGATGTGCACTGCTAGAGACCCTTGACATTGAAAATTACGAATGTAATGATTCACATGCATTGGTAGTTCTATACCTGAGTCAATTGAACTCATAGTCTACAGAGAAGATCAAGAATTCGAACTTGAGGAAATATATTATTTTCTGATAAAGGCTGAATTGCTATCAGATTTTCAATAAAACTATAGTCTACTTCAATAGAGGGTATTTATGAATGACACACAATTAAGTGAAGCTATTTTCTCAATTCTGAATTAGGATCAATATCAATATTTTATCCTACATTTTGTATGCATTTCCACTATAACTGAGTTCGATTAAATTTGCATCCTACGATTGAAATCAATAACCAAACGACTTTGAAAGCTATATGAATCACTATTTGAAATCAGATACAAATCATAATAATTAACAGATTCGAATGCTAAAGTGTTTTCCTTTGTAGAAATTAAATAATAAATTGTAAGTTGTTGATGATTTGTTATGCAGTAATGAAAACATAAATTAAATATTATATCCATTTTTGGCTCAGTGTATCGTAGAAATTATCGCAGAAAAAAATTTCACTCAGTCCTTAAATGTTTCGTTCACGAAATTTTTATATCATAACATAACAATATTTTAAACTTGATTTTATATAGCAAAACTACATTTTACGTGTCATCGTTATATAATATAAATTTTTCATCTTTATAATAATAAATTATATTAGTCAATTATTTTTATAATGCCAAGTGAACTTCAAAAACAGATTTTGGTAAATAATGATGAAAGCCTTTTTCTTCTTGTACGATAAATACTCCCACTAAAAATAGTTTACATTGTTTAATGTTATATCTGCGACACTTCATTGAACTTCTTTGCGTATTAGTTTTAATGAGTGTTTAGAAATATCATCCATAGCTTCGTTTTAAAAAATTAGAAATAGTTTCTTTAGTTACATTTTCACTCTACGGATGTTTATGTTAGATAGCCGATTAGAAATGAACCTTTTCATCTTCACTTATAAACAGATCGAAATACTTCAATGTTGTACATCTTCATTTAATATCCGCTTATGTTATTCGATCTTTATTAAATTTGTAATTTTTAAAACTAATAACGTTTTCCATTTTTACTAAACACCCCTGTAATAATTTCTATCATGTAACCAACGTCAGAGATTTTGGCAATAACGAACCTAAAAAAGACACGTACACATCGTGCAACAAAATATTATTTAACAATAATAATAATAAAGATGCATTAAGAGGACGTTACACCGACATTTGTTGTCTCCGTCTTACAATTACAAATGTGTAACATAACAAATTTTGTTACTAGAAGATCACGTTTAGCTTCGTAGCTTCGTTAGTTTAAAAATTAGAGTGAATTGACCTCTTATAAAACTAAAATATATTAAAAGGCCTATTCTATTTTTTAGATAATAACCTTACTTTAAATTTTTTAAGCGGTCAAATCACTCTAGTTTTTAAACTAGCAGAGCTAAACGTGATTTGCTGAGCTTAAAATTCGAGTAAAATGTTACGCTTTTGTAAGACGGAGAAAACAAATGTTGGTGTAACTTGCTCTTAAATGATAATAATACGAGTATTGTGATATAGTCTAATAAGGCTATCGAAAATTATTACTTGTTATTAATTATCATACACAGGCGACTATAAAATTATCCAATCTGATAAAGTTTCACTCTATGTACCAGGGGCACTATTTTAGACTATTATTTTTTTTAACAAATTACCATGCAGGTATGCTATTTATTACTAAAAAATATATATTGTATTTATGTTGTAAATGGTAATTGTTATGTCATCGTGTATTTAATATATTGAGAGCAATTGGTATATTTTTTAAACGGCCAAAACAGCTGCTGAAGGAATATAATCAACAGCTATATGTTTAATTTCAATAAACTATCTAAAATATACTAAATGCGTCAATTACCTATTGATTTATACTTGTATAGCTATATAATTAAAAACTTTAAGACAATTTTCGATTGCATATAATATAGACAATAGACAATAATTACCTATACTAATTACTTCATAAATATCTCTTGCATTCAAGTTGAAATGTACTCATTTGGAAATCAAATATTATTAATATATATATTTTTTTTTATAAACATAAATATATATTATTTAGTTTTATTGAAAGTTATCAAAACGAACACAATGAAAAAACAAGTATAATTTATTCATAGAAATTGTAGTATTTATTTTAAGTATATTAATAATTCATATTTTATTTTGTTTTGTTATTCTTCAATTATATTCCTGAAAATGCTTTCTCTTTATTGCAGAGTATTAAAACCGAAGACGATCCGACGCAGTGAACAAAATGTAATCCTCATGGCTTACATATCCTAATACATAATGCATGGATATCGGCATAAGTATCATAGGTCTCAGCTACCACAGTCTATGTTCTATACTATCGCATATTTATAATAAATCAAATTATTTAAAATGATTAATCAGGATTTTAATGTTTAAGACCGGGGAAAATTGCTCCGCTATTTAATTATTCGTATAGGTACATCATATATTATTTAAGTTTTGAATAGTAAAATCTAATTTTATTTTCAATGTTAAAATAGAAAATAAATAAAATAAAAACTTTATCTTACTATAAATTAAAAGAGGATATATTAAGTAATACGTAATATATGATATATTTATAACGTATTTCAGAAAAACATGCAATATAAAATAGCAATAGTCTATATACTATACTATATTCTATACTTAATATAAATAATGTAATTAGAATAAATCATTGTTTTGTATATAATCTTCAATTAATTTGAGTAACCTTTTTTTAAGAACTATTTGAAAAAAATACACTTGAGAATATAATATTATGAATAGTATTGTATTTTTCTTTAACAGAAAGAAACGAGCAACTTGATTATGTTAGAGTGAGCAATATGTTAAGCTTGACTAAGTAAGTGTAAGGTAACCACAATAAACAGCTTTTAACATAATTGTATGCATAATATATGTTACAACCATTAGCAAATTGAGCGTTTACTATTCTTGGATAGTTCTATAGGTAATAGACCTGTAAAATTTACTTATAGACCTAGTAGAATACCTAACAAGTATAAAATATATAATCTATTGAATATTTATCGTATTCACTGTACATCACATCGTAATACATAATATGATATTATCTGAGATACAAAAAAAAAAAAAAAAAAACTTTCATTAAGTTATATTCTTTATGATTTTGTTTAATATAGTAAAATATATTAATATTGTATTATTATTAATTATTTAAAATCATAGTAAGGATATAGCGTATTATAATTTGTATTTAAGCATGGGTTGAATTGATAACTTACAATAAATAATTAATAAAGTTACAATAGTCTAAAATATAAAAAAAAATGAACTATATTCAGATAAAAAGTACAATATTTTACCAATAATTATACGTCACTCAAAATATCAAAATTTACCTAATGAAAATTTCAGGGAAACCAAAAAGTCTCAAATCCAACAATTTGTTACTCTTATACAGTATTATACTTGCATGTCTAATACTTTTTATCACAGAAGTTTTTTTTAAATTATTTTTGATATATATTTTAGTAAAATAATATAATAACTCTTAGGTATATATATAGGTTATCGAAAATATTGTATTGGTAAATTTGATCCAACGGATAGTCCAAAAGGAGACCTGGCATTTTGTCATCCATGTTGAATGTTTTAGTCAGTTGTAAAATGATGCATTAAAAAATTAGATTTAAGGATAGTCTAAAATAGCTGCAATTAAAGCCAAAATTCAATTTTCATAAGAAAATACAATTAATTTAATGGTTCCGAAGTTTTAGCACGTATTATAAATTCAAAGTATATGATGTTGTATAAGATGTTGTACTAGATATAATATTAATAAACATAAACAGCCAAAAATAGATCCAACGACTAAAAAGCAGGTTTAATTTTAAAACGACTTTTAGATATTATATTATATAGGACCTATGTTGGTGATAAATCATTACGTTGACGTACAAAAAAATCACATTATGTTCACATGATATGATGTACCTACACGCTACAATAATAGCTATAGGCAGCTAAACAATCTCTTTGAGACAACAAATATTTAATCCTTCACCAGACCTTACCACCCATGACAAAATTCTAAATACAGCACACTCAGTGGGTGGTAGACAATAGTGTGGATAACTTGTTAAGAATAAAATCTATCAGACTTCATAATATATAATAACACACTTTGAATAGGATACCGTCCATTACGCTATTCTCAATAAATGTGACGTATAAAAAATGTAATTGTGATTTTGACTATGCTATTTTATGATTAACAAAAGTACACTTTTTAGTAGATTATTTTAAAATAAATTTAAAAGTGACCAGTTTCTTAAAGTTCAAAGTTAAAAAAAAAAATAATTACGATAAACGATATTTTTCCTCTGCAAAGGAAATCTATGAATCATAAATGTGTTTTTGTTAAACGAAAACCTTACGAAAAATCAGTCAGAAAAAAAACGTGTATCCTATTCAAAAACAAATTTGTGTTAAGAAATTTACAGTTTTCTAACTGTTCAATATTTAATATAATGAAACATATTTTTCATTAATGAATGATAAAAACTGATTGTTATATGATATACTCTAAAAATGATTCGTATGAGTAAAAAAAAACTTAAATTAAATACTCTATAGTTAAGAAATGTGAACAATGAAAAAAAATGACACTACCTATCGAGAAATTAGCTTTGAATATTATGTTTTGACACTTAGATTGAAAATTAAATAAACCATTTAATTAGTAAAAATTATTTTTTAGTTTTCCTTATATTCCAGTTCTTTAATGAAAAAAAGGACGTAAATAGAATAATTAATGAAATAATGTAGATCTTTTAATGTCATCAAAATGTCATAACACTACTCATCGATAATGCTAAATTGCCAACTCGTTAACAAATATTATATAAATTATATCCAATCCAATAGTTCTTAAAATTATTATTTTAAACAATAATAATTATAAAATTATTATTTTTTTTTTTAATTAATTTAATTAAATATATCAATAATTACTCTCACATACCAGTATGTCATATTGTCATATTCTCATAATTACTAATAATACCCACTTACATAACTAAAACAAATACCTACCATAGGTAAATATGGCTTTTTTTTATGAGCTTTGTCTGTCTTCCTTCCTTTATAAAAATAATGAATAATAGTGATATTTGTATATTTGAGTATCGACTCTGGAAATGCATATATTTTCAATATAACTATTGAACAGTAATTTTCACCGAAAAAATCAATAAATATATGAATAACATAATATATTAATGAATTAATTTTAATAATAGGTAAGTGAATACTATTGTAATTCAAAATATTTCTAAGCTTACCATTATAAACGCGATGAATTTAAATCAAATAAATAAATAACAACACACAAATTACTATAAAATATATAAACAATTAAGTTGGTGAATACATTTATGTGCAAGTGACTGGACGTCTGGACTGCAAATGAGAACAAAATCACTTTAATTTTAGTTCAATAATATTGTTATCATTCGGTAAAGTCTATCCTATAACATTATTGTTGTCCACAGAAATCCACAATGGCATATCTATACGATGTCACTACATAAAAAATAGGAAAACCCAAAGAAATACAGCATGCAAGTAGCAACACGTCAACACCAAGCGATAAGAAATGACAATAGGTACAGTTTAAGACGTTTAAGTACACACTAATATTATTTTGTTGAAGGCTCGAGACACACGATGCGTTATTTCCGCATGCGGTTATATGTGTCGTCCCCGCGTGCGTTGGGTTTTTGTGGGGACTCTACCTAGAACCTCGACTGTTTGTGAACATGCACGTAATCCACATTGGTTTTTCTGATTGGGTTATCAGCCATTCTCGCATACATCAATACATGCGCAGTAATAACCAAGGCTCGATCTTTTAAGTAATTTTAGCACCAAATCAAATACACAGGTCATATTTTTTTTATTGTCTATATATTGATATAAGTCACATTTGTTATATAGTTTTTTATAATTATAATATTATAAAGATTATAAAACTTGTCAATGTAACATAATATGTTAAAAATCAGATATTTTTTTCTAAAAACTTAAAAAACTTAATTGTGTACCTATAAGTACTAAATAATAATAAACGGAATTCGGAAAGTTATAATTAAATTTATAATTATAATTTAAATCCCTCAGAGCTATTGATTTTTTTTTTATAACTTTTATGAATTATATTATATTTTATACCTAAATAAGTACCTATTATAAATTATTTTTGAATTAGGTGTTATTTATTAATAATTTATAACGTTAATAAATATAAAAATAATTTTAAAAAAATGGCCATGATGATTGATAGTAGTACCATCGGGAAATCGAGTTTTCCGGAGAATGGGGGAAGTTGCAAATTTCGAAACCGGTGTTGCAAATTGTTGCAAATCAGTTGCAAAATATTGGCACTGGTTTGAAGTCGATATCTCAAAGTGGGGGTGCCAACTTCACGGACGTTAATATTTTTATAGAAGAATTTAATATTAATAGAAGTTAAATATTACAAGAAAATGTTTATAAATTCCAAGTAGGTATGGCATGTATAATACGTTATTATAATATTATTATTTATTATGAGCAGGTACACTATTCTTTTAGTGATTTCTCAGTATTTGATTTTAGGTAAATTTATCATAAGCACATGTTACAAAATGATGTAAGAGTTTAGAATTAAAAAAAATATATATGTGTTTTTTAACCTATACATTCTGTTACTGAAAACTTAACTATACAACATGAGCTGGTAAAGAAATAACTAATAAAACATATACGACGATTTGTATTTTTTAAAGGTTCAATAACACAATATGTCATTCATATCTTTTGGTAACCGACATTATATCCGTTAGTTTATTGAACGTTATAATAAAAAAAAGCTTTTTGTCTGGGAATGTTGTTTCTAGCCAATAAATGAAAAATAGTCACTTAAATTATCTGTTATTACAATGTGTATTGGACTTATAGACAATAATATTGAACAAGTATTCGGGACTTTGCTGACTATTGGTTGTTGCGTTTGATCATAAAACAGATAATGTTCGTTTCAAGCATCTCGAATGGCAAAAAGTGGTGTTTTTTCTTCACAAAAGAAAACATGTAAGAAATACTAAGTAATTTATAAATTTTACCCAGATTCCGTTTCATTTTAAAATACAAATTGTTGGACTATGACATTTAAGTTAAATTTTTAAGTTTCATTTAACAATATTTTTAATTGATTAAATGTAAAACTAAATAATTCGATGTAAAAAAAAATACAATATTCGACGTTTTTTTATAAGTCATATTATGTAGATACTAATCATAATAAATCTAGTACAATTATACAATCATAATCAATGAAACCAAGCGATTAAGTTTAATTTTATAATTATCATTGTGTTTTAATTAAAACATAACTTACATAGCTATATATACAATTAATTAGTATAAAAATAGTAAAATAAAACGAAAAAAAAATTTTAAAAATACTAACGAGAAAAAAGTTATTTTATTGATTTTTCTTTATTTTTTTTCACCAAATTAAACTGTTGAGGAATGTAATTGAAAACATGATATACATTTCAACA
The DNA here is from genome assembly GCA_027563435.1 of Nasonovia ribisnigri. Lineage (NCBI taxonomy): Eukaryota > Metazoa > Arthropoda > Insecta > Hemiptera > Aphididae > Nasonovia > Nasonovia ribisnigri. The sequence goes on from JANEHU010005107.1 coordinate 416,115, forward strand.
TGCTTTTTGCATACAAATTACAATTAGTTTGAATAAAAACAGCAACATAAATCTGCATATAATAAAATGGTATAATATTTTATTAAGTGGTCCATTTTGGTAACAACAAAAAACACTATGTCAGCTATTGAACTACACTCTTGTGAACATAGTCCATTTTGCAGCACTTCATACCTTCTGCATGAATTAAACAAGTGCTTAAAAAATAATAAAATTTAACCTTACAGTATTTGAAGCATACTAGAATTAAAAACGGCATACATCAATTTATATTTTCATTATTATTGTTTAGATTTTCCATTGAAATTACCTAATTATAATTTTATTTTTATTTGATAAAAGTTATATAGGCAATCTCAAATTAGCCATAATATTTTATTCAACTCTGAAGAGGATATTATTAAATGTTTTTCATAGGTCAGCAATCATGAATCAACACACGACACACACCATATTAACACTATGTTTATATTTATTTAAACTGATAAATTTAAAAAAAACCAATGAAAAGTACCAAAAAAATGTCCTTCTGTATAGTAGATTTTACCCGTCATTGAGTAGATCACTGAAATGGATATGTTAAATTTTAATTCAATAATAATCATTGCAAACAAAAAACGATTCTGAGAAGAGCTAGTAGGTCAGCCTCTATTTCAAATATTGGCTTAAAATATTTTGCTTATTTAATTTAGTTTGTTATTATTAATTAGTTATTTTATTTTATTTTATATTAAATTAATTGTTTTCAAAAATTATAAAATTATAAAATTATATATTATAATTTTTATTATAAAATATGTGCAGTACATTACTAATTTATACGTTTAACATAAACTTATAACTTAAACTAACGTTTCATATATTTTTATATTAAAAAGTTGTATGTCAATATTGACGTATCGTAGTGACTATAGTGAATATGTTCGTGGTATACCTCAATAGCATAAAAATGATATAAAATTTTTGAAAATTGAAAATTTCAATTTGTATAGATATAATATACGTTTTATCTAAAAGTTTCAATTCCCTGTGATTAATATTGTTTTTAAACTTTGAATGAATTTTCAACTATAAAATAAGTTAAATATTTTGTGATTTTTACAAATTTTAACTTTAATCGTTTATAAATAAATTTTAGTTCCTTTAATATCAACTTATAAGAAATGTAGCATAAAATGTTCAAGATTTTTGCCTGAAAAATAAAAATTATCAATAGTAAAGTCGGAAATTGCAATCGTTTTTAAATAGCTAAAAAAGTAATAGTTTGTAGTAGGTATCCATATAAATATAGTAAAAATACTAAATATTTTTTCCAATTGGTTTTTAAAAGTTTTGGGAATGCATACTTTCAATTAGATCTAATCTGATAGTTTCTGGAACTGCTCTTAAAGTTGAAGATTGAAAAATTTTTACAGCTCATAAACGTGATGATAAAATAAAAATTATAAAACTAATAGTGTTGTAAAACCAATTACCAATACATTCATCTCCACTCGTTAAACAACAAACTGTTCGGCGTCGGTGTTAGTTATAATAACGATAACGACAACGACAATATAAGCCGCACAAATATATTATTTTCGAATTTTACATAATACTCGATTTGTTGGTAATTTGTAACAAGGTTTCAAAAACTGCTGCAGCACCGTGTGTCGATTCCGCCAAGTGATTCACGTTGAATTTCCTGAGAATCTGCTGAGAATAAAACGGTTATTATATTCTATTTGAAATTACTAGCACGTACTCTACTTGAAGTAGAAAATGTACAGTGAACGGAACATATTAATACTATTGAGAACGTAATATAAAGCCTTGCATTATTTTTATTTGAATGACTCGAATCATTGCTTTGTGATAATTTATTAATAAAACTGATTAACATCGTGTGTTTCCCCTCCCCTTGTTTCGTTTGATTTACTATATTTTTTATATATTCTTAAATCACTGAGGTATATACTGTAGTGAAAATGGACATTTTAAAATGTATAATACTCAAATCATCAACTTATTTTTGAAAAAAAAAAAATAAATATTTTTTGTTGTTGTTATAAACAAATATATTATCTTAGCCCTTAGGTATTATAAAATGATGATAATATGATAATTGGGTGATCTTGTATGTCGCATGTGTTTAGAACTGCCGTCGACCACTCAGCCACCTATCTGAATGTTATTAAATGTTGTTTAAATGTTTCTAAATGTTGTTCTTACAACTGAACGGTCTCGCAACTGGCGATTGACCGACTAACCTGACAGAATGATGATAGCAATGTTCGAATTAAACTTACCTACTCAAAGATTTCTGGCCGTTCGCTGGACTAGCCAAAGGTCTAAAATTCGTACAAAAAATACATTCGTATTATATTATGAGCTGTCAATGTTATAATGGAATAATAAATTCAACAGCTATAATACATTTCCAATAATAAATAACAAATACTATCGAATCAATTTCGTTATAAGTGTTTGCGAGTTTCAGTGGTTTATTCTTTTAATTTATAAATTACTTTATAGTTATAAATCAATATTTATTTGTTATAGTTATATGATATATTATATATTAGACACGTTGTGTTTTATTATGTTACAATATTTAATATTTATCCAACGATACTAATTATTATGACTGATTACATTAATTGTTCATTTTATATTAAACAGGTATGTATAAATGTTCACAATTTATTTAACAATGTTTTTTTTTTAAATAGCTCATACAGATATATAGTTATATAGCTTACTTAGTTAATTATTAAGTTTCCTTTGTAGTAAAATAAAATAAATTATAATTCACACTGCTAAGGTCTAAGATTCATTTGTCAGATAATAAACTAAATTACATAATATCATGTAATTTTATTTTGGTAACATACTTGAACAATATTATGTACTTAATCACTTAATAATGTCAAAATAATATGAAATTGGATTTTTTTATAATAATGAAACATTTAACACGTTCACCGAGAGAGAAATTTTCTAGTGGTCTATAAACTGACAACCTTAAAAAGTAAACAAATAACAAATTACGATAATTATTAATAAGTATAGCTAACTAGAAGAGAAATATGAAATGAAACTAAATCCGCCATGGCAACTATATGTAATGCCCATAGGTTTGCCTTAACAGCTCTCGATGTCACATAACAATATGTGAAATTGGGCTTTAGGTATGTTAAATTATTTTAACAATGGTCTTTGCAATAAGAACAATAAGTAAGTATTTACACTTTTTCCTAACAAATCATATCTAACTAATTAAAAAAAGAATATTGTCAATACGGTTGAATTTATTTTATATTTACAATCTATTTATATAATGTGTAATATTACAAAAATAGCATTTGTATTTACTATTTACCTGCTTCAATAAATTACAAAAGGCTTTCAAACTGCATAAAACCAGTATTAATCAGTTTACAATAAATATTAATACCAAACAGCGAGTAATATCGTTGCGGCTTTTTATGTTATGGCTTATGAGAGAGTGACGCATAAAATATAACACCAATTTACGACAATATAAATTTAGTTTTTTTTGATTTACAAAAATATTGAAAAATGGATGGTTGTAGGTTTCAACATATGTTGGCTGTTAATTTAAAGGCATTAAAAATTAACTAATTTTTTTTTATTTTACCTCGACTATTTCGCCTATGAAAGTTGGTATAGTACTGATAAATGATTATACATTTATGAACAAATATCTGCTTTCACGTACCAATGATTTACAAAATATCAGAAAACATTTTACGCTCTAAAACTGTGTTCTAAAATATACATACATTATACAAACATTTAAGGACGTATTTACTGAACGTTCTGTACAACAGGTCCACACCGAAATGGCGAGAATCATAAAACAATAAGACCATATTATAATATAAGTGCTAACAAAACTTCATCCACAGCCCAGTCGAGCCAGTATATCATTTTTTAAGCATTTGTTCACATATTCGAAGCTAATTCAAATTAACATATTTTGCATTTATATTAGTAAGGATGTAATATAAAATAAAGTTACTATGTATTTTTTTAATTTTTATATTAGACCTTCTTAAAACCACTATTTGAGTACAAACGTTAAATGATTTATATGGGAATTTGGAGTTTTTCATTATCACAAGAAGTTAAGAATCAGTGAATAAAAAAACTCGGGTTTAGAGGTGGCACTAACTTTTGTTTTTGTAAGTTCTGAAAGCATCAATTGAATAGTGACCACTAAAATTTGGGAATTATTATTTTTCGTGTTCTCTTTCTGTTATAAAATATCAAGAGGTTACTCCTTTTATACGGTTTTTCTTTTTTTTTTTTGGAGCGGGAATACTAATATTTGTTTTTGTGAATCCCGAAAGCGTTTATCACTAACATTTGGCAGTATAGAGGGTTGTGGGTGATGGGAGTTTATAGTTTATACTTCTCATCATGCCACTAACTGCACGAACCTACTACGTATTTAATTTTTTATGAATTTATTAAAACATATTAGTTATGATGAATAATGAAAATGTGTTTTTTTTGTTGTCGAAAGGAAATCTTGCGTGAACCTAGGCGCAAAATGCAAATTATTTTAGAGCAAAGGTTGTATATACATATATTTCATATGCATGAAAATACTATAATATAATCAAGTATAATGTATAAGATAGTACAACACTACACCGTTATTTTTTTCGGTTTGTTTTACCTATTGCATCTTGCATGTACACATGTACCTGATAATATGTGAGCCTTAAGCATCATATTAAAAATTATTAATTTTCTATTCAGTCATAAAATAATTTATTTTCAATATCATTCGTAAGCGAACTTGGAGAAATCTAGCCGTTGCTTACATACTTTTAACGAGAAAATACAAAATACCAAAGATCCGCGTGGCTAACCGCCCAAATTCAAGATTTTCAATTTAAGTTTTTTTTAATAATAAGTAATTATTTTTTAGCAACGTTGTGTTAACGCGACCGAAACTCGCCAAAACAATTACTTTACGAATAAAGGTATGATTATAATTCTAAAAATACTTTTATAATGGTACCACGTTGAATTGATTTTATATGTTTTTGGTGAGCATCTTTCAAAGTAAGCACTCTCAAGTAACAAGAAATTAATCTGTATTTCACGTGTCATGTATAATATCTAATTGTATTATCATGTTTTTGACTACTAACCTCGGGGTATTAATGCTTTGAATTTTGAACATTTGCCTTTTACTATAATAGTTATATTTTACATCATCAATTTCTCCTACTCAATTGCACGTATACCTGATGTATGTGCTGAGACAGTTTAATTGTTTTCAACTTGAAAATTTCAAGTGTGGTTAATTAAATGACTTAATAAGACTTCATGAAACTCCACTAACTACAGAAATGTACTTGCATCATCATGTAAAATTATAGGATGACGTGTTGAGTATAATTATTTTTTTTGAGAATTTGACATTTGGTTACATTAGTTTTGGTCTTTTTTACTAGGTGATATTGTCATTTACACAAGTTAAAACATCCGAATATAATACCTAGAAATAAAAAAATAATTTACTATTACCAAAATGATTTAATTTCCAGTGAAAATTTAAAAAAACGATTTCACATTCTTTGAATAGGTACCTTTTATAATGACGGTTAATATTTTATCAATATTGTGTTTCATTAATTTATGTCAACGTTAACTACAGTTTACTATAGCGAATTCATGTTAAATAACAATTAGCAAATTATATCAAATTATTTAAATCGTATTTACTTGCATGACGTTGAGAAAAAATGAATGAAATTTAAATAATTTAAGTATAAAGAGGCAATTAACCGTACCGACCAAATGTAAACTGTTTAGTTCTATTTACTTGTATGTATAATTTTTTAGTAGTTCCATTGAGTTAAATTTTGCTTACTTATTTTGTTTGAGTTATTTGATAATATTAATTGTATCTTAATGTTATTTTGTAAGCCTGAGCACATAATTTCAATTTTAGCAAATTCACTACGGGAATAAATATTTTAAATATTTTTCAATTTGTATACTAAATATATTAAAAACAATTAAAAATATTGAATATATGCTCCAACCGATGCAAAGTATACTTCTTTTTCAAATCAAAAATCTTTACATTTTTTAAATCCAGCCACTATAAAAGTACTATAGTATTATTCTTGTCAGTCACTAAGGTCGTTTTGATGAAAAATTAATGGGGTGTGCTGGGTTTTCAGAGGCCTTAATCAAAACCCAGACCTATACATTTACGACTATACCTAAATTAATTTTAAATTCTAACATGCAATTTATTACAAATATATAAACCAATTAATTATAATAAATTACTAAATAATTAGTAAATATTTAATTAAAACTTTCTTGTAAGTAAAAGTATTGCTTAAGGTGAATTTAATGACAACTTTATATGTTTTACTGTTGGTACTTATTATAGTGTTAAGTATTATATTCTTAGTAAATACTAAATACCTACTATTTTGCTATATAAACAATTTAACTCTTTTTTTAATATTAACTTATTTTTTTTTACAACTAGGTAGTTACAAAGAAAATGGAAAAGTTTAAAAGATTCGTATTAAAGGGAAAATGTATTAAATAAAAAATAATTATCATTTGGTTCAGCAAAATCAAACAGGAGATGGTAGGTATGAGTATTTTTGACCAACTGCAGTTTTTTCCCCTCGTGTACAAATACAAATACCATGTTAAACTTAAATGTCGACGAACGTTAAAAAAACGAGTACAGGTACATTAAGCGAAGTCCATGAAAATTTGACAGAAACCTGATTTTTCAGACTCTAAATCACAAAATGCAATTCCTTGACAGTTTATATGAAATTAACGTGACATTATATTTTTTGAGCTAGATTCTTAGATGTCAAGATAACATTTTTTGAAAAAATGATTCAGATAATTCTAAAGAAGAATGTTAAATAGAACGTTACAATGAAGACAATATTATTTTGCTTTTATTTGACCAAATAACATAACAATGAATCAGATCACTACAAATTAGATGCTATATTAGGTTAAAGAAATGGCAACAATTAATACGCCTGCAAAATCAGTGTTTCCCACACAATAATTATCCATTACTGTATTCAAGAACAATATCATATAATGTGCACACACCTGTAAATATCACCCACAAATCCATCTCAAGATTCCTATAAAAGAACGGTTCATTGTTATAACAATTGTTATACGATATAATATTTAAATATTAATATTTTATTTTAATAATGATGTACAATATTATAAATAATTTGAATTCTATAAGTCAAGTTGTATTGTTTTTATATCATTTTTAAATTTATAATTTATAAATGATTGAGTATAAAATTGCTCAGTTTCTCAATTATTGGTATGTATCCTCGTGCTTGTATCTTGACCAGCAATACATGGTTTCAAGTGTAACAACCAATCAACGTATTAAATTTAATTTAATAATAGTTAAAAAAAAACTTGACATGGTCAGCTCTTAAATCGTTATGTATAAGAACGAGTTAAAAAAAACACTATTTAAGAGATGGACCAATAACAGTTGTTTTTTTGTCTTCTGCTGATTAGCGTAAAACTGGTAAAACTCGAAAGACATAAAATATTAAAACTATAATATGCTCACAGGTTTCCGTTCTAGCACTGAACTTTATATATTAAAAAATAGGTAAATACATTGGAATATATTTTACAAATAATGATAAATTAATGTATAATATCATGTAATCACGTCATAATATGTTGTCACATGAATACTGATACATTCTGAGGAATGCCGTGTGTAAATAGCATAGATTTCCTGGTGACACGTAAAGTGGTCCTTGTGATACGAGCTTTAGTCAGTTTCTCAGGTAGAGGTAGAATAAAATAATAACATATAATACAATTATATTCATATTCTTGTTGAGTTATCTGTGAATGTAGCCATGCAGAGAGTGAGACGTCTGCCGAGTAGTGTGAAATTTCGTTCTGAATTGTGAAGATAATGAAGATTGTGAACACGAATACTCTGATTCATGATTTATTTACAATCCTAAGTTCCAACATAAATTAACAGTATTTACTACTTATAGTATATTAATATATCATATTATTAGTTATTACTGTTCCTTTCAGAGTAAAATTGTGCAATTGATTGTGACATAATCAATCACTTTCTACTCATCGATTTTTTTCCTGGATACATTTGTATTTTTTTAACAACCAAAAAAAACGAGTGCAGAATAAATTAATTAATTGAAAATAACACAACAAAATAAAATTTAAAACTTCAACTTGGCAGCTATTTAAATGATATTTGATTCATAATAAATAGGTACAGCATTTAAAACAATCACAGGTTATCATAATATGAATCATCAGTAGATAATAAAAAAAAGAAATATATAAATACTCGTAGGTATTTGTAGGGGTACTTTAACTTACGTGTTTGAATACGAGACGCTATAAATTCGAACATTTGTTTCACGTGGAAAAACAATATCTGAAGTGTATAAAAAATAAAATGGAAATAGCGGTTCCCATAACAACTTGGAGGGCCTAATCGTCCGGTAACAAAACTGAGATGGAAATAATGATAACACATAAACGAAAGGTAAGTGATATCGTGAAATCGATTCACATCGATGTGCCGTCGTGTCATTTCATATTTTTCGACCCGATGGTTATGTATGAAATTGCCTTTTAAATGTTACTACTGTAATATAAGGATAATGTATTATACCAATATATATTTGTATGACGTTTTGTCAATTTTTCGATTTATATAAACTCGAGAAAAAACTTTTATTGCATGTCATATCCCTAAATAGACATAACGAATGGAAACAAAATATCAATAAACAACAACAAAAAACGACCAGAAATATTTTTGTGGGTACGTACTCTACAATAGATACGTGAAGGAAGCTAATTTATTAGGAATGTGAGTTATAGTAGGTTTTGTGATTTCTCAATACAACTGTGATAATTGAAACGATGTAAAATAAGTAAATAAAACACATATTTTTGGAAATACAACAACTTTGGATCAAAATGTTTGAAAACATTATAAAATAAACTCAATAACGGTGTTCAAGACTTTTAATTGGAAATCTGCAAAAATTATTATTTAAATTAATTATCAACAGAACAATTTTATTTTTTATTTAGTATAAGCATCTATAAAATCGTTCTATAATCTATAATATTACGATGAAGAATTTTATTATAAGTAAAAAAATTATGAAGATAATAAAACAGCTAGTTTAACACCAGATTAACATGTATAATACAATTGGTGAAATTTTTGTTTTAAAATATAAATCATAAGTTTGAAGACATATAAATATTATCTAATTTTCCTATAATCCTTTAACCAAACTGAAAACGACATAGTTTGGACATGAAGAATAATACAATAATCATTTCCCATAAACTTTCAAGCTTTTATTAAAAATAGATGTGATATAAAATATTATGTTACATTTATTTTGCCGTTTATCAAATATGTTTTTTAAGCTACTGGAAAATTCGAAAAAATGACCTATGTACCATCTGCGTTCAATTTATAATCGATTTATATGACTACATGAAAGTTACTGATCATTTTATTGCCCCAAAATATATTTTACGAAGGAAGAAAATGGATAAAAGAACACTTCATTGTAAAATCAATAGTTACCTTGCTCCAGTCAGAATCATATTGGCTAGTATTTTATTTATTTTGGGTTCTATATGTAACAGATATTACGTGAGTGTCTTTTTTTTATCATAAAACATAATTAATACAAGAAAAAATTGACAACTTTACTCTAATTAAATTTTATATTTTATCTTAAATGTAAATTAGATTAATTATCATTAATAAGTAACAAGGTGTTGAAACATTACACGTACGATATAAGCGACGATTAAATGTAATAATATGATGACATTTTAAGGTGGGTGATTATTATATATATTAGGTAGGCACATAAATTATAATGTTTTGTTATATTTAATAATAATGTAAGCAATAATTACAATTTCTATAATAATATTACGTAGTACGTACTAAATTAACTCAAAATAACATTTCGTTTTGAAAAAAAATAAGAGATGAAAAATTAATTGAGTAAACAGATTTTTTTTGAGTATAGTGATTTTGGTGTTTAAACTTTTATGCACATTCATACTTTATACACGGTTTAATTAATTTTTGGTCATTCTAACAAGATGAATTCGCATTGATTTGTATTATTTATAATTTTTAGTTTGAAATGTAATACCTAATAACCATTTGAAAAAAATATGAAATTTGATTATTATAAGTATTTCTGTTTATAAAAACCCTCCGCCATAACAATTTGAACAAAAGAAATTCAATTTTATAAAAACTAAAAAGTTACTTTTCAAAGTAAATCATAGTAAAACTATGATTCAAATTGAAATTGAATTTTGAAATACATCAAACCTAACGGCTAACACTGAATTTTTAGTTTCACACTTTTTTTTTTTTAATATTCAGAGACTGCGCTGACGTATTTTAATGCTCTTATACATTTAATGTATACATTGTCAGAAAGCTTTTAATGGAAAGTGAAAATGTATCCTTTCCTTCAATATAATTCCCTTATTTACAGTATTGAACGAAAAACTATTCGTTGCTTCGTTCCATTATTCGATAGTCGTTATGTGGCGTACATTTTCTAAAATGTGGATTACTTTGAAACTTTAAAATCCATAAAATTTTACGTGAAAGTGTTTATCAACGTATGCATTCAACATCATAAAATATAAATATTTTTTAGATATTGGCGTCGGACAGATTGTCGACAACGATGCAAACCAAGTATAATAATGCATTACCTACCAAAATATTTTGACATGTAGATTTGTAAGTACGTGATAAACATTTTGAAATTTAAGTACCTACATTCTATAATATCAATAATACCACGGAATATTTTAAATATGTTCGGAATCCTATTTGTGATCTACTAATACATATTTGTAAGTAAACGTAGAACTATGCAATGTTTTCAGGAAGTTTTCAACATGTATATAGTATTGCAATTTGCCATGAACCACTACAACTGGACTCCAACCGAATTAAAACTTTAATTATAATTTTTTCACAGAACGTATTTTTTTCCATTTAAAAATACAAATGAGATTGAAACGTGCATCTCTCCTGGGGGTCAGGGTCTGTTATATGGAACTGAAGGGTCATGCTATGATTGAAATGACAACAGAAGTTATGAACAAATTGACATTATCTGCAACGGTAGGCGGCCACCGTGAAGTTATGATAATTAGTAAATATTTTAGTCTTTCCTTTTTACGAAGTCGACAATGCTATAATAATTTACAAGCATGTCGATGAGTCAAACACAGCAATGATGATTATTATAAGCAATCGTAAGCAAAATACATTTTTTTTATTTTAAATTTCAATAGTATAGCTAGTATTAATATAAAGGATATATAGTTATCAAAACTTCACAATAGTTGCATTTTGTAATAGAATATTATGTGGAAAGTTTCAACCTTCTACTCATATTGTTTAACTACCACGATACATTTTTTTTAAAAAAAAATAATCATAATCATAATAATAATAGCAATATATAAAGCTTGAAACTAGGGGCTGATCACTTTTCGGGTCGATTGTTCGCAACAATAAGGTAATAAAGGTTTTATTATGGAGGAGAGAAGCGGTTCTTTTGCAGCCCTCATCCGGGTAAACTAATCGCTGCAAAATCGTTCACGATAACAATAATAATGGTCTTGGTTTGTCGTTCAAAGTTTTGACGCGCCAATTGCATTGGTCTGACGAGAAAAAAATCAACTAAGTGGTCGTACGTGATAATAATACTTTTATATAACCATCATAGCTTTGACCACACTAGTTGATTCGAGTTTTCGTTGCTCAGTAAATGTGTGTGTTTAAATTCTAAGCATCATTTATGAAAAGAAAAAAATATTTTCAGTATAAAGATTTATAAATTAGTATAACTCATGTAAACATTTTCAACAGTTTTAAATATAGTGATCAATAGTAAATATAATGTAAAAGATAATTCTAGATTAGTTTTAATGATACGAGCACGGAATAGGTAATATTACTTATTAGTTATTACTTATTATAGCATCATTAATCACTCAAAATATTTTGGGTAGATGTGATACATCGATATGGTACGATAACGGTATGGTACAATTCCCTTAATTGTATATATATTATCTACGAATTACAATTAATTATTTATAATAAAATATAAAATTCCCAACATAAAGAATAACTATCTCTAGTCTCCAAAATGTAATACATTAAGATTATAATAAAATCAATATAAACGATTAAACGCAATCGAGTAATTTTTGATAAATACGATATCTATTAAAAAATGTAATTATATGACTTTGGTTGTAGGTTCGTAGGTTTTTAGTACAATCTTCGATCAGTTACGTCGGGTACTATGTACATTTGTAATCAAAAAAATTCAATTTTTTAGGCTCCTATCGACATAATTTTTTAACACTAAGTTTAAATAAAAAACTACCTACCTAATGAATTCAGTTTCAAAACTTTTAAAGCCTGTTTTTGTAGTTATTAAATAATTATTATATTTTATTAGTATTACCTTTAAGTTTTTAAATATTTTTAATAATTTACGTTGATTTAATTTTTACACATATTTTATGAATTATTGTTTAATTTCCGTATTATTTTAAACATTTTACATATTTTGTACGCGTATAAGATTTAATCAATGATAGATTTAATTTAAAATATTTATTATTAAAATATATTTTACTCTTAACAAGTTTTTATATTTTTAAATTATGATTCTTTATTATACTTATGATGCATTTAATGCTGAAGTTTTTGAGATTTTAAATGCATTCATTTCTGCACAGCCCTATAACAAAAATTGAAAATGCATTACCTATATTACTATATTAATTTATAAAATAATATTCAGATGCAATGAATTTAAGTAATTTCTGATCGTTATTTTAATTATTTCAATTTAAATTCCTGTACATAATGTATTTTATAAATTTATAATATCTACCTTTAAAACAATATTATTATTGTATCCGTTGATATACAAAATGGAATTTCATTGCCATGGTTGTAAAATACCATTGTTGATATTATAAAAATATATTTAATAATAGGTACTCTTTGCCTACAAATAGGCTAGAAGAATTATATATGTCGACTGAAAAATAATAGTAATGTCTTAACATGAAGACCAATTAAATCTTTAACTGGAGTTGGTATTAATTACCACGAGATATTTTTGAGTTTATTGTTTTATAATTATTAAAATAATTTATAAGCGCATATTATATTGAATCGTATTAGACCATTCAAAATAATTTTCAGTCATATTCCATTATTTACTCCTTCATTGAAGCGTGTAATTCAAGATGTAGAGGTGGTCGCCCACACCCCTCGTGCTATTAAAATAGTTTTTTTCACAAAATAATGCAATTACTTTTTATTATTTTTTAAATTAATTTTTTATTATATTGCATTTATTTAAATTTAATTATTCTCCATCCTAGCAACAATATGGTCTTAAGAGTTAAGACACAACTGCATTCATTAATTCTACACAATATCAATTATAATATTATGTACACTCGTGGATATTTTGATTCGTAAATCGTACTATAATATAGTTATATGTAATTATACGTGAATAGATCATTGCCTATTTATTTTTCTTGTTCAACTTTTTAAAATTACATAAATTTGTTATTTTCTTTATTTACTCGATCGTTTATTTTTACTGGATCACAGTGTACTTAAAATGCGTCAGTGTAGCTTGTTAACTTACTTGCGCTTAAAAATGCAGTTCCTTGAAATACAATATGCTAAAACGTATATTATGTCGTAGTAAATTACCTTTTGTCATGTATGTTTATGCTAAAGTAATTAAAGTATACGCATACATGATACACACATGAAACAAAATTATAAAATGTCCATTAAATGTTAACTGCAGGGCACATGTCCGTGTTATAAACTTACTTCAATTACTATGTATTATTAAATTCACTTAAACAGAGTAGTTTCGCAGCTATTATAAAACTCGGACGGAAATTGACAAAAATGATTTCAATAAAATTTTAAGAATAATATTTATAATACGAAATATTTATTTATGTTACTTACGTGTTATTGGACAGTGAGCCTCGTTTGATTGTGGCATTAGTTTTTTACCATTCCCGAAGGTAAAGTGTCCAATTTTTTGCATAAAGTATACCTTAAAAAACAGTAATATTCTTCTGGATTTAACTAATTTTATCTGACTTGAATACTTGATGTATTTTACAATTATTATATTTTCACTCAACAAACATCGCAAAACATCGCACCACAACCCACTTGTCTTTTCTTATACACTGTCACAATCGACTATATTCTCATTGGTACGTAATATCCACACGCTGATCACTACGTTTATGACTAATGAGTTATATTAACCTTTATTATAACACACATTTAAAATCGAAGAATTATGTAGAAAAACTCTAAACGCTAAACTTTTCAAATAGAATATGTGACAATAGACACGTCAAAAAATGTACAAACAAGAAACAATGTATATGATACATACAATGTAGATATGTGTCTATATGAGTATTATGAGTACATAAATTAGCTGATAATTAAGAATTGATTAATCAATTAAATAATAGAATATTTTATAACCTAACACTGTTAAATGCATTAACTTCAGTAAAACCCATATTAATAAGACATTCAATTATTCGTGACTCTTAAGTCGTAGGCATGAAGAAAATACCAAATACATATAATAATAATTGAATTAACACCAATATTTATACAATTGTGTTTATTGCAATGTTTCGTCACAACATATTTATTATGTTATTAGCTATTAATGCTTTGAAAAGATTTAGTCTCTTTTCCAAACGATTTTTGACTATAATTATTTTGACACCGTTAATGAATTTGTTGTATATTTGAAACCGTACACACCAGTTATCATCAGGATTTGGATCAAAATCGAATTTACTTGTATCCTAAAAAAAAACTTAAAATATATTATTATGTACAGCGCATATTAACAAAATCTGTTATCATTTTCACGACTTACAATATAATTCATTCGAATGCTTCTTTCACGTAATCCCAATGGTTCGAATTTATCATCAAGCGACATGGTTTCATACGAGTACAATTTTTCCTATGTTTTATATTTATTTATTTTATAAGTCAATTCGTATAATTTTTACATTTTACCTTGTAAGTGTTCCATTCAGTTATTCGCTTGTCGTAAACAGATTTTTGATGTTGCTCGTTGATGTTTAGTTCATTTCGAGATACTCCAATGCAATCCTTTTTATGTTCATTGCCGAAACGTTTTACATTTACCATAAAATTGTTGTAGTTCTGTATGTACGCATCTTGATACACTTTATCTGACTCACCAAGAGGATCTAGAAATCATGATAAATATTTAAAAAACTTATGGTAGGTATAGTTATTATAAACTATAATATTAGATTTTTAATCGTGGCTTACCATTGATTAAACAACGTATAACTATGTTCATTTTAACAACCTATACATTTTTTTATAATTGAAAAAAATCATATTTAACCAATATGATAAAATAAAATATGCACAAAATATACTTATTTACAATTGATTCAATACTCATAATAATCATACTGAAATTGTATAGTTATTATCTATAGTTTACCTATATTATGTTAATGATATAATTTTAATATTAGACGATTTTTATTTAAATATGTTGTTTGTTGTTCTTTATACTTACTAAGCCATTTATATGTGTCATCGGCCAGAGCGGGGGGTTTATCCATCAACATTTTATTCAGGGTCAGTCGGTTAAAAACCATGATATCCTTTTCTGTCTTATCTGAATGACGTGTCTTATGAAAAAAATGCAATTGGTTTTTTTTTTTAATTGCTTTATCCTTGTTTATACGTTTAATGCTATAAAAATGTATTGCATCTATATAACAGTAATAAGCAAAAGTAACTTCCAGATGTTATATTCATATCAAAGAAATGATAAACTTAAGACGGTGTGATCCATTATAGGTTAGGTTTTTTTTTCGAATTGCGTAATTATAATAAATAATTGGTTACCTACCTATGTTTATAACGACCCTGACTAATGCTCATTTATCTATTTTAAATATTTTACGTACATATTGGTTGTATTAAATATATCTTGATCTCATCATAAAACTTGTTGCAAGTGTTTAAATTAATATTACATTTGTGTTCTCAAAAAATGTAATCAATCTTTTTACCTACACTTATTACTCGAATGAATTACCAGGAAGGCTTAGGTTTTGTAACGGCCGTCAAAGTAATAACTTGTGGTTTTTGATTAAATCCCGTGAGGTACAGTACTAAATCAATACACAAAGTAATATACGATTGAGGCGTGTAAACGACTGTGACGTTTGTTGGATAATCGCAAAATACTTCACCTGAAAAAAAATCAATTTTTATTCAAACAATCCCTTTTACGACTATTTGAAACGAACCACAGGTTGGATTTACACATAAGCTCTCTAAACCGTGCGGGATAAATATGCGAAACTGATAAGGTTTTGATTTAGGAGCCAAGCTCAAATTCCTCGTAACGCTACAAAATAACATTTTTTAGATTCTATATAAAAATTTAACTATACTAACCTCATTCCTATATTTACGTTTCCAAAATCAATCGTCTTGGGTAAACAGGAATCTATTTTTGGAATAGCCCTCAGTTCTATAGCCAAGTCCCCTTGACCAGTAGGGTTTTTTATATGTAAATAACTTTTAAACTCTTGGTTTAAATAAGTCATGAAAGAAAACTTCAAATTCCAAGATCTATTGGGAAGAATTGACACCTTAAAAAAAAATTATTTAGAATGAGATTAAATCAAATGTTATGTACTCGGTTATATACAACCCTTGCTATATTTTTTTTTTTTTTTTTTGGGGGGGGGGGTCATAATTTTACTTTCTTATAGTACTTATATATATTTTAAATCCTACCTTAAAATATCTTTTGAGTACAATACAAAACTATCTACGATGAGATATGTTTTTAATTATTTTGAATACAACTCACGTTGGTTAGATAGGGAAATTTGAATATTTCGCATTCCAAAGGTTTTATTTTAATGACTTGTGGCAAATCAGTCATGTTCAATAATTGTATTGTTTGCATATATGTATGGCCAGGCTTGAAATATATAATACATTTCTTTGGATTGACACATATCGATCCATTCGTCAGCTGTTCTACACAAAACATATAACAAAAAAGTGAAAACATTATATAAAAAAAAGTTTATTATGAATTAAAAATATGTATAATTCCTCATCTCACCGTCCTCACTATTGCACGCGAGAAATTTCTTCTTACTAACTTGAATATTATTCATTATTCTTGATAGTTAACATTTAAATACTATGTTTTTACATTATATTATTAACTTTGAATAAGATGTCTATGGAAACGTTATTTATATATATGTTATTTATCAAATTATTTATCAAAAGTTGGTTTTCGAGTTTAAATGCAAATAAAAACAAATTTAATTGTTTTATTCAAAATTAAATAGCAATAACACATAATATTTTTATGCATATTATTATGATAAGTAATTAAATATTTTAATAAAATCAAGTATCCACACATTATTAATGATCTGTCCACTAATTTTAAATCAATTAAAAAGAACGGGAAGAATTATTCTTAACGTATGATAAAGTTAAATAATATTTAAATATATATTATTTTCAGAAATTCCTTTTGAATGAACGACTTATATAACTAGAATAAAGAAAATGGTGATGAAACTATTTAAACGTAAAAAAATATGCGCACGTCTTATAAATATTATGTCAGAGAGCTAGAAATTCTTAAGTTCTGATTTACGATTGTGCTGTCAGTAAGGTATAGAGATTTGTAACCTAATTTTTTGAATAGTTAGTTGCACTGGAATTTATTAGAAATTTTTCTGTAATTTATACAGAGTTCAAGGGTAAAGATTTGTAGATGTCATCTTTTTTTTTTTAATAAAACGAACAGAATACTTCTATGTTGTCCGTCCGTTAACTAACCAATTATCCAAGTTTTTAGTATCAAAAAATTCTTATAATTGTGGGTAAGTACATCTATAATATTTAACGAATAATTATTATTGGACGCCTTTATATGCCTATGTCTCTAACTTTAATGAAAGTTCAAAAAACTAGTCTATAAATCTTATATAATTGATTTCACAATAAACCAACTTATTACAAAAATACTCTTATCTCCTAAATTCTATCTCCAACTCATCCAGAAAATCCCACTATCAGGCTTAAAATTAAATTTTCTAAGAAACTCCTTAAATAACATTTTATGAAAAAAAATCAATTTTAGAAGGAAAAAAAATTGTACGTAAAAATAATTATTATTGTCCATAAAGGTGTTACAGAATGGATTCCCCCTCACTCATGTCCTCTTTAATTTATTTTTGTTCATTATAATATTCATGTAATATACCTATTGTGATATTATTATTAGTATAGATGGTAAATATTCTTTAAAATAAAAAAATATTCATAAACTTAAAATAATTGTTTGGAACATTGACATTGAGGATTTTTAAAATGTAGACCAAAAACTAAATATTATAGAATTTATGTTATAGAATCTATTTTATAACTTACTACCTACCTACTTATTCATAATATCCCCATACTATATTTTTATCATTTTCTTCTTACATATTTTATAATATTATATAACTTTATAATTTATAACATGCTTGTAATAACATGTAATATTTAGCATAAATAAATATATTAATGATTAAAAAAACAGTTGTTTTGTATCGAACGTCGACTAACGAGTTGACCACACGGCGCCACTGCATTTTTCATTGCCTTTTCTGTGCGATCAAATTACCACTAACACGACTTACATTATTTTATATAAATATATAATAACTCGATTTTGTTAACCTTATTTTATCAAATCACACTATTCTTAAATTCTATTTTTTTCTTTTTCAATTAAAATTGACATAATATTTAATCTAAAGACATTTTTAACATCAAAAGTCACTATAATGTTTTCTATACTAAAAATAAACTATCTATTTTTGATTTTTTAAATATTTTCTATATTATTTATAATGTTTTCAGATATTCAAAATTGTATTTTACATATTTTATGGATTCATGCATATATTTACATTACATATCACTTTATTTTATTGTTTCATAAATAACCAATGCCTAAATAATTAAAAGAAGTTACCTCTATAATGTTGTAATATTTGTGAACTTATTTTTCTACAACATAAAATTGTAAAAAATCACACACGAAACTACATAGGTAATACAACTTAAGGATGTCATCGGTACTGGTTTTAAAATTTTCCGAAATTCTATAAAATTCTATTTTATATTTTAGTTACTACCTTAACCATAACACTTTTCCACTAATCTTCAGTTCGATACCTATTTAGGAACGAGGGGGTTGATACGGTGTATTATATCAATGAAAATAAAAACACAAGAAAAACTCTCACACCATGTAGAATAATCGGATTTCGTTAATTTTTTTTTATTTAAAAGAAGAGAACATTTTTCAGGTCGGATCAAAGACTGAATTTTCATTTTACTTTAAATAGTGGTAGAAAAATACGTAGAAAAGAACAAATACTGTGCATTACACAAATGCATACTTTAACTTCTATAATTATAATTTTTAAAATCGGGCCTTGATCCAACTTGCAAAATGTTCTTTTCTTTTAAATAAAAAAAAAATTAACAAAATCCGACTATTCTACAGGGCGTGAGAGTTATTCCTGTAAGACATGTTTTTGTACTAAAAACCACACCGGCTCCGACGCTCTTAAGAACAAAATAAAGTCGTATATAATATAAGTGCAAACATTATTATTAAAATTATGTAACTATTGAAGTAACTTTGAATGATTATTTTATTGTTGATTATCCTTACTTTTATTTTTTTTATTTTTTTAAAGTTTTGTACAAATGTAAAACAGACATTAATACAATATAATAAACCTAATTTATTATGTGTATCTCCTTTAACTGCCTATTAAATATTTATTTACACTAAGAAGAATTAATAATTTTTAGGAAAAGAACAACAGTTCAAAATTGGTTTTACAAAAGCATAACTTATTATAATAATTATATTTAAAAACAAAACAAAAATTATAATAATTATAATTCGACGAGTCTCGGCAGTAGATCGTGGGTGGATGGCTTCTCCGCTCATCAAAAAATACGAAAAAAAAAAACATAATTTTTGATTATTAGTAATAATTTATTACATTATATTTTATAGATAACATAACTCAAGAAAAAAAGTCATAGTAAATAATGTTATATATAATTGACTACTCGTATAAATTGCAACTTGCATAATTAAATACAATTTTTTTTTATATACATAACTGAACAATTTATTATTTGTGACTTGCGTATGATATAATAACATAAAATATTAAAAAAATCTATGTTTAATTTATCCAATAATAATCAAGACACTCATATTTATTAAAACAGAATTACTGATAAGTAGCTATACTCATCAACATAAATACTTTCTGGACATTTTGAAATATGAATAATTTATACAGGACATATTTTTTCAACTTCCAATTTGAATTAGTTTATGTTTAGTATGAATATTTTTTATTGGTCCAAGGAATAAAAAAAAAACAGAGAACATCGTTGTGATAAATACGAGTATATTGATTCCCTCGACGGACAATAATTTAAAATACACCTATAGTAAATTAACATTGTTCGTTAAAAGTTTAAACAAACTGAATTACAAAACTGAAGCACACTTCAAGAAAATACTTATAATACTTAAACATTAACTGATATTAAATAAATTATGTTTAAAAAACTCACTTTATAGTTATATTTTACTGTTGGTATTTGTTTAAATAGTACTTACCTAATAATATATAATATAAAAGAATATTATAATCATTGTCATATAATAATGTTATTTTATTGTTTTTGATACAAAATATTATTAATAATTGCGTATTATACGATTATACGTATTATACGAGTTATAAACTAATATAAGGAAATATAAGTGTTTTTAA
Source organism: Nasonovia ribisnigri (assembly GCA_027563435.1). Taxonomy (NCBI): domain Eukaryota; kingdom Metazoa; phylum Arthropoda; class Insecta; order Hemiptera; family Aphididae; genus Nasonovia; species Nasonovia ribisnigri. Next base: position 437,235 of record JANEHU010005107.1, read on the forward strand.
TTTAATCTTAACAATATAATATGTTCGTACTTATATGTAACAATATCTGTTATATTTATTTTTAATAACCTATTTCGTATCAAAATCATAACAGCTAGTCTTAGGTTAAAAAGATGTTTTGAAACGACAATCTGTATTCAAAAGTCTCTAACCGACGATGCCTTTAACAATGTACAATAATAATATTATGTCTTTTCAGTTTTCATCAAACCAGTGCCTCTTTCAGTTCATATTTCATAGCAGTTTTTCACAAGACACCATTATAGGCCATCCTTATTACGATGACTGGCTTTGAATATGTAACGAAAAAAATTCTGGGCAATTATCCTCACAATCTATACATACATTATATTATATATTTTATAAACTCCTTCACTTTAATATATGTATGTATGGTTTCCAAATGAATTGTTGTCCCTTTTTAATTTAATTTTTATTATGGGTAGACATTTTTCATGGCGCTTTATTACAGTGAATAATATTTATAAAATTGTTTCCCCGCAGAGCGAGACCAACAAAAGCCAAATATCCAAATGCTTGAAATTCAATCCCCCATAGGTCGTAATATTTATTCACTACATATTACAATATTTCTTTCGTTATATTTATTTTTGCCATTAGGTCTTGAATTTTAGCTGCAATTCACAGAAAATATGTTTGGTTTTACGGTATGTAGTTTTGATATAAGAACTTGTCAATTTAGATAGATTTTTTTCTTTTGTTCTTATGTTCTCAAGTTTCTCAAATGATGTAATATGGAACGAAGGCATAATCTACCTATAGTAGCTATGACGTATACCATTATCAAATGCTTATTGGAAAATATTTTCTAGTATACAGTGAAGATGATGAGTTTATTATTTTTTTTTTTGAAATAACGTTTATTGATAATATATATATCTATACTAAATGTACAATAAGTAAAATTGATGGAAGATTAACAATGACAGGGTGGCAAGGAGGAAGTTTACAGTAAAGCTAGGTACCTAACTGTACAAAATGTATTTATTTAAAAATATTAATTCAATCTCAACATTTTTAAAATGGATAAGAGATTGTATTGAACACCACATCATTATTTTATCATTTTATACTATGCATATGAAAACACTTCATAATAAACTAGTTTTCAAATGTAATGATATTGCTTTGAAAGTCATACAAATCATAATAATGCCATACATAATACCTACCAGTGTTCTATACAATGTAACGAATTACACTCATTTTTTTTAAACATAACTTTTTTGAATAGGCATTACTCAAAAGCAAAGCTCTCTAATTTATAATTTCTTAATAAAATAATGTTAGTTTCTTTACCTCTGCTCCATTGCACAGCGATGTACTACACTATCTCTGAAAGACGGCAAAGAGTACATGTTTTTAAATTCCACAACTATTGCGCGGTCCAAGAAAGCTTCAGCATTTTACGACTTTTGTAACTTTTAATGACTTGGCCCCAGTCACGACATTCTTCTCGTCGTTAACAGTCGTCTTACCTGCCAGTTAATCATACCGTAGTTATCGTGGTTTACTAATTAATTAAAAGTTAACAAATTTCATTGAGCCGAACGGCAGCTTTCTCATTAAATTTATACTTGATTCAAACCACCACACTAAATTTCATTAAGTTGAAGACCGAAAAAATGTTGTCAACCTTAAATTTCAAGGAATCTACTGCATAATATAGGTAATCGATAATCAATCTACTCTTGAGATTAACAATAATAAACAGTGAACGGATCAAATACCACTATTTGGTCGATATACTCAGGAAAATAATAGTACCTATATTGATAAATACAACATCGAAACCACCTAGCGTGTTATTATATAAACACCTCTCATTCACCATCCCATATATCATTATCCACTGTCACAAATCGCAAAATTATACGTTGATTATCACCTCATATACTTCGACTCGATTTTGTTGGCTAACTAGTAATTATCATTGTGCTTACTGATACTAAAATTTCAGTCGACTCCTGGCTCACATTAAAGTGGCACAAGTTCATTAGAAATTTTTATTTCTAAATTATTTCAAACCAAATGTCAATTTAACATTTGACTCAATTTTTCGCTCCAATATATTACTTAAACATCACTTTTCGTCGAGAGCAAACCATCTGTTTATTTTTCCTCGACATTTAGTTTTTACCATAGTATCATCAAATTAGATATTTAAAAAAGCGACGTTCCTGTTATCACTTTTACACGAATTGTTGTCAAGGTACTATCAAAATACCAAGTTCTATAAACAATGTTTAATTTTTAACTAAGTTTTGTTTATTGCCAAAATTAGGTACTAATCACTAATTATTATTGACCTAACATATAAAACGTACTAAAAAAACACAAATACAATATGATTTTACGACTAAAACGACGAGTCTAGACAATATTAATTTGATCAAAACCGAATAAACGATATACTAAATTATGTTTGTATATATTATGAATTATTATAATATTATTTTAATAAGCGTATACTTTATTATATTACATTTTATTGAAACCTTAATAACTTTATTAAATACCGTTAGTGGCATTTAATCAAAGATATACACGTACACGGATAAAAATACAAACATTGAAAAAAACCTTAAACATCTAGAAATTTTTGAAACGAATTTTTAGGTTTTGTAAAGGAGCGAAAATACAGTAATAACAATAATAGTGGACAAAGTAACATAATTCTTTAAAATACGTTAAGCCTTAAGTAGAATTCTTGGAAACCCGATTCGGGTAGAACAACTAAATTAACTTTCAAGGAATCCGATTCCGTTTTAGAATTCTTTCCGTGTATAACTACTAAGTTACAGTTTATATGGATATTTTATTATTTGCGCGTTTCAAAAAGTACATTTTATTAAAAACTGTTTTTTTTATATAAACTAGTAAGTTCCTACCGACCAAGGAGTCGCAAAAGAGGGGTCCACAGTAATAATAATAATAATAATAATAATAATAATAAAAAGATGAACTAGAAGCAGCATATATAGTGAGCGATACACCGAGTATGATCTAATCAATTTCATTGTTAAATTATACATTTAAATTTAAGTTTTTTAAGTAATTTCAATTGTCTAATAACTATTATAAAGTAGGTATAAGTAGGTATCTCTGGTGGTTGTGTGTATTATAATATTATGTTGTCAAGTAATTTGTATAAACGTACAAGTTTTCGTGAAAATCATCTGTTCAAATTAATAATACAGTAAAAAATGGTAGTTGTCATTTGCAAAATTAAAGTTTGTACCGTCGACCGTCGTCGTCGCCGCCCGTCACCCTTTTTAAATGCCGTAGAGAAAAAAAAACGAGAATTCAAAAATATTGTCTTATACTTGGTATACTTTAGAAACTTTAGAAAAAAAAAATCGGAGTGAATGCATCTTGTACATACAATATACTATATAATTATATTATAATTATATTATACAACGTTGTATAGCCGATGGTTGCGTTTTGATAATATTATCATGTGAATAATACTATATAATTGGGGTCTAATGGGGGGGGGGGGGCGAATCGTCCCGCAGCATATAATACGCGTTTGTGCCCCCTATACTAACGCGTATTATTATTACCTGCTGTCACATTATACACCACCACCTGACGACGGTCATCGTCTTCGTTATAATCGCGTGTGTGCATTTCCCCGCAAGTCCGCTCGAACTTTCCGCGACGCTACAGCGACTCGCCGCGGGCGGCATGCGCGGCGGCGCGGCGTCGGCGGTAAAACGTCTACCGGCGGCAGTGCGCCGTGTTCATCGCCGTCGCCGTGGTCGTTGATCGCTCGCGAGTGTCCGTCCGGCGTGTTCGATATAATATTGTTGTTGTCGTGTCGTTGTCGTTGTTGTCGTCGTCGTCGTTATTCACAACACATTATTATTGTTATTATTGTTGTTATACGTGTCCGGACGTGTGCGTCCGTGTGCGCGCGTGGGTCGTATTCGTCCTCTGAAAACGTTTTTTTCGAAATCTTCTGCAGCGTTCAAGCCGCCGTCTGCGATGGTCCCAGAAGGTAAGTCGTCCGATGATGGTCTGCACTCGACATAATATCACTATCATCGTTTTTCACTTGTTTTTCGATTAAAGTTATTTTAATATTATTAATGTGATGTGATTTGTTCCCAACGTGTGAATTGAAATATAATCTGCACGCATCAGACCGCAAGCAAGTCTCTTGCGGTCTTCAATATTTTAGACAGCCTACCAAAATTCGCGCGTTCCAAACACCTTCCAATCGTAAAATTATTTATAGATATGTATTTAATTTTTTAATTTTTTAAAATTATAACGATTAATTCTAAAAAACAATTCGCGTGTAAAAATGCAATACGTATATTATATTATTATTCAATAGTTTCATATTAAATTTTTTTTATTATTATTAGATACATTTTAAATTTTCGATATTTGTTTATTTTTCTTGATAAAACGGAACTGTAATATTATCAGTTATTGGCTGATAATATTTCGATGGACACACTGAAGATTGTTAACTATTATGAAATACAAATAATAATTTTAAAAATAAATACAGTTTGATTTTACATAGGATAATAGTTATTTTGCAAAATATAAATGCATGAAAAATCATCAATATAATGTAATATTATACAAACATAATAATAAATGTAAATATTATTTATTGCTCTTAGATCGTAAAAAATGGTGTTCCTTTAAATAATAAAAGGCCAGATTAATCGTTTGTATTTTGACGAATAAAACAAGTCTGGACGGGTTATATTTATTTGCATTTTATAATTACGCCTGGGTGAACATTTTTATGAAATATACATTGTATATTCAAATATTATCCTATTTGCGCACTAGAAATCACGTTTAAATCAAAAAAGATTAAATTATATTTAAAAAAAAAATAGAAAATAATAATTTAAGACATTCAATATTTGGCAGTAGGATAAAATTACTAGTATAATAGTTTTGAACAAAAAAAATAGTCATACTTACAACTTTAAGTTCGTGGGTTAGTTTATGCAATATATTATCAACATAACAAAACATTATATTGTTTTGAACACGTAGTCTGTGCGCGTTCTCGTTCTAGATAATCAGTTTACCTATATAGGTAATAACTAATAAGTAACTGTTGTCTTTTTATACCGCTCCGAAATCGGGCACATTTTCCTCCTACAAACCGACGTCGAATCTCTCGTGTGTGTCCACGCATATTCACTGTCCGTTGGATTTTACCAGTGGTTGTCATTCTCATAGGTCATAACCGAGTAAAAAACACATTTATATCATCTATAATTTGTAAGTGATCTATCGAAACACTACGTTTTATGTGATTGATTAACTAACTTATATAAATAATCATAATTAAAATAATAATAATAATAATACCAATCGTTTATTTGCCATTTAGGTACCTATTATTTTTTTACGACAAACCATACAAGCCGTTTTCGATTTCAGAATTTACGACTTTCGTCATTATGAATCTTATCGTCAACTTACTTCTATGATGTATAAAAATATATTATATAATTTATTTTAAGTATAGGTAAAACTATTGATGATAATAATAATATGTTATTATACAAAATATTATAATATGCGAGTGACACCAGCAATAAATCTATGTTCCTACAAGACGAATGACGATTAATGATAGTCATCCGTAATAATAATATTATGTAGGTAAAATATGACAACGATTTCTTGATATTTGAACATGTTTGTTTTTTGATGTACGTGTAGACACGTGCTATTCACGATAGGTTCTTTTTTTTCATGGAAACGAGTTAATTCTCGTACGTAAATAAACTAGCTCGAAAACTCGCATGTAAATGGGTTTTTTTGCTACCTGAAACTTTAACGATATTCACTCTTTTAATTTATAAATGTTTCGTTACTTTTATTAGAACTTTTTTATAGTGTAGATAAATATCTGATAAAATGTCTTTAATTTTCGACGTTTGACATTATTACGGTATTTTTTCTAAAATTATATAACTTTTAACAATACTTATTTTAATGGTTATTATTTTTGGTGTTGCAATGTATTATCATCGTTTCTTATTATAATAATTCAAATATAGTGCATTGAATTTGAAATAATTAATAATTAATAAGAAATTGATATTATTAAAATTTTATAAAACAATATTGTTATAAAACAAAATTAATAGTTAGTTATATTTCAATTATAAGTTTATCCTTTGCATAAACAGTTAGTGATCTGCAATAAAAGTGTGTACAATAATTCAATAAATGCAGTCAATGCAAGTCAAACTAATTTTAAAACGTACTTCTTTTTTATTATGTTTATTTACGTTAAGAATTATAACATAATTTTAACGATTCTGTTTTTGCAAAAAAAAAAATACCTAAAAAAATCTCATCGTTCAGTCAACCGTATATTTTTTCGGGTCTGGTGAGTATTTATAATTCAGTTCAGTAGAAAAATAAACTTACTTATTTTTCTTTCATTTATCACAGACAAAGTTAATATCGTTTATATATTTTATATTAAGACATTTAAAATTAGCATAATAATAGCGTGAATGGACATTTTAGTATTTACAGTTTTCATTTTTATATAATTCAGTCAAATTAATTACAGAATGTGTTTAGACGAACACTAAATAATTTTAAGGACGACTAAATTTTATTTGAAATAACTGATAGTTAATATTATATTGTGTTAAATTTAAATATTGAACTATTGTTCATAATAATATCTCTAAAATTAATTCAACTTAATAATAATATCTACTTTTAAATAGTCCTGAAAAGTTATGGTCTGTGCGCATACCTACGTATATTTAAGTTTTGGATAATTTTATTTTTGTACATATATAAATTTAATCATCGTTGGTACCTGTACTAAGCATATTATTCTAAATATGTTAATGACTAATGTACAATTCACTTATTATTAAAGAAAATTTGTATTCAAATGATTATCTAGTTAATAATAATAAGCGGTAATTTTTTAAAGGCTACTGATATATTTTATATTAAAAACAATTGGTCTAATTAATGTGTGTATATTATATAAGTTAATTATTCATCTTATATAAATTTAATATTTATGGTAATTCCAAAGGTATTTTATGTTCACGTAGGGTACTTGCAGTAGGTAATAAAAATATAGTGACTATAGCATACAATATTTGATATTTATTCTGAAACACAAAATGCAAAACTAAAAGTATAGACATATTCAATTACTTAAAATCAAACTTTATAAAATTACACATTTTATTATTTACACTTAGTGTATTATTAAGTTTTGTAATAAATATAAACATATAAACGAACGTATATATTTTATTTTATTTGTTGGTACCTACCATTAATATTCATAGAAAATCAAATTTTTATCTAAATATAATAACACTCTAATTGAACTTATTTTTAATTTCGTCCTACTGAATCATATCTTTCATTCTACGTTCAGTAAAAAATTAATTTCTTTCAAATTAATTTATGTTATTAAAATAATATGTGGACCTAACTCATATTTTCAAGGAACAAATCAATACCAATATAATATGTCATTTTAATGTATAACTTTTTTTTGTCCAATCGTGATTTAAACTTTTATGAAACTTGAATAACAAATATAATTAGAAATACATGTGAATCAGCCAGCTCAATTACATTTTGACCATCTTAAGTTTATTTGAGTTTAAACTTTAAACATACGAGGAACCTTGTATTACATTTTCAAATCTAAAAGGTGTTAAATAATTTTTAACCAAAAAATAATTTTACTTTAACAAATGTTTATCATAAGAGAAATATTATTCATATTTACATTCAATATTTTTTTATTTCTATAAGAACAATTTGTAGGCAAGTAATATTGTATTAAACTTAAAACTTTTTGCCAGATAATCATTTTATGATACGTAAATAAAAAAAAAAGTAGATTATCAAGTGAGGTGAACTCCACTTCTCAAAATTATTCCAATATTTTATCAGTAAAAGAGTTTTCAGTTAATTTATTTTGTGAATTAGGCTATTGTTATTCTGAATTATAATGGATATTGAATGAAAGATATTACAGTTAATTAATTAATTAATTACACATCTATTTTTCATGTTTGGATATAATAAATGTATTGATGCGGTACATAGTTAAATGAGAAACAAGGCACCAATTATGGTTTGAATATGTTCATGGAGTGATGAAAATGTAAGAGATAATAGGGCACTGAGTTGATAGAGCTAAGAGCAGTGAAGTTGGAGTGGTTACTTGTATTTTCAATGGTAGTTTGAGCACAGGGTTTAGAGAGAGATGTAGTTTAATTTGAAGTAGCGTTTATAGTATTTAGGTTAATACTAGTAAATTGGTGGACAGGGTTTTTTACTATAGAGCAGACAGTGTTAGCAGCACCGTCAACCCCCAAAAAAACATATATTACTAAAAGACTTGAAAATTACTGGACAGATGGTTTTAACCATTTTAGAGGAGGTTAGAATAGGATATAGTGTGACTATAACCCGAGCTATATTCAAACAACGAAGACATTGTATTGTGTATTTATTGGCATGGGGCGTTTTGATTTTGGTGTTGTGTAACCATAGTATTTCAAAAATGTTAAGGCCAAGCTTCAAATAAAAAATTATAAACAAAAGCGCGAGAGGAAGCTTGGTGTAAGTAAGCTTCCAGTAGCTTCTGGAAGTAACTATGTGATAACAATTTATATTTAATTTCCTCTATCAATAGGTAGAGTTATGAATATTTTTAAGTACCACACTCTGTCTTCTTTGAATTGGTAAATGTTAAAGTCTACTAGACATTATAAGACTGAAGATGGCACTAAGTAAGCCCCTAAGACATAACTGGTTGAGATTTTAACATAATTTATTGAACTTTTACATGACAAAATTTCGCCTATTGGTGTATCACAACAATAATTGAAATCAGTTACTATGCGAATGAAGATTGGAAAAAGTTGTTTGCTTAAGATGATAATCTCTAATTCAATGTTGTCGGTTTGGTTATCAGTATTTTCAGGAAAAGCGATTTTTTGAGACTTACAGATACCTATTTTGTTTTTGTTTGACGATAAGCTGTGTTTGGTAATTGAGACTTCAAAATAAGACATTTAGAAGCCGTGTAGTAGTGATAAGCCCATTATTTCGCTTAGATTGAGATGCTGAATGGTATTATGCATTGACACACTATATTTACGAGATTATTGTATTATTTACGTGGTTTTATTTAGATCAATTTTACAATATGTATCTGCCAGGGTATATGATGGTTTAAGTTAATCGCGAGATAACGGCTATAAGAGGGAAACCGTGTGAGGGCCGCCCCAGCCGTTGTAATACTAATACATAATAGTTAAGTATAACCAATTTTAGTAATTATAGTTAGCAATCAACTTAGTAATCAAATATTTTGTGATGGCCACGCTCCTTCTCACTGACAGTACGAGTAGTATAGCTGGTACTTTATTGATAAAGCTGGTTTTTATTGTGAACGATATCGGAAAAAAATTTAATAAAATAAAAGTAACTACCTGCTTAATTTATTTTTTATAAATAATTAATAGTTTTCTAATTATTGACAAATTAACTAGGTATTGGGTATTTATGTCACGCCTTATAAAATACAATTGCAAACTTGTAAATATTGTATCCTGTCTACCTCAAATAATTGCTACAGCTGTCTGATTTGATTACCCCGACCATACTAGAGTGTAAGACCTTTCATTATGGAATGAATTTTCCCTAATATTATGGGCTTAATACTTAATACTAATATACTATACCTGCCAATTAGGGTTGGAACTCCTGGAAATTCCCAGGAACGGTTTTGGGAAGGAAAATTCTCACTTTCAGAAATTCCCAAAACCCCAGATCGAATTAATTCTGAAATGTCCGAATTGGTTCCCAACAGGAACGCGTCCTGAAAATCTTTTTCAGGATTTTGATGATATGCTTAAAGAATGTTACTCGTTATTATAAGTTCGTATTGCATCATTAATAATTGTTATTACCTTTCTGTAATATCGCCCGTTTTTGAAATATCTATTTATTGAACTGTGAGATTTTGATTGTTTAAAATATTAAAAATGAATTAAAAAATAAATTGTATGACCCAAATTTAAATTTAATTATTGTTGACTGTCATAAACGATTTTCTAGATTAATTGGTCATTTAGTAAGTACCTACCTATAATGCTAATTGTTTGTTTGTTTATTTTTATTTGTATAAATGTAATAAAAAATGTGATCATTGTAACCAGTACAGCATCAATTCTATCAGTGCAGGTACATTATATATTACATATCCTACTTGAAAAATATTTTTGTTTTTTTTTTATATTTTGAAGCATGGTCCTATAAATGCTTTTTTAAATGGTAAGTTACCGAGAAACATGATTGTTTAAAATTTAAATGAAATATACCATTATTAGGCTTATGATGCCTCAACCATAATTCCTTATTCGTTCTCACTATTTTTGTGTGGTACCCGTGAGACGCGAATACTCAAAACTTTTCCTGGAATTGTCCATCCTTGATGTCAATTAATTGAATTTACAAAATGTTATCTATAAGATACTTAACCGATGTCCCTATAGGCCAAAACGAAATAATGAATACGTACTAACTTAAGAAGACGCTACACAGTATCTGTTGTTTTCATCTTATTAGTGCGTATCATAGTAAATTTACGGTCAGTAGATCACATTTAACTCACATAGTTTAAAAATTAGAGTTAATCGACTTATTATGAACTTGATGATTTTAAAGGTGAAGAACAATCTCTGTGTTTGTATGCCGGGTTTTTTACAAAAGTTTAGTTTTTAGCAAGTTATAAATTATAAGCGTTTTTAATTTATGCTATATAATATACGTATAACTTGCTAAAAATTAAAATATAATAAAAAACCCATATATAAACACGGATAATGTTCTTACCATCAAGTTTCAAAATAGGTCAATTCACTCTAATTTTTTAACTAACGAAGCTAAACGTGATCTGCTGAGCGTACATTTTATATGTTACGAACTTGTAAGACGGGGACAACAAATGACTGTGTGAAGTCCACTAACGTGTTTAAACATAATATTTAGTAAATTTAGATCTTCTGCCTAGATAGTATAACAAAACTATACCATGGTTCTAACTCGATACAGGCTGTACTAAATACATATGTTTATTGCATTAAAAATAATAACTATTATTATTTAAACAAATAGCAATCATTAAATCATTTATAAAAAAAAAAAAAAATAATAATAATTTCAAAATCCCTGTTTGATAAATTCCCGGGTTGGACCTCATATTTACCTATTTCGCAACAAAATAATATCCTTCCCCAAGGTCTAATCTATCTCTGTACCAAATTTCAACGCAATCGAATGAACGGTTTAGGAATGCATATAGGACACAGGTAGCCAGGTACAAACTTTTATATATATAGATTACTAATTGATGTTATAGATGTTACTAATGGAAGTATGGTGGAGTAAAAAAAATGTAATATTATCCAATCAATTTTAAGTGATTTGGAAATATAATATTTTTTTTCATCAATAATACTGACAAAAAGTGTACAGAATTAAATAAAAAAAGTAAATTATATTTTCAAAATATTTAGACTAATTCATTATTGTAAGTTATTTAAATAAAGATTTGAAATTTTCGAGTCTTTTTGCTTTTAATCTTTACATGTTTTTTTTACATTTTTTAATATTAGAGAAACCTTCTATACATCATAACAATTTTCGGTTTACAAGGTTTTGAATATAATATTAAAATATTATGAATATTTATAAATCATCAATTATTTTAGTTTTTAGGCCAATACCCACCGTGAATAGCCAACTAAACTTATATTGAGAGAGGGAATCGATGCAGAGGAATAACTATACCTGTAAACTATGTACCACGAGGGAGAGATAATTTTCGGGCAACAGTGTTTCACAATAGATTCATACCAAACTAACAACACATTAATCAAGGGAATTCACTTTAATATAATATATAGTACCTAATATAATACAATATAATAATGTTTTGGGGGGTCAACAATTTGTTTTACAAAAGTGCTGAATGTATTATAAGTAGTATGTAAGTCGTATTATGTACCTATAGATTTCACTTGAAATCATTAGTATTGTTATAATATTGATTCGAGATTAAAGGACATTAAATTAAAAGCCTAAGAATTTTCGTATAATGTATCTGAATTAAACTTTTAGTATTTTTTGTGACTTGTGTCAATTTTCAATTTAAATTTTAGGTACTCATAAAAAAGGATGCACTGGAAAAAGGGTATATTGGTTTTGCTTTTCATTTACTCACTACACTATATTATAATATATTATTATACACACATCAATTTTTCTACTTCTAATTTTTTTAGATGAATAACTATAACGTTTAACCGTACAAAAAAAATAAATATTTATACAATAGCAGGTTATTTAATACTGATGACATTTGGAAATTGAAAAACATAAGTACCAGTTGATGAATAAAAAAAAATGTTGACTTTCTTTCAATAGAACTTAACCTATTAAACCTATAAAATAGGAATATATATTCTATCCACAGACCAAATGTAGATTTCCTGTTCACTAGTTACGTTATAAGTTAAATTATTATAAATAAAAGATACAAAAATAAAATAAGAAAATATCTACCGGTTGAAATTCTAGTGCGTAAGGCCATTATGGTAATTGATAAGTAATCACTGAATATCACGAAATAGGTTTAGCAAAATCGAAGAATTATTAATTTGCCATTAAAATTGATTGTTAATAATTATTGATCAACTGGCATGATAAATACGTATAGGTACCTATAGAAATGTAATTTTACGTTAAAAAATTACGTCTAGGTGAATCTTCTATGGGAATCGTTATGCAATGCCATTACTTACGCGATTATGTATACAGTGTTATATTGGTACAAAATTGAAAATACACTCACACGTACATGATATAAAACGTAGACTGTGCAGTGTACGCTGCAATTTCCTGCTATTCGTGCTGCTACATTGCCGGTGCTGTAATTACAATTAAAATAGAATATAGAACTTTTAAATCATATTTGCAGATTCCACCCCAATATCGAACCAATGTGTGGGTAGAATGTGCGTAGGTATACCGTATTATTATGGCGATGGTGTATGGTGCTTATGACAGTATTATAGTTTTCTATTGCAGATTGCTGTCAGAGCATAATATGAATGTAAAACTCAACACGAATTGCTATAGTTTATTAATCTATTTCTCTAAACACTTATATTTATCACACAAATAACAATAATTTCCACCATTTAATTGTGGATATTATTAATCACTAAAATATATGTATCACCCACATGTTAGTAAGTATATTACACTTTATTCCTTGTGTCCTGCCATTTCTATTGACAAACTCGCAGCTGAAAATAAATAATAATGTTATATTTATTTTTAAATTTAAATATAAACTATTTTTGTTGTATACACATTACATACTCAAGCTATAAATTCATTATTTTAATAGTTATAGAAATTACACTACATTTTACAAAATATTAGTTTTGGCTGAATTCATTGAGTGATGTACATATTATGATCTGAATTTAATGTGCTTAATTATAATTGTTATCAAACCAATAATATTTCTCTACTCGTCTATAAAATCATTAATAAGGTACCTAAGTAGTGCAACATTTATTTTAATGTATCTATAAAACGAAACATTAATTTAGATTATACGATAAATTGTATATTTGTATTTAAATAAATTAAGGACCGAAATATTTCGATGAGTATATTTAAAAGTATACACGGTTTTATATCAATATTTCATGCACAATTAAATTTATTATTTGAATAGTAATACATTTAGGTATTAAGATAAAAATGACAGTCTAAACGAGTGTATACATTAGATAGGATACAATAATTTAATTAAATGTGTGTTTGATTTTAATTCTTTGGAATAAGTTTTTTTTAGAAATTCAACGTTTTAAAGTTATTATGTATATCAAAAATGTTTCATTGTCATTTCAGCTTAACCACTTTTTTAAAAATATAGTTCATAAGACTATACTACAATATTGGTACTCTATAAAATGCATGATTCTTACATAATAGAATAATAATTGATGATTATATAAGTTCTAGTTATATAATTATAACTTTTAGGAACATCAAAGAAATATATATGATGGTGTTCAAATTAACGTTAAATAATATTTAATCTACCGGAAATTTTTAGCTGTTAACTAAGAAATTCAAAAAAAGGTCTATTCATTTCTAAAATATTAAAAGTTTTGTTTATAAAATTTATATTATTACATAGATTTTTCTTATATGTATGTATATAATCCTGTCCTGTTGGTGTATTTTCAAAAAAAAAAAAAATTCAATCGTAAAAAACAATTGCGATTATAAACTCTATTCTTAAATATGAAACGTTTTTGTAAATAATAATCAATATTCAATAATATATTTTTAATTTAGCCGATATCAAAGTATTTTTACCACAGTACATACATGTAATTTGTTATTTCTGCTAGTGTACCACAGAAGGTATTTAAAAAGAAATTGACAAATTCAGTGTAACTATTGGTCTTCCAAATTTCAAAATGTTATGTTCACATTTTTTTTTATTATTATAGTTACCCTTGGCAACTGTGGCATTTAAAGAAATTAAAAAAAACTATTATTGTTAAACGTTGAACATTAAAATATCAAGATATTTACAATGCCATAAGTTTTATATTTATATATTTTTTTGTATTGTAATATTCTAAGTTTATATTATATTTTCTCTTTTATTTTGAAAATTAGATAAGTATATTTTTTCTTAAATTTTTAACTAACAGTTTTATTGTTGGTTTTAATTGTAATGAAAATTATCATCGTCAAGCGTATAACATTTTATTGTACGATTGGTTTTGAAATGTACAAAGTTTGAGATTTTTGGCTCGATAGGAAAACTTAATTAGTTTCCAGAAACGTTGGGTGAACAAATAAAAGCTTTACACTGTCGTTCAAAGCATGTGTTTCCTTTTATTTATTTATTTTTTTTTCATTTTATTTCAAATCTCAAATTAGCAAGAGGGTAAGTTGTTTTGATTTGAGCCTTTAAAGGTTTTTTTCACTCGCTAGAATAATTATTATTTTATGTGATTGTACACATACATGAATTAGGGGTTAAAAATATGGCAATAATCCAAATTATTCACAGTTCATTGTTGTATATTATATCGATAACAGAACTAAACTGTTTACTTCTATGAAGTATAGCAGTCAAAATAATATGTTGGACGCTGAAAACAGAAATTTTAAGTAACAAATATTTTAATATATAATATTTTGTTAGAATTTGTACTAATTTAAATATTTTTAAATGTCAATGGAAATGTTGCGTAGGTACTAGCGTTGATTATAAATACTAGTATATTTTATAATCTAGGGTGACTGGTAGGTACAATAGGTGCCTAATTAATTAATAATATAATTTAACAACTTGTTGTGAATAATGGTACAACATATTTTAATAAAATCATTTCAATATTATTGCATGATTTAATTAAAACGGATTTTCTTATTTTTGGAGAATTTTGTTAGTATAATATTCTCTTTGTGTATTATGGCATATTTTTATAATTCTGCACTATACACAGACAATTGTTGTGTCGTATTGATTAATATTTAAAAAAAAAAAGCACCAAACAACAATTATAATAATAACATCTTAAGGAATAACTGTGTGCTATACTTGTTACTGGAGGATCAGTAATTGAATCAATGAACCAGAATAGCTTTTCTTCTTGAAACTAATTTAATTTAACTAATATGATACAGTTTATGGTGAACATTTGCATAATTTTTTTCTTCACACAATCACATCATATTGATTTATAATGCTAAGTTAAAAATGAAGACAGAGGCAATATCCAGTGCAATGAATAATAATTGTATTCTTTAAGAATAAATAAAACCATCGATGTTCTAAATTTTTTTCGTTACCACACGTTTAAATACAAAATAATATGTTAAAACAATATTATTATTGTTCAATAAATAAATGTTAAAAATATATATAATGATATATATTTAGGTACCTACATATTGTTTTATTTTAAAAAAATCAAAATATATATATTATAAGTAATACATACAGAATTATCAGAATGTAGTATATATATTATGCACAATTCACTGAACATGTTGAAATGTTAAAAACAGTACGTTATTGTTTATAAAATATATGATTTAATTAACTACATGGATGGCTTATAAAATAATTTTTTTATGATTATATTATATTATATTATCTAAATAAATATACCAAAATGTTTCCGTAACAAGCTTATCTTGATTAAACTATGCCATTATTACATAACTATTCATGATACAATTTCATTACATTACTAAACATTATTTTTTATCTTTTTATTTATTTTTTTTTAGGGGGAGGGGGATTAGTCGGATCCTGTTGAACAGGCCAACGGGGTTACGAAGGTATTTTTATTAATTAATTCGATTTGTCATTGTGTTATACTGCTGACTTATAAATTGCGTAATATTTTGAATAGCATCTGTATCACACACTGAATAATTAATCGTTTAGGTCAAGCAATTTAATTTTAGATTACATCATGAAAGTCAATACACGTATAATTATGAGTACAACTCCCAAAACTGGGTACCATTGACCCGGTTGGGTACCAATTATAATCAAATGGTCACGGCATTTTTGGATAAATTAAGGGTAGTTACCTATATAATATTACAAATACATATTTACATATTGTTATATATATATTATATGTATGCCTAATAAAAGTGTATTGAAGTTTAACAAAAATAAATGAAAATTTTTATCGAATTGACCACTAACCTTTTTTTTTTGCCACTATTATGACACAGGTAGGTTTATTTTTGTAGCCACACACGCAATACAGTGATGTTATAGAAAACAAGTGAGGCAAAATTCTGAAACAAAATATAATAATATGTACAAAGTCACGAATTAAAAAACCAAGTTTCGATATTTCATGATTTTTGAAAAATAAAATTATATGACCGCAACCTTACGACTTTATAACACAGCAATAACCACATTAAAATGTGCAATGATATCGAAAATAATAGGTGTAGAATTTTATACTGCATAAAATTAAAATATATTAAGAATATCAACTTGTATCCTGTTTTAAATTTATGTTATTATTTTTATTAAGTAATATTAAATAATTACTGATTTTTCAAACAAAATTCTTTTATGTATTTTGTATGGTGTATTTTTTTTTTTAATGAAAAGTAAGTCATGATGTTTAAAGTGTTTAACGTATAAATATATTATTATTATTGGTTATTTTTTCGACAAGATAAAAAAAAAATAATTACCAATAGCACTTATTGAGATTTTGAAAATATATTTACCCGTTTGAAATTATTGTCATTCTTCATTCTTATTAAGTATTTACGTCATATACTAATGAAATAGTACATAAGAACAATTTGAAATTTGAATAGTTACTGTGTGACAATGTTAAACATATAGTGAATATTGAGTAAAGTAATTTCTTATTATATTCTGCAATTCATCATATCCAAGTATAGAATCGTGTTGATACTAATTTTTCAGAAAATAATAATAATAGTAATATGATTAGCTACATTTTATCAATATAGTAATAAATATTGTCCGTAGGAATAACTAAATTTAAATAAAACTGTTATTATTCTACGTACATATTATAAAAAGTATAAGAAAGATTTTTTTCCAGCATTTATAAAAACCAATATGAAACAATAATAATTGGTATACATCATATTATACATAATTTATTATATTAAGTTAATATGTTAAAGACGAGAAAATTACATATTAATATTTACGTTTTAGACTCCGTCATTCTCAACTCAGAGTGTGTGCCTGGCTGTACATTTTACAGTACAAAAATTGATTTGGTATACATTTTTTATTTAGTTTTAATCAAAAAATATTAGATAAAAAACTTGAAACATTTCAATGTTATTTACTTAAATTATATTTATCTAAAGGTGGGTAAGTGCATAGTTATATTTTCAAAATATTTAGACTATTTTATACCACGAACATTTTCACGCCGTTCCATGGTACGAGGTATTTTGACGCATAAGTTAATTATAACAGCAATACGCGAAATACTGATTTTAAAGTAATTAATAATATTATAATGTATGCAATATTTTTGGAAAAAATTATTTCAACCTTTAGTAGGTATATAACTAATAGAAAAATAAATTACTAATAAAAATATAAATAAATATAAAATATCCTTAGAAATAAAGGGTGACATTCAACTCAAAATCGTTTTTCATATACACCGATTAATCATTGAATTCAAATTTAAAACCGTTACATTGACCCCATATTCAATTATGAGGAACACTCGGTACTATATACATTAGAGCAAATATTCACCGGTTTCTTTCAATGATTACACTCTATCAGGAAAAAGTAAATTATAATTCATTTATTTTTATTATCTTAATTTATTATAATATGATATTCTCAGAAAATATTTGAAAAAAAAACTTCAACGTAGGTATGCAATTAATATAATAAACTGCCAAGTAACAACTTTAGAGATTACTGCGTGAAAACCATACATCCTTTACCCTAATCAAAGCATTTTGGATATATGCCAATTTATCTTGGAACATTATTCTGCTCTTTAATAAACACTGGTACTGGTGGTGTTATGATTAAATTGTACTGATAATTTTTTATAAAGGTTACTGGTTAATATAAAATATTTTTTAAACGTAATTTAATGTGTATCATAACTAATATTTTTATCGTAAAAAGTGTAAACTTTTCAGGTCAAAAATTACAATTTTCTAATAAAACATTATATTCAAATTGACTAAGTTAACGTTCTTTAAGTTGATTGGCATGTATAAACGGACGAGTGTTCAATTCAATAATGTATTATGTGAATTAATCGTAGAATTTTTTTAATAACTTTATTTATTTATTTTTTATGATCGTTTTAATCAGGTATTTTAGATATTTATTTATTATTATGATAAAATAAAAAATATTTAATTCAATCTTGAAAGCACGCTTCATTACTGATTTAAAAATTTAATTAAAAAAATAGTAATATGGAAAACAATCTTATTCACATTTCTAATAAATTGTATTATTCAAAAGCTGCGTGATAATTTATTAAAATATGCGTTCATATAATATTGTGTATAATATAAAAATAATATTTTATCACAGTATCTTAATTGAATACATTTGCACATGTGTTGACATAAAATGTAGTTACCATAGAACAATTTTCATGGTTTTGATTTTCATGTGTTAATTAGACAATTTCGTTTTGTCTTCTTCGTTTATTCTAACACCGAGAAGACTTTAGCTTTAATAACAATAACCCGATTTTAAATTTTCACGATTTGGCCACACAGTAAATTGGTCGCTTGTTTAACGTTTGGACGGGCGTAAGACAACTTTGAATTAATGAGCCGACCTTTTGGTGGCATCGCAAAGGCAAGGATGAGACAACGACAAGGGAGGTGCTCCTTTCAGTAAAGAGACGGGTATTTTGTTAAAATACCCGAAAACTGTTCGGGTGGGAAAACGTTTGGGAATCAACGTTAATCGAGATTAATGATTGTACAAAATTGAAGGACCTTTTACAGGATAGATTATATTGTTCTTCACATTCAATGTATAACGTGTAATATAAATATACAATATTACCTACATGTATCGAAAACTTTGTAATATTCATATATATATATATATATATAATATATATATATAAAATAAATGTAGGTAGTTTTTAGTTTGTTGAGAATAATACAAAAGATTGTTTTTCGACAGGGGGCGATTTTTGAAAAGGACTCAACACTGCATGATGTGACAGAGGAAAGAAGATTATTGAAAAAGAAACCGTGACAAAGCAAAAATATTATTTCGAAGGTAAGTAACTTTTTATACTTTACGGGGATAGTTAAATCCACTAACCCGAATTATTATTATTATTATCAGTCTTTGATACCATTTATATTTAAAAAATAAAGAAAATAATTTCGAAAAACGGCCCCGTGCCGTAAACAATATACTTTGATACTATATCAGAGAAAGTAACTTTAATAATATTCATAAATTCCTAGAAAAAATATAACGTGATTATATTTTGTATTTTACATAAATATAAATATTATAATAATTTTATATAGGTAAAGCGTAAGTGTCTGTGTGTATATTGTTCATACTTATGAGTAAATATACGTACAGACGATAATAATATACGGTTGAAAGTCGTTTCTTCGTTCTCGTAATGTTAACATTGCCACGTTACTACTCGCAACTGACCTCTCAATTTATTCGAGAAAGCTTTGGTAAAACAACCCAACATAAACAATCGCACAGTGGAAATAAAAGATCAACTACTTCCCGTAAAAACCAAAAAGCAGTTAAATTTGTAATTTGTATGACATTAAAATTCTGAACATACAGCTTTTTTTAGTAGAACCGTTTAACCCTTTGTACCAATTAATTTAGATTAAAAACACATAGAGTTCAACACATAATATTATAATAAATATTGAATACAGTTGAAATACAGTAGAATACTTGAACTTCTTTAACTCAAAATCATCGATACCTCGAACTTTTTCGACGGTCCCTAGAATTATCCTTGGATAACTCAAATTCTTGAATAATTCGAACTTTCTAGACAATCTCTTCAACTACTATTTGACCACGTTCGATTGTAATATGAAATTATACTGAAGATAATTTTTATTAGGTATTAGATATTTATTCAAACCCTGCTTTCTTATTATACATTATGTTATAGTTATATTATATAATTATATTTTTCCGTCGAATTTATCTTCAAAAAATCATCAAATATAAATTTACCAAAGTTTGTGAATTGTTGAGGTAAGGTAAAATACGTAAAATTTGAAGATATTAATACATTTCAAAATGATATAACACATACAATGCATTAGATATAATATAAATTCTATTCATATATTTTCATACCATTATTCAACAATAATAATAAATAAAAATAACAATTAAGCTATTTATATATTTGATACACTTTGAATCTAGATACTACAATCATCATCCCTACTATAATGGACAATTTTTTTAATTTTATATATCCAAATGTGAGAAAGAAATTTAAGAAACTTTTTAAAATTCAATATAAATAAACTTCCGTGCAAGTAATGAAAACTTAAAAATAATCACGAATTACTGCTAAGTGAAGAGTTTCCTAAAGCAGCCAAGCGTCAAAACTCTTGAAAGTTTAATATCGTTTGATTCAGAACCTTCAAAGAAGACATACGCAGTTTTAAAATTTAATTTAAATAGTGTCACCATGCATTTCAGAGAACGCGTCCGGATGAGGCGAAAAAAATGGTTATAGGCAAATAATATTATTAAAAAAAAAAACTATTCAATACCACGTGGGGCAAATGATACAAAAAACCTTAACATAAATATTCTGACGAAAAAAAATCGTATTGTTAAAGAAAACAAAAAAAAAAAAAAAAATATTACATTATAATATCGTCACGGTAAAAGGTGCAGTTTTGTTATTATCTTCAATATTGCGCTTCATTATAATGAAATAATATTATGATTAAAAACAATTTAAATCATACACCATTCTAAAAATAACATTTATTATTGTACCTAAATTATGCAGTTAAATTGCATGCACACAACGCCGTCTTCTGATTTTATTCTATCTAATAGTGTAATATTATATTGTTATAGGTTCTCCGTTTTTGAAGGAAAACTTTTTTTTTTACCTTGGTATTAAGTTATAGAATATATAAAAAATTTTCTTCAAGATGTAGCAAACGAAAAACATCTGGAGAATGATAAAGTTAATATATTATTATAACGAACCAACAACAAGATTATGCCTAATGTCTTGTGCACGGCGTTCCAATTTTTAGACAACAGTACGTTTTTTTCTCCTTTATTTTTCTACCCATTACTATTCGCTACGTAACGTTATTATACGCACAAAAGCATCTTATGTATAGATAAACAGGAAGCTTAATTTTTTCTGTTTTTTTTCCTTTATATCCTTTTATTTCCTTATTTTATTTTTTTAATTGAGTTCTCGACGGTAGTACAATTTTAGAAATTTGCCTTCGAGGCGTGTGCACGACTTTAATATTATATTAGGTACACTATAATTATTTCTCGATGAAATATGCATCAAACAACATACTATTTATTGGATATGCAGATACCATTATACCAATAATATTTCTCTAGTTTATTCATAATGTAAATTAAATTTTCGTGAAAACACGTTCTGCGTATTCAACAATGGAAAATGGTCACTAATTAACTGCTATGCTTGCTAATCTCCTGCAATGGCGAAAATATAACTTGTGAATTAACAAAAAGATTAAAATTAAGTTTTATATTCTATACAAGAAACGAAGGAGTCAAAAATGCATTTGGAATTGTCTTGGCTTTATTTTATAACAGCACAACTTTCATGAATTCTACACATTTTAAATGAAGGTTGTAGGGTATGTTTATTATAGGGCATTATATTAAAATGATTTTCTATCAACTCTCGCTACTGTTTGCATGAGAATCGCTATTACCTTTTTATAAATGATATACTTCATTTTTTTCTCTATAACATTGTAAATTTTGAAAAAAAAAATAATGTTATTAGATCTTTAAATAATCCATATTATATAAAAGGATAATAAGTACTTGTACAATAAAACTTTTAAATATTATCTTCCTGTCAAATAAATGTCTTTAATTAGCACCATATTAAATACAAGATGGTTCAACAAGGAAATTTTCATATAGCATATTTTTGAATAGTTTTTATTTACCATTTAAAGAGTGTCCTGTAGTGGAACAAACTTTTTTTTTTCAAATGAGAACCACCCTTTTCCACTCTAAATAATTGTTAACCAGATGATTTTTTTTTTAACTTTGATACATTTAAATCGAAATTCTAATAAATAATTTCTGAGATATTCGTCATAAATCATATTGTACTATAATTATAATAATCATTAATAATGATTAATATAAAACATAAAATATATGTTATTTATTATAATAGTTATTATTATTTATAACAATTGAATTTTTTTTTAATTAATTAATTCAATTCATCATAGCTATGGGGGCTAAAGTTCTTCTAAAACTATTTTCATGAAGTATACATAATTATTCTAAGTATTTAAAGTTTAATAACTCTAAAAAAAACTGCTCTTATTTTAATTAATTACATAATTATTTAAAATAATTCATCTAAACAGTAAACAATTAAAATGACGGTTATCAATGATTGAAAAAAAAGAACTTAACCACATTTCTTGAATTATAATATAATAATCTAAGTTTTTTTTAAAAAAAAAGTGTTAAAAATTTACACTCTACTCTTACCAATTGATTCAATGAAATCACTTATTATTCCCAAAACTATTGATATGCTTTAAATTAAGTTTTATACATAATTTAAGACGTAGTGAATATAATCACTTACAAAACAACATTTAAAACATTTAGAAAAACTGAAATAATAATAACCCGACTGAGAATCGGCCGCACCCACCTCACACACCGACACCTCATGACTATGTAACTTCCAACAGAATGCACCTCATGTGGAGTTGCCCTTAGTGTAAAAAATTTGCTTACCGAGTGCAGATCAAATGAGGAAGAGAGGAAAAAGCGTAACATTCCATTGAACCTGTACGAGATTATCGGTCCCGACTGCCAACCAAAAAGTGTCACTTCATTCCTCAAGTCATTAAAATATAAATCACTAATATTGTAATATTGTAAAATTTTTCAAATGTAAATATATTATATTGTATAACTCTCCAAAGGTAATGGCCTATGCAGCTGAAGCTGTAATGATCAATAAAAAAAAAAAAAAAAAAATTTTTTTTACACATATTTTCGATTTTATATTAGCACATATTATTATTCAGGGTATTTTAATATAGAAAAATACAACGTATGACTAAGTGAATTTATTTTATGTATATTAAAAGTTCATGTGTGCGGAGTAGTGGACAGACATTTTTCCGAATACAGTACCCACTCTATTCTACGTATCTATATTTTAAATTATTTTAATTTATATAATATACTAGACTTGAATTTGATTTTTATACATCCAAAGTACTCATGAAAAAATATTTGGTTTTAGAACAAGACATTTTTATAAAGTGTCTTCAATGAAAAAAAATTAAAAAATTATAACTATAAAAATATTAATATATATTTTTCAAAAATGTTTATTTGTTACGGTTTAAATACTATTATGTAAAGCATAAATAGTAAATCGTTAATAGTTTTTAATTAAATATCTGCTCTTTAATAAAAAAAATCAACTGCAGGCACGTACAAATTTCAAAAATTTTAATTCATATAAATTCATTATTGGTGGAAATAATTTGACTTTGTATTTATGGTGGTGCACCAGCCTGTATAATATAATTTATATAATATATGTTATAATTATATTGTTGGATACTAATGTATGGAAAAAACGGTATACGACGAGAAATAATAGTAGGTAATAATAAAAATAAAAAAAACAAATGATTTATCACGAAGGGGAGCTAAAACTTTTTGGTTTAACTTTTTCCGTGAGATAGATACTATAAGGTTTTTGTCCGTGTATTAAACAGCGATGGGACATATACCTGGGCCAAAAAAGTTATGTGTGTGTGTGTGTGTGTGTGTGTGCGGTTTGGCTGGAATATTAATTTATGAGAAACGTCTCTAACACGCTTGTTTTGGGGAGATTTTTTCATGTGTTTCTACCAATAATTCCTTCAAGCACGGAATACATTGACCTATGTAAATATAATATCATCAAGACACAATAATATGTATAAAGTCGTCAAGTTTATTTGATTTAGACGTGTTGTATTTCACATGCATTTTGAAAAGTGATAGTCTTATAGACATTTAAATAATTTTTTCAGTGTAAATTATAATTTTGAAAATAATATATCCCTCTGAGAACATATTATTTTATTTTGTCATTCAAGCTATCAATAACGACATTGAGCACTTTTAGGTAGGCATTATTAACAATGAGATGTTTGGATTATTTTTAGTATTATTATGTTCAATATTTATTCAGAAATTATTTACTTTAGGTTTATACCTATTTGGCTTAAAATATATTATACTAAAAAATGTATCTAATATTTTTTTGCATAAATTAAAATAAAATAAATTGTTTACAATTAACAATAATTATTTCATTCAAGATAAAATTATGATAAGTGTATCATATATTTACCTAAACTATATATTTTAATTTAAAAAACTTACTTTCTACATAAATAAATTAATATAGTATACGATACTGATTATATGGAAATATATTATTAGAAATAAATTAATATTAAGATAATTTTTTTTTTTATGTTGATTGCTGTTAATATTTAAAATTACATTATAATTAAATTATTTATATTATGCACTCTGATCAAAATCAAAAAATATGTAAAAATGTTGAGATAGGTAATCAAATATGATTTATGAACGCACCAAACTTATATTATGTAAAGTTTATAAATTAAAGTAGGATTTTAATTCAAATATATATTAGATATATATTATATATAATATATATGTATAGTAATAATTACATATCAAATTTATATTTACAATAATTGTATATGGTTTAATTTCAAAATAAAATAAATTCATATTTTGATTGAAAAATAAATAATATATGTATAGTTATAACTCATAGTATTATCCCAGGGATAAAAATATTGTAGATTTTTTCGTGATAAAATAAATGTTTATTATGTAGTATTCAACTTAGACAGATCTCGTCAAAGATACATAAATAAAATATTATCTTTAAGTGACACCAGTAGACAATAAAATATTTTGATATTTATTTATTTAAGAAAAAAATTTATAATGAATGAAAATAAATGGTGGGTGATAACGATAAGGAAAAGTAAGTGACTAAGGATATATATTTTCTAAAACTGAGTAAAAAAATTATAAAATAAAACAATTTTAAAAATATTATTGACGTTTTTTTACTAAAAAAAACTACAGTACAATTAAAAAAAAATTTATAAAAAAAAATTATATAATATTAAATATTTGACAATGGTATCCTTTTTACAATACATTATTGTTAATCCATTATTAAAGATCAATAATACAATATATATTTTTTTGAATTCAATAAATGATGATTCTTCTTTATGATATTGCCACATGTTAATATAATAATGTACTAAAACATAATTTATTTTTTTAAAAATCATTATACTTATATCCAACATTAAGTTTTTATAGCAAAGGTCACTGCTTTGACATTTTCTTTAGGTATAATAATGTTACATAAATTAACGAATTCAATTTGTAAATTAACTAGAATGTATGCTCTATATGATTTAAATTGAACATATTCCTTATAAAGGATTTTACCATCTGAAATTGTTTTATATATATAACAAATACATTATAATATCCATTATACACAAACTACGCAAGCAACAACTGTAGGTATATAAATATTTTGTTTTTCAAATTATCTAACTCTGAACCGAGTAATACAGCGTACATGGTATTCGGATATCAAATGGTTGTTTCAGCTATTTTTTAACCTTTTTATAAAAATACAATACTTATTTAAGATAAAATCGCAAAAACTCTTCACTCCGAGTATTAAAAATAAACATATTTATCTCGATTTCAAAGAAATTATTTGAAATTAAAAAAAAAACCTTTTATAGTAAACACTATGTATATTAATACCTCGTTTTATGCAAACAGTTAAGCTAAGCATTTTAATATTACAAATTGTTTTGAATTTCGCTTGCATTTATTTAACTCGATTAATTATCTCCTTCAATTTTATGTAAACACATAGTATAAAAAAATATTACTTATTACAATGCGAATAGGAGTAGGTAAACAATAAAACTGTGAAAAACTATACAAATTCATCGACAAACAAGTTGTTCTTTAAAATCTTAATATTTTGATATTATACAACTTTAAAATAATTTTAGAAAATAATGTTTGTTGAAATTATAATAATTTTGTACAGTTGATAATTTATTGATGATCACACGTTTGAAGGGTTTTAAAATGTAATGTTTTTTTTCCTAAAGTCTACTATGGATAAATTATAACTAAAATAATTTTTCAAAATTATAATCGTTTGGTAAGGAGTATGGTTTTTATCATTTATTACATTGTTTTTATGAAGGGAAAGCTCCTCTTTCCCTTAAAAATTATGTTTTATCATTTGATAATCAATTTAAGGATTATATTTCAAGTCACTATGTGCCTTTGATTTTTAACCCGAGGATTTCTGAAATTGTGAAATCGATTTCAAGCGAACTGGAAGCTGAAACAAATATATTAGGTAGGTAGGTATGTGTCATACTACAGGTACCATAAGGCGTAATTGTACGAATTAAATAGCGTAGTTTGTGGCTTGTGGTAAGCGATGAGCGGTTATCGAGCACTATATGATGGCTTATAGTGCCCTCGATATTCCGTATACACAACATGTTAATACCGCATGAAAGATTATAAAACTGATTCTAGCACATTTTTCAATTTTATGGTTTTTAGTGATTTGAAAATAAATATATTTTGTTAAATTTAAAAATGATTTAAGACAGCTCTAAGATCTCATTTAAAAATGTCTTAAGTGATAAAAGCAAACAGTTTTATAATATACATTTTTTAATCGCCTAAAAGCATTTCAAACGAGAATACATGACAAAATGTTATGAAGTTTTCGAAACTACTACGTATATACTAATACGACTTACGGTAAAAGCACTAGGTCCTTTTTCATGTCCGGTGGAATTAAAGAAGAAAATATATTAGTATTGCATATTAAGGGGGAATCGTTGGTAGCTATTGGAAACTTCAAAAGGATAAAAGCTGACCGCAGGCAAAATTTGAGAAAAATGTATTTGCAGTAGATCTTTGAAACGGTTAGATAAAAGAAGAAGCGTCGCAATTAGGATAAATCCCAATACATGATATGAAAATAGGAATGATATATAAAAAACATACAAAAAATTATTACTCTAATTCCAAGAAATAATGTTTTGTGTTTCAAATAAATTATATTTTTATACAAAATAATAATAAACGGTTGCTTTTTAAAAAATAGCAATTTCTCAATCAAAAGTAAAAACCATTTTTGATCACATTTTTCTGCTTGTAAGTACAACCACTCTAAATTTAATGTAATTTACTACAAATTTTGTTATTATAAATTAATTATTTAGTTGAAAACCATAAAAAATTGATAGTCAAATAACCATTATCTTTTAACTAAGATATAAAATAAATATTCATATTGCAGGGTTCATATAATTTTTCATTGACTTCGTTTTATTTTTATTAAAAAGTGATTACGTGTTTCTAACTTTTTTAATTTTGTATTAACATTGCCACATTGTTATAAATAATGTATATAATAATATAGTTACTGGTTAGGTTAAACTGGGTTGATGCCAGTAGATAATAAAGATTTTATAAAAATAGTTTGATTTTATAAATAGTATAATCTTCGTTAAGAACGTGAACAATTTTTAATATAAAGTTTCATTAAAGTATATATTATTTGTCCTAAATAAATTAAAAGAACTTTTTCTTATTTATAATATTAAAAAAAATATATAAATGTATACAATAAATAATAATGTTTGATTATGTTTATGTTATCACTTGTATAAGACTAATAAGTATTATACTTACCTTACAAAGAAAATTATTTTATCTAATCAATATTTTTCATGGTGTAACAAAAAAAATATTATTTGCAGTTTGAAATATTTGAAAAAAATTCTTAACCTACTTTATATTAATATAGAATATACAACTATAAAACGTGAAAATACCATTTGGAATTGTATTATATTTAAATTATGGCTTATACCTAAACATACTTGTACTAGATGTTTTCTATCCCTGAAGTGATTTTCATGTATGTCGGAAAGCTGTGATTTGTATTGTATTACGATTTTAAGTAACGCGGAAAGAATAATTCAATACTATTTTTAAGTACTATTATATTTTATATGAAAGCTGATGACAGAAGGTTTTGATTTCAATTCCACAGAAATAAAACACTTTATAAATAATAATCAAAATAAATTTATCTCAACACTTTTAAATGTTAAAAAAATTAAATAACAAAAATTAGACACGTAATTTGCTTAAAACAAAATAATAAATGTAAATAATGTACAATACTTCGTTATTATTGCGATATTTTTATCGTGATTATTTACCATGTTATTTCTGTTTTCCAAATAACTCAAAATATTATAAATCCTACTGTAACAGCTGACATAATAGAACGTAGTCTATCTACCTGTATGTACCTATATAATTAAATGTACCCACGTCTGTATGCCATGAATAGATTTGGAAACTACTGAAAAAAAACAGTTCTTTACCTTTATTATAGTTCTTACTCACCTATTCAATTATGACTAACGAGGTGGTACACTTGACACTATACAGCAGAGCGAGTTCCTTGATTTTAATTTCTAAATATTTTTATCCACAATATGGTACTAATAGAGGTAACCAGCCAGATTCTGTTGAATTTCTAAGAAATAATTTAAAGATTTAAAGATGTTGTTCGTTATTAATTTCTCTATAAAAAAAATATATGAATCAGCTAAAAATATTGTAAAAGCACTATCGCTTTTGATTATTTCCATATTTTACAAATGGTTACCTATGTAGAATACCTATATGGCCAAAGATATTATATAGTCATAGTTTAAATGTGACTGTAACTGACTATATACTGAAAAGAGAATATCAATAATACGCGAAAATATATTGAATGGGGATATAAATATATAATATACGTTTACTGATATTCAAATATCCAATACCTCACTCACATACATGATACATGATATTATACTTAATATTTTAGTTAGATAGTCACGGATGTATGTTGTAGGTGGGTATGTGTGTGTGTGTGTGTGTGTGTGTGTGTGTGTGTGTGTGTGTGTGTGTGTGTGTGTGTGTGTGTGTGTGTGTGTGTGTGTGTGTGTGTGTGTGTGTGGCTATCTAGTTGGCAAGTTTTCTGGCATCAGCTCGTCAAATGATTTAGCAAACCGTGTCACTCGGTTGGATCATGTCGAAGGGGAAAAGTAGCTTTTGCTGTTACTTGATGGTATATATTATATAATATACATTTTGGTACAAGCAGCCAACATCCGAGTATATTACTATATTTAGGGATCTCCACTTCCTGGTTTACAATATTGTGTACGTTAGAGTTAATGCACGAGTGCAATTCAATATTCTGACTTAGACTCGCAATTATATACGTTATAGTCATAGTAATAACTCTAGATATTTTTCAATTTTATATTTTTTAGTAGGTTTTCGACTATGAGAATTATACATTTATAGTAATATGGTAAACGGTACGGTTTTTATATTAAGAGTTCTACTCCTCAAAATTAAATGTTAGTATTAATTTTATCGTGAAACTAATATTAGTTTAAAAGTATCAAGTAGTAAAAATGTGCGTACCCTAAGATTTTAATTTCTTATTATTGATTAGGATATAGTTTTTCCAAAAATATCAAATATTAATTAGTTTACTCTAGTATATTTTTAAAAATATGGAATACTCCGTTCTATGTCAATTTAAGTATTGCTTATGTATAGGACTAAAGAAGTCTTAGAAGTGAAAACAATTTAGCAAAAAACAAAATGTTTAAATCGAGTACAATAAAATAGAATTTAATTTAAAAAATCAAACCTTCAAAACCTACTATATAAAACTTTTATAAATTTAAATATACCTACATAAACTATATAGGTATCATAAGAAAAAAATCTCAATGTAAAAAAAAATTATAAATATGTATCCCAATGGCCTATGTTGCCGAGGGTAATTTTATTAATAAAAAAAAAAATTAATAAATAAATAGAATTTAGCATTTGAAACTTTCTCTAAATGCCTACTTTATCTTAATTTTTAACTTATGTTCTTATACAAAAAAAAAATTGTATTTTAAAAAACTTTTTAAAGCATCTATAAACACAAGGTATTAATAAAATACAAATTATAGATTTGCTATTTACACTATATTCCTATGATATTTTAGTAAAGTAAACGTATTTTTTTAAACGTTGTCAAGGTGGTCAAGCATGTACTAATAAATTATTTAGTGTGTTGTAATAATTTTCAATATTTTTATTTCAGATTTTAATTATATCGTTTTCATAATTCAATTCATAATTTAAAAGAAATTTTGTGTAAGTGTTAAATACAGACAAAATTAAAAAAAATCAATAATAGGTATTTGAAAAATGTAGTTAAATGTAACTTATACAGTCATAATACAATAATACAAAATTTAAGAAGATCTATAATTTTAATTCCATCGCTATTCTATAGTATTTATTTAAATGATAATATATATTTATTAATGAAACTGGATATAAATAATAGAAAATTAGAAAATAAATTTCAAATAGTAATTATTTCACTTTCATCGCATTTGATTTGCACTTTCTATTTTTTAACAAATTATTTATACCTATTTTGGACTTTAAATATCGTTTATAATTTATTATTTCGTATATCCAAGAACATTCAAAGATCAGTTTAGGTAAAAGTCTGGAATTTGGACTTTTACCGTTTTACCGTGACATATTATATTATTATATAAATGAGCATTATATTAAAATATAAGTAATGAAAAATAATGAGTATTCGTTGTTTAATTATTGGATAGTGTTTTATCTAGGAATTTGTTAATTAGTTTAAGCCGTCGTTATAAACATTGGACGAAAATGTTGTTTCATCCCTATGCGAAATACCTACTTGTATAGGGACTGTTTTGAAGTCGGTAGGAGGTCCATAGAAGTGCTGGCGTGTCGCGAAAAACAAAATAGTCTTCGTCTCGAGACTAACCACTTGTCATCGATGGGTCCACATGGTTTATTTAATAGTGGTAAAATACACAAACTGCTCTACCAAACCTTCTGAAGTGAACTCAAAAACATCAGCCACAATATCTAGTAGTTACCTGCTGTCGGAATGAGCTCTTATTTGATATCAAACGTATACACATAGGCACGAAAGGAAATTCGTGGACCAGTGGACCGATAGGTAACAATTTATTGTAAGCACGAAGTTGAATGCGAGCTACTCTATTTTAGGTAAAACTAATGTTTTCTCTAAATAACCCACATCTATGGCGTTTAGAAAAAAAAATGAAAAAGAAATAGCTTGGTAAACACAAAATGCATAATGTTTAAAATGTATGCATATTTTATTATTTATCAACAGTTTTGAGACTTAGTTTAAATTTCTTAATATTATACATATGAGTCTAATTTATGTTGGTTATCACTTGCTAAGTAACGTTCATCGAATAAAAATAGATTTTTGTTTGGGAAAAACTTAATCCAGGAAAAGTGAATATGGAGTTGTTGGTATTTCAAAGAGATATATTTTTGATTTCCCATGTACCAATCGTATCAGATAAAATGTATAAATAATATACACTTTACAAATATCTAATAGTATAAAGTGAATTATTAAAGCTGTTTGTATAGATAATGTATGTTGTATATAAAATTGGATATTTAATTTGAAACTAAGTAATTTATTCGTTGAGGATTTAAAAAAAATTGCAACAAATTTACAAATATTATTATAATTTATTCCTTTTTCACAAAAAATCTATAAAAAAAAAAGCATTCTCTTGAGCCTATATATTCAATGGTATAATTTTGTACCTATTCATGTTTATATATCCAGCCAATGGCTAGAACATGTTTCCTAAAGTCATAATTCCAAACTAATCAATAACATCAAGATATTATAAAAATAAGAAAATATTTCCTTCGAAAAAGCAAATTGTATAATATAATATCCTAATGTGTATAATATTATTGCAAAAAAAAAAAAATCGTGAATTAATATACAATTGTTTACGTTAGTTTACTTATTTTGTAAAAATTATGAACCATTATTTCAGGCGATACTATCTAAGTATGGTTAAAATTTTTATATTTTTATTATTCAGTTTAATTTTATTGAAACAACCGAAGCGTTTTTGCTTAAAAAATAAACATACAATAAAATTACTCTATTTTATAGTCATATTTATCATGATATGAAATTGTATTATCAGAAATAAACCATTTTAATTGGAAATAAAAATGAATTCAACCGATCCTTAATTTTTCATTGGTACACATTCTATAATATTACTAGTTTATTCATTTATTACATCCATATACAAATCAATATTAATATATATTTTTGATTTCTTAAATAAATTAATCATTATAGTTTTACGTACCATTTACAGTTAGAAAAATAAACTATTATTTTTTTATTCTGAATTGTTTTATATATTAATACTACACTGTAATGCATTGGGTAATTTATATTATCTGGTTAATGATAACATTATCTTTAAATATCAACGGTGGTTAATGGTTATACCCTACAGTGGTTCATATCATATCAACACTTTGAAAATGTCAACATTTCTTATTTATCGTTAGTTTTTATAAAATATTACTTAATAGTTAATAATAAGTAATTATAAAACTGTATAAAATAATGAGTTTCTCCTAAATTGTATGGTGGTGATATGGGTACCTAAACTATTATCGAGCAATATTTTTTTATAAAAATACAAGCTACAAGTAATTATTGTAATTTAAATTGAATATTCTACATAAATACTATTATATTTCTTCCTTCCTGTTTTTATTTTATTTTTCAAAATTTGTTAAAACACTTACCGTTTATGGCCGGAACGTTTACCGGCGGAATGTTTTACGATGACGGTCATTGATCGGCTTAATTTTAAGCACTGCGCAAAAATCAACAAGGTTTGTGGGCGTGGAAATTCAAGACATGTACTTACCTCGATTTTTAGAAGAATAAAATAAGCTTATTTCACGCGTTTTATAAATTGCACTGTATGTCTGTAAGAGATTTTTATATAAAAATGAATTTCTTTTATACCCACTAGGTACTATAATATAATACATATTACATCACGTATGAGAAGTTTATATTTACAACGTCGATGATTTATTTTATTTGAATAAAATAACTACACATTTTTATCACTTGAATAAGATTTAAATAAATATTATTTAAACGACGCAAAAATTAAATACATTGAAAAGTTTTTAAAAAAGATTGTTGAAAAAATATCAATATTTCATTGGTATAATCTCACAGTAGTCTAATTTATTTTGACAGTGGAATTATAATAAGTAGCTATAATATTATCATAATAAGGGAATAACGTTTTATTAACATCATAAATTCGGATTGTAGTGATGAGTAGTCTTTTTTCCAGGAAGTTAAACAAATATGTAACACAAGAAACAATAATTATGATATTTACTACTTTAATTTTATATAAAGATATTTAGTTTTGTATTTTTCAGCATGTTTAATTGGTATACATTCTGAACTTATATATAAGAATAAGTATAATTTGTACTTATATGTTGATCACATGATTGAACGAAAGTGTATTGGCACAAAACAGTAATCAAACGTGACGATATTTTAAATGCCAACCTAGTTGTTGTGGAAAGGCGTAAAAAGTTTTCTCAGGGTAGCCACAGGTGTCGTATAGATTGTTCACGCACGAAAACTTAAATTAATCTAGCAAGAAAAAAAATAACCATAAATTAAAAAATGGTATAGAAACTTTGGGTGAGCTCCCGGTTAAAATTGAAAACTTTATAAAGCCATTTCCACCGAAATCAATAAGGTGAAGACATATTGTGCGTGTACAATAGGACTGAATTAAAAAATATATATTATAAAATCCGAGGAAAAAATAACAGAACAGAAAAAAATGATTAAGAAAAATTGTCTTTTGTTGGCAGCTGGTGTATTATTACTATGTAAGATGCTGAGTTTTCACATTTTAAAAATAATTTTCCTGTATGAAATGATTAACACCAACATTTACGGGTTTTCATGATTCGCTGTCTAAAAAAAAAAAACTAAGAATTTTGAGGAAATATGTATTATATACAAAAATGTAAATATTTTTTACATTTTTCATGTTATTACTATTTGAACTACATTATTGTTGTGCAAATTCTCATCATTTATTTTTATTTTTACCATACCATACCATTGAAATAACAATTTTTTTCAACATCGACAATTCAGGAATTTTGTACTGACCGAATAAAAATACTTTTTTATCCACTGCTTCTAGACTTTTGTATGAAATGCTATGAATTCTTGAGATTTGAATATAAATGATGTGTGATTCGTGATTTTATTTAATAAATGCATATAATAAAGTTTTTCAACTGGTATTATTGTTATTTTAGAAACAGTTGCGTTATTATTTTTTTCTGAACCGGAAATGAACAAAATTTAATTTTAACAAAATTATACCTACCTACCTTTGAGTTACTATATTCAAGTAATTTATAAAGGTAAGTTGACAACTTCACACTATTATATAATATGTTTGCGACAGTTTTTTTTTATTGAAAACAATTACAAACAATTGAACATACAATAAATAACTACAGTTAACACTTAAAATAATTCAATAACCATCAAAAATATATTTTTAATATATTTAACAACTACAGAGAGATATTGAATGTATTTTTGCCGAAATATATCAAATATAAGCATCTGCCACAATATGTGTAGTTTGAACGAATAAAGTTTAGTAGAAAAATATTTTTCAATAATGAATCCCAGTAATCCGTAAAGTCATAAACTTCAAATGTTATATTGCAGAGTGCAGGGTATAATATTTTTAAAAGTTTTAATAACGATTCTTTCAATTTGTTGATAAAAACTAGACATGAAAATACTAAATATTATGTTGGCAGATTACACCATATTATTTATTATGTATTTGTATTGAGTATAGCATTCCTAAGATATAACTATGATTAGACAAACTATTTATTCTAACCTTACCCAAATATGGGATAACACATTTCATGTGATAAAATATAATTTTAATGTAATTATTATGCCTTATATATATTATTATAGCTAACAAAACTTCTCAATAATATCGTATATCACGGCGTGCGCCAACTAAGAAAATGGAACAAAATATAATTTATTTAAGTCGTTGCATTTACCAATGTTGGTTAATAAGTAAATAATAATTATATAAACTTGAGGTTCATTTTTATGAGTACTAGAATAATAGTATAAGGTTTAAAAAAAATGTGTATCTATAAATAATAACCAAACCGTTAATTTGATTCCGCTAATGTAGTTTCATAATGCATATCGTATAAGTGAACTTTTTTATATAACGAAGTTACTATTTTTGTTTATCTGTAAACCAACTGTGTGATCTTGTATCATATAATATGCATTTAACTGCCTATATGGGGCCACATGCATGTAAAATGTAGTAATATTATATTATAGTCGTTTATTACTCCGAACAGTAGCGGCTTCTCCTTGTTGTCTAGGAAAAGGGCATAAAAATCAATAATTTATGGTGGGTACGTATGTAGAAGACGACATAGAGTATGAGCCACTGATGACCAACATAAAAAAAATAAATTAAATTATAATCAGTGGTGGTATAGTATTATAGTAGGTACTGTAGTATATTGCGCGGATTCTCATATTCGCAGAAAATCTTTAACCTGGTTGCAATTTATTTATAAGCCTATATTATTAAGTCTTAATACATATTATCGCGTAGTCTTTCGATTTAAAAATGGTCTTAGGAAGATGCTATATCCACGTGTATAGTCTACGTCTTATAAATGCAAGTAAGTATACGATATAACAAATTAGGGTTCAGTAGAATTTACTTTGTATTTTTAGTTTTAATCTTAGAGATAATTTATCTATTATATAATTAAAAGCTAATAATATTATTTTGAGCATATCGTAGACATAAATTGATCATTAATTTTATAAGTGTGTTTTAAACTAATTAATAACTATACGACTAGGTATACCAATATTTAATAATAATTTATATAAAATATACGACATATATATATATACTGAATGAGTTGTGCCTACACCTGTGCACATCACGAGGCATTCTAATAATACAATATTCGGCTATATAAAGCATAGTAAAATTATGAAATGGTAAAAATATGTTTGTTCACAATTCACCACCCTACCTCCTCCAATAAGTATACCTATTCACATAGAAATGAGCCGCTGTATAGGTGGAATAATTACAATAACCTTGGAATTTAAAAATTAATTTAAATTTTTACATTGTATAACTTATAAATTATAGTTATAAACAACCGATTTAAGATTCGGTAACGTATCAATTACGTATACCTAGGTATTTACAGCCACTGAACATACCTATTTATTGGCACGAGAAATTAAACAAAAATGCAGATGAATTTGCTTGATAATATTACAACTACTATATGGTTTTATTGGGTAGTGATAAATTTATTATTAAATTACTAAAAGAAAAAATTTTCTACTTGCAGTTTTAATAGTTTGAATACTATATTAAGTGTAATATTGAATAACCTAATGCGTAGTTTATACAAACATGTGTGTAATGTATAATATTATATCACAACCGTGCTTTGCAATGCTAATAACTCTGTTTCGTAAATATGGAAAGCAAATCATACATAAATAAATTGCAATGTTAATATGTTATCAAATATCAACTAAACTTTAAACGAGGTGCCATTAGAATTTACATAGGTAAATATTACTATAATATTGTAACCCCGAAGTATGAAGGCTTTAGTTTAATTAATTGAACATAATTTTATCATTTATCTCTATCCGTAATAGTATTTAGTAGCAATCTCCCTTAAATTGTTTTCATGTGATGGTATCCATTATAAATGGATATACTAAATAGTACTAAATACCTATTAAATCATTTTTTAATTAATTGGTATGATATAACACTCCTCGTTTTGACCAAAAATTCGTATTCCTACAGTAGAAATTAAACGCAACTATAAAGACATACGCATTATAATATTTTATAATTAGACATTTATCGGACAGAACACAATAGATTCGTAATTTTAACCTTTGAGTGAATAGAAAATATTATGATCCATTGACAACTCATGGCATGTGGTTTTAAAATGTCTTTGATTTGTTTTGTTTTCAGATAATACGATGTAGATAGGTATCTATCATTTACAATGAAAACTTATGGTTCATTTTTATTTTCGTTTTAAAATAGAACGTTTACGCTTCAGTGATTATCTATTGCATTATATTTATCTATTCTGTGATTTCTGATTGCACAGCACGTGGTATAATTAATCGCCCTTCACCGACGACGTTTTGATTTCAATACAATCCATCAAAGTCCCGAGTGAAAAATGTCGTTGCCTTTTTCCGGTGCGTCCGAGTTTGAGTGAGATTGTGAGCGTAAAAGCGGTTGTTGAAAAAATGAGCACGCAAAAATAAATTACGTGGGTACAGGTTACAATAGTGGTAAAAATAAAGATGTACTCAACTTTTAAATTTCATGGAAAATTAAACTTTCCGTCCGGTGACTTTTTTGCTACATTTTAATATCTTCGTATATATGCAGATACCAAGAATAGCTAAACGAAAGTGAGATTTTATCCGTCTGCAAAATATAGCTGATAAGCTAAAGCTAAGCTTTAATTATATATTATATTGGACTTGTACAGATGTGATCAAACATAAAAATGAGTAATGACCAATGCCCATCGATCAATGTCTTCTACGGAATTTGGAAAAAATAGACTGTTATGATTTTATTTTTATTTAATAATATATATTTATTGATGATTCATAGATATATTTATATTATATTTGTGTTCAGTAAACAAATTTTGTAAATTATGTAAATTATGTGAAATGTACAAATAGTATGCCTTTACAAAACAAGGTAGGTAAGTAATAAGTATAAAACTTACAAAATACACAGAACGTTTTTGTTTAAATAATTTGTTTAATTTTATACGATTATTGAATGACAAATGATAAGCATTATATTATATATTATATACACTATAAAACCCAATTATAATATATTATAATAGTATAAATATTATTTAAATAGTTAATTAGATATATTAGTATAATGTTGATTGAAAATAGATTTTTAAATTGATAGAAATTGTTTAATTCGTTTAATTCATAGATTATTGATGTACATAATTACGGAAACATTCTAAAATAATTATTTTGAATAAATAATATACCCGTATAGTTGAGATGTGTATAGTTCCTCTAGTTAGTAACTTAAGAATTAATATTTTCTATTATTATATAATATGATATCATTAATTAAAATAAGTTTTTATTTACTTTCTAGCTACGTATACAATACATATAGGTAATTTTGTATTTCCATTTATTAACTGAATGATGAGCGATTAACACATTTGAAAATATTTAAAATTTAATATTGATATATTCATAGAAATTAACCTCTTCAACAAAGATAATTATAGTAAGAAAAATATTCATATTTTCTAATACCAAAAAGTGAAAATATTAACAATATTCGATGTATTTAAATAAAACCTAACTTGTATAACAAGCAGCATAATAAACATTATTAAACTTTTTTAATTATGCAGAAAGTTCATGGAAAAATTATTTGTTTGAAAATAATACCCACGTATACGTAAATTTAGTATTTAGCCTTTATAATATACTGTTTAGTTCATCCACAATTGTTTACTTGAGATATAAGAATATGTAAACTTGTGAAAGTTATTAAAAATTGTACAATAAATACATACATCAAAAAAAGTATTAAATCTGCATGAATACAATTTTAAATTATTACTTTATTATACTTAATAGTTGACAACTATATCAAATAAACATTATATATTATATAAAGGTTATAAGCTCTAAAATGTCCATTCTACATAGTATATAACCTACCAAAAAAAAAAAATAATAATAATAATAACTGAGTTTACCTATTTCAATTATGTGTCCAACTTTTCTAAAGAATGCCAAACACCATTTACTAAAACTTCACTGACATTGCTTCAAGGAAATATAGAGGCTGTCGTAAAAAAACCTTCCTTTATTATTCCACAGAATATATTATTATTAAATATCTGAAAAAAAAACAGAGAAACTAAATTATAAATATAAATAACATATAATAAACATTATTGATATTGAAAATCATATAACGTAATATAAATTATAAACTATAGTGTACAACGCTGCTTACTATTTATTATACTTTAATATTTTATCCCATCTTCCATTCAGTTATTATCTGCACAAAGTTAATATAATACACAAATAATTGTATAATTAAAGCAAAATTAAAGTTTACGTGCACCTTTTAGAAAAACTAAACAAAGTATAACTTTTATAACATGAGGTAGGTATGTGTATGCCTACCTAATTAGTTATTTATATTTGTAGAACAAAAAATCTGTAGATTTAGGTTGGTTTGTTGGTGTTTTGGATCGTTCATTATAGCATCCATCTTCTAGTAACCGATTTTGAACCTAGAAATTCAAAGTTTTCCGTGAAAATGTTGGATTAAATAATGACTAAAATTGACACCTTGGGACTAATAATTTTAAATTAGAATAGTGGTTTTGAATATCCATCCTCAGATGATTCAGAGGGAAATTATATTAACCTATATTACTTATAAATCGATACTTTTATATAATATAATAATATATTATTGTGAACATTGTATGAAATGGTCCCCACCATGAAATTTATCTTCAATTCCCTATTCAATAATCGTTACCTATAACATTGTTATATTATAATGACGTATATAGGTATTTGAATTCTGGGATCATTTGACTGAACATCACTTTATCGCACCAACATGTTCGTAGTTAAAATTCTTAAAATATATGAAAATGTGGTAAATTAACATTTCTAGTTGTTTCCTCAAAGTGTAGACTTGAAGTATAGTATTATAGTGTGTCGTACATTTATAGTAAATGGCTGAATTATCCGTTTATCAATAAATTGTTTACGTTTTGACTGCAAAATATCAATGAACATAGTTTTAAAAAAATAACTAGAATTTTTGACCTGAAGCACTATCGACAATCATACATAATATAGACAGGTACTAGGTAGTTATAGTTATCAATATAATGTAATCGTTATTTATTTTCAAATAGGAAAATTTGGTTCTCTGCCTCTCCCCGCCAGCCAAATTACGTCACCCCATGATCATAGAGCTTGACACTTTATTCTATACGGTTATTTACACAATACAATTAAGCAATGAACTCTACAGTTTACAGTATTTGGCGTATAGTCAGCGAGATTTCATTACTGCGGTACATCAACGGATTACAATAATTACATTTTATAATGGATGATTTTCACCAAAACTCAAGTCACGAGCACGTACGCGACGGACGTGCAGGTGTATACCTTACTTTACCTTCTAAACTGGCAATATGAACGTGTAATCATGTGCTTTCTGCTACACCGACATATGTTTCAATATAATTTCGGACATGCACATATAAAAAATATACAACAACATGTACCAACACATCTATTATAATTATCAATATTATTATATATTTGTCTTTTTGTGTACCTACATTTACACAAAAATAAAAACTCATTTAATAGGTCATTTTATACAAAATCGTGTCAATAATACCTCATCGTCAAGTAGCAGATATTATAATTTATAGTATAATAGGTAAAGTGTATACACGATTAGTGGTTACACGAAGATCCATCGAAGAGATGTTTAAGCGTCCGCGAGATCCGTATGCGAATATTTGTCTAAAGAAGAACTGTCGGAAACAAATCGTTGGTAAGTTAATATTTTGGCAAATATAAAACGATTTGTGTACCAAAGTTGTATAATATATTATTATATAATAATATAATAATGTTTATTATTATGAAATCTACCGTTTCTTGGGTTTTTAACATTTGCTAAAAGTGCGAAAACCTGTTGTTCCCGCAGCGAATTTTCAGACCACGTAGGTACATTTAAATATAATATTGACCTATGGCGAGTATTACTTAATATCTCGGTATCTAATGATGTTAAGTAATTTCAAAAAAAAATAATAAAACGTTTCTATGCCATGAGATTGCAACAAATCACTCTTCGAGCTCATGAAAATATTATATTAGAAATAAATAAAATCCAATTCCAATGAAAATTCACTTTTTATTAAAGTAAACATGCTAAAATTTCAATTCAATAAAAGACATCGACCTTCAAAGTTTTGGGTTGTGCGTCAAATATTCATTATTTGTTATTATAATATGCTAAACATTATTCCAGTTTCCGCCTGCCACGGGAATAATCATCTTTTAATGAGTC
Source organism: Nasonovia ribisnigri (assembly GCA_027563435.1). Lineage (NCBI taxonomy): Eukaryota > Metazoa > Arthropoda > Insecta > Hemiptera > Aphididae > Nasonovia > Nasonovia ribisnigri. The sequence goes on from JANEHU010005107.1 coordinate 479,559, forward strand.
GCATACTACCTAATTAATCATCTAACTATATTATTGGTACCGAACGAATAACGTGGTTAAGTTTACATTAGTTTTACAAAGTAATTTTGTAACGGACTATATCAAATCATAATTCAAGATATTATATTCACTTTTTATCAGTTACCTAGTATATAATTTTTTGGAAAATTTTTTAAAAAATTTAATTTTAAGTCCAGATTCATTATTCCTATGATACATTACATTGTATTTAGGTTTAACTATATAGGTACCTATATATAATCAGTGGCGTCACGAACATATTTTTTTGAGGTGTGTCGTTCCAAACAATATAAGGCAGATGGATAGTTTTGTTAGGGTGTCAACATTTTTTTATATTTAAAAATCATTATTAGTTAAGTAATATCATGTTGATTTTAATTCGGTGTGTTAAATATTACTAACTAGCCTTAACAATAGGTGTATTTTGCTGATTTACTCAAGGAATCGACACATAGGTAACAAAACGCATGATGTAGAATAATTGTTGTATGGTAAAGGGTATCTGAGAAGATAATAATATATAATATGAATAGGGTACTTATTATTGGAAGTTATAGGTAACATTAATGTTTATTGATATTGTAATATAATATCAATATTTATTTTCTAGTAAAAAAAATAGTACGTAGGTAGGCAGGTTTTAATTGTATGTACGGGTGGGTGGGTATAGCACTTTAGCTTCAATATTTGCCGTTATGCGGATAAAATATTCGTGACGCCACTGTATAATAATATAATGTAACTACGCTATAATACTATGTATTATATGTTCCGTATTTATTTCCGGCAGTAAAAACTGGCACCGTGATCTTACGTACTATATTACGCATTTTTACGTTTTATATTGGTATAGGTACCTACTTACCTACTTTTTTTCCACTTTTTCGATTTCTTATACTCGACAAAGAGTGCAGGCCCCCCTCACATCATAATGATACACGCATATAGTATACGACGTGGAACTACCGGAAGTCCACGAATCGACATAAACCTTAATACTGTTTGACATAAATGTATTCTTGTAATGTGAGTAAAAATACAAACGATGCGGTCTAAACGGTGGTTTTGAGGGTGGAACGGTTTTCATATCTACCGTATTTTCCAAAACGAAGAGATGGTCGATTTTGAAACTCGGATCTAAATATAAATAATAGACGTGTAAATATTGATGAAAATCGGCCGATGTCTGATAACTTGTATGCGCAATACTTTGGATAAATATATTTGCTAGCCTCCCCTCCGGTTAAATTACATTTCAGTATACCTCTACTGGAAAATACATTTTTATTTAGATTTCTTCGTGCATTTCAAGAATATTCTTGACCCTATGTAAAACCACTGTATATTATGTATATTTATATATAATATTTTATACTTTATTGTACAGAATACACGTGCTATTCATAACAAAGAAAAAATACGTAAGAAATACAATAAAATATATATATATGTATGTACCTATACCTAGCAAGCGACAATATTATACTTTTATCAGTATGTTATCGTAATTGTTATTGTTGTATCGGAAACATAAATACGTAGTATGTTTCGTGTCATGTAGGTTTTGTAGGCTCGAGTAAAAAATCCACAAACCAACAATAATTTCAGAACAAATACGTACCAGGTACGCGACACAATGATATTTGGAGTAATACACGAGTGATAAATTATGACTAAGCGATTTAATTTCTAACACACATGGACAGCTACGTGTAGGTCTCGCTGCTTTTTTTCCTTGCTCGGGACTAGTTCGTATTTAATTTATAAGTCTGTGACCCCCGACTACCCGAGTATGATTCATCTCGTCGAGCCTAATGGGGCAACGGTCTAAAAACTAAGTAAGCACAAAAAAAGAAAGCCAAGAGGGCGCCGCACGTATAGAAACTAGGTAACATGGAACATTGGAGCACTATAAATAAATAGTTGTTTGATAAAATGTTTAATATAATATTCAATACTCAATTAGTTATGAATTCATTATTTTAGGGTATATTATTAATAATAACGCATATAGGACATTTATTTATTAATACCCAATAACATTTATGATTTATTTATGTTTTATTATAGTATGATATACTTAAACTAAGCATGAAACGATTGATTAACTCATTTTTATTCAAATATACATAATATTATCATGGATATCGTTTAATTTTAATAATCGTCCACTGCGATTTTTTTTTCATATTTGTTCCAATACGTCTTTCCATTATCGGGAATGGATTTAATTTATATTCAGCGAAAAACACGCGTATAACACACCGCGGATTTTTGACTCTTAGCCAGTAAGCCTGTGTATCGAAAACATACAATATATATAATTCTGATTGTATAATTGTCTTGGACCATGATGACCCTTGTATGTTTACACAATACCTATCACACTATAATAGTATCGAGTTCATAATATTACTGAACGATACTGGATGGAGAAGACGACGAGCAAAAATGTCGTCGTGTTTTCTGTGCAAAAACTTAAACTATTCTTGTACAGATGGTTAGTAAAAGAAACAGTATGATAAAATATTACCCGATTAAGACACATGCAATAATATAAAAACGTAAAACGACTAACTGAAATCGTCGTGTAATTTATTGTTTTTTCATCGGTCTAATTGCGTACTCGTATATTAAAACAAATTAAATGTTATTTCCCCAGCTGCAACAGTATACTATTATAATATAGGTACAGACTATTATAATAGTAGGTACATCAAAAAGATAAATGGCTATTTAGGTACCTACTAACGAAAACTATTAAAATAAATACACAGGGACAGGTACCACTATTAAAAATAATAGTTGTATTTTTTTATTTATTACGTTTTTATTTTAATGTGACCTTCATTTAGATTTCAACGATGTTTAGGTAAAAAGTCTTAAGATCGTCTACCTACCTAATACCTACTGCTCGACTTCTAGAATAAAACAATGAAGAGTTAATATTTTCATCTTTGTAACAATTGCGTTAATAACTTTCATGAGATTAGTTAAAGTAAATTAACGTAGTAGGTATACTTGGAATAAATTAAATAAAAAATTATTTATGTTGAAAAGTATAAAATATTGTATCTTATGGTTCTTTTTATTTTTTATTGTTGTACCTGCTGACGAAGACGTATTGTGCAATAAGTATTAAATAAATTATAAAATCACAAATAATTATATTTTGATAAAATATCGTTGTTAATGAAATAATATTGTATGTAAAACTAATTTTGAACTCAGGATATTAAATATTATATTCTTGCTAAACAAAAAAATACTATAAAAGTGCATACCTAAATTATGAGAAACTGTAGGTCACCATAAAACATACAGTAGACAATATTACTATTATTAGTTATTACTTATCAGGTATATTATGTTTAACAAATTTCCAAAAATGAAAACAAAAATCAACAACTAATAATGGAGTTTTTAATTTTCTATATTTTGTCCGTAATATATACCTTACTTGCACATAGAATACACTTTAACTTGGTACATAATATATTAATCAATATTTAATTTAATATTTTAATATTTATATAATGTTATTAAAAATGTTAAGTTTCAAATTTGTACAGTTGGTATACAATTATTATTAACTCTATATAGTATTATGAATGTTATTATGTTAAACTAAAAGATTTAAAAAGTTCTAAACTAAGTTCATAAATACAATTTTAAGTTCTAAAATTGTTATAAATTTAAAACAAATCCTATACCAATCCTAGTGGTGTGATAACATGATAATAATTATTTATGATATATGTTTTCACTTTTTAGAAATCTAAAGACAGGTAAATTGAAAATTTTGTTTATAAAGGTTGTGTTTAAGTTATTTAAATAGCTATGTGAGGGAGGGAATAAAGAGTGGTAGTCGCGATTATGTATGAACGTAGTTTGCGTGACAAAAGCCATTCTACAAGTGGTAATGATATTTAAACCATTGTTTGTAATGGGTATGAATTTATTAATAAGCATCGACGGAGCCCGGTGAACTGGAAACTATAAAAAAAAAAGCATAATAATATAAAGTAAATTCATCTTTGAGAAATAATTTTTTTACGATGATTAAACAAATAAAATACATTATAAAATGCTTGAATTATTGATTTGATAATTTTCATTTACTTATTTATGATAAATATATATATTAAATTGCATTTAAAAAGTATATATTTAATGTTTTGATTGAAAATTGTTAATGTAAGTCACAAAGTTCTAATATTATAAATAATATTAATATAATATATAACATTTAATTTGTTCAATGCGTTCAGTTTAAGGGGATCCGATACCGTGATTTCCTGTCTTTGTCTAACACACGTGCAACATATGAATTCAGACTTGTTTTTTGGCAAACGTACCGATTGATACAGTAAACCGATAAGAATTTTGAAAACAAGTTTTAATTTGTCGTCAAGTCTACTTGAGATCGGTCAGTCTACATTTTTGATTTTTGATTTAAACTTCTCCAAAAAATGAAATATGAAATTTTTTTAATTACTCTTTAGTAATAAAATAATTTTAGGATTTTGGGGTATAATATAAAATATGTGGACTGACCGATCTCAAGTAGACTTGACGAAAAATTCAAATCTGTTTTCAGAATTCTTATCGCTTCACTATATCAATCGGTACGTTTGCCAAAAAACACGTCTGAATTCATATGTCGCGCGTGTGTTAGACAAAGACAGGAAATCACGGTATCAAATCCCCTTAACTATCTGTAATTAATACAGTAGACGGAAAAAATTAAAAGTAAAAACCTAGAAAGTCTAAAAAAGAAAACTAATCAATAAACAATAATTATCAGTTAATAATATTGTGTGGCTAGGGCGGGAAGTGAGTATTATTTCAGTCGCGGGCGACGTGTGCGAATTACGCCCAAGATTGAAATTGCCTTACCGCACGAGCCACACAAACTATTTTTTGTCACGCCTCTGCATTCATCAATCACCGCAAAGGTAATGATGTAAGGACCTATGCAACGACCAGACTATTCCACGAAAACAATTTCATGAAAAAAAAAATGTTTACACGTCATGCATGGAGGTTATAATATGAATATAAGATGTAACCATATGTCTATGTTTTGTAAGGACCATAGATGGTATAGATGTCAGTGTCTGGTTGTACAGGAGATACGCCCAGCACTTTTGGAGATTTCCACTTTACCGACCGGCACTTTTTGGGACTTCCATTTTACCACCCGACACTACGGGATTCCCACTTTACCGCCTGCTGGACAGAAAAAGGTCGCTTTACAACGCTTCAACCGTCATCAAATCTAAACTTTTGGTGCAGGCGTGACAAAAACATTATTATTCATTTTAAATTTAGTTCTTAAATTAAGTATTAATAATTAGATATAATATATATATATATAAATGAATGCACCATGCACGTATGTATAGGGCTTAGGTTTGGAAACTACTAAAACAATCATCATCAAATTTAGCGCACATATCCTTTGAGACCCGAGGATCACACATTAACTTTGTTTTGGCTCACAAAAACCTAATATTTTTTGGTTTGTTTTTTATACGGTTGCCATTGGTTATAAAAATAAAATTTAAAAAAAAATAATATTACGTAGTATATCTGACCCGCAATGCGTTGCTATTGGATTTTTTTTTAAATAAAACATAATAATATTTAATGCATTGTTGACTGTTGTTATTCTAATGTACGTAAAACGGCAATGATTGTATGTTTGTATTTTATAAAATCAAAAACTGCTCCATTTCTTTTGACTAAAACTTTAGAGATTGCAGTTATTATATATATTTGAAAGCTTTAGAAAGAAGTTTGAATAATGTGCAAAAATATACCAAGTGCTATATCCAATCCACCACAGGCGGATTCGTCTGTTGAATTCGTTCACAAAGCGAGGTACATTGATGCAGTTTTTCCCGTGAATTCAGATAGGTACACCAGAACCAAGATACACTTTTATAGCACTTTATTTTATGTTTGTTCGTTTTTTCAAGGGCGAAGTTTGGTTATACAGCTAATATAAACATAAAATTATAATACAATGGTTAAACTCTTAGATTTATTGGTAAAACTAAAATAAAGTGAAGTGTTTGAAAAGTGTTTGTTGAAGTGTATTGTTGTATTGGTTAACTACGTACAAATATTGATAAAGCTGATCCTTTACCAAAACATAAATGTAGTAATCCTGTAAATACAATGACGATATTGAGTCGCAATGAATCCAAGTCGGGTGGTGGAAGTTTATATGTCAAGTTAAGGAAATTATCAAAATTAATAATTATTCAAACCCTTTTGACATATTAGTAAAATAATATTGGACCTTAAAGTTGTATCCAAACCATAGAGTCACTAAGCCATGTATATCACTACCTAATCAACAGTGTTAAAATAACTATACGAAATTCATGCTGTTTTAATTATTAGATGTAGATAATAATATAGGTACTTACAAACTTAGCTCCTGAGTGATTTGGTCGTTTATTTTTTAACAAACACATTTGTGTTATTTCCACAAAGAAAACGAACAACTTACTATTAATTACAATTTGAGAGCTTGCAATTGTTATTAAAAAATATATATAATATCAAATGTCATAATCAATACAATATAGAAAAGCTTTCTTTAATCTACTTAGGTATTATCAACTATAATTAATTAACAAATTATATTATTAATTCAGAAGGATGAATTCAGATTGTATGGGTTGTGATGAAAATCTCAAATTACTTTGAGGAAAAAATCACAGTTGAAAATTGTCACTAGTTCATTGTGCAGTGTATTTAAACAAAATAAACTAATGAAATAAACAACTTTTCTTTAAATAATATTAATTAAATTTTAGGTTTTATGTGAATGTATTGGTTTATTAATAATAATATTATTAGTAAAGCAGTTGTATATAAATTAATTGTACCATACATCGAAATATCGAATGGAAATCAAGTAGAAGTACCATTGAAGGGGTCGTCTTTGAAACTATCTCAAAATTTTAATAACATTTCAATAAACTGTGATTTTAACTTGACTCCGGTCTCGGTTCAGAATGGTCTTTCAAATGTGATAAATAATTATTGGTTTTTAATTTCCAATAATTATACACGCTTATCGATATGAAAGAAGTGGGACGAATACACAAAACCCATTTCTATGCCGCTTTTTGACATCTCTTCCGGCATCTAGGTACATTGATAGGAAACAACATTATTTTATGAAGTTCTTCAATTATATAGAAAATAAATACAATAATTGTGTTATACCGTTCCCACTAATAATTATAAAGAATAACGCAGTTTATATTGATGTGGGATCTTAAGTATTATTTATAGTTCAGAGTTTTGTATCATATATACCTATACATATTATGGATATTCAAATCATTTGGAAGGGTACCTATACATAAACAACGTCCAAATTACCTTTTTTTTTATGTAAAATGGGCCCGGTTTATTCACTGGGCTAAACAGGTAAAATATAAACTGTGCCCACTGCCCAGTGTCTTATGGTCAGTAGAAAATGTAATTGTAAACTGCGACTGAAACAAATATTAGAAATGAGAGTACATTTCCTTTGAGTAACTAAATAAATATTAATTTTGGCCAAAACCATGGTTTGTATGACATCAGTCTGGAAGTACCTATCTACTTATCGTGAATTTAACTGATTTGAGCTTCCATGTTTTAATTATAATAGTATTATTTTATATAATTCAACCCATCTAAATATTTTTATGTTTGATGTCATAGAGAAGTTAAAACAAATTCAAATAGAGACTATTACTTTAAAACAAACAGAATAAAGTAACTTTTTAAATATCAAAATAATAGTTAAAAATAAATTAACATTGTGAAAGATCAATGAACCAATATGTATCATCAATATCGTACTGTTAATGTATTCATAATTTACCTTCCATAAACGTCTTAATAATGCAAATTACGCAACTGTTTTTCTTTATTATTTATAACAAGTGACTTACAACAAATGAATACAAATATGTTATACTTATTCATTAATTATATTATTTATTTATGTTTATACTTTATTTGTTTATTTATTTTTGGTATACATGGTAATAACCAGTTAACATATTGTACCATTTCCATCCTAGAATATAACCCAAGCCAAGCAGTTTATAAGTGTGATTTCATTTCACTTAATATAATTATTTCGCAGTGTACAATCACCGGTTTAGAACGTTGTTCTTCACTATTGTATGGTTATTATTTATAATTTCCTATTATATTATATCTTTTAAGAAAATTAAAACATACATTTATAATATTTCTGATGGACATACCTATTTACTATTTTTTTTTCTTTAATAAATTTGTATATTTAATTCATTCCAAAGTGCTTTCACTAGTTGGTTCTTCCCTCAAGTCACTCAAGCTGCTACATGTAATATTGTAAAATTTTAAAACATCCGTTATGCGTATTGTTCTTTTTTTTATGTACAGATTGTATAATATTCTAAATTAAAAATAATAATAAAAAAAATTTATATATTCAAACCTTAAAACAAATTCAGTTGTTTGCAGATATTCAACAAAACTAAATTAAAGTTTCAAAAGTAGGTATATACAATTATCAAAGTAAAGTTACGTTCAAAATAGGTAATCAGAGATTACAGTTAATATTTAGATGATTTATTGAGAACATTTATTTGGAAAAAACTGAAATTACAATTTTAACTTAGGTTTATTTTGCAACTGTGAAAATAAGTAATGGGTCGTTCAGTAGGTACATCTCGATAATATATTCAAACATAAATATGCATTTTAAAGCAATAAAAATGTTATGGAACTCTTGGGAATTTTTTATAATCAAAGTGGTTGTAAATGAATTTTGACATACTACGCATTGTAATGGTTATTTAAAAAAAAAATACATAGCATTCATTCGTTAAATAAAATAAAATAAATTTCTTGCATTATTTTTGTTTTTAACTGAAGTACCTATATTTTTTTATTTTAACGAATAACAAATGAAAATATGTAAGACACGTAATTTATAATAGTTATAGGTAATATTGTCGTAGTATAGTAGAAAAATAGAGTAAAACGAATTCTAGTCATCATCAAAAAAATTTAAGTCTCGATGGTTTTAATTAAAAATAACACTTGAGTTTCAAGAAGTTAATATTTTTGTAAACAAGAATTTTGAAATTGTTCAAGTCATTAAATCATCAACTTATAATTTACAATATCTCAAAAATTGAATTTAAAATTTAAAAACATATGCATATCAACATAATAGGGTCGTGCTCGGTTCATTAGGTTAGTTAATTCAATTATTGTAAATCAACGTATTTAAATTTAAAATATTTAAAAAATCATATTGACTTTAAATCGTTATAAGTTAAATAATAATAATAAAAAAATGAACTGCGTTTAAATATTAAATGTATTTAATTTATATATATTTTATGATTCTTGAAATCATTTTTACATAACCCACGTCATTGTCGACTTCTGAGTTTCTTCGAATTCGTGACAAAAAGTTTTTTTTGTGTGACCCTCGTGTAACTAATTGTTCGACTATAATATAGACTATAATTTATTTTTCCAAAAAATCGTGTAAAACAATAGCGACTGGTGTACAATAATGACTCGAGTGCGGTTGGGCGATCGTGCCCTACACGAAAAAAAGAAAATTAAGTTTTTTTTTCTGTTATATTATTATCCTTTTGTCTAAAACCGTAAACCTAGAGTAAGTAAAAAAATATATAGAATGACGGAGTATTATTTTATTTTTTTTATTATTATTTATTTTAAGGATAAAAGGATTATTTTTTTATATTTATAGGTACAGTTGTCCGGTAAACCGAACTGTCGTGGCGATCATATTGGACGGTAGAATACGTTTTATCGGTTTACTTTTAATTAAAAAGACATTGAACGATAGAGGATAAATTTATATGGTGGATTTTACAGGTGTCAGACTTCTAATTAACAAATCTGTTTTCAGCTTTAGGTAGTTCGTATGAAGGTACTTACGATCATGTGTCTCGACTGTAAAGTGGACGACGTGTAACATTTTCCTAGAAAAGTTGAGATGGCGTCGGTCTGCGGAAACTTTTGTTATGTTGTAGTTATAGGTACACTTATTGTTTATGACTTTTCCGCACGTTTCCGGTTATAACGGTATAGTATATATTCGATTGCTTTTACGAATACTTACTATAAACACGATTGGTCATTCACAAAATCATAAAAATATATTAATTATTGTGAACTAATGATTGTCACGAGAAAAAAATTCCAAGTACGAATTTATAGACAGTAGAGAAAATAAAATGAAATTCATTACTAATTCTTGGTGAGGAATTACAAATATATTGTTTAAATTTTAGGTATTTAAAGATTTTTCACTACCATCTTCATCATATTACCTATGTTTAATTTTCAAAAAACTTCATTTATTTTATCTATTGGTTTGGGTATTCGATATAGTAAAAAGATACATTAATATTATATTATGTGTTAATGTGTTAAGTATGAGTACTTCTCGATAAAGTGTTATTACAACATTAATGGATTAACTAATTTATTTGTATAATTTAAAAATCGAGATTAATCTCAATATCATGTATTCTCATTATAAGTACCGACCTAGTATGAAATATGTTGTATTGTAGTACTATAGTCTTTGAAAAAGTTACATGACGCCACTGATAATGTACAGAATGACTTGTATCTAAAACATTTTATATTATCCACAAAAAACAGTTTGGCTTTTTCATAAATTATTTGCCCGTCCATGCGTGACTTTATTATGATTATTATGAATATCAACTGATTATAGTGGGATTATGACATGAAAGCAAAAATACAATATATACATACCTACGTAACTTTTTTGACAGATAATCTTTAAAAAATCACTTGGAACATAATATACAATTTATACTACAATACACACGGAGTACCCTTAGGTATGTATTTTTGTCCGTTTAGTTATTGTGTACAGTTTTTCTATACACATTAATTGAGCTACGTTTCTTATTTTCGAAATAATGTAAATAAATATAAATTTGCATATTATATCTGCTAACTGTCTGTCATACAATTTCAGAGAAAGATGTTACAAATACCGATTTGCATATTTAATACTTCTTTAAAAACACGAAGTTTTTAATTGAACCTTTACATTTATATAATTGTTCTAAGTTTTAAATTATTTTTAACACTTTTACTCGCATTTTCATAAAATATATTTAAGTTAATGGAGCATAGGTAAAAATTATGACCATTATGAACAACAATACTACGTTTTAAATATTTTTATTAAAAGCACTATTTCATAAAATCTATTTCAAATAAATGGGCTGTATATCTTACCCTCACACTGACCTAGTGTACGTTCCAGAATGGGAATATGTACATTTAAGTACATTTAAGTACATAAATATTATAATGTTTTAATAAATATATTGATGTTTAATATAATAATTTGTACCTATGTGAAGTGTTGTATAGCAGTGTCGTATCAAGTGGAAGGGTGGTATATTTTCTTCTTTTTTAAAAAAAAATTGTTGTAGATCTGAATGTAGGTATTAATTTTACAATGCACTGTAAACCAGTTTTCGACAAAATAATTTTTTTTTTTTTTTGTTACTCAAAAATGAATAACCGTAAGTCCGAAAATACTTCAAAATATCACTGAATGTGTATATGACCATTTTTCACGCTATAAAATGTATAAATTATTATGAACTCCTTTTGAACTATTTATAAGTATGGATAATTTTTTTTTAAAATTATAAACTATAAATTAATTTTTGGTCAAGTCAAAAAACTAGACATTTTAATGCAAGGTTTTTCGTAAGTTATAATAAGATTATTTTAAACAAGATATTAAAAAGGTGGGTAAGTGGGTACCTCCCTGCTGTATAGGAGGTGTCAAATGGGCCACTGTAATGGATGTGTTAAATTTGAATTCAATGATACATCATTGTACATGAAAACCGATGCTGAGCATAGACATCCCGTCAGCCAATAACACTAAGTATATTAATTTATCATACAAGTAATTTGTTTTCTATTACAATTATTACTTGGGCGATTCAATTTTTTGCTGCCAATAATATTTGCATATACATACTATACTATTGGCAATTAAGTTTTTGGTTCTAATATGAAATACTTATGAGGAACATTTTATTAAACTTTCAAGCTTTAACGATAAAAATGGAACATTTTATAAATTTTTTACTAAAAAAATATTTGCAAATGTTTGAGATTTGTCGAACTAAAATTGAAAATCTTCTAATAAAAATTGGGCCTATGTATCATTAATATTTTTTAATATTCTCAATAAAAACTTATGAGAAACTCTGTATTAATTGATCAAGCTTTTTAACCGAGCGAACGGTTTTATTGAAATTAATAGAAAAAAATCAAAAAGGAAAAATATTTATAATATATCAAAAAGAGTCATAATATTTTGAAAATTATACAATCTGTAGAATTATAAACATTTAGTGAAAATGTAAAGTGTCTACTGACTACAATGGTTATATACATACTACAACTATGGTTATTCGTTTTTGAATAATTACAACGAAGTAAGAAAATCGTTATTTTACGCGTGAATATCCAATGTCGTAAAAATTTGAATTTCAAACGCTCATTAATAGTTAATGTGACTTTCTGGTAAACTTTATTTTTACTGTAGATAAGTAAACTTATGAAGGATATTGTATTAACAATTATATTTTCAAATCTTATTTATAAAAAAAAAAACCAATAGTATTTGTAATTTTTAATTTTTACCTCTCAAAAGTGCCGAGTATATTTAATTTGCTTCCAAAAATCACCTCCTAAGTTAAAAATCAAAAATTCAAAAACAAATTTTTTGTTCTTATTTATTAAGTTTACAGACACTAGAAAAAACAGACTCGCAACATTGTAAAATCAATACATTTATCGCTCCCTCCAGTATCTAAATAGTTATACTATACCACTAATTGTGATTTCTGTATTGTACCATAAAAGGTAGGTATATAAAATTTAGTAATAAATAGATTCTATACCTATTACCTATACTAAATGACTTCAGCACATTATCTGAGGGATACTCAACGACCAACACCGTCCATTAGAGTTTGTAGTTTTACAAATATTTTTTACTCGTCATGAACCAGTCGTATTTTAATTATTCTAAATTAAATTTTCATCTTAAAGATTATTTCATATTTTCAGAAAACCAAAGACCAATTTTAGGGTCTTGTTTTCATTTGCTCGTCAACAAGACGCGTATAACACAATAATTTACGCTTTACAGCATCTTAGCATAAATAATTGATATACATTAAAAACGTAACGATATTCGTATTTTTGGTCTGTGAATGATGGTGCGTTAACATAACACATTCTCCCTTTCGTATATATAAAAAAAGCAAAATAAAATAATAAAACCGAGCTTGCACGAAAGCTCCCGCAGGAAATTAGTTTTGTTCGGAAGGTGCTCCACTCCAGCCCAATGACGGTCACGAGGGAGACTAGTGGGGCTTGCCGCCGACCCGCATAAAACTGTCTTGATTTATTGCCACTCTTAACAACCTGTGTAGTAGTTCTCTTTCCTGCCACCACAAACGTTTTTTTTTTTTTTACCGTGGACCTCCACTATTCTTTCCATTCTCCAAAGCATAAATAATAAGACATTTGTCTCTCCCCAATTTATCAGTTGCACTCTGGGTGAACGTAAAATTGCGAGAAACCTGTGTTTTGTTATTATAACGAAACAACATGGACAACATGAAACAAAATATATATATGTACGTAGGTACCTACCTATATATTATTATTATTTTATTGTTATTTTATTGTTTGAACACAATATAGGTATTATATCCTGCACGTGTTTTTTTTTTTTACGTAATTTATATGGACGAGAAAAATATAATTTATTACAAATACACGTATTCTTATTTTTAAATTTACGCTAATATTATAGAAATAATATTTAGTGGATTTATCATTTTATAATAAAGAAAATACCGGGTTCAATATTGCTTTATATGTAATACTTGGTTGGTATATGATTTCACTAACGGCATTGTTTTCGTGAGAAAGTATGAATTAACGATTAATTATTATAGTATAGGTACATATTTTAAATTATCAAAATTATAGCTATACTTACCTACATACAATTTTTAATTACAATTATTACGAATTATATTTAATTTGAACCAACAAAAAATATTTATCAATAGCTTATTTTTACGCATTCGTCAATGCAAAATTATTTATTTACTTATTGTATGGTTTTCCATAAATTATAACGTATAATTTATATTCATCATTGCTTTATTCACGTATTATACGATGTAATAAGAATGGTCTATACATTATGAGAATGACCAATCAATCTTACACCATTTTATTTTTCTGTTTTGGCGAGCACATGAGTGGATTTCAATATTGTTGCAGAATTTATTGGTAGACGGATAAACTTCTTTATTAGAAACTGCACTTGAGCCAGCAGATACAATGATAAAAACCGGTAAAGGATTCTGATTTCTGGCGCTATTCACTTTGCAAGTCTAACCGGTGAAAAGGAAAGCATCGATATCGAGTTTGATATGTTATCATCTCACAGAAACCTATCAAAACATCGAGAACCCGGATTAACTGAAGCCAGCGTTGACAAATCCTAGCAGAAAAATAGAGGAGGACCGAGAGAACATTTATTTTTCGGAAACTTTTTGTTTGGTTTTGGTGGGACGGCAAAGAGGTTTAGTGATTATGTGCCGTCGTCAGGACAACAACAGTGTGTGTCATTTTCTCTACCCTACAACCCAATGATGAAATAAAGGAGGACATGTGTCAAGTACGCGACTATCTATAAGACTACAACTAAAGGGACTTTAGGGTAACATGTTATGACTCAGACGAGTCCGGTATAACAATTACGGTTATTCGTGCACAAGGGATGATCATTAACTCCCAACATTTTCCTTTGTAAATATTACAGATTTTTTTTTTCTAGATACTAGAAATTTTGTTTTTTATTTATATTTAACATTTTAAACATATAGTTGTCACTTTTATTAACATGTAAATAAAATAATTTTAGTCAACACCTAATTCATTGAATATATGAAAAATATTAAATTAATCATATCATAACTAACATTAAATTTTCATAAATCCTATTCACCTATAGTTATATACTTTCTGGTTTATTTATATATATTTATTTAATCTTCCTAATCATAAATGAATTACATTTATTTTATGGATTATGCGCCTCTCAAATTGTGCAATTACATTAGGTATTACAATATCATCGTAAATTACTGTTGAGGTTAATTTTCATGTTAAATAGAAAACTATTATACTATAACCGCATTTAAAAACAATAATAAATTGATTCACAATAAATTGGATTCTAAATTCATGCTGTAAAAAATATCAAATACTATTCGACCATAAAAATGTTGTACCTAAGTCCTAAAAGCCTTCCAATATAATAAAAATAACTTAAGAAAGAGGTAAGGGAGTTTGTAAAGTTGATAAATAAACACTAAATACACATAAAAATGTTATTCGCGCTGGTAGCGAGTTTCTTCGAATTTATCAATACACTTTTTAAAGTTTTAAAGTGGACATCATATTTTATTCACGAAGTAAAAATCAGTTTTACTAGAATATACAACTATAACAATGTCATCTCGTTAGGAAAATAATGAAACCAATGCATAGGTCATTTTTAGTATAAACCAAGTTTAAAGTTGACAATATTTGTTCATTCGTTTTGACAGTCTAAGAAAAGTAAATTGTAAATTTAAGCCCAAAAAATATTTTATAAGGTATTAGTTATATGTTTAGTTGATTGATTGCTGCTCCATTCTAACACTTTTCCCAGAGGAGATATAGGCGGAAAATGTGAGTAAATTCGATATACCTATGAAAACAAACTTTTGTAACGACTCCAAGGGGGGTTGGGGTTGCCAAGACGAGTTCAGGCGACTCGAGGGCGACAGGTCATACACGAAAGACGAGGGTAGGAGACAGGAAGTTGAAAATGTACCAGATTAGAGTAACGCCGACCACCAGTATCGATCGGATGTCTTCCACCCCTTGTGTCATACCCGATGTTGAGGCAAAATCTACCCAGCTATTGCTTTCCCTTATCGTTAACCGATACACTAGCTATGTATACCTCCATGAAGTTTTAGCGCATCACCCGTACCCTTAAGGGTATGTATAGGGAAAGGTCCGGTTAAACGGATAATCTCCTTTTGCTTCCTCTAAACCACGTGTGTTGAAATATTACAAGCGATCAGACTGATAATGTCATACTTGAAATTCGAGTGGTAACCTTCTTCCTTTTTTGGATATCCTCCTAACAAAGTTAGTTAGGTAGGTATCTACATTCATAAAAAAAAAACAGTTTGGAACTTTATTCAAAAACTTCTCAGTTTGTTAAAATAGTTCGTTATGATATACCTACACACCGAGAGGATCAGTTTACGTCGCATTTGTAAAACAAACAAACAATATTTTCACATAACAATATAATGTATGCAGTTTTCAAAAAAGATTCAAAGTACAGATTTATTAAATTTTACGGTGTTTAATTGGATTGCCGTTAACGATCTGTACACTTGTGTAAAAACTCAATCATCTCCGGTTTATGTTGTAGGTACATATAACTGTTAAATATTATATACATGACTAATATTCACTCGAGAAGTTACATTGATTTGTAAGTATTTTTTTTTTAATTCTACCAACATTTGCATAATTCAACCAATTATTATTATGTTGTCCTTTGTAAAATTATAAACAGACAATATTACCTCGATATTCTGTATCTGTAATCCAATAATTAGTAAACTCATCTTTTCGTCTTGAACAAAGTTTTAACACAATTTTTTCAAAGTTTTCGAATCAATATTAAATTACAAAATATGAGATCCACGCAAGTAATGCAGATATAATAAACGATTGTATATAGTCAGTACATTTGGTACTACGTAAAGACACATATACCTAATATTATGGAATACAATAATTATTTAGTATACAAACAAAACTTAAATGTAATAAACACTATTATATCACTGACTTATGAAATAATATTGTATTCTAAATCAAGTCCTAATACAAATTAATTTTTTAAATACTATATTATGTATATAGAATTTGGGGTACATTTTTTACGTTTTAAATTTTTCTATTTTGTAGTTAAATATAAGAATAATACTATTTAAACTGCGTATCGATATGATTAACTTTTTAAATTTCTGTTTTAAGCATCTAATCAAAATAATCGTAACGTCTTACATTCACCTATAATAATATTTTAAATAATTATGCGTACAATAATTTTTAATAAAATACTATTCATTTAATTAACCTACCCATCGCAATGTTTACTATAAAAAGATAAATAAAAATCTGTCATTAATGTGATAAATAAAATATATAATATTATCCGAGGCTTTAAGAAAACAAATCATACCTAAGTCCTATGATTATTCTTGATGTTTGAATGAAATATACTCAATTTCATAATATATTATTATATTATATTATACCTATAAAACTTCACTTTAGTTACAAAGCATACTCAGCATATCCTGTGCGTAAAAAAAAAAAAACATAAAATCGGGATTTTAAGAAAAAAAAAATACACGAACTAGATTACCGCCCCCAAATAAGAGTAGGTAAATAAAAAAAAGTTTAAAAAGTTGACCCCAATAATTAACTTAGTCGGTCACTAATGATCTCTGGCGCTTTTTCTTTAACCACAACCATTATAGAGTTTCGTAATTTTAAGATCTAGGTTTTAGATTACAACATAACCTAGGGTAGTTTCTGCGAATTTTTAACGACTCTAATGTTCTTTTTTTGTACAACTTTAATGTTATTATAGTATAAATAATATGCGTTTCTAACCATTCTCGCTTATCATACAATAGTGGTGGTCATTGTCGAAGGCCGTTGCCGCGCTGTTTGGGGTTACGGTATATTATACACAATAAAACAATATTAAATGATATGCAACAAATTACTCTGGTTTATGTAGATAGTTAAAGAACAATATTTAATTGGTTTTAAATATTTAAATACCGTTATAAACAAAATGTACAGTTTAATGTGTAAAATTTATATTTTACATAATATACGTATTGTTATAAATATGATTACTTATTGTTATTTATTACATTTATCAATGGCTAGACATTTTAAATTATATTTTTGAAATCTGCATACAGGGGTATTTTGATTATGATATATTTATAACTACACCGCAACATCGTCGTAGTAAATAAATAATTTTATTTAACAATGGATTATATGTAAACAGTTTAACTTAGGTATACATTATTAATTGTACAACTATAATCACCTACTTAACCTGATGTCCGGAACTATTGTAATCATCCATGTACCTACTTACCTACAAAGTACCTACACTATAAATGTTTCCATTTTATTTATTGAAACGCCTATAATATCGTAATATTATATTGGTATTTAATGAAAACATTTGCAAAATATTAAAATTGAAATTCAAGTTCTGATGTACCTAACATAATATAATATTATAGTACATACCATTCGTCGTAATATTTGCAGAGTTATTTTCTGGTCATCGGGAGTATGAATTTACGACATAGCCATACCTCTTGGCTACTTCTTACGGGTTATCAGCTGTCTTTCCTTTTCTTTTTAATTTAAGACATTATAACTTAAATTAATTAGTATGACGTCATGTTGAAACCAAACGATTACATACGGTGATTCACCAGAAACCAAGCATTCTCACTCCCGTTTTTATTAAGTAATGATTTTATTCTAACTATGATTTTTGGAAATTTTAAATAAACATACTTGCTCCGATCACAAACTTCTTATTTTCAAACGAGAATCACTCTTTTTCCTGTACATTATTAATCAGATAACTTTTTGGAAATAATCTAATGTATCTGATTCGAAATTCGAAGAGTATGTATTTTATTCGAAGAGTATTATTTGAGCTATTTAAAATAGGGAATAAAGATGGTTTATGATAATAGGTTTGGAATACATATATGGGAGATATGATGATTTAAAAAATTTAGTAATTTATATTAATTTATCAACATTTTATAGTTAGTAAAAATTGTCTGTAATAATAAATACTAGATCTAAACATTTTATATTTTTGTAAAACCATTTTTAAAAACTATAATTACTTTAATAAACATATTTTAGCCAAGAAAAAAATAACACAGAAACCACTCTTTTAAATTTTGATATAAATATATCAACATTTTTAATAAAAACATCTGACTAATACCTAAGTTACAGAATCTACAAAAAAACCAAAAGGTTGTTTCTCATTTAAAAAAAAGAAGTTGTATCGCCACAGGACCCTCGTTAAATGGTGTAACCAATCTAAATTATTGAAAATATGGTCCTTATATAAATACTTAAATATTCGAAAAACAAAATTTAAATAAATTCATTATTAAAGAAACAAAATGGAGGTGAGAATGCTTGGTGAATTGCTCTGTTTATATATTATGTATATACCTAATATTTATCATAAGCGACTTGATTAAAGTCGCTGAACTATATTAAGTATAATAAGATATAGATACAATATTATAATACATTTACATATACTTTTTACC
Organism: Nasonovia ribisnigri; assembly: GCA_027563435.1. Taxonomy (NCBI): domain Eukaryota; kingdom Metazoa; phylum Arthropoda; class Insecta; order Hemiptera; family Aphididae; genus Nasonovia; species Nasonovia ribisnigri. The sequence goes on from JANEHU010005107.1 coordinate 499,208, forward strand.
CAATTGTATGCTTAACGATTCTTGTTTATTAAATAACTAAATAAAAATGCAGTGTTCTAATAGGTACCTACCTTCTAATTAATTATTTTATTTAATTTAATGATCACATAAATTGTTACAGGTTATCCTTGAAATTAAAATGAGTAAAAGTTATGTTGGTAGATATTCATTAACGCAATACAAATGTATATTATAATAAATAATTTTACTTTGAAAAAAACAGGTAAGTATCTAATATAAGGAATGTGTTTTGTGAGTGTTTAACCAACTAAGAAATATTTCTGCAGTGGATTTGTGCAATTTCATATCAAATAATTTTCAATAAATTCAGGTAAATTATGTCATGTCAAAATATTGCGTCAATAATGTCGTGGTAAATTTATCGCACTAAAAACGTCGTGGCCATTTGATGGCACGTCATTAATGTCTCGCGCCATGTTATCGCATTGTGTACATCGATTCTCTGAACACATATTTTAATATTTAACCTACGTATAAGTTTTGAAACATAACTAGTAACAACAACCGTAATAATGCACCACATTATTAACCAAAAATCGAAAAGTCACCGAAGTTTAACACTTTTTGATGTTTCAAAAAGGACGTGCGACGAAAATAAAATAATTTTGAAATGTGTGGAAATGTGAAATACGCAGAAACAAAATACCATGGAAGATTGCATTCAACTGATAAAGTTGTTTTTAAGACCACAATATCATATGTACCAACTACATTAAATTTACTACAAGAACCTATTCTCAAAGTTGAAGATTGAAGCATTTTTACTGCTCCAAAAGTCGATGATCGATAAAAAAATAAAAACAAAATCAAAGATGTTACTCTGCTGCGGCCGTATAAAACATGCCGAGACAACCTCGTCATGGGGTAGGTCACTTTATCAGCTGTGTTGAATTGTAATTCAATTTTTGAGTATTAACAAAATAAAAAAAAAATTAGTTGATACATTGATATTTAGCGTTTGAATATTCAATATTAAAAAATTTGAACTTAACAATAATTCATTAAAAATTGATGTGGGTTTAAAATAAACTTTTTTTTTAATTTTCAGTAAAACAAAGTTAGGAAAATTAATCTCGTATTACCATTTCAAACTGTAGGTATTAAAATTGTTAATTTCATACATTTTTAACTACAAAATAACTTGCAATTTTTCTTACAGAACATGTTGAATTTAATAGGAATTTATATAATACGTATTTATACACAATACAATATAATGTATATGAATTAATTGTAATTTTACACTTTGTGCCTTTTATGCACAATAAAAAAAAATAATAAATCATGTACAATACATATTATACCTACAAACGCATCCCTTTGGTCTACAGTGGTGAATAATTTCTCACTGTAACGACTTTGGTACAAGACCAATGCGACGATGCGTTTGAATATTGTACGAGTTCTCTGGTACAGGACAAGACTCCTTCATTCATTTAGGAGCGGAATGGTTGGGGTGCACCATAGCAACTCTCTGTGGCTAAAATATTCCTTAAGAGGTCTGTTTTCTTTACTACTGGACATAGCTTTACAATTTTGGTTTCTCGAACAAACCAACCACCTCGAGCAACATTAATATGTAATGGTTCACATTCCTATCTCACATATGAAGATATAATGTATATACATAAAATTGTTTATTTTAAGTTAGAAATGTATTCTACACAGATTTTATAATATTTATAATCATTATCTTGTAAAGAAATAATTACTATGGGTATAATTTATGAGTGGAAGTAATTATTATTGGCTGCAAAGAACCTAGATAGTATGTAACAGCAGAAAAAAAATTATTATATGAATAATTATATTTCAAAAAGTGGGTATAGACAATATACCGAACGTAGAGTACATTATAAATATCTAAGGACCTACTCGTATAAATTACTAAAATGTATTAATTTATTATGTATAAAATTACGTATAAATAACTGTATATATTATCGAGAAAAAATATCAAAATTTAAATAAAAACGAATCAAAATGAGAATATATTGTATGATATCATAATGTTAAGTTTAACTATATATGCATATAATATTATTAACATTACATGAAAAAATATTTAAATGAGTAGAATTAACAATTAATATTTACATATTTGCCGGTGAATTAATTCAAATAGCTAAAGAAACTTTATTATCACTAAAATTGATTTTACAATTAAGTTTTTTTTTAATAAAGAGTTACAATCTATTTTATTTCTACGTAATTAAAATAAAAACTTTAAAATCTTGAGATGTTTTCTATATTTTTAAGGGTAAAAAAAAAACAAAACAGAAATCTGCAATTATCAGAACGGTGCAGTTTAATTGATAGGAATCATAAAAAAGAACTTTGGGTGGATTCTATATTTTATCTATATATTGTGAAATTAGATGACTAAGCTAAATTGTCATTATTGTTTTATCAAGTAAAAACAAACAAATATTATTTTATTCCAATAATTTATATAAAAAAAATTATTTACATGTTTATTATAAATTATAATAAATATATAATTACGGATGTGTATAATGCGTACCTTCATATAATATGATAATTCTTACGTAGGTATAAGTACTTTCCGACTTACGTGGCTGTATAGGAGCATTACCGCTTTATTTTTTGGTATTGAAAATAATACCACAGTAATGAATATTTGATTACATTCCTTGTAGTTTGCAATGTCCCTCAAACTTTAAAATTTCTTTTCATGTCTACAGATAGGTACACAATTTGATATGCGTAAATAAGTATAAGATCAACTGACATTGTGACCGTTTGACATGTTAAAAGTATTCAGTGGTATTAAAATTTATCTGAAAAATAACATTTAATTTAAATAAATTGGCTACTTATATTAAGACACAAACTCAATGATCTAGGTATTTATATATTAAGTCAACACAAAATTAATTAAATAATCACGATATGGACGAGTAATTATCATGAACTCATGAATTACCTAATAAAGAGCATATTTATTATTTTTTAATTATTTAGTTACTTTATTAATTTTTAACAATAAGTTTATTATTTATTGGTATTAGGTATGATGATTTTCAATGAAAATCTGAAGGTAAACATTATTTTAACCTAGCACAGATATAAAAAGAAGAAAAAATTAACTCATAATCTTGGTTACATTAATTTTGATCAACTTATATTTGATTTGTAGATTTCAAATATTAAAGTCGAATATTTAATAAATATAAAATACAACAGTAACATTGTTGTTGATTGGTCACGTTATCAAAGCACTCCAATAATAATATAAGAAGTTCCAATATGGCAAAAATCGTTTCTGAAAAAAAAAAATTTGTCAATGACTGTGCTATATTCTCGGTCGATCACAGAACTATTGTTATAAAACTGGTCGACTATAACTACTTGTTGTTGGACAAATAAAATACCGAAAGAATCTTTTCTTAAAATTGCAGGTCGAGCTTTTAACGTAAAAAAATCATCGGGATATGTGTAATGTAGCGTGGAAAAAAATAAATTTATCGTAGCATGATTTGTTTCAGAGAATATTTAAACCCTGACACACTCGCTATAATAGTCATTGGTATCCAGTTTGTGACATAAGTTCTGCGTTTTTTTACGTTGAACGGTTTTACATTCTTGGTTTTATTTTTATTACCAAACAAAACTTCTAGACCAAATAATAAATACTATTTTTACAAGTCCACGTTATGTTTTATATTTTGTCTAAGTGCTAATGTAGGAACTTGCTTAATAATTTATCTACTTTTATTAATTATTACTGTTCTTTGGGGATATTTAACATACTCTCTTAAATTTGTTTTGTACACATCATGATTGCTTATAGGCCATAGGCTACAAGATACATATCAGCTGCTTATTCATCAAACTTATAGAGAACCTTAAATGCATAATTAAATAAAAGTATAAGAGTAACTTTGGTCACATATAATATCTAATTTTTACATGAACAATAAATGCCTGTTGAGTCCAAGTTTGTCGAATTAGAATATAAAATGTTTCCATTAAGCCATTTTTAGATCTATATACAACTCTATCAATCTAATTTTAGTCCTAATAATAGTAGTTCACTAACATAATAGTTATATACAATCTACATTCAGATAATTGCATCATAGATCTATAATCATAATATTATTACTGTCTATAGTTAGAACTTATAATTTATTAATTTATTTAAAAAATTATTTAATCAGATATTTTGAAAGTAATATTAAAAAATATATTCAAATTATACTTATATTTTGATAAAATTTTTTTGAGTTATTTTTTTTAAACTCTTTTAACATAGTTAAAATAAATTTTAAACTATATTATATACTTAGGTAAGATTTAAAATATCCATCCATCATTAAAAACAAAAACAACAAAAAAACAGTAAATTTATTTATTAAATTATTTATTAGACGAATTATATAGAACGTTGTCTTTTATAAAAATATCGAACTATTGAAGTGGGTACAAATATTATAACCTAACCAGTTTTTCAAAAGTAGATTACACATCATCATATATGGCATATTTTATAATATAATATACCTATACATACCTTTAAGTTATACCTATGTATAAAATATGGTACTAACCTACAAAGGAGAATTAATATATAATCCTTTTATACATACAAAAATAATTTGATCAACAGTATAACGGATTTTATCAATAAACGAGTAAAGCTCAATTTGGTACTCTGAAAATTAAAGTCTTTATGTCAAAAGTGTTCTTAGAGGATATATTATTAATGGTTTGAAAACCCTTTGTGTTTTCATACGTGTAGACGAAAAGTTACTTAACCTGGGAATATTCCTGGACTCTAAGTGGATATATTTATGTTCAAATATTGACTTTACTAAAAGTTAATTATTCACACACATTCTAATCCTGAAAGTAAAATGTAATCAGTGAAAAGAAAATACAATTCTCTTAGTGGTGTTCCATAAAAGTTTTGGGCATGTAAATTAAAATACAAATTTATATTCAAAAAAAAAAAACGTGAAATGTAATCGTTAAATACAATCAGAGAAAATATTTTGCTAATAAAATAAAATAAATGGAATGGATTTTATTTGAAAATTATCGATTATACCTACCTACTTGAATTAATCGTAATTCATATTGATACATATTATATTTTAATAAAGCGCAAACTAATTTGATCTGCGTTTTTTATTTGTATAAAATGTAAATATTTAATTTCAGTGCACAACATTTTGAAATATAAAAACTCCCATGTATGTAAGAAGTTAAAACTGATAATATTGTAAGCACCTAACCTATACGATGTATATTATAATATTATGTTCACAGTATTGTACTCCTATATTAAATTGAATTTCTAACGATTACCTATTAACATACTTGTTTTAACTAAATATATTTTTTTTGTGCACTAAATAACATAAAAAGACCACATACTTACTCTTTACGTTCACTCAAACTGTTTAAATCATAATAATATCCTCAAACTTGCTTGGGTATTTAAACGACACGTGGTACCTATACAAGAAATACGTCTAAATAAAAATTAAAAAATTAAAAAAATTGTGCTTACGAACGTTGTCAAGTTATAATAACATTTACAATTGGCTTTTTTTTTCAATATACCATTTTTCTTTGTATATTAAATATGAGAAAACGTTTATATGATACGTAGAATGGAACATTTATTTATACATGACTTAGTCACTTAACTGTTTGAAAAGTACCTATACTACGTATATAATTTAATTCAAAGTTTTTATAATAATAATTATTGTTATAACTTATAAGTTATAACGTTCAGCATGACTAAAGACCCTGACTATTAAAATAAATTGTAAGTCATTAACTGAAGTTACTTTAAAACAACTATGATTCATTTTTCATTCCTCTATATTTCGCATGTCTTGAGATCTTAAAAATACTCTACTAATTTTATTTTAATTTATATATAATGATAGTACCTAGTCATAACAAGCTAGTTTTAATGTAATCGTTTTTAGCTTTTTTATGTCAAACATATTATCTGTATTTTTAAAACTCAACTTTTACCATGTATAATCGACAATTCATTGCACTGAGCAAAATGTTCTTCAATTAAATTTATTTTCATTTATTATTGAAAATCCTTATGAAAAATAAAACAATTATATAATAATAATAGGAATTGGCGTGTTGACCGTGGTTTTTAAGTGCAGTTACCCGGTAATTTTAAATGTTTGAGTGGGTGCCTGGTGGGCAAGTGAGTACTGGATTTAGTGAGAAATTGTAGTAGAAGACTAACTTCATCTAAATATTTTTAATAAGAACAAGAACTTCAATAATAAGTATTTTATTAAGTAAATACTAAATAGTCAAGAGGAGAAAATGAATTTCCCGATAAAATATTTCACTTCACCATGCCACTGATAATGAGTATAGTATAATACAATATAAAATATAATATTGTTAGTATCGCAAACACATTTTTTGCTAACTTCTTCGTTAATTATGTCAATATGTTATAATATGTATAATTATTCAAATTTAAATTATTATAAATAACTAATCTGAATGTGGAACAAAACTTTTAATTCTTAATTTGTATTTCATTTAGTACAGTAATAATATTATTGTATTCAATACCTACCTAGCATTAGTTTCAGCATTTTTTCCGTTCAACCATTTAATTAATAGTTAAAATAGAAAACGTAGTGACGTATTATAATATTATTGTTACATAGGTATCACATTAATTAAAAACAAAGTTTTAAAATATTTTTTATAACTTTAACCTATATAGTGATTACTACTTGTAAATATTGTCAGATATGACGTCGTGTACAATATTACAAAGAATATTTTTAGCTTATTTATTTGTATAATATCATAAAATATATTTTCATATATTTACATTTTGAAATTAGTTCTAACTTAATGTAATTTTTAAGTCTCACAAAAGTACCTAAATAAGGCATACATAATTGCAAAATATAAGAGTTTAGCTGTACTATTTTGTTTTAGTCTAGTAGAAATAGACGATTTATATGTTCCATGAATTGGGCAATGTCAGCACGCCTTACTCGGTCTTAAGTGTAACAAACTAAAAATATTAACAACAATATTACGAAAACGCTGATATAGATAGAACGGGTTTGAAAATGAATTATGTATAGGTAAATTGAGTGGACATAATACACATGAAACATTTGAATGTACTTAACAACTATGTCTACAATATGTTAAAATAAATCGTTTTGGAAGCTTATCGGAAAGGATTATTTAGTAAAAGTTAATGTAATAAAAAAGAAAAAGTGAAATTATTATTGCGATTCCTCTATTTGAAATGTTTCTGTATTAATGTTGTTCCTCTTCTATGGGGAAAACGATACCATTTTCAACACCGCATTAACTGGATAAAAATCTCAATTTTTTTTTTACTGAAATTTTATTTATGTGTTCAATTTATAAAACAACACATCCCAGTCACAACATTTTGTTTTACTCAATGCAATTATTATTTATATTCTTATCGCTTTTTTAGGTCTATAAAACTTAGTAATACTTTTAAAAACTCATACATTACTTACTGAAAACATATTTTATCTTTAATGTTTGTCGTCTTGTCGATATTATTTTTATGTTTTTTTAGATGACTATTTTAACTCAATCCAATTTAGACGAATGACGGAATGCCACTGGCCACTCATCGATAGTTATCATAGTTAAAATTTCTCTCAAATACAGTAGCTAGGTACCTATATATTACCATAATATGTGTTAGTCAATTGTAAATGGTACATCGACTTTGTTTCCGAAGTTGGCTTGTTAGTCATGGTCAATTTTAGAAATACACAGTACAAATTTCAAAATATCGATGTGATCAAACTGATTTTAGTCCACAGTAATTTATATTTCCTCATTCCACAAAACTGTAGGTCTTCCAGTAAACATAAGATATATTATATTATCTCAATATGCTTGTACAAACAAAATAGTTCGATTATTAAATTAAAGCTAAATAGAAAAATAAAAATTAGTTATTCGAAGATAAAATAAACTATTTTTCAATATAATATATAAGAAAATATTTCAGAACTGTGTGTTTTGCTATTTAAAAATTCTTCTTACAGTGTTATCCTCAGCATGGTAACAACATTAATATTAAAACAACACCAAAAAAATTATTAAATACTTAGAACTAAGTATTAACTAAATTGTACAATCTAATATAACATATGATATTTAATGAATTATAATCGTACCATAAACCATTGTACCCTAGTACTGTATAATGTCATGAGTCAATTGTTGTGGCTTAACCAAATACTAAAAAAAAAAAATATTTAGTTGAAAGTTAAACGCGTTGTAAAAACTAAAATTTAATTATTAAAATAAATTAATAAATTGACGGTAATTTATCAAGTATTGGTTAATTTATAATTTTCGTTGTTGCTAATTTTTATTTATAATAAACTAATAAAAAATATTATAAGTTCACTGATTAAGCGTTTTAATCACTTCACCGCAGTGTTTCACAAAAGTAAGTAAATCAAAGGACTTTTAAAAACAAATTTAGATTAAACTTAATAAAGTTTAATCTAATCACATATAATAATTTTCAAACGATTTGTTTTAAATAGTTGTAGTGGTTATTAAATCATTTTTAATTAAAGAGACTAAAGATAAAATTAAAATTCATAGCATTAAGTTTATGGAGATTAAAATAACGGCTAGAAAATTATTATCCAAGCCAATATATTTTGAAAACTTAAATACTAATTCTATTTTAAATTTGTAACTACTTAAACAACAAATGTTTTTTTTCAATTTCTAACGAAAAATCTATAATATTATTTATTAATGTGCTAGTTAATAATAATTTATACTTACCGTAAAAAATAATTTGTCTTATGAATAATTTCATATTTTTTCGATACACAAAATCATAATAAACAAGAATATTCGACATTAATGATCCTTTGATTGGTCTTATAATTTAACGTTGTTGTAGTGCTCCACTTTTTTTTTTGCAACATTTGTCACATAGCTATATCATTATTACTGGAAAGAAAAATGGGACGAAACTTCCTCGATATTTTAACAGGAAATAAATAGTGATTTACTCGTATCTGTCAACGTTATTGCGTAACGGTGTTTGTTGCGCTTCCGACTGCAAAAAAATATAATAAAAATTCGAAATGTGTGTATAAACATTTCGAATAGAAATAAATAGTCGACGATTGGACGGAAATAATAACTCTGAACTCGAACAAGGTATATTGTAGTATATTATAATATTTTATATTACGTACAATGCCAGCTGGACCTATATACACAACCATATAATTATATAATTTAAGTGTCTGATATTATGGAGTGTACAAAATATTGTCGTTATTAAATATTTTGAACAATATTTAAGCTCGACACCATATTATTATGATAATACAATTTAATATAATACAAATTGCGTCATAATCGTCTAGTGGAAAAAAAGTAGCGATGTTTTATTACATATAGTATACCTATTACCTACCCTATATTATTATAACAGCACTTGCCGTTCTCCTGCATAATACACTGTAAGAGCCTTTGACTGAAATGGTTAAACTTTTACACGATTTCTCGTTTTAAGACTTTATCCGCCGTTCCTTTGTAAGGCCAATTATATCCATCGCCGTGCGCCACGTGTGAATACGTTAGTACGATGTGCACACGACTCGAGATCCGATAAAATAGTTGATATAATCGTTATAGTTTAGTTAACGTGTTGATGTTTTTCGCTTGCTGTTCACTCCATATATTCTCAATCATAAATAGAAAATAGAAAAACGTATGATGAAATAATTATTAATTATGCCGGATTTTGAAGTACAATAAAATAATCAATATTCTATGGTTAGATACACATTCAAGTTCAAATCCATTCAAACATATTATATGTTGCAGCCCAATCGACCGTAAAATGTTGACGCGTAGTGATATTTATTGAATACTAAAAGTATAGAATAGTAACATTTTAACTGTAGGTTAAAAATTGATTTATTTAAACAAAACTCAGGTTTAAAAATTGTGTAAAGTTATACTTAAAACTGTCAACTAGACAGGCGTGCAGATTTTCAGCGGCAAAATACATTTGCAAATATAGTTTTCTCGCGCGTTTTCTTTTATAATATGGTTATGGTATAACCATCACTATGTGGGTGGCAAGACAATCAGAATTAATAATACGCGTAACAATTATTCATTATGCTAAAGTTCCCAAGATCGTATTTATTTCTCATAAATTATCTCTTCTAATTATTATAATAAAAAAACAACAATTTTTTCATTATGAGGGCTATTATTAGGTAATATTGTAATATATTTAACTTTTTATTTATAGTTACAAAATACTTTTATTTTACACTAACAGTTTCTATGTGATCTTGATAAGTATTATTGATGTTATCAATACACATGTGTAATGTGTATGTATACACATACGGAATACTCTATAAGTAATAAACTGCTAATATAACAGTAGAAAATCTACTAGGTTTATTATTCTAGAATCTAGATAATAAAATAATGATGCACATAGTCTTATTAATTTCATAAGTACATTAATCCCCTGATATAGATTTTACCCTTTATACTCTTATTCACGAGCAACCACCTGCATGTTCGGTAATTATTTTTATGACAAACGTCATGTCATATATGGGTATGTCCTGATTACAAGCAATCAATTCAAGCGAACGATAGATTTTTGTCCATACAACTTTTGGATAGGGTGAATAAGCGACCTTTGGAATGTTTCCGTCTTCCGGCAACAAACAGCGATATCGCATACACCCAATCTCCGGTCGTGTCTACTGTGCGAATCTGCCGTCAGCTACAAATGAATATACTGTTGAATCTACTATTCGTACACTAGGTATACGAGGTGATTCAAAAAGCATGTTCACCCCTCTTTTATCCTTATATAATGCATTTTTTTAAATATTTTCTTTTGTCGAATTTTTAAGTTTATTAAGATACCATATTTTTAAATTCTTGAATGTTATACCATTTAAGGAATGTTCTGTTTTGATACAAACTTCTTGTTTGTTTAAAATTAAACAAATAAAAACCTTTTAAAAGTTTTGTTGTTAAAAAATTTAAATTTAAAATAATCATAGCTCGAATGTCTTAATATATTACCGTTAACTATTATCTTCAAAGCACTCATTTTTACGTTTAACATGTTTAAATTTTGATTAATACATCAACGCTTAATAAAAAAAAATCACCAGCCTAACAGTGTTCAACGAGAAAGGGTGGTTCTCATTTGAAAAATTAATTTGTTTCACATGTTGGATGGTATAACGATTATAATTATTAAAAATATAGTTGAAAATTCCAAGAGTCAGAATTACAATAAAATTATAATTGCATTATTAAAGTATAGTATTCGAATTCTTAGTAAATCACCCTGTATAGTGTATACCTGTAGCCAAACGTCATTAGCATTCATAGCTATGTGCCTATGTCGTATGCACGACGTGAGTACATTTCTTCTCTCCAATTTGTGTGTGATTGCACATAATGACAACGCCATGTGGGTGTATAATATATATATATGAATAAGACTGTAGCTGTAATCTCAACAGGCGCCTGTTATTTAGACTTTTTCCACCCTTTGAGAATCCAGAACTGAGCCGCTCCACGTCCACTGTCATAACAAATTGTCACGTTATTATTTTTTTTTTTGAGCATAACAAAATTATAAATTAAAAAAAATTGTCTTACTATTTTTCATTCAAATACGTCAACGGACAACAAAAAAAAAACTAGATTAATAAATTTAAAATTGAAATACGCTGGGTCACCAAATTAGTCACTTAAGTCACTTAATTACAATTTGCCGTGCCTTTAAAATGTCTACTAGGAGCAATCCTTGCCCCCTTAAATTTTACTCTAGAATCAAGTTTACAAGTTCTACGACTGTAGTTTATTATAAAAACTTTGTCATACTGCAGTTGCATAGGTCTGTCTATGTTGATACACAGAGTGATAGAACTCAAACGTTATAGCTACAGCTGATAGACAGCAAGTACCTACTCCGCTAACTGTATTGGTTATAATATAGTAGTGCAAACCTTATAAGTACCGATGGACCTGTATATTGTTATGTAATTTAATGCAGCGAGATGAATAATAAAATATAGTAACACGTAGACGGTGATAATGAAGACCACTATAGTAAAAAAAAAAAATGATGATATTGTATAAAATCAGCTACCTATTGTGTTCAACCCATTGTATTTAATATAATAACGACATTTTTAACCTGCATAAATAAAAATCAATTAATTAGACCATTGGTGACTTTGTAAATGAACCTATAATATTATGTTATAAATTGGGGCATTACCATAAGCAGTAAATCATTTACAAATGTTATTTAAAAGGGCATAATAATAACACTAATCAATCAATTTATTTTTCAGATGTTATCATGTTTTCCACTTCTAGTTATCACGCTCACGACAGTGGCAGCGACGCCTTGTATATTCAACAGCATGTGTACATGCAAAACAGACGAAGCATTAAGAATGCACATCGCATGTGTTGCAGTTCCTTTGTACACAATCCCAGGTAACTGGAACTATACATATCAGATCCAAAACTTTAATAAAAAATAATTAGGTATAAAAGTAACTATGTATAACTCGATAAAATTTACACCAATAAAGTAGGTAAATATTAAAATATGTCTATTTTATAGTAATTGTTTTCGAATAAATATAATGGAATAAATGAAATATATCACTTAACAAAGCTATCTAAATAGTGTTGTTGGAACCGTGATGGTAAAAAAATATATAATTAAAAATTAAATATATTTTTATATAATTTGTGCTCTGTAAATTATTATTCTAATTGTATTTTATTTCAATAAAGCTTACTACGGTATGAGTACTATGAAACATTTGTGATAAACATATTACATTAATAATTTAAAACTTGAACATAATATTTTAATAAATACACAACAATACATTATGTTCTTATATTCAATAATCCACAATCAGTTTTCTAGTGATTTAACTAAATTTCTAAAGATTCTCTAACAAATTAAGTGAAATATATGTACCTACCTATTTTTTTATATTCATTAACCTAATATTATAGATGCTTATTAATTATAATACATATCGATAATTTAAATGATACAAACATTTATAAATTATAAACTATAATGTTATATTATATTTAAATTTTTGGATAAATTTGTTTTTTTACAGAAGTAGCAACAGGTACTCGGATAAGTCATATGGATGTCATGTCATCTGAGATCGAGGCTGTCGACAATGATATATTACAAGGAACACACATCGAATCACTACGGTTAATGAGCAATAGAATCGGAATAATTTCTGAAAGAGCTTTCGCGTAAGTTTAAACTATTTAATATAATAACTAATAACTATTTAATGTAAATGTATTATATTATTAAATAATATAAATATACATAGTAATTTCAACGTTTGACCCATAAAATTACAAACTAAATCCATTTTTCTACCAAAAACTTCCCTCAAAATTGATGATCGGAGAATTTTTTCTACTATAAAAAACTATTAAGACACAAAAATAAAAAATGAAAAAAATCAGGGGAACACACAGGGGGGAAGTTCAGAACCCTCCGCCCTGAATATTTTTTCTGTGTTCGTCCCTGAAAAAAGACATGGTACAACATTGTAATATTAATACATTTATCTCTCCACACAAAATCTAATATAATAATATGAATATAAAATTATAATGTATGTCAGTTTATACCCAAAATATAGAGATTATACATTATACATTTTGTAAAGTCAAGTCACTTATGAACTTATTAGCATTTCTGCACAAATGATAATATTATGGCATATTAAACCATTTATGTTTGCCAAACTTAACTGTAGTCGTACAATATGTTGTCATTCCTCTTATACATTACATTAGTCTTAATAACATTAAACACTATATAGATTTATTTACAAACATCTTGCTTAAGTCGGGCCTTATTAATCAATGATACAAAGCTATTACCTTACATTGTCAATACTAATTTTATGGTAAAAAGCTTTAAACATTTTTAGTTGCAAATAACCATCTCTCTGCTAGGAGACCAACATTTGGTTTTTAATATTTTTTTTCAAACTCAGTAGTTTCAATTGTTTCAGTGTTAATGAATAACGATTTTGATTACAATTATAATAATTTCATCAATTAATTGACAAATTCATATCAATGTACCTACATTTTTCATTTAAAATGTATTGCATATTCAATTCAAAATCTTAAGTAAGTTTGTAAATTTATAATATTAACGAGTTACTATTTAGGTTATATAATTTTACTTAACACATATCTCGTTTCTACACGTAATTCAACACAGTTTCTATAACCACTGTAATATTAGAAGTGGTATTATCATTAACATATTACTACATTAGATCCTTTGCATAATATTATTAAAAGGTATTATAATTTCATTAACGTTTTGAGTTGATGTAGTGCCATTGTTTCTACAATAATCAGAGACAAGACAAATGCATTGTTTTATTCTGATATACCTTAGTATTATGATATCATCAGGTACCCTCTTATAATAGCTAAAACAGGATACTTAACCAATGTTCAAAATGTCTGCATTGTATTTTTAAAATATACAGGGAAATAATTTAAATACCCACAAAACATGTTTTCAACTTTGTTGGATTCTAAAAACTATAAAAATGTTGTAATCTTATTGTTTTATATTTTACATTGTAGAGTCATCAAAATAAATCAAAAAATTAAAAAATCACATGAATATTATTGTTATTATCTTTATAAAATTATCATATTCTTCTAATTCAATCTTCTTTTTATTATTATTCTCAGCGTTAATATGAATATATTATAACAATTTTCATACTGAGGTAAATTTTTAAGCTAAAATTGAATTGTTTTTTTATGTCATTGAGTAGGTTACTATAATGGATGTGTTCAATTGTAATTCAATGGTAAATCATTGCCCAAGAAAAACGATACTGAGTGAAGAATGTATGTCAGCCTCTACTTCTAAGGATATTTTTAGAATTGATTTATATTACTGTTACTACCAAAAAAATTGGATATATTATTTTTTATATGATGGGTTAACGTGTGGCTGTCACCAACACAATTTGTCGTTTGGGTGAGGTGTATAACAAAATTCATATTTGACTTTAAAAAAAATGTTGGTAAAAGTTTGATTTAGTAAAAATGTATAATTATTTTAACACAAATTACAAAATTAACAATTTAATAATAATAATTTACATCACATTAATACATTTTACCCTGTAATTAGCGATAACTATTTATTTTTATACCACAAACTATAATTTAGGAACCTAACTGAAACTATAATTAAAGATATAGAGAAGAATACAACTTTTAGATAACCTTTTTATGTAAGTTGTATACATATTATGTCAACGTTTATTCTAAAAGAAATATATAAACAAGTATCAAATATTATATGAAATTTGTTTTATTAAAATAACAGCCGATAGTAAAGGTAGCCAATAGGACTAGGTCATAGTTTATAAAAAAAAAGAAAACGATTTTAATGTAATTTCACTAACATTTCTGGATATTCTAGAATTATAATTATAAACATATTTTATAAAATCATAAGTAATATGTATGTAACCTACCTATATATTAATACGGAATGCTTTAAGTTTCCTAACTCTCTGTTTGATATTAATTGTTGTTTTCATATCTCTTAGTCGAGTTAAATATCATACAATTATCCAACCAATTATCCATCTTGGAAGTTAGCAAATTACATTTAACAAACTTAAGTATACTGAATAGTGGTAATAGTGAATATGCTTTCATATTTTGAAGGGTCATAGATGAGCCTCCCCTATTTAACAAGTTATTATCCTCTCCCATATTGGTTTTTGATAATATTTTTTTTTTTTTTTTATTTATTTCCTGAATGTGGATGTCTCTATTTTTAAACACTAAAATTTTAGATTCTAGTAGCAAATATGATTTAGTTGGTACTTTTTTGGAGGTCAAAATTTTAAATTTCCAATAGGTTCTATTTAAAATAATCGAGAAACACAATAAAACAAATTTTACGTAAAACCAATTTTTGAATTTTTGTTGTACCACCTTCACTTAAAATTATAAAAGCATTTTCTAGATTTTACGTAATTTTAAAAATATTGTAGCTCTTTCTCATAGTTCATACTCAAGTAAAAAAATTATCGAGTAACTATTCACACCGTTCTACGGTTACCATATTATCAATAGATTAATAAACTACTAATAAAATATCTTTAGAGATATAAACATTAATTTTTCGAATGCAATGATTTATTATTGAATCCAAATTTAATACTTCCATTACAGTGACCTACAACTTTATGACATATTTTGACATGACACTTATTATACAGTACAGAAAATTGTCCAGTTTTATATTTTGAGTTATTCATAAAAAAAAGTACAATTTTAATGTATTATACTATTTATTATATACACATTATAATATGATATCTTATAGCGTGCTAATGAATTATTTACTTTTTTTTTTTGAATTTGTACCAATTATGTATTTGGACGCTAGACCATCAGTTTTTAAACAAAATCATAAATTAATAAAAAAAAACCCTTAATTTTCAAATGGGATAATAAATAATTATTTTAAAAGCAGAAAAACGGAGTTTGGGTTGCCCCTCCCAGGAAAATCCCCCGCGGTTGTACTTGAATTTTTTAAGGTCATGTGGTGCGTATCATTTTTTTACCTTGTTTCATTGAGTATTTTTATTCTATTTCGGCGTCACTGGGTGCATAAATTTAGTATGGGTATGTTTATTATAATATCATTCAATGTATATTTAACATACCAGTCAGTTGGAAAGCTAAGAGATTACTACCTATATTGCAAATATTATACTAGGTTACAAAATATCCATAAAAATAATTTTAGCGACCCTAGTTTTTGCTACAAGATCAATTCGATCTAAATTATGTTATTATTGATCAGTTCCATAAAAACTGGAATTGGTTTCTTGGGAATGACAAAAATGAACCACATAAAGTTATCACTTTTATTTTTTTGTCGTCTGGAAGAATTGAAATCTAATTCTATTTTAGAACACATTTGTTATTTTTATTTCAATATTACCTAGATTCTTTAATTTTTTTTTTTTTTTTAATTTTAATTTTGATGGAAGGTAATTATATTCGTTTAAAGCCCTGTGTTATTATAATTGAATAACATTGACTAATAAAAATGAACTCCCTCTATAATCAATTTCGTGTACATAACTATAATATACAATTCAATATTCAAAAGTATCATAACAATATTTGACAGAATATTATTAAATTAATAGTAGGTATAATCTTACTTATATTATATTTCTTACCACTTAAATATTGAACTTAGTTGAGAAAATCTGTTTGGCCTTAAAATAAACGTGGAAAAAATCTTACTTGTAAATCACTTTTATAGCCTGCAATATTAAATAAAATAAATGTATCCCTAAGCATTAAGATAATGATTAACAATACACAAGTCACAAATAGAAATATGTTTTTGCTACCATTTAATTTAAAACATATTTTGTACAAACATTTTTAACACAGACATAATATTCTGAGACTTCTACATCGAGATATTCTACATCGGCTACAGAAAGGTTATTTTCGGTTTTGCCATTAGTTTATTAGACATATATCTTTATATCGTGTTCAGTAAGGTTTCTATTTTGTTTTAGCTTCTGAGGAAAATGAAAAATTAATTAAAATAAAGGTTTTCTCCTTCCTGAATTAAAAAATCGTTATTAGGTACTTATTCAAAAATTGTTTTACCATATTACTGTATTCCAAAATTACAAAAATCGGAGAGATTGATATTTATAATAATTTTTTTCATAAATAATTATTTGTATACATCTGTAATGATGCGATATATTCTAATAAAAAACATTGTTTTTCTGTTAATTATAAAAAATACACGTGTAAATAGATAGTATGTATAGTCAATTTTTATATTTTCGATGATTGCAGGTCATCCGGGTCAGTTCTAAGAGCCCTGGATCTCAGCTATAACCAATTGGATAAAGTGCCACTTAAATCATTTTTCAATATAAAAAATTTGGATTGGCTTAATTTACACGGGTAATTATTATATTTTTATAACTATATACATTAAATACGTATATATTTTGTACTTACACAAATTAACTAATATTTGAATTAATTACTTTAACATGTTTTGGATTACAGAAATAACATAGAGGTTGTGGAAACGCACTGGAATCATTTACAAGATACGCTACAGCATTTGTTTATTGGCGAAAATGATTTAATATCATTTCCAGAACACTTTTCAAAACTACGAACTTTATCAACACTAAATCTAGATAATAATTTGATCACATCTATTCCATCTAATATTAGGACTCCTCCAACTCTTGAAACATTGAGCATATCAAATAATTTTCTACAAGATTTTCCATTATCACTATTAGAAACTGGAACTGCATTAAATAGATTATACATCCGGGACAATTATATAGAAAATATGACAAAAATAATTCCAAATAGATTTGTTAAACTAGATGTCTTAGATTTTGGCATGAACCGATTAGACAGTTGGTCAGGTCGAATGTTTGGTGGTCGTTCAGAAGTACGAAATTTACACTTAGATATGAATCGATTAGAGTCGCTGGATGCTAATGCATTTGATGGATTGCGGTCAGTTCGGATGTATCTGTCATACAACAAGCTCAAAAATGTGAGCCACAAAACATTTGAAGGCCTTGAAAGAATACTAGAATATTTGGACTTGGAACATAATAATTTAGGAATAATACCTACAGCAATAAGAACTTTGAAAAATTTAAAATTTTTGTATTTATCATCAAATGATCTCAATAAATTAGATTCAGAAGATTTCACAGGTGTGTCATCAAGCTTAAGGTCACTTTCACTATCTGGAAATCTCCTAACGGAAATTCCAAGCAATGCATTGATGAACTGCACTAAACTATCACATTTGAATTTAGGATACAATTTCATCAGAGAAATAAAAGAAAATGACTTTGGAGAATGGGCTAAGCACCTTGATACACTACTACTTATGAACAACAAGTTAAAAGAACTCATCGGAAGACCTTTCAAGAACACGAATTCTCTTCGGGAATTAAGTTTATCTTTTAATAATATTCATTACGTAGATGCCGACGTATTTATGGATTTAGCTACATCATTAGAAAGTTTAGAAATTAGTTTTGGTGTTTATTACGACAACTTTCCAGTTAAAATACTTAGACATCTCAAATCTTTGTTGTGGTTAGTACTTGATAATAATGATATTTCATCTGTGCCATTTGATTCATTGCATTCGCTAGATAGTCTTCAATATTTGAACTTGGAGTCTAATAGGATATCTGTGTTGGCTCCCAGGACATTTAGCTCACCTAACCAAACTGATCTTCGTGAAGTAAGACTGAATCAAAATTATTTAATGTCCTTAGAACCAAATACGTTTTCCAATTTACAGCAACTACAGACAATTACTATATCTAGGAACAAAATTATTGAAGTAATGTCACATTCCTTTAAAGCACTTCCAAGACTACTCAATATCGACTTATCATTTAATCAAATTGAATACATTCAGCCATCAGCATTTGATGGTTTACCAAATTTTAAACGTCTTGATTTGCAAGGAAATCAATTGAAGGAATTGCGAATGACGTCGTTTGTAAATTGTACTAATTCAAAAACGCCATTGTCTTTAAACGTATCCAACAATTGTATTGAAAGAACGCCGATTGATGATTCATTGACGCCCATTCACATAAAGATTTTAGACTTAAGTCATAATAGTTTACAAGATTTACCATTTAAATTGTTGCATTTTATATCTAGCTCACTTAGAAACTTATACTTAGATCATAATCGGATAACCAAAATATATAACTCAGAGTTCGAAAATTTAACGAACTTAGAAGTACTCTCAATCACTGAAAATGGTATGACATCAATAGCATCAAAAGCATTTAGTAATTTAACTTCTTTGCAAATACTATATTTATCTGGTAACAAGATACAACAATTATCTTCCGAACAGTTTGCAACATTACCAAAACTTAGAGTATTATCTTTAGCCCGAAATCGGCTAAGCACATTAAGTTGGGATGTATTATCAGGAACGCCGTTAGAGTATATCGATCTATCCAATAATGAATTACTCGCAGTACCGGCTGGTGTATTATTGAAAACTGGTACAACTCTAAGACATCTTTTATTGGCTGGTAATCGGATAGATCATGTTGATGGGACAACGTTTTTTGATGTGCCCAGATTAGCCAATTTAAGTTTGGCAAATAACAAATTGACAATAATTCCAGACAACACATTTGTTGGACTCACAAATCTTATTTCATTAGATTTGTCTTCAAATACCCTAAGAGCAAATTTCAAAGAACTTTTCCACTATGTACAAAACGTTAGGCATTTAAACCTGGAAGATACGGGGCTAATCGAAACGCCGCCATTACCACTTCCCAGTTTAATTTCACTTCGACTGTCAAAAAATAAATTAGAAAAAATATCTAGATCTTCAATGGAAATGTTGTCCCGGCTCAAGACATTGTTCCTAAATGACAATAAATTAAGTTCTTCTCCGTCACACGTTTGGTCATTATTACCATCATTGAAAACATTGGATCTGTCTTCAAATCCCATAAAGGTAATTTTTTTTAATTTTTACTATTTTAAACTATTTATGAACATATTATAAATACATTTTATAGTAACTATTATTGATTGGAAAAAAAAAACTTGTTCGCTCTTAATAATTCGTTATTTTTATATTTTTGTTTTAGACAATAACCAAATCAAGTTTTTCGGGCTTATCCCGTTTGCAGCATTTACGAGTCCAACAACTCGATTATTTGGATCGTTTTGACGTGGGATCACTATCCAAGTTGTCCACGCTCCGGTCATTAGCCACTGATTGGCGACCCAACCTTGGACAAATCGTATGCGCCGCTGTTAAATCAATCCGCAGACTATCGGTTCACGTGAGAGGATCTAAATTAATGGGACCAATAGTCGACACCTGTGGTCCCAAATTAGAATCCGTGGCCATTACGGGATCGAAGTTGCAATTCATTGACCGGCAGGTATTCTCAGGTCTAGAGCGTGGAGTCGGTGAACGACTAACAATCAGCATACGGCACACTGCAATTGAAGATTTGCCTGCCGATCTATTGCTACCACTGGTTGGCGTACCAAAACTCGCATTGGATTTAACTGGTAACAAGCTTACATCGTTCAATCCACTGACGATATATTCCAATTACACCACATGGGAAAACTCTGGGACAAATATATTGAAAGGCAAGTGTTTTCTCAGTTAAATATTTTACACTGACACCATATTATAATGCATGTATGTACGAAATCATACTTCTAAAAATGATTACCTAAATAAAACATCAATTTTATAACTTTATAAGTAACATAATATATTAAGTGTATAAAATATAATAATTTATTAAATATTTTCCTACAAATGTATTTTACATAATATAGGCATTTTTTTATTTTACTCTGTATAGCTTTTTAAAGGTTAGGTCTAACATACGTTTTGCATTACCAATTGACCTATTTTATAGAACGAGTGACAATAATGCTGGTATTTACTATATGATATGTATTTTATGAAGTATTATATGAAGTATGAATATTATATAATTATTAACTTTAACATGTGAAATACTAAAAAAATAATTTTGTTTTACATTTTGTTGTTTATTTAATATAATATATAAATTCTTATAACTAATAAATGTATTCTTAATTTCACATACATTTCTTTATGACAAAGCATTTCACAGATTTTACAATTCTAATAACATAAGATTTATAAAGTCTAACGTGTGTTCAAATATAATTGTATTATTAAAATATATAACTAAACCTAGTCCTTTTAATTGGGCTGGTATACTAACTTCCTACCAAAATTCATCAGAATAGTTCATACTTCATACCTTATTTTGTTATCAGGTGACAGTGTTCTTTCATTAGATGTTTATACTGACTCGTGATTTACATTCTACATTTTAGATAATGATTTAGTTACTCATTCGTGTAAATTTATACTCTAATTTACATTTATGGTTTTGTTTCCTGGCTGCATAATGAGTTCATTAAAAATAAAAACAAAACAAAAAAACAGCGGCTTATATACGTTTGTGTTGGATCTGACGAGTGTAAAAAGGAATATAAAAGAAGACAGGAATACAAAGAAAACATGAGATTCGAGTAAATTGGGTGACCATAGAATTATAATATAATATGTATATAAATTTAAACAATGTCACACGCGGTTTATTTGCCGACCGGTCATTGTTCATGCCATGCAAACATAATGGTATTTTTTGTGTGCATGTGTATGTACAGGAATAAAAAAAAATTAAGAGAGGAAAAAAAGTACCAAGCACTTCGAGTATTTAGGCTGACAAGAGTGCTAGTGTGCGGAAGTTTGTGTTGTATTTTTTTTCACATTTATTTATTTATTTTTATTTTTATTATTTTTTTTTTGTTTCTCCTCCAGAATGGCTGTGTTCGCTACTGTGAACTGAAGTGCTGACGAAGTGCCGCTTGAAAAGAATGAGTATGTGGTGGCGTTAAGGAGAGTGAGGAATAGTGGTTATATTAAAGCACATCTGTGTCGGGTAGGATATATTTTCCACCCTCCTCGACATCCAACGCACGACTTTTTGTCGCACCGCGATTTTCTTTTCGGTCGCTCTTTTGTCTCTTACTCCTCTACACACGTTTACGTATTTTTGCTTTTCCGTTTGGTCGATATAAGTAAACACAAACACACACACACGACCACAAAGAGCTGTCGAAATGACAAGTTGAAAATATGTCTTCGCCATATTATTATTGTTAACATTTAATACTGAGAATATATTGTGTGGGTGTTTTTAATATCGATGTAAATAAAAATATTATCAAAATAGTAAGTATTATATAATTTTCATATCTTGCTGTCAATAATTTATTTATATCGATGGAGACTAAAGGCGGGTAAATTGACACGTGCCCGATAACAATCACAATTTGCATTATAATCGTGCCAGTGTAACATATGATTAAGGGGACAAACGTGTTCATCATTATCGAAGAAAATGTTAAATGTATATTTTACTAGACATTTCAATTGTGACAGTTTTATTTCACGAGCTTTTAACGGCTCAAAATAAACCAATACTTAAATCTTAAAAACATAAACAACTTGTCTTCGTGGCTCTATGTCTATTACGTGTAAACCCAGGATTAGCGCATTCGATTTATTTTATTCTATTTATACGGCTTACAGTTTTTAAAAAACTTAATCGTCGCCTCACAATTAAAACTGTCAATATTTTATTAATATTGTTTGGTGTGCACTAAAAATTATTACTTTCTAAGAATGTTAAATGTCATTGGAATCAGGATATAAATTATTAGAATGTATAAGTAATTTAAGTAGTTTATTTAAGCTAATTTATTCCCTTATAGCTTATTACTTGTAAGTTATAAGTGATAGGTATTTACTATTTAGTATAATCATATTATAATATTATAGCACATTGTATATTAAAAATGTGTACAAATGTGTACGTATATAGGTACATGTTAAATTATGATTTTCGGATAGATTTCACTTATAAAATATATTATTAATTTTAAAACACGTATAACTATTATTTTTCATGATATTTTAATATAATATACACACTGTGTATTACACAGTACCTATATTATGAAGAATTTAACTATTTTTTAGGATATATATTTATAACCTAGTAAACAGATTTTTGATAAATGTTTATTTTTACATGCCTAACTTTTAAAATGTTGTATTATGGTTTAAGCACAGAGATAATAGTTAATGATTATTCATGATTTTTTTTACAATTTTCCGAGCACGAATTTTGTATAGGAACAACATAGGTACATATAAGGCTATATAAAATGTTTTTGAAGGATCACAAATAAAAATAATAAATACATTTTGTTCATAATCAACCTTACAAAAATAATTAATAATTTATACGACTAAAAAAAAAAAAAACAGAAATATTTATAAAACAACGCGTATTTTGATTTATTAGTTTATTAAATTTATTGGTGCTTTATAGAACAATTTCAACTGACACCGTGAAGTCAACTTATTCAAGCTTTTTTAAACGAGATCGTTTTTATTTATTGACAAAGCAAGAAATCTTTATCAGTAGAGTTTCCAAAACTTTTTGAACTTACTCCATTGAAATCGTATTTACACGCTAGAAGACGTTTGAGTAGATGGGAGACACATTCGTTAAAATTTCGTGTCGTGCAACTATACTATAAATTAACATAGGTCAATGATTTTAAATAATTGTTATTATTTTAAAAGATGAGGAAATCGATTTTAAATATATGAAGACTATAATATTATTTTATAAACTTAAGATGAAATTGTGCCTGATTTACATTACACAACTATCTACATAAATTTTAATTACACGTAGACGGCTTGATTATTTTTTTAAAACAGAACGTATACAAAAAAAAACTCGATACAAGCTAGTATTCATATAATACCAGCGTACTACTTAAAAGATAACCAATTAAATCTTAGACTGTACAAAAAAATAGAAGTAAAATTATAACTGGAAGAGAAATAAATTAAAAACGCTTTTTTTTTTCATTCTTTGGATTTCATCTTATTTATGCGTAGGTACTTTTATTTTTAATTCAAATTATAACAAAATATTATAATTAGTTTTGGGATACATACAACTCGAGTTATACACGACAACATTCGTCATTAAAAATGATAGTAAATAAATGATAATGTAAAGGCAATACACGTAGATCATCTATAATGTTTCATGTACTTTTTGTTTCGATTATTTTAAGAACGTTTAAGCGTAATTTTATCATATTAATTTTACAATTTTTTTTTATATATATTTTCTTAAAGTGTGGATTATTTTAGTGAAACTTATTAAAAAAAAAAAAAATACAACAAAAGCAAATTGAAATAATAGGCTATAGTTTGATTCAGTAGAATAGCATGCCAAAGACGTGTGTACATTTCTTAGAAACATTTCCCACCAATGCACAGCCATTATTTGGAAGCTTTCAAAATAAGTTAGCAACATCAATGTTTCTTGAACTTAAAACGTCTACCATTATTTTTATTGCTCTTATTAATGAAGACTATAAAAAAAGTCTACAGACAAAATCGTATTTTATATCAATGCATCGTTCCTGTCACGTATTGAGCTTATCCCACGATGCTGTGATAAACATTTCACGGTAAAGAATATATTAATATATTTTCAACAACAAATTTATCAAAATAAATCATTAGTTAAATGAGTATTTTTTAAAAGGTCAAAGTCAAATATTTAAATAATATTAATTTAAGTTTCAAGAAGTCATTATTTTTGTTGTCAACAAAAAATAGACTAAGGGTATTTTTATGTTTTTAGTAGCTTTTAGTTATTCCTTATAAAGTAAACAAATTTAATATTATTATAGAAACATGTTAAAGTTAAACTGATTAAAGTTTATAATAAATAATAATGTATAGGTAATGATCGTTTAATTTAAAGACTAAAAACCTGTAATTTGTTTGCGATGAGGTTACTATTAATAATTATTAAATAGTAAATACGCATTCATAGATAAAACAATAATATCAGAAAATAATAAATATGGTTGTAAATCAAAGAAATAATAAATTCAAGCTAGCCCCTATATAATATGAATGAAAACAATTAAAAGTTTACACACTGCGTCTTTATGCTTACAAATTATATAGTATCGACAAATAAACATTGTCAAAAATTAAATAATAAATTATAATTAGATTAGTCTTCTAATCTTTAAAATTCATAAACAAGTTAATTTTAATATGAGCAAGAATACTAAAAAAATGTATTATGTTTTAAGAAAAGTTTTTTTAAGTATCCATCAAAAAAAAAAAACTTTTAAACGATTTATCAATATCTGTGTGAAAAAAAAACTATTATATGTAGGTCATAAGTGGTTTATGCATTCAAATAGTATAATAAATGTGTTTTATTTTTAAACCCTATAATTTTGGCCATCACTCAAAACAATTTTAATTTATTAATATTTAACTAAACATTTTGATAAGCGAAAAATCATATACTTGTCAGAAAAATATCTCTTGTGCTTTGATTGACAGATAAATGCAATAGTATTCCAAACCTTGAACCTTTATAAACTTTAGACAGGGAAAAAACTCACTAAACTGTCCGTCAGAGTGTCAATACAAATCCGTTTCATGCATACGAGTTCACTAATTAATGGATTCCATGCTTTTGGTAAAGGGTTACATTTTCAGACAAATTATGTATATTGTATATAGTATGTAAATGTATATATACTATATAATGTAATACGCATTATCAGCAGAATATAATATTATAATGTATCGATTCAATTATAAGTATATTGCGTCTAATAATTGTTATTCAAAATAAATTTAACTCATAATCAAAACTAACCAACTTAAACACATAGAGCAATAACATTATTATTCTGTTGACGAATGCACAACGAAATTTAATGTTTGAAAATTAAACTCTTATAGTAGGTATACATGTATACCTATGTATAACTATATTATTGAAGAAAAAAGGGAGAGTCTGATTGGGGAATCTCCCTTAATCCGTATAACATAATATTTTCTGCTTGAGAAATTATTTTATTTTAATAACGTTTATAAAAATAATTTCTTTCTGACCATAAACAATTCTCCACTGTTTTTTTATGTTCGTAAAAGTACTTTTAGTTTGTATTATAATTTAAAACAATTACAATTAAACCGTTGGTAAAAAAAAAATCCTTCTAGTGACTATATTTAAGTTTTATGTATACCTACATCATAATAATTTACTACCGTTAGTATCGTATATTCATTAAATTGAGACTTGACATCTCAAAAAAAAGAAAATACTATATTATAACTTGTAATTGTATTCTTGTCTCTTGAAAACTGACAAGTAACTCACTATAACATAATGTATAAATATCATATGAAAATAGCATCAACATTTTTGGTTGATGATATTTATCTAATAACTTCTATAGTACACAAGATTTTTTAACAACAGTTGACATGTTCAAAATTGTATGACAAAGTAAAACATGCTAAGATCTGAATCTTATTAGTTGATGATCAAAGAAATTTTTTTTTTATTGGGTGTTATTAATTTTTAAACTTTTGCAAAAAAAAATAATTAAATAAGTGTAGTTATAGAAAGCGTAAACTGTATAATAATCTAGTAATTAATAAAATATTGTGATGTTTCGATAATATCTATCTACTCATTGTTTTTTGCACGAAAAATACTTTCGGGTTTTTAAATAATTTCCTTTTATTTGAATTCATAAGTAGGTGGTAATTGAATTTTTTATCATATTATAAAATATCTAATACTTCTTATGACCAACAAATAAAAAAATCTTGTTTTCAAGTTTTCTACTTAATTTTCACATTCAATACTGTTGATATGTACATTAAATATTAATCAAAATAATAGAAATCTTCTAATAATAATTATGTTATAATTGCCTGAATTTTTCATAACGATACTTAAACTAAAAATAGGTTCTATATTCGTTATTTTTAATAATATACTGGTTTTAATAAATCATATACAATTTTACTGTGTTATGTATTGAATCTGTGAGATTCACAACACCCGTGATAATTATATGCCCAATGAAATGAAATATTACTATATTATATAATATAAAGAGATTGTTGAAATATCTTAAAGTTAAACCATCCAAAACTAATAAAAATGCATTAAAATCCGTTTACTAAGCGGTATCAAACGGGATGTTTAATAGTTATCGTGTTTATTTATAGTGTCTTCAACAAAATCAATTACCTATATAATTTTGCACCATAAAATCGCACTTATTTAATAGTGCAATACGCAAACTTATCAGGCAAACAAATAATTATTATGGCATATAGATCGTTATTTGCAAGAAAATAATTATGAGTTTTATAGAAAAATTCAAACTCGTTAAAAACTAACGCGGCACGAGATGAAGAACAAACTTTTGTCGGTTCGACGGTAATAAATGTAGTAACACGAACGTCTATCAGATTTAAGATATTAATAACGGACGATTTTTGCGACTTGTTTATGAATCACAGATAGAAATAATTTTTTTTTTTAAATAAATATTATAACCTTATGTACTTATACGAATGAGCAATGGCGATTTGATAACGTTCCAAACACATTTCGATCGATTTTGACACGTCGTCATCAGGTCACCGATACGATTCATATTCCATACTTACCTCCCTAACACCACCATTCACAGCGTTTCCATGGTAAATGTTGTAGATAATCTGATGGAAAAAACTATGTTATTAAAGAACGAATGATGAAAAAAAAAAAAAATGTACAATTATTTATTTTTTAATATAACAATTATTATTTTGTCAAACACAAAAAAAATGTCTGTGTGTGTTTATTTTAAAAGTTGATAGGAAATATGAGTACTTATATAACATTAATATAGTTTTACAATGTTGGATAATTTATTGTTTTGACAAAATATCTGTAAGACGGTATAAACAATTATTGTTTTGGGTTTTGTTAGATATAAAAAAAACACTACTAATTAAAATGCTTCTAATATTATGATTAGTATGTACCTACAGACTTTTTTTTTTTTATTGGATGGATTTTTTGAATTTTAAAAATGTAAATCGTTACAGGTCTGGTTTATTTCAGCTACACAAATTCCGAAACTCACCGTAAATCACAAAAAAATATTCTTTGAAATTAAACAAATTTACTTAGATACCTATGTTGTCTCATTTAAAAGTTTTTAAAAATTGTAAAAATGTATAACTTTACTCAAAACAATTTGTCTTGTAACGACTTCAAATTATATACCTATTACCTATGTTTATTATGAAAAAACGTTTTAAAAGAAGTTTATGATTTTTTGAAATATAATGATGACGGTGTTTACTTAAAAAACAAACGGCCCGCATATTTTTTTTTCAAACTGACATCATAGCGTGCATTTACTCTTGTTCACAGGTGGTCTGTACCTGGACGACAACCCTCTGCAGTGTGACTGCGGGCTACTCTGGCTGGGCCAGTGGCTACGCCGGTGGCTCAGGGAGGCGGTGCAGGTGCACACCCTGGGCATGGCCGAGACGCAGCTGGCACAGTGGACGGCCCGGCGGGCCACGTGCGCCGACCCCAGGAACGGAGGGGCCCGGGTGCCCGTGGCCGACATCTACCCGGAGGACCTGCGGTGCAAGGCGAGCGCGCTGAGCGGCAGCGGCACCGGCAACACGGCGGCCAAGACGTCGCATCTGATTGTCTGCTTGGCCCGTTCGCTGGCAGTGTTCTACCTGGTCACCGTCTGGTGCAACGTTTACTGAACGAACGAGAGACGTCGTCGACCGTTCCCGAACGCGTACTTATATAAACTTTGTAATATTATTATGTCACTGTGTTGTGTAAAATCGTGTTTTCGTCGTCTCACCGCCATTGCCGTATATATATATATATTGTCGTTTAGACTCAGTGAGGTCCTCAGTTTTATTGGTGGGAGGGACTCTCGTGGTCTTTTTTTTTATCGTTCTACTCATAGGTACTTTTTTCGACCAGCAATATGTATAGTGTATATTATTATATTGAGTTCAATTCTCTCCCACTCCTAGAAATTGGTCTGGGGACGCCACTAGCCCTGACTATACACCCCCTCCGGACCCACTGCCAGTGATGCGTGACTTGGATTGATGACAGCGCGTGTGTCCGTCTGTGGTGATAGGGATGTGTGTATTGGTCGATTCGGGTAAATCATTTTCTAATCCATTTTTAAACGATACCTTTTTTGCCTCACTCTTTCCGCCCCCGCTGAAAGATTACGCCTGTAGAGTTGTTGGTGAGCGCTGTCATTGAAAAAAAAAAATTTTATCACTCTGTTTTATTCTCATCATCGTTGGACTGTGTGCAAACCTTGATCGTTCCCGGCGGAGGAAGGGTTGACCACCCCCTCCCCCCCCCACTTGTCTCAGCGCTCCCTGCACGTACGGGGTAATAGCGTTGTATTTGCATACGAGCGTGTCCCACCACGACCCGCTAAAATGTGAGCTATTTTCCTAATCGAAACATATTTTCCCACGTTCACCTCCAACCATTAACACACACACATACACACCGGAAGTCACGTCGTCATATTCCTGATCGTATAACACGCGCACGGTCCACCCTCGACGAATTTTGGTCCGGACCAAGACCCTTACTGTCCTGCCCCAACAACAGCACCGGCGGAACCCCATCCCACTATATCGCCCCACCGTGGCTAAATTCATAAGGTTTTCGTTTTGTTTACCGTCTGATCGTAAGACACACGCTCGCAGAGAACCCTTCATAGTGCATGCAACGTCATCGTCGTGACCATTGTCGCCTAGTAAATTCGAGAAATTACCATTCGGGTTTGTATATATCATGTTTTTACTCGGTATGTTCGTCTTCACGTGGAAAACGCACCGGACGTCTCGAATATAACATGATACCTACGGATTTCCGGGTATTAAAGCGTATGTATTCCGAACGGTTAGTTATTATTCCATTATTATTATACCATTATCTATACCTACTTATAAGAATGTTTTAGGTATTATGAAACCGACTATCAGTATTTATTACGGTCGAAATAATATTACAAGGTTTGCGATAATACAATATTATGTTTTAATAAAATATCAATTCATTTTGATAATCACGGATTTTTTAATTTTATGTATCAATAAAATAAATTAAAATTCCCTGATCTAGGTAATAAAAATTATAAAATATTGTAATTAATAATAAAATAAACTATTTTGTTTCTTTAATAATATAAAATCATTAATAAAATCATTTTATTTCGACGATACATACCCCTTAAAGAAAGGGTATATTTTACGGTCCGTAGTATTTTTTTTTTCAAATAAACGCATTCATTTATTTGAATATTAAAAAACAACTCGTTATACCAGAGTAATGATTGCATCCCTTACTACATGGTTGGTTGACATTTTACATGCGATTTTTATGGTTTAAAATAATGTATACCTATATAAAGGATTCCATAGTATAATATATTGCAGTTTATTTGTAACATGCAAATGTTTGCTTTAGTTGAATTGATTAAATCGGTACATATTATTATGTGGACTGCAAAATATATGTGCTACCGTATACAAACACGAGGATGTCAGATAGATTCCGATTGAACTACGCTGGATGCAATTATTTGTCCATATTTTATTTCCGCCGTGGAAACGTAAAACATGTAGGGGAAAGCTCTTCCATATGATATTAATGAAATTTAATAAAAAAAGTCCTTAAAAATCACAACGAGATCTAGTACTTTTATCTACTATTTTATTGCAAACTCAAGTTAGTTACGGTTGACTAATTTGTATCTGAATAGTTTTCAGTCCTTTGACCGTATTCAAAACGAGTCATATTTTATGTAAAACAAAAAAAATAAAATGAAATGAAAAAGGTACATCTTTTTTATATCTTAGAAGGGGACTTTTTTTTTTAACTGAATTGAAAAAAATGTAAACCATTAGATCGACTTGCGATCATAGAAAAAACATCAAAAACGATAAAAAAATTTTTTTAAATATATTTGTTTTGTATGTACTATGTTTATAATATATATAATAATATAATATAAGTACAATATATGTATAATATTGATGTTCAACGAATATTTCGCGTATACTATTCACGCGGTGTTTGAGAAGGAATAAACATAATATTATTTTGTTAATAATTCGTGTCCTTCAGTACGCCACTTTATCCTTCCAATTATTTATGTTGTACTGTAGATTTATGTATTATTTGTTTTTACTTTTTAATCCAATATAAATATATATAGTTTTTGTTGATAATATAATATAAACCTGTACCTATACATGTAATGCTTACAATTTAAGACAGCTTTGTTTTGTAAATAATAATAAACATGATTATTTAAATATGATAACAATAATATGTGTATTTAATTTCAACCACATCCTTTCAGTTCTCATTCAAAAGTATAATATACCTACATTAGCGCGACTGAATATTTTTTAATTTTCGGAACTATAAAATAAATTAGTAAACTATTTTTATTTTATTTTTGGCAACATGTTTATGGTGATAATTGGATGTTTTTTTTTTAACAGCTATAAACAACGGCTCTTACTCTCTTAGACAATTTGTGAAAAACCAATTCAAAATGTTTTCGCATTTCATTATTATGAATATAATTGTATTAAAACTTATAATGATTCAATGCAATGTTTTATACTAAATATAGCTTATATTTCAATACAATCATCGTGGATTAAAAATCGAATAAAATAAAATCATAGCAATCAATCAATATTAAATAACATAAAAAGAGAACAAAATAGTTATGACGTTATATTTATTTCATTAAAATTATTCAGTGTACCATAAACAAGTACGACTTTGCAGGAAATAGTGGGTTTCAAAATATTTCAATTTTAATTTTAACAGCCTTGACCTCAATAAAAACTTTTTTGACCATTTAAAACGTATTGTCTACTTTGTTGACTTTTAAAGCAGTATACCTATAAAGGAATAAAGGTACGTGTGTAAATATAATATATCCTTATGAAAACCCAGAAAACCGTATAGAATGTTTTATAAAGTACCTACTTCTTACTCCGTGACCCATCGACAAAGTGTTAAAAAATCATTCCAGAATCAATAAAATTCTCTAAGAAAAAAATAAATAGTTTCTCAATTGTTATGCGATTTTCGATCGTATACGTATTATAGAAGAGCAAAAACAATATGTTGTCCGAGCATCCGATAACCCTAATGATATTCTTTGGTGGATTTAAAATTGATAAAACTGAAAAAGCAATAACTTAAAACGTTTTACAATGATATCGAAAGTTTATGATTGAAACGAATATTTTGTTATTATTTTTGTATTATTGTTATTGTTTGTTAGGTAATTTTTGTATTTTATTACGTTATTTTAATGCACAAAATACTTCCTCAAATATGTTTGTTTTTAATACAAATTTTTAAGTGTACATTAGATACAATATCAATTTAAATCTAGTATGACACAGCGTAATTTGGTGTCAGGTTTTGGTTAGCAAAGTTTTAGATTATAATTACTAAAAAATTATACTCCAGAAGAAATATAAAGAAGGTAGAAAGTTTGTTGTCCTTAAACGCTAATTCGTGGCTTCTCATATTGTCAGCTAACCTATTAAATTGTATTATGACAGTAACGTTGGTGCATTTTCTATATAATGTAAGAAATTACTTAATTAGCTAGTTAAATGTACAGTCTACGTACTTCATGAATTATCACTAGTGAATGCAAGTGAACGGGAATATGATTATTATATTGTACACTTTTTACTTGAGTACCGCACTTGATATTAAATTGTATGTTTTTAGATTTAAAGTACGCAATATTTTTTTAACAATGGCAAACAACTTTTAATTTATATTACTTTATTATAAACGTACAAAAAGTTTGACGGACCATAAAATTGAGACTAACGAGTTTTTCTCCTATTGAATCTTTACTGGAAAAAAATTCTATTTTATCCTAGCACGGAGTACACAATGTTATCCTGATCAAACACATAGTTTCCATTTCTTTCTCTTTCTGTAGAAAAAAATAAACAAAAACTTTCTTTTTGTCAAAATCCAAAGCTCACAGAAAACTACCGGAGTTAGAGATTTCTATTTACCTTTTTATTATTATTATTATTATTTACCACGGTCTCCTTTAAACGTATTCCGATAAAGAAATACATTGTATAAGTAGTCACTGTAGTCAATACTACACGATTTAAATAAAATACACATTTTAATAAAACAAAAATAATAATAGAAGAATGCGGAACCCATAATTAAAATAAAATTATATTTTGAGTTTGGTAAACAATTATTGTTGAACATTAGTTGTATTATTATATGAATATTAATAACATTTATAATATTATACTATAGCTTGAAGCGGCGCAGTGGCTGAAATCAATCACGCGAAGTGATTGAGAGTAAGCCACTAGTACTCGGATGGGTGACCACGACGGTATTTAGTACGCAAAAACTTTGCCACACATACATGTGTTGCCAATCAACCGTACCAACCATACCAACTGTTTCAACCCTTCCAACAGTTACAACCGTAACCCCTACTAAAAAGCTAATGACCATAGTTTCCGGGCTCTAGACTAATAAATAAATAAAAATAAAAAACAAAAAATATTATACTAAAAATTTAAATATTATGTTTTAATACCTAATTATAAGAGTTTTAAACTTAGATCTAGATTTGGACGAACATTGATTTCTATCATAGTTAATACAAGTACCCAATAAACATTATAAACAATGAATTATTTTTTTATTATTATGTAATCCAACATAATTGTAAATAGGTAATTTGTTTACTTATTTCGTAACGTGTTAATTGATTATCTCACCATATCTTATGTTTTCAAAAGAAAAAAAAGATTAATAATTGAACGCATTAAATCAGAGCAATTTTTTTTTTCTTCTTACCAGGAGTCAATTGTAGGTACATACAACATACCTACATTATAATAATAAAAAATTAAAAAATATAATATTTCATAAATATTATTAACATTTACCGATGTGGCTGGTTTAATATTTAATTGATATGGCAAGTGATATATAAACCAATGGAATGTCAACTTATACAAATTAAAAAACGAGTTTAATTATTAATTATACATTAGAGGAGTTAATAAAAACGTTTGTATTCATTATCTATAATGACGTATGAATAAATCTAATTTTATAGTTTCTGAAAGAACAATGTGATTATTTTGAATAAACATTTTTACTGAAAATTATTCCTTCAGATATTTAAAATTGAACAGGTTTTATTGTTTTGTTAGAGATATGCAGCAGTTTAAAATATTTTGAACAACTCATTACAAGTACAAAAAATGTAAAAATTACAATACACTATAATATAGTTTATAAAAAATATATAACGCTTGATTATTTTCCTGTAAATCAGATTCCTCTCAGAATTATCATTTTATGGACGCAATGGCTTATCGTCATTCTAAGATAAAATATGACGGTATGATACATTAATAGTTAAAACTAGCCTGCCATGGGTATGCCATCAGCATCCCATCTGTAGGATATAGGTAGGTACATATTTTTATTATAATAATTGTACGTTCATAAACTAACAGAGATGACGGTTTTTAATGGTTTTTTGAGGTGTTAAAATTAACTCCAAAATGAATTAAGTAGATACCTACTACACGTTTTAATAGTAACATATTATAGTGAAACGATCCTAGATTCATAGAAAGTTGTTAATTAAATCACCAGGCATAATACGCTAAGGTATAGCCTTTCCTAAACAAAAGTCGTTTAACATTTACGCAACATATTGAATTTAAATTCATCTCAGTAAAAGTGGCTAAATGGTTTCTAAACCGAATTGGTAGTATGCAACTTTATCCTAGTATAATAAATTAAATAATCGTACAATAATAACTATTATTATAATATTTCATCACAAACATGTCATAGATACGTCCTGCAAAGTAAATCCGTCAAAATGTTTGAAAATTCCAAATTATATGATATTATTCAACGAATAAAATTATTGGAAATAAATATTTACAACATTTGTAATATAATGTAAGTTTATTTAGGACAGCTTCCTAATTAATTCGAATTCGTAATTTTGCATAATTTTTTAGTTACACAGGATACACACAGCTTTTGAATCAAATAAACATTGTAAAAAACAAATTAATGCTAAAAAATAACGTATCCTGAAATGAACGATTTCGATATATTATGTAAATCTAAGTGAACTGTATGATTTACGATCGAAATTTACTGTTATTAGAATAATTGATTTCAACGGGCATTACATTTAGTACCTATGATAATATAATTTCTGTTATGTACCTAATGGTGAAAATTAAATAATAATATGTCTGTGATATCTATTTTCAATCCATACAATTAAAACGCAACTACGGCTGACCAAGTTGTAGGCTTCAAAGCTCAAAGTATATTGAACAATATAGCTGTTGTTAATCAGCTTTATTAATTCTACATTCAAGGTTTTTGACATACCTACATCAACAATGACTATACAATATTTTATAATAGAAGGTTTAATATGGAAAACAAATGGTCGATTAACAATAGTTCGTTTTCGATTATTATTTGTTTGGAACAACTCATCTTATGGATAATATTATCGTGGTATTTGTTGGCCTATAACTTTTATCTAATAAAATACATATTATTATAAAACCAGGAGTGCCCGTATGATTAACATTTTCTGATTCATCAAATAGATTGGTATCGCTGCAAACTTCCAAAAACACTACAAAGCATTCAGAGAGAATTTTTTGAATTTAATATACGAACCATGAGAATAACTCCTTTATTATACTGTCCTGTTGAACACGATAGCTGTAAAATTTAAGAACGTTGTGTTATATTTTTTTGTCGAGAATGAAACATTTTAAACGTAAATTCATCCAATGAAACCCCTCTGACGATGAATGGCAAATGTCTACACTTGCTCATTGTCGCAGAATAAGCCCGTCACGTCAACTGTAGTCGTTTCATCTGTTGTTCTGAAACATTTCTATTCAACATCGACGACATGAAATACATTTCATTAGTGTTAAGTGTTATTGTGCCGTTTTGGCTGACACAAAATCACAAGTTACCAAAAACTATTCAAAAAACTAAAATTGATTTAAATAAGGTTTGACGGGTACAAAACTACAAAAAGTATATATATATTTCAAACTTTTTTTAATGGAAGCGATAAAAACGCTTTCCGGGCCTACAATATGAAATACTAAATGTTTTTTTTTATGTATATATTTTTATAAATAAACACGATAGTAGTATGATATAGTATGTTCTAAATACTGAGCCCTTGAGCCTTGAGCCTTGATTGTGTACGTGTGTGACGTATATTTACCCATGCGACCCATGCGACCTATACGGCCTACCGCCTGATCCGCTACGTGTGTGACGTATATTTACCCCTCCACCTGAACCCGTATCACGTTACCGATACATATTTTGTATATTTACCCCCACCTCCCCACTACCTTACGAACCGTTATGTGAGCTACATATATTTTATCAGTTATCAATTACACATTTATCCTGTAGACTCTTAGATATTATACTTAACAACAATAATAAACAATTTAAAATATCTATTAGTGAATAACATAATAATAACTGATATGCATAATGAAATCTGTACCTTCCCACGAAATAGGTATTTTAAATTGTTTATTATTGTTGTTAAGTATAATATCTAAGAGTCTACAGGATAAATGTGTAATTGATAACTGATAAAATATATGTAGCTCACATAACGGTTCGTAAGGTAGTGGGGAGGTGGGGGTAAATATACAAAATATGTATCGGTAACGTGATACGGGTTCAGGTGGAGGGGTAAATATACGTCACACACGTAGCGGATCAGGCGGTAGGCCGTATAGGTCGCATGGGTCGCATGGGTAAATATACGTCACACACGTACACAATCAAGGCTCAAGGCTCAAGGGCTCAGTATTTAGAACATACTATATCATACTACTCACGATTATATTGAAATTTTTTTAATCGTTACACTTACACTCATAACAACATGTTTGTAATACACTGTACCAGTGTACCCGATATCATAATATACGTAAATAAGTACACGTCTTATATAATATATTTTCAATAAAATACAATCGATTTGAATTAACCTGACGGTAATTTTATATAATAGTATCGATATTATGAAAGCAAACAATGTTTTCTTTCGGAGTGACTAAACAATTTGATGCTAGTAGAGATCGATATAACATCGGATCTGTTTATTTAAATTTAGAATCCGTTAGAGCTATCTTCTACTGCTTCGTTATATTGTCAAGATTCAAAACTAATATAGTATATGTATCTAGGAACCTATATTGAGAATTAATTTCTGTAAGATCATAAGTATTTTACTATATGTCCAATATTTAGACTAAACGCGTATTCTGCGTATATGATTGATGAATGCCAAACGCATACGACGGTATTAAGTCTAACGACTCGATAAGAAATTTAAATCGTACTTACGCAGCTGTTGCAAGTCATACGAACTATTTTGGTGCAATACACTGGACGTTGTGGTTTTCTTTGATCAAACCTAAAACTTTTAAGGGGGCCTCTAAACGCACAAGAAAACACCTCTTTTTATTTGTAAGTATTTCTTTACGTGCACCATTTGCGTTGAGATGTTTGTCGAGTAAACTGATATCGGTTAGTTGAAACGTACAAAGACAAACTTGTGTAGCTGCACGCGTGGAGGTAAGCTACCACCTACCTCTAACCGTTTAAACTAACTGTCAATACGGCAATACGGATGATTAATTTCACAGTAAACACTGGTAAGTACAAAAAATATTAGCTTTTTTTATACATTTTCTTGTTGTAAAATTCAAGATAGTATTTTACTATAGGTATCTAAGATTGTTTGTTAGAGTTATTATTTTTAACCACTATCCCCCTGTACAATATTCAATATCTGCAGGTATGTATCATAGTGTTCTCATTAAATCTTGATATATAAGGATGTGTTTAAGTACTCGATGACCATTTAGATATTTGTCTGGGACGCTTAATGCCCAGTTACTGCGTGCGATGGCGAAAAACAATGGTTGATATTACGTCACACGCTGTACCATCATAATCATTCATATTGAGATATAATGGGACTACCCGTTTTCATCGCACAGACTTCGCATACAGGGACCTGCAATATGGTGTAATAAGTATTTAGACTCATGTAATAGTTTAATTTTTATACATTTTGTAGGATGTGGGGAAGGGGAACTTTTTAATCCACCTTTATAAACAATAAATATTGGAATCTTAATAATCTCAATCAGTTCGTGGTATTTGTTATTTTTGACATAATGTGTAACTTAAGAGTTTAGGTAGCCGATATGTGTAGATACAAATAGGAAATAAAACATGTTATTTCATTCTGAAATTTTTTAAAAAACAATTTTAATTAATTTTTTCAATACTGCACATGAACATGAATTAATTTATTTTAGATATTTATGTATACAACAAAATTAATTTTTTCTCTGTGATGTACAAGCGACTTATATGAGAATTGAAAAATGCACAGATATATAATAATAGTTGTAATTATAATATATATACCTAACTACTAGGTACATAAAGTCACACAAGTATACTCTCGGGAATTTCTTACCACAAATTATTCGGGACTTCAAAAATTATTCATAATAATTTTCTGTCTATTTATTTATTTTGGTATATGGTATTTAAATATATATAGGTACATCTATATAAGTTCAAATGTGCACTTACATATTTTTATATCACTTGGACACCTCACATAGATATAAACCACGCACATAGGGATGTCTTCTGGTAAAACTACAAGCCATTTTTTTGGTTTTTAAATTATACCTATATTTTTAGTTCCATAGTATGAAGCAGAATAGTATTCACTAATAAATATAATAATATAAGGATGGAAAGTATAAAGGGTGCATAAAGTTATATCACTTAATATGAAAGTAAATAAAACTAAATTTGAGATTTAAGTGACACAATAATATTGTATAATGTAATGCTATATATATATATATCTAATATAATATAAGTTATTGTTATACAAATGGAATTAGTGGTTTAACACTGAGGATAATCTATAGCTATGACTATGAAATTGACTACTTATGGTTTAGGCTTAAAATACATGAATAAATTTCAATATATTTTATATAATACCAAAAACCAAAAAAGGTATACTTGCTACCATATAAATACTGTGTATATTTTTATTTTGTATTATTTATTGCTTGTATATATTTTTATTCATACCACGTATTATATTTAATGAAGTGAAAATATTAATAAGTGTATAGCAATAATAAATTGATATTTTCATATTATTCAGTAGATTTCAATTTGAAATGTAATAAAATACAAATATTTGTTTAATTTTAATAGTGTGTGTAAATATGCTATTAGAATTAATATAATTTAGTAAATTTGCATAGTAAACAATACAATATCATCTAAATGATCGTTAAATATACATCACAATATTATGTATTTCTAAAAAATAAGTTGTCCAAATATCAAATATAAACTCTACGGTTCCATTCGCATCGATGTGTCATACGGTAATAACTTATGAAATAAAAATAAAATCTTTCATGTATAATAGTTTTTTTAGGAATCTTGGTTAAATAGTTACATTATAATATTATTTAAGATTACATTTTAATATAACATAATATATAGTTCATATTATAGTAATCATTATTATAACAATCAGTGAAAAAAAAAAAAAACTATATTTTATTTATTGACTGATATTTTATAATATCAACTACTTGATATGCTGTCAAACATGATTAATTAGTGAAAGTGTTTTATTTTATCAATATAATCTACTTAGTTACTTATAACAAAATCGTTGAATATGATGAGAAACCTCATCAGCTATAATGCATTTAAAAAACCAATATTTTACCCCAATTTTACTACTAAAAGGGTTGTTCGTTTATTTTTATTTTTCATAAAAATCACAATAATTCTTTTAACATTGTATTATACCTTACATCTATATTACCTATATTACAAAATGTTGACAAATTTCATACATTATTTTAATTATCTGATAAATTTAATAGTGTTTGCATTATTTTCAGATGTTTTCACTGATTTGTGTACATATAGCTATTTATGTGATATGCATTAATATTATTTTCTAACCCGAACCTTTTAAACGCATAACATTTTATACTCTTATCATAACACTAACTCATGATGCTTTTTTTTTTGTTTACGACCCAAAAGTAATGGTTATTCCGTGAAAATAATGGTTATTTTTTGATCCGCAAACGTTGTAAAAATGTAATTTTTCTCAAACAAGTCTAGGTGGTCGAGGATAGTAAAACAAATTAAAAAGGAAAATGTGGCTACGTATGAAGAGCCACATTGGTTACAAACAAAGCAATCGTCATACTTCATATATTATAAGCCAGGAACGTATGCGAATCGACCCATACGGTTTTATAGATAACAACATATTATTATAATGTGCGCGTGCACGATTTAAATGTTCAATTTTTTATTGTTTTCTGGTGGCATCATTATTATTTCCTCCATATCCACGCGTTCTGGCTGTCGACGTGCGCGCAAAAATGACGGCCGCATTGATGAGCCTTGTTATCACGTTATGTTCGCCAAGCAAAACGAACGCAACAAAGTTTTCTACCACTTTTCGTACTTGTGTGTGTGTGTGTGTGCGCGCGCCCGCTATAAAAGGACTTCGCATGTCCACAAGTATCAGCTTTCCACAGCAGACGTCTGAGGCGTAAACCAAAAGCGATTCGTAATTAATTATCGATCGTCGGA
Source organism: Nasonovia ribisnigri (assembly GCA_027563435.1). Lineage (NCBI taxonomy): Eukaryota > Metazoa > Arthropoda > Insecta > Hemiptera > Aphididae > Nasonovia > Nasonovia ribisnigri. The sequence continues at coordinate 540,790 of JANEHU010005107.1, forward strand.
GACGTGTCTATAACTGGAGCAGCGGAAGACAGGACACGATACGGATGACAAAATACCGGCTTAGCCTATTATAAGTGCCCACCACCGCCCACGCAACCGACCGCGACCGGAAAGAAATCGCGTCCTATGCATACTGGTGCCTGGTGTTTTCGGTCTGCAAAGACGTCCGAATGCCAAAACGGACCGAATTCCAATTAGGGGTGGTGCATGCGCACACGGGACAGTGTTATTCTCAACAACGTTATTCGGACAATGGGACGGGTCATCCGTCCCGTCCGTTGTGAGTGTAGATAATGGATCCGGTGAAGGAAAATATATATCCACTATAGCCACTCACTTACGGAAGTTCCGTGCGTGATCGGAAACCGTTTTGTGATGTGGAAAATAAAAAGATGAAAATAATAACAATAATAACTATATCGCCTAAAATACAATCGTAACGATACGAATTGAGCGGACGACAATCCCTTTTTACCACATCCAATTTCCGTAAAAATAATATCCGGTTGTGTTTTTTTTTCTTTTTTTTTTCGCGGCGCTGCGGTACCGCACGCAGCGTCGAGAAAATACGAAAAACGCGTATCGACGACATCTGCTTCGGTGTATAGGTGCAGCGTGTGTAATGTTTACCGCCGTTTCGCAGCAACGACTTACATAATATACATTATTTTGAATTCGCTTTCGAATAATTAATAGGCTCGGAAGTGAGTGCCACCACCGCCGCCGCCGCCGCCGCCACGCCGGGCTCGCCAGTAAAACGGTCCATCGATCGAGTCGAGGAGTGCGAGACGGCTGGCGCTTTCGTTCGAAGGGTATATTTATTATTTAGTTCCGGTTAAAAACTGTGGCGCGCGAACACGACCCACACACGACCTACACGGGGTGGGCTTCTATAGCAGTCGATTTACATAATTAATTATTACATCGATGCCGGCGGCGGCGGATATCCCGCGGGACGACACGGCCGAAGACTGTTGTAGTCGTGTGTACAACAGTAGAATAGCGGCGTATGCGGGGAGGGAGAGGGCAAAAACCCTGTACCTACCTACACCCGTCGGAGGAGTATATAATAAAGTCAATTCATGATATTGTTATAGATTTTTTTTTTTCAAAAGAATTCGTTCGCATTCATCATTTGACGTCGCCGTGTACTTTATATAGGTAGGTATACCGCGCGTGCACACGTACCTCAGAGCTCAGCGCTATATACTTCTTCTGTTCGATGTGAGTAGTATATGATGTCGAGACGAAACAAAATCGATCGGTTGCATTTTTTTTTTCCTACCTAGCCAAACAGATATTTTAACCTATGAGGTCGTTATGTGTTTTTCCACCGAATAGGTGTATAGTGAGTGCAAAATTGGATACGACACTGCCGACGTTATCATTCTCGTACAGTGATTTCTATTCTGTTTGTTTTTACTATTTACGCCGATTTGTTTTATTTAAACCATAAATATTGTTCAAGACTCATAGCAGAGGTTTTTTTCTTTTTATAGGTAACTATATAACTTGACCGACGCTGATATATATATATATTCACATAAAAAATATATGACTGCAAGTTCCTGTAATGCCTGAAAAAAGTGCGCAAATAAGTTTAATGTGAGTGTAAACCGACGATGAGTGATTTTAAAACTCGATTAATGTATTTGAATGTATTTGAATTAGGTATTAATAAGGTGCTAATTAATATACCTAATACCTATAAATACGTATATCCAATGTAGGTGCATTTAATCAAATATATTTACAAAGATTTTAATAAAACTAGTTAATAAAATACTGCAAAAATGTGTAATTGATCTGATTAGTTGATTTTACTAAAATTTATTTATTGCTTTTATTTAAGAGGAAATCTACCTAACTCAAGTTTAAGTATTATTCAAAATAATTATTCATTAATAATAAAAATATATTAAACTAAAAATATAATATTTATAAGTTTCTCTTAATTTGAATGTGTTATTAGAATTTATTATAACTTAAATTTGCATGAATAATTTAAGCATATTATTGATAAGCTTCAAAGTGAATCATTCTCATTATTTTTCGTTCATATTTAAAAATATACTTAAAATTATATTTTAATACGTTACCAGAAAATACTGACGTATCATGTATACATATGAGATCATGAGACACTATACTAAACTATACTATGACTGTAACCATGTATAATACATAACAGGTACGTTAAGGAAATATCACAAAATGACGCGTGAAATAAAAACGTAAAATGCAATGATACCTACCATAACGACTATCTACCTATTATTAGTATTTTATTCAATGTACAGATATAATTACGACGTAAATAAATATTTGGGTTCATAAATAAATCGTATCAGCAATCAGAGACGACTTTTATAGTACTTATTATTTTATTGTGCTCTCACATCGACGTTCGTGTATATTTCGATAAAATATTTATTCCATCCCTTTTAATTGGTATAAAACAACCACATTATTTTGTATTATTATTTCCAATTATTACTTTTCTGGTATTCATTAATTCATAATACACTCGAACATCGATCGAGATTGTATATATCATTACATTGAATGTAATAATACTTTCATGTTTTTTTGTTATTAATAAATACATTTTAGTATTTTACCTACCTACATATAATGTGTTTTTCTGAAGGAAAAATAGCTTACAAAAAATTAGGAAAACCGCGAATTTGTTGCAGTGCTAACCTTGTTTAGATCGTGGTCTTGTAGACTTAATCTTGGTATTGGTCTTTCAGAAAATTTTATCATCACTAAGCAAGTCAAATATCCAGTCAGAGTATAATATATAGTAAGTATTTCGTACACAAAATTTGCATTTGAAAGTAATAATTTGATACGCTTTGCGTACGCTAGTAGTGATGGCATTTTCTACTTATAAATAAAGTTTATTAATAAACTTAAATTGTGTGCATGGAGGAGAAGGTATTAACACAGAACTACAAGAAGTGCTTAGAACCAGCGATAAGTTTCATAAGATGTCAAAGGATTTAAGGTTTGCACATCTCATGAGTAGTAAAGGAATAGAAGCAGTATGAGGCATGGGCTGTGTTTAAGAGGAAAGTCAGAGGGGCAAACGATGGCCGAGTGACGCAGAAAAGGTAGATGGACATAGCACACAACTAAAAGCAGACTAGCAAGCGTTGGGATTACCAGTGAGGGAACAGATTACAGACGATAGAGAAAGGTGGAAACTGAAAGGACATTTTAATGGTATCAAAAAAGGTAGGTAGTAAAGAAAAATATGCAAAATAGGTTCAAACATTAATATCCCATTGATTTTATCAAACTTACTATGGAATCTTAATAGAATAATATATAAAAACCTATTCTAATTCTAAATACTCACAATTAAAAATTTAAATATTTAGTTCTCTTTATTTAATGTACTTTTTTTTCAATATTTATTTAATTACTTTAACGTAATTCTCCGAGAATTACTTACATTTATTTTTAAACAATACAAAATTATCACAGTCCTTGAGTTTTTGACAAATACTAAACGTACCATTGTTTTGGTGCTTATATATAAAAAAAAATGTATAGTAATATTAATATTTCTCGTATTTCGTTTAAAAGAAAGGCAGTACACTAAATTTAAACCTTTGTATTAAACTATTATTTATTATTTAATTAATAATTCCAATACTACGTTAGAGGTACCATGCAATTAATATTTTTAAAATTTAAAAAAAAACCACTAAATTATTTATTATGTTATTGATAGTATATATCAGCTATACTATAAAATAATAACGTAAATATATTTTTAGTAGGTATACATATTAATAATATTGTATATTATAATATATTATTTCTATTATAAAAAGTGATATTTATTCTTTTTTTAGTTTGTATCTCATAAAATTATCACCGAAATGTAATATTTTTAAGATTAACTAGCTACGTTAGTAAAACAAAATTATATATATATATTTTTTTTTAATTCCACATGTTGAGTGTTTTAAACTTTCAAATTTGAAAGATCATATATTTTACAACCATAAACGTAAACATAAAAAACAAAGTCGCATTTAAAATTTCAAACTAAATATGACATAATATATTATCTCACCCAATATAATAACATCCCGTGAATTCAAGTTTAAACTTTTAGAAAATTTAGTTCCATAATCTAAGATTTTGTTTTGTATCAAGTATATAGCGTGAATATCACAACATGTAGGTACCAGTGGCGTGACGGAGTGAAATATTTTATCGGGCAATTCATTTTTTGAATGATCTACCATCCCTTGAATACTTGATAAAGAATTTATTTTTTATTTTATTATTATTCAGATAAAGTTAATCTTGTACTAGAATTTCTCACTAAATCTAGTTACTCACCCCTTCAGAGTTATCAGGCAACTGCCCTTCAAAATCACAGTCAAAACGCCACTGCTATCTGTGGTTTTCATAAACCTAAACTCCAATAAGTATAATAATACCTATACATATTATTATTTTTATATAACTTTTGATAAGGTATACATTATATATGAATAAAGATTTTTTTAAATATGGAAATAGTACTAAAACGTTTTCACAGCGAAAAAAATCCAAACTTTTATTTAATTAATTAACCTTTTTTTTAATTATATAGAATATATAACATAGGCATAAAATTATTAGTTATAAGTAACAGGCTCATTGTTTCAATTTAAGCATTTAAACTAAAGTATAACTTTTTCATAATTATTGATTGTTCAAAGTCAACAAAATATAGCTAGGTAGGTAGGTTATTCAATAATTTCGTTTATAATAATTAAGTTAGCATAGAAGTTTGGTAGACATTTTTTTTTTTTTTTTAACGGATTTTTACAAATCAGTACAAACATTAATAACTACTGAAAAATAAAATGTAAATAATAATTATAATAGTTAATATCTTCTATATTGATGCTTAAAAGTCTTAATTAAAAATTAGAAGCAATCGTACCTAATTTGTGGGTACTTTTATTCATTATTTACCTGCATGTTACATATATTTTGTTTAAAGGTACCATATTTTAATATGTTTTATTGGTTGATTGATTATTTAAACTGTTGCAACGAAAAAATATTTTACTGCTTTTATGAATATATAATAAACCTACTATCTTCGAATTATAATATAATTCATCGTTGAACAGTATTACAACATAATAACATCCAAAATATTTCTTGTTTGTGTTCACATATAAATATTATTTAAACTCTTAATATTAACTAAAAATGTTTTGTTTGAGTTGTGATTAGAATAAAATAATGTTAAGATTGGACAAAATAAACAATGCGGCATGAGATATTATTCATATTTAAGTAGGTTGAACATTAACAAAGTTGAATTTCGGGGAAATTAGCATAATATTATTTTACTTGTAATAACTTAAAAACACTTAATTTTATATGGTATATTAATTACCAATTTTTTCCAACGTATTTAATTATATTATGTGTTAATAATATAAGTTATTTAACAGTAAAATTGTATATGTACTTATAAACTCGAAGTTAAATAACTTTAGAACAAACCATTTAATGTCAAACAGTGTAGTATGTAGGTAGGTATATAACCTATACGCATACAGTACCTATATAATGATATTATCTATATCAGCTGGTTATTTGGTTAAGTATACAATTATAATGTAATGATTCTACCACGACATTACACAATTTGTATCTATGAGGTTGACAAAAGTCATAACACTGTACCTACATAGTTTTATGTGCCAACTATAATAATATCTTAGAAAATTTAAAAAAAAAACCGATAAAATAATACACGACGGTCACATGTCATACGTCTTGTAAATGCACCTGTTCACCTCGTTAAATATTTATTTCTGGGTGAACAATATAAATTGTTGGAATGCTTTTTTCGATGCTAATTAAATTATACTCTGGTTCGGCTGAAAACTTTGCTGTTTGCCGAGAGTAGATGCTGAGTTGTTTCGTAATTTGTGTTCCCTTGAATATTCATTCCGGTTTTAAAACCATTTCTGAAGAAAATGACAAAACGTTGAATATTTTATTCAAATTGGCCATGCCACGACGTCAGTTGTGGCTTTGGAGAGCGGTAGCGAAACAGATCTAAGGCTTTTCAAATTTTCTCCTAATTTAGTTAAGATGATGTATAAACATTTGCCAGCTATCGAGTATTGTAGTACGCCATTGCTCCGCGTACACAGATTGATAATTTAATATTTTAATTGAAATAGGTACAAAGAGAAAACTGTATCATATAGCAAATAACCGTTCGAAATGTTTACAACATAATAATGTACGAGTAAATAAATTTAAATTAGTTTTGTAAACAATACATATTTATTTATTTGTTTTAGTGTCTACACTTATTTAGCTTTTTTAGATCAAGTAATTTAAATATTGTTTTACAAATATAAAGCATGTATACAGTATATAGTTACATACACCTAGACACCTAGATAGGTTATCCTTGCATTACACAATGCAAACATTACACACCGCTAAACGGAACGATTTTTATTTTAAAACAAGGAAAAAAAATATAATTAACTTTAATCCAAGTAGTAGGGTTTGAATAAACAAATTACAGTTAATATTACGTAGTTATTTGATTTAGCTAGGTACATTTTTTTTTTTTTATTATTAAAATATAAAATTTACAATCTGTAATGAACCCTCAGCCAGATACATTTAACGGAATACTAAAAATATTCACGCAATGATCTATTAAATGATTACAATTAACTATAGCTACTATGCTCATTTTAACGTTAAACGTTTATGGTTATTAAACGTTTTGCTAAAATATACATTATATTGATGTAATATTTAATTTTAAAAAAAATTATTAGGTTTGAATAAATATATATAATAGGTATATTATGATATATTATGATATATTATGATATTTGATTTAAAAGTGATGTATAACTGTTAGTAGACAACTTGGTGATGTATATTATATTATAATTATGTAAGAGACCTACACAATCTTTTTCAGAAAATTGTTTCTGTAATAATTTAAAATTAGGTTCGTGTTATATGTAAATATTAAAATTATTATTTAGAATTTTAGAAAGCTTCAAAATTTATCTCTGATTTGTATGCATAAGATGGGAATAAAAACAACCATAATAATTACAGAACAGTGTTGTTTAATGTTCTAAAAAAAACTATGGTTATAAATATACCAGAGAAAGCGCTTATATCCATATTTATTTTAACTATATTATTATGGATGAATGAGTTGTAAAATATATATGTAGATGCATTGTGTACCGAGCTTTCACTAAATCACAGTCCATCACATGTCACAATCATCATCTGATTGTCACACAATCAGGTGCCAACATTGTTACTAAAACAGTAGGTACCTATTCTATATTTTTATATATTATATTACAGTGTCTATACCTAAATGTGAATATTCCATATTTGTTGGCAAACAATGTATTTTATTGGATAATAACCACGTTATTGAACCCGAAAATAAATAATATATTTGGAAGAATAAAAAAAATATGTACATAGGTATTTATATATTTTATTTCATATAAAACTATAGTTCTTCGCAAGCTCCCAACTAAATTTATTCAATTCGTCGATTGTAGTTTTATTTTATTTTATAAAATTCGAATAAAAAAATACGCGTTTTGCGTTATTTGTTTGTTGTTTTATATCCTGACATTCTAGAATACTAATAAATAATTATGGTTACATCTGTGTTACCTTCTACTATTCCGAAGTTACATAATTGTTTGACATTTTGTCGTATTATTTATTCTTATTAGCTTTGAACAAGCAATATAATATGTACCGTATAATATAATATAAATAAGGGACATTTGTTTTTATTATACTATTAATAACTAATAAGCAATGTTCAAAGTTAATAAAAAAAAGCATTTACCCGAGGAGCTGAAAGCTGCCTTATCGGCCAAAATATTTTATTAAATTGTTTAATCTTACAATAATCTTACAGAATATTACCTTAAAAGGATAGGTATTTAATTTCAACATAATTTGATTTATCCAAGAACACATTTTTCTTTTTATCAAACCAATGTGATTAATAATTTATTTTTAAGAACTTTTAACGTTTTGAATTTAAATGATTTTTTGTTGTTGAGTTCAAATTTGTAATAAGCAAGATTATTGTTTTGAAAAGACGTAATGTGAAATAATTTGTATTCAAATATTTTTTTCATCATAGTATGCTCATAATTATAAATCTCTTATGCTACAAATGTATGACTATTTAACCAGAAAAAATAAACTGCCCGTTTGATGTATCCGGAATGTAATACCTCTTGCGCACTATACTCTATAGCTTATAGGTATGTCTAATTTATATATAGACTTCAAATATTTGCTTAGTCTAGTAAAGATGACATTAATCAACAGACATAGACGTTCATAAGATTAAGGTTAATGAAAGGCTTTCATTTCTAAACATTTAGATGTAACGAAGTTTCAACTAAAGTGTCACAATTTACATTACATGAAACTTATACAATACAATGAAAACAAATTTAATTATAAATGAAATAATTTTAAAACTAATTTACATTTTTTTTGATCATTTACAAACTCTACACATACTAATGGCATTCATATTTTTATTTTACTTTTAAAAAGATAATAAAAGCATTTTTAATTTAGATATTTTTATTGTTATAAATGTTTGGCGTTTATGAATTAAACATTATTAAAGACGGACTTTTAATTTTAGAAGAAAATGATAACCATTGAATATTCAAATTGTAATCAATATATGGTTTTTAATAAATTTAATATCAATAAATTACGAATGAATGAGTAAGTAATAGTTATAATAAATTATTACAACATGGTATAATACAGTATGATTGAAAGTATTACATTAACTATTAATTTGATATAAGTATTATGACGTATTGTTATAGTAAGTTATAGTTTGTATTCTTTTTATACTTTTCGTATAGTAATATACATTTTCCCATAAAATAATATAAAAATAAATTTTTTAATACGTATTAAACAAATCTGTAAGGGATATTTGAATTACAGAACAAATTACCTACTATGAATCTTTTTCTGAATTTGTATATATTAATAATAATGTGTGTAATAATTATCTAAATATAATATGTTGTAATATTAGGAGTATAAACTTACACTTTGATGAGCTTCTATTGTTTCTGGAAAATGATGCTAAATATAGGGACATTGATATAATTGTACTTATACGGAAACTTGGCGTAATATTCAATCATGTAATTATGTTTTAGATGGCTATAGTTTGTATTTTTCTTCTATAAAAAGAAATCAAAATGATGGTGTTATGGTATTTGCAAAACATTACTTAAGTGTAGAGTTTTTTGAGTATGATTTCGTAGATTCTAATATAGTAAAACTCTATATATCTAATATCAAAGTGCCAATTAATTTAATATGTGTCTATAGGTATCCCGGTACTGATAGCGATAACTTTATAAACTCATTAGGAAAAGTAATAGATGGTTTAAATACTAACAATGAATTAACGGTAATAACTGGTGATATGAATGTCAATATAATATGTGTACATGAATATAATAATAAATATCTTAACATGTTATCTGAAAATGCATTTATTTCTTTTATAAACGTTTATACCAGATTGCCAAAGGGTGTTAATCATTCTTGTTTAGACCACATTTTTATTAATGGTAATGATAATGTTACAAGTAAAATTAATGCTGGTGTAATACTCACTGATATAACAGATCACTGTATGGTTTGTGTTTCAATTCCAAGTAATGCTAATTTTGTTAATAATCGAAAAATGTTCAATAAAATTGATTATAAATCAATTACGTCAATATTAGCCAATGAAAATTGGACCGAAGTATATTATGATGCCTATAATGATGTAAATCACTGTTATAATTTTTTTGATAAAATAATTAAAAATGCAATTGATAAATCTACTACTCGTATAATATTGAGATCAAAGAACATACGTTTAAAAGAATGGATGACTAATGGATTATTAACCTCAGCCCGTCACAAACAATTTCATTCAATGAAATGCAAAAAACATCCAAATAATTTAACGTTAGCTTTGCATTATAAAAAATATAAAAATAATCTCACAAAAACTATAAGGCTAGCTAAATTAAGGTTTAAAGATGACATTGTGAAACTAAATAATAATGAGTGTGAAGTAAATGTGAAAAATTATCCAATAACTGCAACTATCAACAATTTATTAGGAAAGCTACGTTTTATTACATTTAAATTGATCAAACTCAAAAACATGGTACCTAAACAAACAATGAAAATAGTATATTTTGCATTATATTAATCAAATTGCCAATATGGTCTATTGCTATGAGGTTTGCCTGCGGTATAACATATTAAATGCACTAGTGTCTAGTAGTTAATCAAAATAATATAGTCAGAATTTGCCTAAATAAATTCACTCTAGATCTACGAAAGCCAACTATAGAGAACTTGGTGTTTTGCCAATAAGGTTTTTGTATAAAAAAATTGCTATTATGTACTTGGTTAAGAAATTTAACTTAGATAAATATCATAAAGAGTTAAGCAATAAAAGAGAATTGAGGAAATTTGACTTAACTGTTAATTATACAAATAAATCTTTTGGTCAATGTTTTGTAGATTATCTTGGACCAACGTTTTTCAATTCTATGCTTTTTGAATTTAAAAAAAAAATACTTGGGGATGAAAAGATTAATATTAAAGGCTTGGTATATAAATATTTATTTATTGAGTTAAATAATGAGTTGCTATAATTTTATTTTATATCTAAGCTTTATAAATTTAATCTATGAGGTTTTATCTGTGTATCTTAGACTAATATGTTTATTTTAAATTTCTTTCTTTATGATGTACATTTCTTGATAAAATTTCTAAACTATATTTGTATATTTAACTTTATACGTACTTAGAACTTATAATTTATATCTTGTAAATTCTATAATTATAATAATTTTATCATATATTATATAATAACTCTCTTTCTCCAACACAAGCTTTGCTTAAAGGAAAAAGATAATCGGAAATATTACTAAATAATAATGTATGTGATCTCGTTTTCATCCATTACCACTCTTCCATACCAAGATATAAGAAGAACCATAAACACACACACTACCAACATGTGGCAAAAATCCTGGGATGAAATACTAACGTCAAACCAATTAAAATCGATAAAAAAGAAAGTCACCAAATGGCATCCTCAGCCTAATATCCCTAGACGTTCCGAAGTCATCAACACAAGAACAAGAATCGGCCATACCTACCTCACCCACATATATATCATAAAACACGAAGAACACCCCCTCTGTAGCCAATGCAACGTACCGCTCTCAATCAAACACATTGTCCTAGATTGCCCGCTGCATGTCAACGCAAGAAACATCCTCAACCAACCCTCATCGATGGAGGAAGCACTAGGAGAACACAATACCCACTTAATACATATAGCTTCTTCAAATATATCGGTATCGACACCAAAATTTAATGTTGCAAAAAATCTCACTACTAACAACTGTATTGTAAATATTATATAAAGCTGTAAAACTACTAACCCATAAACATGTAATTCTTATTTATAACTAATTGTGTATAAAATGTAAACTTTCCGCAGGCTAATGACCTTGGGTTGAAGCCTTAATATCAATAAAAAAAAAATAATGTATGTATTTTTGTCTTTTTCGATTAAAATAAATAAAAATCAAAAAAAAATCATATAAGTCGTTTTGCCCATCCGTTGAAAATAAATATACCTAATATTTCATTGTTATTGCTTGATTTTCGCAATATGTGATCAAGCTGTATTCTGTATTCCTTTAAATTTGAAATTTCCCAACGAATCGTTTCTAACGCTCTAAATTGAACATACAAATAGATTCGCCGAGGACGTCAAATAGATTTCTTAACATCGATAAAAACAATTTAAATAATTGTATAACAATATTCAACTTTTTTTCCATTTATTAACAAAATAATTGGGAATTCCCTAAATTTGGATCTCTTGAGGTACCGATTAGACTAGATTTTTTACTAGATACCAACCTCAATGTTGAAGATTGTATCATATTTTCTGTTCCAAAACGTGAATTTAAAAAAAAAACTCTCATCTTTGTAAAACTTATTATTTTTCACTCCACAAAGAATCTAAGACAGGCACACACGCACACAAACACACACCAGCGTGAGTGTTTTTATATTTGTACTTGTCGTTTGTGTCTAGACATCTTTAACACTTTGTGTGGCTTGAACTTTGAAAGAATCCGCGTATCATCATCGTGTTGATGACGTTGGTATCATTATAATAAAGCGTGTATTATTATTATATAGATATAGTGCATACTGCATAGATGTAAATATGGTCAGGGTGCAGGTGGCGGACTCTACCACTTGATTATTATGCAAAAACACGGTTAAACGTTACCGCCGGTTAACTGGGTACGGCCGGCAGTGAGTGGAGACGTGCGTGTTCAATATAAATTTTAATTAATCACATCATATACTCAGGAGAACACAATCGTTGCAATTAACCGTCGATAATTAGCCCGGGCTTTATACGGTTATATAGTGGCAATTCTACTCATTTCACGTATACATGTCTCCCTCCCACTCTATATGTATATATTTATAAACACCACACACACACACACACATACGATGCGTATATGTTCGCAAATATGTATATATAATGTGCAATGCTAAGAGACGGTTGGTGCAGGTGGTAGTGGTAGTAGTGAGTAGGTGCGTAGTTTAATCTCCATCACAAAGAGGGTAGGTTTATATGTATATATAGTAACATTCCCTCCGGTGCTCTTTTATTAACATTTTGAACTTGCATTTCCCATTTACCTGCCATACCCGCTCACCACGCCGACGACCCTCACAATCGTTCATTCAGTCTCGACATGATAATACAGTCGTCAGTCGTATTCCATCGCGTATACGCGTGTTTGTCGGTCGATTATCGATGGCAGCTGCTTTTAAATTCTTCAAAATGAATGTACGTAGTATTATAGTACTTATATAAATATAAAATTCACAGTGTGCCAGATTTTTGATAAGGTTATAACCAAACTATTTTCAGGGTAAGTTTGAAGAGGGAGGTGTTAAAATTAAAGGAAATTACGAGGACCTACAAGACGGCGTTTTTTTTTTAATTTGAACAACATTATACTGTGGAAATCAGATATATGTAGGTATGTGTCACGTATGTTTATTTTTAAAATCAATTTCTCACCTTTGTTATTTTTTTCAGAGTTTTTTATTTAACAGTCAATACAAGCAATATGCCAACAGTATAATAGACTGAAGACATTTCTATAGAGGATATAGTGGAACTTCGGTATCTTGAAGTTTCTGTGTATCGAATTTTTTTTTCAGTCCCGATTCATTAGCATATTATTTTAAATTACCTCGATAACTCGAGGTTTAAATATGTCAAATTTTTTTTTGGTCCCTTGAGGTTTCAAGATACAGAGGTTCAACTGTATAACTGCAACTGGAATCAATACACATGAAAATGATAATGGGCTATATAAATAATAGTATAATACCTGCAATGAAGCTTACAGCTATGCTCCAAAAATAAATTAAGAATGAGTAGATGGTACCTACTTAAGTTTTTTTTTAAATGTCCAGATGTTATGGTTTGTCTACCACTCAATCGAACGTCGGCCATAAACCATAATACTCCTCCGTTATTATATCCGGCATTGTAGGAAACTTCGTCACACGTTTAGTGATAAAATACATATCACATATCATTAATTACCTTTTCAGTTAACACTCATCGATGTTATTTTTTGTTATAATAATGCCTAATAACCCGTTTCGTTAGTAAGTGTCTTTTTAACTATAGCGTAAATTAGAACCTTACAATTTTAATTATATTAAAAATAACTCACAAAACCTACCAACGTAATTTTTAATATAAAATGATCAATGAAATATTTTTCGACTGTACATAAGTTATGAAGATTTTTCTATGTTCAAGAATGTACAAACTCCTACAGACATCCTAACAAATTGTACCTTATTTATGGGAGGGGATAGACAATAACTAACTGAAAACCATTCGACCGTCATAACAGTTTATCTATAGCCAAAATAGCACGATAAATAAGCACAAAGGTAATACATTTTTATTTTTATTTTATCATTATTGTACTTAACGAGTTGAATATTGTTATACAATTATTTAAATTGTTTTTATCGATGTTAAGAAATCTATTTGACATCCTCGACGAATCTATTTGTGTGTTCAATTTAGAGCGTTAGAAACGATTCGTTGGGAAATTTCAAATTTAAAGGAATACGGAATACAGCTTGATCACATATCGCGAAAATCAAGCAATAACAATGAAATATTAGGGATATTTATTTTCAACAGATGGGCAAAACGACTAATATGATTTGTTTAATACGTATTAAAAAATGTATTTTTATATTATTTTATAGGAAATTGCATACAAAAAATAGGGGGAAAACAGGAATGTTATCAATAATACAGTTTTACGTACCTATATATTAAATAAATTTTGATTTTTTAAAATAATTCAAAAAAATGGAGAAATAACTGTTGATGCTTGAACTATTCATAAAAATATTATATACCTATAATAACATTTTCAAGACATGATATTATTTTCAAAATATTTTTGCAATTTTTAATTTTTACACATTTAAAATTATTAACTTGAGTTTTTTTGTTTTACTCCACATCAAAAACCTTGAAAATGTAATACAAAGTTTTTCATAAGTTATTTACATACAAATGTATGTTATTTTAACAATATCGAAAAAATATAAGCACAATTTTTTTTTTGTAAATGTTAATAAAAAATATAGTGATTCATCATAAATTAGTTTTAGTTATTTTATTGTAATTAAAAAAATATAAACTTTTCATCATTACGTATATTATTATTATTTTCTATATTATACACAAAGACATTTTCAAAATATTTAGACTAATATTTAGCTATTTATATTGGCAACTTATTTACATAATTAATAATGATATAGTGTGTATGGTATTTAGCACCTCCGCCATTGGAAAAATTATATATCATGTATTTATTTATATAGTATATAACTTTCATACGACTTAAATTACAAAACTTTAAAATATAAATAAAATTGTAACTATTGAATGGTATGAAATCGTATCTTTAAACTGTTATGAACTAAAATTATGATTGTATTTATTCTAAAGAAATGAAGACATCAGATTACTAGATCTACGATTGTCGTGTTGACTTATAAGGTCATGTACTCATGTATTCAAGATTTTTGGTAAAAATTAGTTCAACCTACCTAATCAAGAAACTCATACAATATACATATATATATATTATATATATTTATGTATTATATATATATTATATATATTTATGTATTATATATATATTATATATATTTATGTATTATATAACATACACTAATCTTATAAATAGATATTAATTCTCTTATATTGTATGTCTTTTGATCACAGTTGATTTTTATATAAAATTATATTCTAACATTATTTCATGAAATTCAAATGTGACGCATTCAAAAAAGTGACCTAATGAATTTTTTTTTATTATTATTATTAAATAAATAATAAGGATACAAAGTAATTTAATTATTTAATTTACCCCATTAAGCAGAGCTTGTGACGAGGTAAATGAATTGTTAGAGTACAATAAAACCCGAGATGAAACCTATATAATATGTTAAATTATAATATTAAAGATACTTATTTCCTAAACGGTATACAATTAAAGTTCAAGTAACAACCAGTAATATGAATGGAGAGTTACACTCGAAACCTACAACTATACAGCATACTAAACACTTACCTGATTTTTTTTTCTTTGACGGAATACATTTCAAGTTTTTAAAAGATGAAGATCTTTTAATATCAGTGGGATTGCATTTCCATGAAACGGCGAGGGTTCATAGCTACCATTCCACGTAATTACTGATTATAGATATTACGAACCGTACATTAATTATATGAATATGTCGAATAAACGTAGGTACACAAACTCTATCGTCACGTATATCATATACATTATACAATGACGTAAAGAGTGCTTAATATATGCTTCCCTAGAAGCTGCAGCTCACTCGATTATGATGTGATTGTAAATTGTATATTAAAAAGTGAAAAAGATTTATGACATGTGCATCCACTTTTTTAAACATACCTTTTATATTATAATAATTGTGAGTTTGTATGTACAAAAAAGATTCATAAATATATGCTATGAGCATAGTTTTAAATTATATCCCAACGTAATATAATAAGATATAGAAATGAGACATTTAAGATTTTTATACACAGGTATATATACATTGTATTTCTAAAATAAAACGGGAAGTGGTATGAATGTATGCAAATCCATAGAATTCGAACACCAATACAACAATGTAATTTTTTATGTTATGAATGAAACAAGGTAATTATTGGTTTAACAATAATGCATTTATTTGTTTCGTAAAACAGTTTCTGGTGTTGTAAAAGTGCACAAAAGAATCCTGAAGGGTAAATTTTTAGACTAAAACTGTATGTGAGTTGTTCTTAAAAGATCAGTCTAAAATTTGTACAACTCTAAATAGTTTTCGAAGAAAACACAAAATCTGTTGAATACCACCATGTCAAAATATCTCTCAAAAGATAAAACCAATGGACGTCCACGGTCCACTACATAAAAAAATGTACAATAACAGTATTTAACTACTAAATAATATTTACAAATACTATAGGTGAATAAAAATATAATATAATTAATACAATTAATATATAATATTCGATATATTATAAATATATTATATAATAGATACATACACGATGCAGAATGTGTAATGATATTATACAACTAAAATTAAACCTTGTGAAATGTTCATCAACTGATACGGTAGCTGCCATGAGTAGGTAATGTCACTACTTTATCTAAAATAAGAATTATTAGGAGTTCTCAGTTATGACCATATGTGTTTTTTTATGTATAAATATTTTTGTACTTTCCAACGTAAATTATTAAATATACTAATACTCAATAGTCAATAACACTTTACGGTAAAGCAGTGTTTTTACATTTTCTGTATGTGATTTTTCGGTGGGCTACTTTAGTTTTCTATCAATTAAATTATGTATTTTTGATAACATCTTTGTATTTGGATTAAAGAAAACCAAAAATAGATAGTCACAATATTTTTTTATACTACTACAAGAACAATAATTATAAAAATAGTTGAGTGAAATTCCACAAATTACGCGTAAATTAACGATTTTTCATCAAACGTTGTAACTCAAAAAGTATTATTCGTAGAAACTTTACACCTCCCAGTGTTACTTAAGTTATTATTTTTTTATATAGAATGGTTTT
The DNA here is from genome assembly GCA_027563435.1 of Nasonovia ribisnigri. Taxonomy (NCBI): domain Eukaryota; kingdom Metazoa; phylum Arthropoda; class Insecta; order Hemiptera; family Aphididae; genus Nasonovia; species Nasonovia ribisnigri. The sequence continues at coordinate 558,168 of JANEHU010005107.1, forward strand.
TTTAAAAATATTTTAACTTATTTTAATCTACTTATAGGCATTTACAAATTTTACAAATGTTTAAAGTATTAATGCTTTGATAGAAATTGAATATTCTACAAAAATTTTTCTTACAACTACATACATAAAAATACTAGCTGAATAATCCGGCTTCGCTCGTGTGTAGTTATTGCTTTCTCTAAATAAAATTCTTAAATTAGATGTTTATTATTTACCTTCTTTCTTTTTTTTTTTAAATATGCCCGTAAAATATGACAACTCTTCAAAAAAATGTGATTATTCAACTCCTTTGTGTGTAACTCGCTGCAGTAAGTGCAACTCAGCAACTCTGGTAGGCAATCCGATTACGTCGGATCGTGGACAACGCCGATGAGCGACATATGTGTAAAAATTCGATTTGATGCATGCTTGTACCTGATGTACCCGATTAACCTTTGGCAACCAATAAAATAATAAATACTAACTTCTACTAATTATTTATATTGTAACCAATAGCAACGGTTTAAAAACAAAAGTATCCATCGTAAAACTCAAAATCCCTGTTTGAGCACATATCCAGGTTGGGCATACCTGATCCAATTGTGAATCTAAACCATTCAAGAACCCAATCCTTTTTTCTATTTTTTTATTATTTATTTATTTTTTGGTTTCCTTAGTAATTATGAAGCACTCAATAATATTTAAATCGTTTTTAGACGTTTTTTCATTTTTCATACATTTTGTTGTTGTTTTAGGCCATTTCACCAGGTGTGTACTTAAGAGACAATAACTCCGGAACCACTTATTGCACAGCGTAGAAACTTCACAGAAATTATTAAGATATTAATTTTAATATGCTCTGAAATTTTAATCAAAATCGGTTTGGTGGATCTTGAGTTATAAAATGTATTCAAAATGTACACTTATTTTTAAAATACATAGACACAATTTATTGTATATTCACTTGAATTTATAATTTTGACGAAATTCATCAAAAAATCACGAACATTTTTCAACTGTTTCGTAGTCAAGAATTGATAATATAACATTACATTTTTAAAAGCTAAGGCATAAAAAATTAATACAAGGTTTCTCATCATAAGTAGTAGTTCTTACTGAAACCAACAATTCTAAAAATTAAATGTCTCGGTAAGCACAATTTTTTTTGTAGACATTTTAAGTTCGAGTTTAGACAAATTTTAATGTTTAAAAAAAGAATAACGATTGGGTTATTATTTTTTTTATAATTCAAAAATTGAAAAATATCTTGAACCTAATCTTCTAACCTAACCTTGAAAAATATCTAACATCACTTGAAACTTTTACGTACCTATGTTGTTATGTACACAATGACATTTTTACTTTTTAGAACATTTACACTATTACCTACATATTTATACCACGAATCTATTCGCACCGCTATTCAGTAAGTCAGTATTGACTCAATAGTTAATAATAATAATATATGATATAAATATATAATATTATAATAGTTAAATATTTATATTACAGTAAATTCAATCTTTTAGGCAAAAATTCATTTAATGAAATGTAATTTTATCATGTAAATGTATCGTAAAATATACCTAGTAATATATGGTCGTCTTCGATCATAATTGTTTTTTTTTTATACAATGATTTATCATTGAATTTAAATTTAATACTTGCATTACAGTGACTTATTCAATGACCAGATGTAACCCGACACCTACTGTTTAGCAGTGCAGTTATCTACTTTCTCCTCTTTTTTTATGTTTATTGTTATTGCTGTTTATGGTTATATAAGTGTTCCAATATAATGTTCAAACTTTTTTAGATGAGATAATTTCATTTCATTTCTAAAGATTAAATTTTTGGATTTGCTCAGTAGTTTCTACGTATATACGCAAAGGAAAAACTACCGAAAATTGAAAATGTTGGTAATGATTGTTCATGGAAAATACGAAGCCGATAACTATTTTACATTTATATAATATAATTATATTTTCATTAGGTTAGGTTAGAGGGCTTTGTGCTTTGCATCTTGCAAGCACGTTGTGCTCGCCAACCCCGTAGATTTTCTACAGAAATAGTATATTAATACTGCCTTATTATTATTATTTTAATGACTCGTTGGTTTTAATATTGGCTATTCAACAGGTCCAATTAAATTAATAAACGTTGTGAAAACGATTATGGCATTAAGTAATCACTCGAGACGACTCTGGTTATTTTAGTTTTCAAGTTAATGATTTTTAAGGATATTGTGAGTATTTGGATTTATTCTGCTGCAAAATCTTAAGTCTTCAGTATTAAAAATAATTCCTTCTAAGATTTTTCTTTACTTATATAATAGTATTGTATCCATCCAAATTACATAGCTACCAAATACCATTAGCTGGTTTATAAAATATATTCAACTAAACATTTATTTCTACCTATTATACAATTAATAGATTAAATAAACGACAAATATATTATACGACACGCTATTATACTATTAAGTGCCAATAAGTTTAATACAATATTTTATTAGGATATTATGGAAGCTACACGTAAGTATAATGTGTTAATACAATTATTAAAAGTAAATTAAAATTATCAATACTTAGGTTAGGTTAGCCTAACCTAATTCCAGTGGAATGTTCCGGGGGTAGTTGGTTGAGTATTGCTGATACAAAAAAAAAAGGTTAGCCTAACCTTACCAAAAACCAGTTGTCGGCCAAATTTGGTTTTGTGTATTTGTTTTTAAAAATTACAAAATAAACATTGAAATACACAGTTATTATTATTAGAACTACAGTAACTGCGAAGGACATCTGCAAAGTTTCAGCACTCGTGAATAATATAATATTGTAAGCATGAAAAAAGAGTATTCCACCATCAATCATGGTATTGGCGCAATGTGTGTGTATGTGCCACGTACTGATTTATCAGAATAAGAATAATAAACGTATAATAATATGCTTTCTGTCACTCTATGTATGTGTGTGTATACAAAGGCGTTATTAAACCTGCTTCCTTAGAAAAACGTACAAGTCTCCCGAATGGCGGAAAGAGTCAATGAAAAAAAGTTGTCAGCTGCCTTAGGAGGTTTTATTATATATTATTTATTTGATTTTTCACTCGACCATGCAGGGTAAACGAAATGAAAAGTTAGTAATATTGGTATAAAGTATAAATATCCTATACTAGTAGGTAGTAGTACCTAGTATTACTTTTATTTTAGGAGTAATATAAGAGCAATAGTAATAGTATAAGTTGACATTAGCTGCAGTAGCAGTATATTAAGTAGAACTGTTGAAGAAGTCATAGTAGAAGTTTAGTAGTAATAGAAGTAGAATCAGGATAGTTACAGTGATCAAAAATATGCGGAACGTACAGAAAAAACACCTTATTCTTTTCTTTCGTTTTGTTTTCTAACAAGAAGAAAATAGGCATACCCATATTTATTTATATTTTTTTATTGCTCTGACACTACGGCCGTATACGTTTTCCAAACGGGATTTATGAGTTATGATGTATCCGAATCCGATACAATAGTTTGTATTGGAATTCTATGCGTAGGTATATCCTATATTATCTGCAGCACGTGTCCTGAAATCTTAACTCCATTCTCACTTCTCGCGGATTGAATCGATATTACTAGTCAAGTACACGATAAAACGTAGAAATTATTATTATTATTAGCTACACTTTATGGTTATATCATTCATAACAATGCTGCCGCTTGAGCGTTAATAAATAAACACAATATACCCTGTGCATTTATGAAATAAAACCGTACACCATTATCTACAATATTCCTTACATAATGAGTTCGTACGTACCTAACCTATTTGTCAAAATTGTTTGAACTTAAATTTATATTTTTAAAAATAAGAGTAGTTTTAAGTGTTTAACGCCAAAAACATAAAATGGTTCGTACGTTTACTAGGTAAATAACAACACATTTTCTTGACATTTAATGATTTTAATTAATTTGTCAAATGTACCTTCCTATGTTTTAAGGTAATTGATTAGGACATGCAAATGAAAAATTTCTTATGCACAATTTTAAATATGAACAAAATATAACATTTAACACACACACATTGTATCAAGTAAAGTAATATTATCATATTATGTATCTATAGAAAAATATTTATTAGTTTTGCATACAAAATGCAATGATGATGACAATATATATAAATGAAATTTTGTGACAGCCTGTGAATTTATGCCGGAACTGTTATATCATATTATGTCCATTGTCTGGGATAGAAATAAATAATGGCAGAACTAGCGATAAAACAAAAAAACAAAAAAATAAATAAATCAGTCAAATCCGAGTTTTGTTTAAAATGTTTAAATAAAATACAATATTTAATTCTTTAGGTTGTAAATATAATGTGAATATGATATTATAATCAGCACTTTCAGAAATCGGTTATTACCAACATTTACGCGTGGTCCGTAGCCAAACCAGGGCACACAATTAAGTAGGTACTACAAATTACAATACAGTATAATATTATGTTTTCAACAGAGTATGATGGTATAGTACTTCAGCATTCAATGCAGATGTGCCATGTCGTGCTCAGACCTAAAAGTGTATTATCGCAGGTGCAGCAAAATATTCGACCGGTCTACTATCTAATAATTAGTGTCTAAACTAATAGAATTTCGCGTCTTAAATAAAAAATGTCTAAATGTATAAAAAAAAGTTTCATGCAAGATAAACTGTAGTTATCAGTTATCACATACATTTTATAAAATAACGTGATTACGAAAATAAATAAATGTAAATTTTCGTTTAACGATGCTAAAATTAAATACTAATCATATTTTTAATTTTAATTATTACTTCATTATGAGTAGACAACTATTAAATTAACTCGTTAGGTACTTACTGGTATTTTTTTCAAAGCTTAGGGTAAATACACTTTATTTTTAAGCACCGTGTTAATTTTTCTTAAATATTAAATCATAATATAAAGCCAGTATAACCAAGCATATTTATAAGTATTTTTAAGTACCTACCTGTTCTTAAATTATGCAAGTAAAAGATTCCAATTTGACGTGAAATAAAATCAGAAATAAGTTGTTTTACTGTTTAATTTTTTTTTTTATTACTAACCTAACAAAACGATTTAATTTTTTAGAGATTATTTATTAGGAGCAACATAATGAATAAATGTACGATCCGTCAATGTTTAAATTGTAGTATAACATTATTCTTAAATAATATGCTTATGGCACAAGTGATTTCGCTGAAGCAATCATGATATCGGGATGTAACTTTAATAATAAAATAACAATAAAAAAAAACCATCATAACATAAGTTGATGTTTAAAATGTGTCACACGGTGGCTGTAATGATGTTTTTGTTAGTTCAGACGTCTAGAGGTGACACATGGTCTAGTGTTCTGCGACCATTGTGTGCTCCAAAGAGGTTTTGCCACTGTTGTAGAAGCGTGAGAGAGTCTATAGATACATTAAAACTAACTACAATTTACTAATATGACTAAGCCGTAACCGACCGACTGTTTGTCATTTTAACCGACAGAAAACCCCTGGGAGAATCAAGGAGAAGTTACTATTCCTCAATCCACAACGACCACATACATCAAAGCGAGAACTGGAACAATCAAATTGTTATCTTTGTATTAAAGGTATAGGTAATACTATTAACGATTATAATCAAGAATTCTCTAACATAATTGAATACGTTATTTGCATAACATTGTTTATTGGAAAAGATGGTTTTTATATTTATACTAACCTTTGTCCCCCAACACAATATTACAGGTTATTAATATTGTAATTTCATTTCATTTAGTATGGTTCACAAAATTAAAAAAAACTTTCACGTTTATACAATTTATTATGACACCGAAATAAGTAAGTTATAAGCAATAAAAGTATTTTTTAAATTCAAATTATTTCTTAAAATATTTTAAAAAGACGTGAAATTAAAAATCCAATTTATGTTGTTTTCTTTTATTGAGCTCTTACCTAAGGCAATAAACAAAGCTTATGTGCTTTTATAGAAAGTAGTTAAACAACATTTCAATTTAAAACTATACAAAAAATACAAAACTGTGTTCAAATTTTGTAAGAAAAAAACATCTGATCCACAAAAAATTGTAAATATATTAATATAAATTATTAGTTCAACCAATATGGGTATTATAGAGCTTAAATAGTATAAATAAAATTGTAAAAGAACTACGAAATCATTAAACCCTAGTTTAGCGTATTATAGTACCTAGTGTGTATATATATATAAAACTGTAAAGTAACCAAAATGAATTATTAATAATTCAGAAGCTTCGTTGAAAATCTGGATTCCAAAGAACTCACTTATTTCAACTCTTCAAAAGGTAAACAACGTACCTAATACTACCTACCTATATAATATCCTTTTAATATTAATGTATGTTGGGATGTCAAAATGTGACTGCATAGGTTGTTTCCTTTTTAACGTCTAACGAGATGAGTTCCAATAATTGTATACGTTCGTTTTCATCAAAAGTATGCAACCAACGATGTAACTCACTACCTATTTAATTGTGTTTTATTCAGTTTGAATTTTTTATTTTTTAATATTTAACAAGAAAAATTATGTGATTATAAACAACAAAAAAAAGGAGAAAGTAGTGTAGCTAATCATTGAGTAAGTCAGCGTAATGTTGTGTTAATTTTGAATTCAATGATAAATCATTGCATACGAAAAACGGTTCAGAACAAAGACAGTCTGTCAGCCTAAATTACTGAATAATTGGGTATCAAAAGTATAATATACATAATATTGTGTTATATTGTATAGTATTTATATTGCTGTTATAATAATTTATTTACATAATAATTATATGATAAGTTGAATTATGTTTTGCCGAAAACATTTCATTTATTATATGTTATTAATAATTAATTATTATTGTAGTATCTATATATATTTTATATCATAATACTATATTACTGTTATCAACTTTAGATTCAATGCCGGTTACTGTCTAGGTATGTATGTATGTATCTATGTATGTCGATTGCATAAAGTTAATCTAAATAATTTTAAAACGTAATTGTGTATAACAGTTTAAAAAGATAAAAATTATACCATGTATGGTTGATAATACTAATATAAACATTTGGTGAAAATGTCAAGTATTTACAGTTTGTGTAAAAATTTCTGTTTTCCCCAATTTATTTGAAAGTAATGGGAATTTAAAATTTTAACCTATCTAAAATTGGTACTAACTATAGATTTACTTTTCTACCATAGTAAGTACCATAACTCATAAGAGATATTAAAGTTGAAAATCAAAGAAATTTTTCTAGTATTAATATTATGCACGTGCACGAAAAAACACACATTATAGTAGAATTAATAGATTCATCGCTCCACTCAGAATCTACAGCAACAATAAAACAGCAAAAACGACGAACCATTCGCTGAATTCAATGAAAAAAATAAAGTATAAACCGATAAATGCATTAAATTGTAATCTATTAGGTATAACTCTTGTCGGCTATACTCACCTAAATATAGTCCTTTCACATATCGATAAATTAATATAGCATATGCGGATAGTTATAATTAGGGTAGGGATTATAATGGCCTAAAAAATCTCAAAAAATTTCCTTAAAAAAATACAAAAATGACTCAAAGAATGCATCATAAAATTAAATTATAATACTAGATAAACTAAAATACCTATAATAACTTATAATATTCTAGTGTTATACTTTTATTTGTAAAGAAACAGCCAACTCGATTGGGATATATTATGTAATTCCTCTTTTTTTTCCCTAGAATATTATGTGTTTTTAATTCTGATCAATAACACGGAAAAGTTATTATGTTCATTATTTAAGTATTTTTAATTTCTACGAAATGTCTGAGCAAACTTTCAAACATTAGGTTAAGTATCGTTAAATTGAGGAAAAAATGCATAGTGTTATAATTAAAAAAATGTATTTACTTTTATTAAATATGTATACTTGTTTAAAAAAAAAAATGTTAATATTTCTCGTCACCATTCTAATAATTGAATTAGTCTTTAATTTTCACTTAAAATTTAGCAGATGATTAGAAAGAACAATTTAAAATATATTACTGAAAATTCTTTGAAATGTTACAGAACAGTAAAAAAAGGTATTATACCGTGGAGTTTCGTTATAACCCTAAATTATCATACCATATAACATATAATGTCGAACACTATATTCGTTCAGAATATTAAGGTGCCGATGCATATACCTACATTACCGTCGGCACGATGTCCTAGTCGTTCATTTATTCGTTGGTCCGCTATAATATAGGCTCTATATTATAGGGTATAGTCCGGTATATGCGTGCGCACGGGTACACGATGACATTGGTTTGTTAATTTCGGATGTTGACCTGTCCCGTAGGTGGGAAAGGGACGAAAGGGTTTTACCTACGAGATTTCATCGTGCGAAACGAAATATTTTCCGTCGAGCATTTTTCCCGTATAAGTGGCTGCGGTGTGGTGGTCAAAGAAGCGAAAACGGTCGGCGGCGGTGATACACAGGCCGTACTGATTCTCGGAACCCACAAATTGAGATGGCATGAACATCGTCACGATGGGTGGAGTTTGGGTTGCGGTACGGGGAGAGGTTAATTGTCCGTTCATTAGAGACCCAATTATAACGCCGCCGACCGTCGTCTGCCTAAGTAAACGGACCGTCAGCATTGGAATGGAAATCTCGGCAAAGTTACTTCTACCCTTCGTCCAGTACCAAGAGACCATTGGGTAAAGCCCGGAAAACACGCGCTTGTATTTTGTAAGGTGATTTTTTTTTTTTGGAAACGTTAGAAATTATATTGACTGTTTTAAATAATTTGATTAGTATAGGCCTCATAATAATTAATTATGCACCATGATAACATAATATTATTATATTGTGTGAATTATTATATAATATACGGTACACTTGTTCATCCGCCTATTGTTCAATAATTTAGTGAAAGACACACGTAAAGTAAACAATACATTGTGTGTCTTACATTAAGCCAGGGCGTACTTAGCCCATCTTCCAGAAGGGAGGGAGGAAATTTGGGGGGGGGGGATCATACTTGTAAAAGTATATGTCTATAAACGACAGTGTTGGAGATTACAAAAAAAAAAGTTGTTCGACATTTTTCAATCGTTCCGCTTGCTTAAAACTTAAATCATATTATAATTACTACACATACATTTCTAAAATAACAATAGTTATCGTAAACAACATCAACAATATAACTAGGTAACAAAATAAAATAGTATCGAATTGCTATGAAACACTGTCAACAAATTAATAATAACATTATAAACGCTTCACTAGTAATTATTTTAGTTAGGTAAATACGTAAATACGTAACCCTATTTTATACTCGTATTGATGTAATAAGAAATAACCATCATGGTTAGCCAGAGTAATTTCTTAATAGTTAGTACCAAAATAATTATAAATACTAAAATATCTATGGGTAAAAAATTACAGTTAAAATAAAACATAATTTTATTTAGTTCTTTATTATTTCATATTTGTAAATATTTTTCTTACTCCTGTATATAATATACTACAGATGTAGACATACTACTAGGTATACTTTTACTAGTGTAGGTTTTTTATATACAAGCATTAGGCATTTTACATTTTCAAATAAATAATCATCGGAACTTTTTGTCTTTCCCCTCTGACATCTAACATTAACGCTTATAAAATCATTAAAAAAATAACCTAACAATTATTAATGAACCACTTATAAAGCTATATAACAAATCGCTAGAAGAAAATATTAATATTAATATATATAATATTCTAACGAATAACGACTGAAATAGTATTTATTCATTTCATTATTATTACTATTGTTTCCTGTTAGGTATAAATTAATAGTTATTCAGATCGTGCTATTATTATAATGACATTTATCAGAACTAAATATAATATACAGCAAGTAAAATTAAACTTTCGATCAGTAAACACTAGACTTGTATACAATGTCAGATTAACAAATATACGGGAATTGAGTTGTCCTTGGGGAGGAAGGAGCTCTATAAAAGTAACATAATGAAATACTTTACTTAAAATAAATTATGTACTTGAATGAGGATTCCATGATTTTACAATTCCGTAATGGTGAATTTATTCAAAATCTCTGAGTGTCGCGTATTTCATATGTCTGTTAAAACTTAAATCGTGTCGTTAACTAATAGTAAGTACTTTTATAGACAATTAAGACTGTAAATTATTATCATAACATTCTTGCCGATATCGCAAAGCAGTCAGAGGTCAAAATAGCTCAAAATAATAGATGGGATATGTACATAGTAAAAAAATATAAAAGTATATGATAGTCAAATAATCTGCATAATTATACTATTTTGATCCTATTAAAAATATGTATTTCAAATATAACGTAAATATTCAAATATTCTATATTTCGTATATAGATACGTAAATCATGGATCTATGTAATATTTTGTAGATATTTTTTCATAAAAACTATAATATATTATAATATAATACCTATTTTCTGCATGTTTGATTATATCATAATTAAAAATTACAATTATTCAAAAAAGGATGGATAACTTTGGAAAAAATAATTGGATGGATAAAAATAAAGACGAAAAATGTAAGCAAATAGTGGGATGTTGTGTACCATTTCACTTTGACCACTGGGTTTCGATAGTAATATAATAGTAGGTACAACATTACGTCCCAAAGAATGTGTAGGTATACACAATAAGCGTGACGTGATGGCGACAGAGAATTTACAATACGAAGACCCGGTGACGATCGTATATAATAATATTAGCTATAGGTACCATCTAAACGACATAAAGGCGTATATTATAATATATAATATATATATAAATAGAGAGAGAGAGAGAGAGAGAGAGAGAGTGAACGACGAGTGTGGTGTGAGTATGTGTGACATAGAAAGTCCACGTTCGTAATATTGCGTATCCTCTCCGCAAACAGCATACAAAGGGCACACTCCGCGCAAAGCCACCAAAAACAATATTACGCATTCTGCGCAGATAACTCACTATAACACTCCATATATATATATAATAATATACATACGCAACAATATTAATATATAATACGATATAATATACTTGGTGGCGCGTGTTTGCTAACCTACCTATAGGCTGCGGTGGCGGTCCTTTGGCAAAGAGTAGTATTTTCAGCACGGTCGGGCACACCCTGCGATGATTATTTACACGAGACATACCCGGATACCAACCCTACCACCACCGTGCCCGGTTTTTGGCTTAAGCGACACGGATAACCGTTCTGTGCAGCGCGCGCGCACTCCGGCAAGATATGGAGGTCCGGGTGCTCTGGTGGTGGTGACTAGCGGGTCACACACTTCACCGAACGTCGACTATACGCGTATCGTATAACGAACGTAAAGCGAACTTCTATATAACGATATAAAAGTTAGATAATATAAAAAAACATATAATATTATGGTACATCGTGTGAAATTTAATATCAAATGGAGAAAAGACGCGACGAACAGAAAGATGTTAGCTCGTGAAGATTTAGAGTCTGCCGACTTCGTCGTCGGAGACGTGTTAAAGGAGATGCCTTGAGTTTTGCCATTTTTTTCAATCCAACATATTATTATTATTATTTACAAATTATTTTACAACGATTATTCGAAATACTGAGATTAAGTATAAATAACTCATTAACTGCAGATATTATTGACCTACAATTTGTGATGGATTAGTGTTCTTTTAAACTGCATATCCACTTACTATTGATCATATATTTTATTAACTGTTAAATACAATTAACCTTAGGTATTAGTTAAATAAAAGTATATGTAGATTTTAGGTATTTTTTATTTACTGAAAATGTTAAGGAAGGAGAAACAACTTAATAATTTAAACTTCACCGCACTCAAATGAGAAAGTGCATCCACGATCAGACTCTGTGTGATAATTAAGAATAAATAATAAGGAAGTATAATAGTATTAGAAAAGTATAAACCCTTACGGAGCGCATAATAGTATATCATTCCAACTTTGGTTGTGGGAGGGGGGGTCAATATAATAATATATGCTATTTTTATATACCTACCTAAATGGGTAAGTATAATTTCGAGAATTTTTACTCTAGGTAATAAGTTACAAGCACTATGCAATTAATCCCGGTAAAAATGTATGGTTTAATAAAATTTACATATTACTATATTCATAAAATCATAAGACAACAATCTCCTTAAACCTTTTGTCCCTTTATATATTTTGTTATTAAAAATAAATCATCGTTTTAAAATGTTTTTTTTTGTTTTTCAATCATAATATTATGCTCCCTCACACTTTTGTTGTTTCATCTTATACTTTTATCAGTTTTTTCATTAAAACAATTATTTGTTAAGTCCATTAATAAAGGTCTAAATGTTTTTAATTAATTTAAATTCATATTGTTACTAATAAGATCTTCAAACTTTGTTTTAATAAAATGCCGTGAATATAAAACCAATATTCTCTAATTTTCTATACTCACGTAAAGAATAGTTTTATCTCATCGTATTTATGGTACATATAAGTTCATATAAATTTAAACATACCATATTTATAAATTAAAAATAATAATAATAATACTGTAATGTGTTAAACACTTGTGACTACATTTATCTATATCAACCTAACTGTTAAAAAAATTTTAAAAAAAATGATAAGATTTAACATAATACTACAATATGATGAAGGCATGAACTACCCACATCAAAAAAAAAGGATCTAACGTTTTGGGACTGTCGTAAAAGAAACCTGTAAAAAAAACGTTAAAATGACATTCGGGCCACCGTGATTACAATAATAATATTATATGAAACGCACTGACAAAGCGGAAGGAAATAGCACAGCAACACCACCGTGATAGTCGTAAATATATGTGTCAAAAATAATTATGTCACAAAACCTAGCGGGATATTTTTCTCAGACGGTTGGCCGCAGGTGCATGACGCGCTCGGCGGCATTGAGGCGGCGGTGATCGGTAATTCAGACACGGCCGGTCGTATTCTGAACAAATCCGAGGTGTTTCGATTGCAGTCGGCCCGTGTCAAGGCGACGTTGCCAACCGGTGCAGACGCCCACTGCAGGCCTATCGTTGCAAGTTAGCGACAGCTGTACGTGCATGACAGAATCCTGAGCGTCCGGTCGACGGTACAGGTCCCCGTCGTTTTGTGGTCGTTTTGTTCCCATCCGAACCCGTCACCGGAAGTACAGGTGGACAGCCGGCGGACGGTGCCTAATCTTTAGTTGACACGAACCTGACGGCGATGTCAGTACCGTGACGGGAGTACACGGACAGCGTGGCTTGTGGCTATGGGTTCCAGAAACAGTAAGTGCAGTTAAAGATGGGCCTCAGAAGTCTCAGAGAGCAGAGCGGTGTGAGAGGGCACTAGCAACAAGAGCGTTTTGGAGCGGGGAGGGTGCTACAGGCACGATAACTGTGAACCAGCCGCGGTGCTGGCCATCTGGAGTTTTTTAGTCAGCATGATCCACACGTCGGCTAACCACACGAACCGCCCGGTTAGGTGATTACGTTACTTGGGGGAATAATGCGTATATTTATTAAGTTTTTTCCATCATTAGTCAAAATATCTATTTCGTTTGAAGTATGGTATACATTACATGGCCTTTCCACCATCGATATTGACTTGATATTACCGTTTAAAAGTTACAAGATTTTGAATGATGCTGTTCACCTAGTTTTAAGGTCTGAATAACATACTATATTAAATTGTTTTACTACTTTTTGCGAGAGTCTTTGTAACATTCTGTAATATATACAACAATATATTATTATATATGTATATAACTATATTATGATATTGATAATTTCTGTGTCAGAGTGTGTTTGTTTAGTTTATTTTAAAGTTTGTATGCAATCTTGGAATTATATGCCAAATACAATATATTTTAGGTCAGAAAATTACAAGTATTCTGTATTTTAATTATTTAATGGCCACGAGATGCGTTGAGACTTGAGAGCGATACATTTGCGTGTTTTATGTCGTTATAATAGAATATCCAGTAAGCTCATATAACCACAAGTTGTGAGAGGTTATATCTTATCTGTTATTATATCCGACAACAACAAAACAAAGGAAAATAAAATTACAAAAAAATAATGTTATTTGCGTTTTATTTACAATATCATTGTTTCCACAGTATTTCTAATACCAGACAACGTTTTTAAATTCTTTTTTTTTATCTCTGCAAAAATCAAATTATACTTTTTTTTACCTCACTAAACTGTTCCGGTGACTTAGACATGCCGCTATTTGCAATAGGCTGTTTCTATAATACGTAACATAGTTGTTGTATTCTTATTAATCGTATTTGCAAACAATTATAATTTAATAAATAACAAACACAGACATTATACATTTATGCCTTAAAAAATGTTTTAAATATATAAATTATCATATAGTTTATAGAGATAATATTGTAATTCATTCACAATGTTTAAATCGAGTGATGCATTTGAAATACTGTTGTTGTTAATGTTATTTTTTTAACTGTGTTTTTTTTATCTGCATGAAAACTATTGAGGCTTTAAAATTGTTTTTATTCATTTTTTATAATTATCTGTGAGTTCCTCCACATAATTAACCAATTAATTTTATGTTTGCTTTAGTTATTTCAAGTAATACATTTGAGGGTTTTATTCTTATGTATAATAAGAACGGCCAAACGTATATAGTTCAATGGTTAAGAACTAATCAATTTAATGATATTGAGTATTGTTTCAGTGAAACTAATAGATATAATTGTGTTATACATAATTTAATAAATCAAAACTATTTTGATGTTTCAATTATATATTATTTACTGTAATTAATATATATATTTATTTTTTGCCTTTGAACTTCGTCAACTATGACCATTAGCTTTTTGTCAGGAGTTACGGTTAGTTGAGAGACATATGTTTAAGTGGAGCAAGGATTCGTCTCCATAAAAATGGGTGGTTACCCATCCGGGAGCCAGAGACTCCGGACGTTGTTTGACCTAAGCACACATTAATGAGTAGTGACTGCGGTCAACCATTATGTCACACCAGGCCCAATTTCTATCAACATTATATTTCCGATTATATACCTACTTTATGTATTTAAAATTTTAAATAAATACTAATAATTAATATTTAATATATTTGGTAATGTGTTATGACTCATAACACATAACTTATCACTAAAGACCAGATTTTTGTGCAGCTAAAATCTAAAAAATATGCAATTAAAATGTTAAAATGTACAAAAACGTGCAGAAATAAAATATTCATTATAGGTACTTCTAATTTTAATTCTAAGTAGTAATAACTAATAACTGACTTTACAATATTTGATTAAAATAATAATAAACTGACAATTTGTATATAACTGTCTACAATATTTGATTAAAATATATATTATATAATCATGTACATTTTCAAGTTTTTTTCTTTAAAATTATGTCTTCTGTCAGTTAATATGTGTTTTAACTGCGAAAACACACGTTCTACGTCGACACTTGTTATCGAGCATTGTTTGTAGCAGCTTATAATAGCAGGATCTTCTTTTAAATCTACATCATTTCCATTTATGTAAGAGTAGATTCAAAACATATTTTTAAGTAATTTTTTCGTAGCGTACTTTCATCTGGAATATTCTGATTAACATATTTTTGTAAAAAATTAGTCATACTAATAATATTTTATAAATAATTTTCAAAAGAGAGTTAATTTATTACAATATTCAAAATCTACTTACATACTTAATCAGAATATTTATTTTTATTTATTCGTATGACCTTATAATGAGTGCACTAACAATTTTTCCTATTAAGGATAAATGAAACTATTACTATTACTATTATAAGTTTATAACTAAGTCAGAATATTGATAGTGATAGACAAATTTTGTGGTAATCCTACATTTAATAATCAGACGATGAATATTTTTTGGATGATATCCCATTAAAATGTTGATAAGCTTAAATAATACATTTTTCATATTTAAAAATCACAATTATTAATTAGAAACAAGCAAGTGATTTGTCTATGTGATACACATGACTATTAAAAAAATATTTCAAAACAATAGGTACCCATTCAAAAGTTTTAATATTTTTTTAACTAACAATTTATTGTTATGACTGATAAATATTATATTTTATTTTAAATACATAACGAAATTAACTGATAGAATATTGTTGCATACCTATAGGAACATTATAATTATCCCATTTTTTTCAATTTTTCTTAGATTAAACTGTTTTTCTAAACATGTGTCATTATTAGTGATACATTTTTATGTTACTATATGATGTTGGTTATTCATAATAAATTAAATTTATCAGTGGTTTAGACAGGAAGTTGACAGGGAGGGGGGGGGCTGTAGCCACCTCTCTGTTTACAACTTTATTAAAATCTATTTTTAATTCTTTTTTTTTTGAGATGTTCATGACACAACATTTTGTTCTTGATAATCTTGTTTTGTTAACTTAAATGTTTCTCATTTTCTCCTCTAGTAACTGATGATATTATATTCCATCCAGTTTTCTCCATATACTCAAGAAATTTTCGCAGTTAATGTTTATAAATAAGACTGGATATCAATCAAAAAATGTTTCTTTATCAGGTTAATTGCTTCTTCTGTTATTTTTAGAGTGTTTAAATATTTCAATTCCTTCGTCCATTTATGTAAGTCACATTGATATCCATTTTTACATTCTTCCACTTTCCATACGTTAAATGAATATATCGGAAAATAGGTGTTAAGGAACAGTGATTTAAACTTTGCCACATCATACGCTGCATCTCTTTTCATTGTGTACCGAGACGCAAGTTAAAACTTCAACCTACTTTTTTTTTCATTTTGGTATTTTTATAAAGCCATCCAAAGTGCTTATTATCTTAATTCACTCCAAGCACCTGTAATAGGTTTTAGTAGAATGTTGTGTTTGTATTATGTCTAATATTCACTTAAAGAAAACTTGAATTCGAAATGCTAAATATTACATGCAATGGTGTGATGTAAAAACAATATAATACTTACAACTGAAAAGTAATTTCAAGTAAATGTATTTTATTCAATGATGCACCTCAGACCGAATCCAAATAAACGTGTAAAATATCATAAAACTAACCTAACAACTTTAGGCTATAACATAATATTGTGTTGTTGGGTTTATAGTGGTAAAATATGTAACAACGACTAAGTGACACCTGATTGACGCCATAAATTAGGTCAATCACAAACCGCAAGCTATTGCTTTGCCGTCAGGTTATGTTTGTCATCCAAGGTTGTTTTCAACAGAATACTTGTGGTGGCGTTCGGTCTTCGTCAATAGTCATCGTGCCCCGTTACAATTATTATACGAAATACCAATACATTATACATGGTTTTAAAATATTCCAATTTATAAAATAATTAATAGGTATAATATGCTCTATTGACATTAGACTAATCAAATATAATATATAGCGTTGCATTTAATTTACTATCTCCGACGACGCATTCAATTTACTATCGAAGTTCTTAAACGACTAAGTTCTAACAGTATATTGTATATAATTCAAGCGACATTAAAAGTGCTTAAAGACTTTGAGTGCTGATTTTTCAGAGCTACATGAAAGTGTTTATGAAATTATATTTGAAGTATTTCAATCCATGAATTTCAGCATCATCCTTTGTCAATAATTTTAAATTTGAGAGATAATTCAACAGATTACTCGGCTTAGGTGAAAATCTCAATGAAAATCCTGAAACCCTTTGAAAATCTGAGAATCTAACATAACTTTTGGCCATTATCTTCTTAAAGCAAATATAGGTAACAGTACAAATTATAATTTGATAATTTTTAAATGAAGTAAAAAATATAATCGAAATATCATATTAGCGCAACAAAAAGAATGTGCACTATTGGTGAAAGAATAGGTTACGAATAATTTTATAAAAGATATACTTACAGTTCAACAATCACCTTTAATTTCTATACATCAAATTCGTACACAGAATATTATAATATTTTCAAATTGCGTATATACAAATAATAGACCTACTCATTAACTGTATAACTGTATAAGTTACATATAACCAATAATATACAAAATAAAATATTGGAAAAATCGCATACAATAGCATACATTGTGCATCAATGATATTTAATTAATTTAAAAAGATAAAAAAAATAAGTTATTAAGTTAATTCAAATATAAATTCTAAGTAAAAAACCAGACATTAATCTCATACATTTGTTAATTAAAGACAAACTTTAGGTTACTATTGATTGTACCATACAACTTTCATTAATAACCTAGTTGTTTTTTTTTTTTTTTTAAATATGTTAGTGTTTAGACTAAAATACATCAGTTTAAAATTAAGTCAGAACCAAAAGATAGAAACGCTTCTTTTTCTGGAGTTATATACTAATCTTATTTTCTGAGAATAGTGTCTTGATGATACAAATAAAACTTGCTTGCTGTCAACTTGCACTGAAAATCCAAATTATTAAAATGGTTTCAATTCGTAAATAGCGATGAGAGCAATGGAAAATAAAGTGTAATCCTGTTATGTCGTAAGAAAAAAAAATATTCTGTAACCAACACAATTCATCATTTCCATCCAGGCGAGAAAAAGACAAATCAACGGTAAAACATTTTAAACCTACAATGTCTTTAGGGAATATAATTTAGCAAACTTTTTTTCTCTATAAAATATTTATTTTCAAAATAAAAAGTGAAATATCTCAAAATAAACTTACGTTTTAAATAACAAGTAAAGAAACATTTGATAATATTATTAATTATGTTTAAGTCGTTTTAGTTGTACAAAAAGTACTAATTAGAAGTGTTTAAATTTTAAAACTTTAAAATAATAATGCTGTTGATTTTTAGCAAACAACTAATATATTCATGATTAAAATTGTTTAATCGACTGTAAAAATAAAAAATAAAACATTACAAATATTTCATTAAAAATATATATATTTGATTAACATTGGTGAAATGATATTATGATGTTTTAAATGTATTGCTTAGTACCTATGACTTTATCCTGGCTTATAGACATTTAATTTTATTACTCTTAGAATAAATTAATGAAAGTTGATACACAGAAAAACAATATACATATAAATGGGACTAAATTAAATCTGTGGGACAATAGGATTCAAACCATAATAAGTTGTATCAAAACATTTTGCAGTCTAAATTTTGTATCGATATTTGAATCTGTTCTATAAAATTCAAAGAAAGTTATTTTCCATGTCAAGCACTATAGAATAATTATTAATTCCTAGCTTGAAAAAAAATAACGATATCAGAAAAACACGTCTCTACATAATTTGATATTGTATACATAGTGTTACTATTAGTTGTCCCCAACCACGTTTGTTATTCTTTTTTCCTTGTACCTACATCGTTTAAGTAAAATTATTATTTTAAGTTGTCATGGGTCAAAAAATTTGGTACCTACTTAGGGCAAAAAATAAAAATAGATGTAGCAACGGATCGTATTTCTGTAAATTCAATTCCGGAAAAATGAAAATACATATTTGTATTGCCGATGCCGTATAATCGAATTTGCCCGTTAGGACGTTAGTAGGCAGGTAACGGCATTTAACAGCAAAGACATTTTATGGCATTGTTCTTATTGAATGTACTCACACCCAACAATGGATCGATTTGCTAGTTATAGTTAAATAATTATCTTTTTAAAATTTAATGTTCAACTGAAGCACAGTAATAGTTCTAAACTGCAGTTTGTTTATTTAACTGTTCTACAAAAAAATATTTTATTATTTTAATATTCTTAGAAGAGCTATGAATGTACTGGTTTTACAATAATTTGTCTTTATTTTTCTGTCTGACGGCACCAAAATACAAAAAAATAATTTTCAATTTAATAATGAACTGCAAATGGTTCAAACTTACATTATCGAGTAATACATTTTGTAACAGCACTATAAATGCATTTATAATTTTAGTCATAGATATAAAAGCAAAGAAACACTTGGTTTGTTGTATTAAATAATTAAAAATAAAAACCCACTTTTTAATATTAAATTCTTTATAATCTTCTTTAGCAAAAAAAAAATTCATTATTATCCATGGGCACCGAACTGTACGCAAAGCAAATTCCTATTATATATTTATAATATATAATAAACGAATTCACATTATTTTCTCTCCCTTTAATAATTCACCATGAATACTCCGTACAATAAGATCAAACGCGGGGGCCATAATATATATATATATACATTATACTCGTACATATTATTATCATGTACGAACTGTATATATATTCCTCTGCCGTTCGATTAAATTATACTTTATACTTACTTTTGTTATTGCACTTCACCTATACTATAATGCGCGTAGATCCTTCGAGCGTCAATGGAGCATTCCTGCCGTGGGGAGGAGGTCCATTAATATAGCTTAGGCCCTGGTAAACGACTTTGCCGCGTTAAAGCCCCATTCGTCTCTCGCGCCCGTGCGCTGGTGTATAGACGCCGCCACTTTCAAGGAGTCACGATGAGCGTGCAGACGAACAAGGGTATCCCATTAGACGTTTAAGCGCGCTCAGTGATTACGATTAGACACTATAATATAGTATATATACTGTAATATTCCTTTTCGGCGGCATCGTGCCTTGGCTGCAGCCAGGACCGACAGTGGCGGCGGTGTGTCCTCTTTTCGCGTGGAATCGCTATCTATTTGTTTCATTCCACATCGCCGGCGCCGTCGTCGTCGAACACTTTTTAATAGGATCATCGGCTCAAGTCTACGAATTTTATAGAACAAGAAATGACGTGACGATATTCGTACGTACAATATTAAAAAAATAAATATCCGTTCTTTGTTTCTTTGGATTTTTTTTTTTTGTTTGTGTAAAAGAAAGTTAATCATTTTTCATGTCATACGCGCGTATACGTACGAGTGTTATAATATCTAACGCTAACACCGTAAATAAATATTTGCCGATACCAAAAACATATTTGTCTATAAATGAATCGAAATTGGACCAGTATCGAGTTTACCGATGATGTCGATGATTATGATGATGATTGATGATAATAATGATATTAATGTATTTTTACATATTGAGACGTGAACTAGTGAAAATAAATTTGTATAAGTGTCAAATGTATTAGCTTATAGTAAATCCTCTCCGGCTGTGAAAAGCTAAATCTGTCCGTTGTGTTTTAGATTATTCCATTCTCCCAAAAAACGCATTAAATTATACAGTTTCATGTTTAAAAACAAAAAGTTCTATTTAATAGGGTTTTAAGTTTTAGGAGAAAGTTCCATCGTAAAAACATTTCCTTCCGGTGATTAAATGTCCATTCAGAACTATCCATAATGTCACATTTTTCTACATCTAAAATGACTAAATAATATATTGTTCGTATATTCGTAATTATTTTTATATTTTTATAGAGATTAGTTACATTTCAAGGTATTTAAGTACATATAAGAACTCTAGTATAATCATAATTAAAATTATATTTGTTTATCTCTATGACTATATATAAATGTATTTAGGTATTACATTTATTTCCTATTTCCTATTTCTTATCATGGTATTTATACAATCTGTATGGATATAGATACAATTAAAAGAACTATATGTATTGTATTTATAGACTTTAAAAATTTAAGCAAAAAGATTTCAAAATTATAATTTAAAATTTATATATGTATAGAAATATATTTTGTATGAAAAATAAATTAGTTGAAATTTGAATCTAAAATATGCTGCAATTGATATAATATCTATCATATAGTTACTGGTATTTTTCTTAATAAAATACTTATAAAATGTGTATTTATAATATTTAATTATTAATACACATTATATCAAGATAATTCTATTTTTATATTGTTTTATCGTTAAGTGTTTTATAATTAAAATATAAAAATATTGTATATATCTTTTATAATTTATTTTAATTTTTTATTTGATTAAAATGTTCTGCGTAACACGAGTGAATAATCAACAGATACAAAATTATACAAATCTACTAATCGTGATAAAGTTTGCGTCATATATTTAGTAAATATTCATATTATAGAATAACAAGTAAACACACCACATCAGTACATTCATAAAATCAGTCAAGTTTGTGTAATTTAGTCTTTTCAATTTTAAGAGCGTAAAACGTAGTATTCTAATTTGTTAAAAAAGAGTGTAAAAAAATATTAAAACTTCATAAATTAAGGTCATAGTAAAATATACATTTTTAGTGTGTATCTAATTATTGCCATTTGATTAAAATATTTTTATTTAAAATTTTTTTGGTTTATGCATTGAAATCATACTATATTCTTAATAAATATAAATATAGGCCAACTAAAATTAAACCTCTAGATGAATAACATTATTTCACATAACAAATTATGTACGCTATCTAGTATTACATTGATATAAAATTAATAAATAAATGAAAAATGTAATGTTTTAAAGCCAATCAATCGTAGTCTTCATGATTTAAATATTAAACAAATACTAAAATCTCTTGTTTGTTCCCAATGCTTTTATAATCTAACTGTTAATTTTATACTGGACATTGTCTTGATACGCATGTAATCAATTATAAATACACAACTTAACAATTATTATAATTTAATATAGTATTTTATTTTACTATGAATATAAAAATGAGTTAATAAATTATTTCTATTACAGTCGAGTCTCGATAACTCAAATCTCAAGGGGAATTACAACAATTTTGATTCATATATTTTTCTAGATATATAGATACGTCAAACAAAATTTAAAACACTTCGAGAGAGAAAAAATTGAGTTATTGAGGTTTTTGAGTTATTAGACTCGACTATATGTGGATTGTGGATATAAAAACCTTATAACATTTTATTATCATCTCATGGAATTGTAGAATGTTAATTTCGAAACTATACAATTAAATATTTCACCGTGTTTCAAATCAAAACCTATATAATTGGATGAATACCAAAATGCAAGTAGGTTAAAATTAAAATACTCTTTTGAAACATAAAATTGAGACACTATCCGAAGAGCGCATAATCACTTCTTGTTCTCGTTCCTTAACCCACACGTCCTCTCCTCCCATAAGTTCCGTCACCCTAAACAGTACGGTTGCTACGACGGAAAACGAACCAAGTGAATAATATTAAAGTTTTACGTTTAACGTAATTAAAACCGCTACGCCAGTTTCAGAAACAGGAAGTGTAATGGAAAGGGAATGTTATGATCAGTACAATGCGTAATATGGGCTGCAAACAGCGCGAAAACATCTGCGAGATTTGCCGAACAGCTTTAATGCATTTTGTCAGTAATACAAAATCCTTAATAAAGCTGATTTTTTCGAAGCTTTTTTTTTTTTGACAAACGTTTTGCATTAGTTTATTTACAAATACATTATGTGTACTGTGTCAATATTATATTATAATATATAAATAAATGCGAAACCCCTACCTGAAAAAGACAATTAATCAGGGGATTCACTCTACTATATACTATATTATGACTGTTCCTCGTCATTGAATAGGTCACAGTAATAAATGGTTTATATTTGAATTCAATGATAAATCATACAAGTTACACTAACTTTTGCAAAAAAAAAATTAAATTTCCGTAAGTTGTAACTCAGAACCAAAATATCGTATAATGTCCATTGTTAATTATGTATTATTTAAAGTTTCTAAGGTTGTTGGTTTTTGAATTACAACAAAATAACAAGATAGATTTTATTAAAAATTGGTGTTGTGTAAATATTGCTGTTTTCTGTAATTTGTTTAGTATTTCAGTATTATTTGGATAAGAACGGGTAATTTTGACTTTTGACCTACAAAGTACAAATTAGGTTTAACATTCTACCATAAGCCACTTACAAAATTGAAGATATTGAATGTTAGTGCTCCAGAAAGTGAACACATACACATACACACACGCACTATTATTAAACCAAAATTTTAAATATTCAAAATTGAAAGTATACGTCTAATATAGCGAACAGTTTACCTATATTTATTTTTTGTTTAACAAACCCAGATTACATAATATATACTATGATCAAAGACTCGCTTAATAATGTACATTGTACATCTTAATTTCAAGCCAAAAAAACTGATGAACAGTTCAAACCTAATTCAAACAACCTACAATACAATGTTAATGACAATCCATATATATTTAATATATAATACATTTATATAAATGCACAAATCAAATGCACCTCTTGATTAATTAATGTGCCATTAATCATTAATTAAATCGCAATTATAACAGTATGTTTTTTCTTGGAAGATTTGTGTGTATTAAATAAATACATTCAATCTCATATCTCTATCATATACTTAACTGTGGATAAACCATTTATTATTTATCAAAATCATATTAATAACACATAGCATAAAAAATAATAAAAAATTTCACACATCTCTTAATAACGCAAACATTTTAAATTCTAATTCGATTCTCCATTGTTTTACATTTATACTGTACCTATCTTATTATTATATAAATATATATATTAATATTTTATATACCCAATACATATTGGTTTTAAAATATTTTCCATTATTTTATAACTACCATGGCAACCAAAAAAAAATAAATGATTATTAAATAAAAAGTATTGGAAATGTTATATTCCATATATTTTATTATTAAATATTTTTAACTACAGAATAGATATTAAATTCCAATGCAAAAAGGGGTTATCCATGGGTTGACGGTCTTGACTTTCCAGGTGGTTCGTGAGAAAAGCAAGCAGGGTCGGAGGCCCCTAGTATTTAGTAATATAAAATAAAATTAATGACCTGAGTATTTAAATATTTAATAATAATTATTAATCTTTTTTTATAAGCATTTGATTACAACATCAGAGGAGGGTTTTCATTGTATTATGAATATCAGAATATACTTTTTCTATTGCAAAACCTAGGGGAGTTGGAAAACGAAGTGAGCAGAGATCAGAGATCCTTAGTTATAAGATAAATATTGTTTTAAAATGTAATTAGTGTCATTCTAAATTAAGAATAATAATGAAAAGCTTCTACAATAATTAATGCAACTCGCAAGAAGCCTCTTTACACTTTAAATTAAATATGAAAACTATTAATTAAATGTTAAACTTCAGCAAAAAAAATTTATAATCCATCATATTATATCATTCATAAATATATTAAATATTATTAAATATATTCACATAAAAAATATTTTATTCAGGTAAATGCATAAAAATTTATACAAATCTTAAAAATATGCAAAAACACACATGATAGTTTTTCGTATACAATGATTTTATATCATTGAATTCAAATTTAACACATCCATTACAGTGACTCTCTAGACACCTAATGTACAGCAGAGCTTTATATACTTACCTGACTTTTTATACTGTACGTGAAAACATAAAATGTTAATAGCAGAAATGTATTACGGGATATTCTTTAAAATCTATTTTTATACGAATAATTTCTTGGAAAACTGATTATGGCAATACGTAGAACACAGCCCGCAGCTGGCGTAGTTGATTGTACTTGTAACTATTGTTATACTACAAATTATATTACAACACCATCATGACAATATGTTTAATACAATAAAATATATTTTGAGGATTTTATTATACTTAACGTTTAGGTAATATTTTATGGTTCTGAAGTTTTATCTTTAGTCACTTAAAACTTTATCAATAGTGATCTAAATTTTACATAGTAAAATTTAACAAAAACTGAACAATATCTTACCTTAAAGTTTACTAAAGGTACACTGAAAACAATAAAATCAATAAATTGATTTTTTTCTGATAGGATTTTGTCATAATTTATATAGAGGCCCTACAGTTATTTAATCTAAATTTCCATATAAATTATAAGGTTAATATCTTTTTTAATTTACAAAATAACTTAGAAACTTGATTTAACTGTTTTTAAAATATTCGATTACAATTTATAACTAAAAAGAAAATATTAAAACTAAAACCTAATCAATGTTTTTATTAAAATAAATTATAAACAATAAAGTACCTAATAGAAGACAAATATATTTTTCTTAGCATAAGAAAATAAATATTAACAATCATCGCCTTTCTATATCTTCTATATAAATCTAAATTTGTATTATTATATTATCATAATTTTATGATAATGGATTGTATCTCACTTGTTTTTACATTTTACTCTCGTATATTATACTTCAATATTATATTATATTCTTAACAAACCATACCCTTCATAGTTGTTATAAGACGTAATGAAATACGTGTACTCTCGATTATCCGCGAGAGGACTATCCTCCGTCTTCCGCGGAATTATCTACATACCTATAATATATATTATATACTAAATATATATATTTCCATTATAAATCATTATCGGTTTAATTGGGTGATAATTTGTGATAGCCAATTACTCGATAACAACGTAAAATACAACACGCTTGTTTAATATTAATACATATGTATGTACATATTATTTTATGTTCCCAAAGAGTTTTCAAACGAAGAAACAACAACTTATGACTATTTTTTTGCATATAAATAACTTATAATTTTTATTTACGGAAATAAAAAAATTTCAATTTCCAATTTATTTTTTATTATTTTTTTTAATTTTGCAGATTATCCACGGAATTCGTTTATCCGTGGGTGTCCTGCCACCCTATTCCACGGATAATCAAGAGTACACTGTACCGAAAAAACCACGACAATGCTGTAGCTGAAATGCCTATCCATCGCGCCGTGTTACTATACCTAGTTTAACTAATGAAAACATAATTACATTATCAAAATGGTCGTACTAATAATATTCCGGGAAAACGGATCTCATATAACAGCGTTAATTATAACTATTGTATTAAACTATTAACTATTAAATTAAATAATATAAAATATTTGCATAATATATAATATACTACTGTATAGTAAAAATAATAAAATATGTTTTTATGTTTTTATAAAATAAATTAGATATAACAACAATATGATCTTAAATATTAGTATATTTTAATGAATATAACCACTGATGAATTTTATAAATACCTAAATGAATATTGTAAGTAAGAGCTTTTTTGGTGTCATGAATATTATTTCAAATGAAACGCAATTGACCTGATTTTTGTTGAATACAAATTATAATATCACCACAAGGATCAAAAATAATATTCTCGTAGTCTCACACATACACGTGCGCATATTATATTTATACAAATGGATTCATAGGAAAAGCAATAAACCAACAAGTAGAGGCTCTTACCTACATACATATTTACGCATGCTT
The DNA here is from genome assembly GCA_027563435.1 of Nasonovia ribisnigri. Lineage (NCBI taxonomy): Eukaryota > Metazoa > Arthropoda > Insecta > Hemiptera > Aphididae > Nasonovia > Nasonovia ribisnigri. Next base: position 585,409 of record JANEHU010005107.1, read on the forward strand.
CTGATTTTGCCATCATTCCACTTTCAGTGTAAACCACGGTTATTACTTTTCACAGAACTCAACCGTCTACTGTGTACGTCTTACGGTTGTGGACTCTATACACTATACCACAGAACTAATTGTTTAAACTAAGCAGAAATAGTTATAGCTACTAAGTCGCGACTGTACTAATTTATTGAAGGCATTCATTATCGAAATGTTATAAAAAAAACTGCAGTTTAATATCCAGTATGACAATAATATGCTGATACAAAGAAAAAAGTATTAGAAGAAATGCCAAACATAAGTTTATATAATATATAATAATATATAATATGCATTATAACGTCTCATAAGATAGGTATGTAAAGAAGAAACAATTAATATTTCAGATGTATATTCATTGCACTCATGCTAACTTTTTTAATACTCCTATATAGATAAACAACATTAAATTATTTTTTATTATTTTCTATGTGAAGCAAAATTTACAGTACAATGTTCTTTTTTAAGAAATGTTTGTGGCAGTAAAAAACTCACTCTCAAGATTGGGAAATTAAGATAGAACTTTTATAGTGTTATTTTGCAAGTTACCCATAATCTCAAAACCTAAAAACAAATTTTAACAAATATACGCCTTAATATGTAAGCATCCATTTGTATATAAATCTCGACAATTCATAGGTAATTTGACCTTAGAATCATTTAACGAATAACGAAATATAAAACATATAAATATAATGCAAAAATGAAAATATGTTTAACGAATTACCGTTAGGAGAGGCCAAAATTCACTTGTGAACACTTTTTTTAACAATGCTTGGCTTTAGAAAAAAAGGTGGTTTTAAGCATTGAGTACCAAAACATTTCAAATTAGACAAGGTTTAAACCTAAGTATCTCCTAAACTCTCAGTATAAGCTAGTGTTTAAATATTTAATTTTTGTCAAACTATTCGTGTTTTATGCTGGCTAAAATATTAACCTGCAGCGTTTAAATTGAACATACTTATAGAAAGATTGCTATGATAATGAAAACTCGTTACTATTACATTCATAACTACAGCTAATATTATTTAAATATATTTTATTATAATATAAATTATGTACGCAATACCCTTCAAAATACATTATTGAGAAATACTATTTACAACTATGATATTATTATGACCAATCAAAATGTCTTCGTACAATTACTGAATCACCTTTTTACGTCTCAAAGAGTGTAACTTCACAAATAACTCACAATTCAAAATGTAGCTAACATTTTCTACACATATCTTTAACTAGTATAACTTACACAAACATCGAAAATTCTCTCATCTCTGACATATCGGTGCGTACTAACCAGGTCCAACAAAAAATGACTGAAACGTAAATTAAGACTCTGAAAACTCTGAGCGTCGTGATGAATGTATTGATTTTACAATGATGTATGTTTTTTATTTTTATGTATCATATTACCTTTTGGGAACAGTAAAATGCTTGAATAGTTTCTGGTAGGAAACAGAATTTATTTTGATTTAATTTATTTTTCCTAATGATTAGGAAAAACAGATAAATATTAATGAATATCATTTTAGCAGACTGTTATAATTAATTTACTGAAAAAAACATACAAAAAATACAGATATAACTACCTCGGTATTACTGGTATTAGGCAACTTAAGGCCACGAAATACCCAAATCACCAACATAGGACTCGGTATTGCTTCCATAGAACAATTAATAATGCATTATTGCTGACTAAATGCATTGAAAAAAATTAAAAGTTCCTATTGAAGTGAAGATAGCTAAAGAGAGATTGGATTTAGTGTCAATTATTAAGTTGTGAACATTTAATTTTGAATTAAAAACCAGTGTTTGTATGATGCACTTAAACCAAAATATGCTGGTACCTAATAAAAAACTTTCTCATTTAATTTTAAAATTATTTTTCTTTAAATTTAAAAATGAAATAGGTAGTATTCAATAAAAATAGGTACTTAAAAAGTATAAATTTAAATTGATAATCAATAATTATATTAAAATTAATATGAATTTAGTTAATAACATATATACACCGGTATCGTTATAAAAAAAAAATGAATTTATAATATTATGACAGCAGCAGCATGATTGATAGCATTTTTATCTTCAAGAACCAGTATGAGTAGTGACGACGGTTTTTTTCTTTTGAAAATCATAAAACACAGACATCTAAGTATAATGGCATATTATAAGTAAATAACATAAATATTTTAAGTTGACAAAATTAAAATCACAATAAACTAAAATTTTACAAATAAAATAATAAAACGGTATAAACACAAACAATATATAGTTATTAAATCTTATTAGTTTTAGAAAATTTAATTTCATATTTGAAATAAAATGTATGTTCAAATTTAATTTAACCACTTTCATTATCAATAACAAAATAAAGTGGGAAAATGGGTACCACTCTTCTGTACATTAAGTATCATATAGATCACTGTAATGGATGTTTAAATTTGAATTAAATTGTATAAAATCATTATAAACTAAAAACGATACTGAGTGAGACAGTCTAACAACCCATATTTTACTATAAGTTATTCTATGAAATTATTGCGTTCAAAGTAAGTTATTTGTTTTACCATAAAAAGAACAGAAAGTTATTTTTGAAATTTATTTATTTTTTTTTTAAAAAAATTAATTTAGTAATTAGTAATTAGGTAGAACACTTTAAAAGTTTCAAGTATCTTTTTATGATATCTTTTAACTACAAAAAAATAACTAAAACCGTTATCTTTTGTTTCAATATCTAATTCTGTCCAAAACTTAAAATATCTATTAAAAAAACACTATTTGTATAGTGTTTAGATGTTTTAGATACTGTATTAAACACTTATATGAAACCTTATTTTAAATATTCAATCCCTAGCTATAAAAAATGAACATTTTATACATTTTATATAGGTAATCTGAAAATATTTGTGTTTTTTGTCCAAATTTGAACTTTAAATTCTTATAAAAGAAAATCTTGCCTATGTAGGTATGTTTATTATATTAACTGCTATTGTCACAACTTTTGAATAACTATATATCATTTTCAGTGTGTTTGGCCCAGTAAATTTTTTTTCCAAAAATTATTGAAAAAACAAACTAAATGCCTATAAATAGCAAAAATACAGTCAAAATATTTTGAAAATGTTAGGTAATATATAAAATGCTACTATAAACATTAAGTAATAATTTCAAGTATTTACTTTATTCGTTTTAGAATTTCAACAAAAAAAAGAAAATCGTTCCACGTCAAATCGTCAGTATACGGGTGAATATCGAAATAAAAAAAGGGGGTCAAGTGGATGTCGCTCCGCTGTACAGTAGGCTACAAGTAGATCACTGTACTATAATGGATGGTATTAAATTTGAATTCAATGATATAATATCATTGTATAAGAAAAACGATTCTGAGCGGAGACGGTATGTCAGTCTAGGATATTTTAAATTATATTGATATTGTTATTATACGGTAGCTGCTAAGTTGAATTAATATTATTCATATTATTTAATTATTAACCTAAAATTATCAGTGATGCTATAAAAATATTATAATATATACTTTTACTCGTTAAAATTGATTTTAATATGTAATTTCGTCCAAATTTGAACTTAAAATGTCTATAAAAAATAACTGTGTTTAAATATTTTTTAGATTTTTTGATTACAGTATGTACTATTTATTAGAATCTTTATTTTAAATTTTCAATCCTTAGTTATAAAAACTGACCATTTTATAGTTGTTTAATTACAATGATTGATAATTTTCGAGATTTTGATGAATTTTGTCAAAATTCGAACTTTAAATGATTATAAAAAAATGTGTGCCTATGTATTTTTAATATTTTTCAATTGCTATTGTAATAATATATCAGGAGCCTTGTATTAAATTTTCATTATTTTTGGCCCAACAAATAAAATGTAATTGATATTAATAGAAAAAAAAACTAAAAATTTGAAAACTGAAATCGTCCGTAAAAAGCTGAAAAACAGTCAAAATATATTCAAAATTAGATGGTGTATAGAAATAGCTTATATAAACATTCAGTGAAATTTTCATGCATCTACAGTTATTTGTTTTTGAATTGCAACAAAATAAGAAAATCGCTACATGAGAAATCGAGTTAATATCTAATCTTGTACAAATTTGAACTTAAAATGGTCATAAAAATTTATTATGACTTGCTTATAAACTTTTTTTTATTGATAAAATTAGGCAAACTTATGAGGAATCTTGTATTACATTTTCAAATCTTAGATTTAAAAAGAAAATTTTTATGAATTTCTAACTCAAAATAAATTGCACATTTTCGTCATTTTTACGTATTTTGTCAAAATTTGAACTTTGATTACCTATAAAAAAAAATTGTGACTACGGATTTTTTATATTTTTCATCTTGAAACTATATATTAGAAGCCTACTATTAAATTTTCAAGATTTTTACCCAACAAATAAAATTTTATTGACATTTATAGAAAAAAAAACTAAAAAAATTGGAAACTGAAAATGTCCGTTATAACAGCTCAAAATAAGACAGAATATTTTGAAAATGATATGGTGTGTAGAAAATGATTATATAAACATTCGGTCAAAATTTCATGTATCTACCGTCATTTTTTTTAGAGTTAGGTATACCAAAAACCAAAATCGATTTTGTCAAAAATTGGTTTTCCGTAAAAATTCCCGTTTTTCCCATAATTTTTCATTTGTTTTTCCAGGCGCTCTTGAAAACTACTGGGAAATTTTGACTTTTGACCCCCAAAGTACCAACTAGATTCACTTTCCTATCAGAAAAGGTACTATTGAAGAAAATCGAAGCATTTTTACTGTCCTAAAACGTGATGACAGACACAAAAAAAAAAAAAATTTAAAAAAACACACATCATTGTAAAACCAATACATTCATCGCTCCGCTCAGAATCTAAAAAAATTGAACTTCAAACGCTCATAAAATATAAAATATGAACTGATAATTTTTTAATGGTACCTATATGAAAAACTTATGATAAACCTTGTGTATAATTTTCAACGTATTTTAGAGAATAATCTTTATCGACATTTAAAGAAACAAAAACCAAAAAAAAAAAAATTTGATATTTCTTTAAATGTCTAAAAATATCTCAAAAAATGTAAAAATATTTGGAAATTATAAAACACTAATTTCAACATTCAGTGAAGATGTTAAGTATCTACGATTATTTGTTTTCGGGTTACACCAAATAAACCAAATCGATTTTTTAAAAACTGTATTTGCGTGAAAATTCATATTTTCCTTAATTTTTTTCCCTGCGCTTTTGAAAGGTAAGTACTGTAAATGTTTACTTTTTAAAGCACCAACTAGATAAGTTTTCTATCAGAAACGAATCTTGTTATTGAAAATCAAATCAATTAGAAATTAAAAACAAAAAACTAAAATACATCTTTGTAAAATCAATACATTCATCGTCCGCTCAAAATCTAAAATAGAAATCTCATAATTGATTGATTTTATAAATATTTTATACTAAGTACTCATGACTTCACCCATTAGCAGAAAACGAAATGACAAATTTAAGTAAAATTAATAGTTATTTTTCGAGTTTAATGTTAAGATAATTATACATACAATTATCACTATTATTAACAAAACATGATAGATAGATATACCTAATATAATTTGAAATATTTTATAAAGTACACAACATTAATAATTTTTACATCTAATCATATTAACACTCGTTCCAAAGTATGTTTAACGGTATTGTGTTAAGATTTATATTTTAATTTGTAATTAGCAAGCGTGAACGCTTTCTACAATATCCACCACCTCCTCAACCCTCCCCACCCAAAAATAAAATTATTCTTGTTAGTGTATCTTTAAAATATAATTCTTAATTCAATAATAATACATTTTACATGACACAGATCCCATTAAATTCAAAAATCTTGCAATTTAGATTCCTATCATTATTACCATTATAGCAGTGGGTATTAAAGGTCTAAATTTGATACCAAAGAAATTTTACCTTACTAGTTACTACTAACTCTTGTTAAAATATTTATGTTTGATTTCGATAATCTTCAGTTTATATTTTAGATTCTGAGCGGAGCGATGAATGTATTGATTTTACAATGATGTGTGTTTTTTTCTTTATTTTTTTTTTATTTTTTTTATTTTTGTGTCTGTCATCACCTTTTAGGACAGTAAAAATGCTACAATTTTCTTCAATAGTGCCTTTCCTGATAGGAAAGTGAATCTAGTTGGTAATTTGGGGGGTAAAAAGTTAAAATTTCCCATTAGTTTTCAAAAGCGCCGTGAAAAACAAATGAAAAATTAAGGGAAAAACGGTAATTTTTACGGAAAACCAATTTTCGACAAAATCGATTTTTGTTTTTGGTATACCTAACTCTAAAAAAAATGACGGTAGATACATGAAATTTTGACCGAATGTTTATATAATCATTTTCTACACACTCTAGCATTTTCAAAATATTCTTATTTTGAGCTGTTTGCGGACATTTTCAGTTTCCAATTTTTTTAGTTTTTTTTTCTATAAATGTCAATAAAATTTTATTTGTTGGGTAAAAAATCTTGAAAATTTAATATTAGGCTTCTAATTTATAGTTTTAAAGGCAGATGAAAAATATTAAAAATCCATTGTCACAAATTTTTTTTATTTTAAAGTTCAAATTTTGACAAAATACGTAAAAATGACGAAAATGTGCAATTTATTTTGAGTTAGAAATTCATAAAAAATTTTCTTTTTATATCAAAGGTTTGAAAATGTAATACAAGATTCCTCATAAGTTTGCCTAATTTTATCAATAAAAAAATGTTTATTAGCAAGTCATAATAAATTTTTATGAGCATTTTAAGTTCAAATTTGTACAAGATTATATATTCACTCGATTTCTCATGTAGCGATTTTCTTATTTTATTGCAATTCAAAAACTAATAACTGTAGATGCATGAAAATTTCACTGAATGTTTATATAAGCATTTTCTATACACCATCTAATTTTGAATATGTTTTGACTGTTTTTGAGCTTTTTACGGACCATTTCAATTTTTATTTTTTTACTTTTTTTTTGTACAAATTTCAATAAATTTTATTTGTTGGGCCAAAAATAATGGAAATTTAATACAAGGCTCCTGATATATTGTTTCAATAGCAATTGAAAAATATTAAAAATACATAGGCACACATTTTTTTTATAAGCATTTAAAGTTCGAATTTTGACAAAATTCATCAAAATCTCGAAAATTATCAATCATTGTAATTAAGCAATTATAAAATGGTTAGTTTTTATAACTAAGGATTGCAAATTTAAAACAAAGATTCTAATAAATAGTACATACCTGATACCTACTATATAGTAAAAAAATCTAAAAAATATATAAACACAGTTATTTTTTACAGACATTTTATGTTCAAATTTGGACGAAATTACGTATAAAAATTAATTTTAACGATTACAAGTATATATGATAATATTTTTTTAGCATCACTAATAATTTTAGGTTAATAATTTAATTATATGAATAATATTAATTCAACTTACCAGCTACCGTATAATAACAATATCAATATAATTAAAAATATCCTAGACTGCAGACATATACTGTCTCCGCTCAGAATAGTTTTTCGTATACAATGATAATATTATATCATTGAAATTCAAATTTAATACCATACATTATACAGTGATCTACTTGTAACCTACTGTACAGCAGAGCGACATCCACTTGACCCCCTTCTTATAATTGTATTCATTAAAACAGGAGATTTATATCGTTGTGAATACACGGATTAAAGAATCATAGAAAAATAATTTACTGACTAACTAAAGCTTAACTCCTGCAACTTACGCGTTATATTAAATCAAAAATAGTAATTTTTAAATATTATTTTTGATTATACAGCTACTATACAATTTTTTCACTCAAAATTATTAATATTTTTATGTTAATAAAGTTATTATTTACAAAATATTTTAGAACAGTATACCAAATGTATACATACTTTTATTAAAACCCAAATACAACTAGATATAAATGTAACTGTATAAATATATTATAATAGCAATTTTGTTTCCTTTATACCTTTGCATTAATCAGAACACAAGGCAAATGTCTAATAAAAGTTCTATCGACAAACACAATATTCCCCGGAAAATGCCTTGTTAATAGTTTCTTGTCATGTGCCAGTTAGTTTTCGCACGGTATCTAAAACATGTTGTGTAACTTTACTTTGATGTCTACAAAGTATAGTGCAGTAGAACAATATTATGCTTTAAACGAAGAACCCGTTGAAAATGCAATGTATAAAAGAGAAAGGGATAAATATTAAATTTACACATGAGTATAATAACTCATATTATGTTGTTTATGTTTAAGTTTAAACTTTACATTTGTACGATTTATTGCCATATGCAGATAGATCTCAAAATATAGATACAGTCAAGATATAAATACCTCTTTTTGTTTAGGTTAAATAATATAACTTTGTGAAATTACCACAGTTATTTTTTTTTATATATAGAATTAATTTATATTTTCTTTTCGACGATTAGGTAAAAACGACGTAACTACAATATTTAAACAATATTTTGTTTATGCCAAATAATGGTAATATCGCATTATATAGTAGTATAATAGGTACGTACATTACCTATGTGATATGTGAATGATGTTTTATTTATTCTGATCGATGGGGTTTATGAAAACCAATACTGTTATACGTATCGTTAGTTAAAAAAAACTCAAGATCTCTATCACAGGACACCCGTTCCATAACATAGCAAATGACGAAAAATATACACACGTGCGCATAAAATATAAATGAAATAAGCTTTAAACCATGGATATAGAATTCATCAAAGCTCATTATCCTAAAAAAAGTGGATATCTATGTTGCTCTGTATTTGAATTAAAAAATATTTAAGTGATAAGTGGATGGGTATAGTTTGAGTGAAAATGTGAAAACTTTGACACTAAACCCAGTTTAAAGTACAGTATGAGGTATAGTACACTTTTAGATTACGAGTGACATGTCTATCAGTTGTACAATTTTAAAAAAATGTCTTTATTTCATTAATTAATAAATATTAAAAAGGTAAACCATATACAAAAATTTGCCATTAATTATGATTCCAAAACATATCAACATTTGTCTAATTATTATTTACATAATATATGACTAATATTCATATGTAAATTATTTTATACTTTTTTAAATATAATAACAATTGTAATTTCGTTGGGTTCATCCCCCAGCTATCTTATTTAACAAATATTCAGAATTCATAATTTTCATATTTTTCTTAGACTTTATTATTTTAATTACTGCAATGAAAATGTAGGTATATTATATATTATTGTTAAACTTCAAAAATATTTTGTATCTATATGTTATAACCTATAAACTAATCTATGGGTACCAGATAGTGTTATAAAAACCATAGTAATATAGTATACTTGAAAAAATAATTGTAAGTATAGAAAGTTTGTTTATACAGTTGCTGTAGATACAATTTAAGTGTTTTTTTTAAACTGATGAAGCACGAAAAAAAATTGATGGTATGAAATAGTAAAATAATTGTATAGAGAAAAGATATATATTAATATATTATTATAATACTATAATGCATATAGATTATATAAACGTGATAAATGGTAATATTTTATTAATTATAATAATATTATTTTAGATTCACATAACTACGTATATGTATTAATGTATTCTGTACACAAGAAAAAACTCACTATTGAGCAATGAGTTGTTATATGTATATCTACACGTAAAGGCATTTTGAGTGGCATATCTGTATTCAACTTAACATAAATTGTATATTAATAATTAATTAAATTTAAATAAAAATATCAAAATGTAATATACCATCGAAAAACTTTACATGGTGGTTGTATATGGTTGATTGTATAAAAAAAGTTTTTAATTTTCCATTTGACACGTTTGCTGCAAATGACGACGAATAAAAAAGTTTTTATTTAAATTATCGATTACAAAATATACTCTTATTAAGAGCATCCGTATTTTTTTCATAATTTTTAGAAAAACATTAAGACTGTATCTATAGGTTCCAATAATAAAGGTTAGTTATTGGGTTTTTTAAATCAGGTGTAATTCTATTTGGAAAGAAATGCAACCATATTGTCTGTGAAACCTATAATGCTAACATATATATGTTCAAATAATACAGATCGCTCTAAAAAAATCAATGTGCATAATCATAATACAATTATGTAGAAGGTATCTACAAATGACTAATGAGGGTTTCAATGTAAGAAAAATGGAGAAATCTCTTATAACTAGGTATACAAATAAGATATATGAATTAAGATCTATACGGTCTATACTCGATCTATAGTCTATAAGGTAGTTAGATACTTAATATTATTCATAAACGTTAACATGATAAAGAAAATAAATAATGAAGTACTAAGAAAAATTTACAGAGAAGAACTATAATATACGTGTACTATTATTTATGGCTGGATAAAAAAATAACATTAAGCCCCACCCCTCCTCAACGGTAAAATACTAAAATTAACTCTTTCATCACTCTTCTAGAACCCCTAAATAAAGGAAAGATGCTCAGTTATTACTGCATAAATAGTTGACACATAATAATATGTTGTATATAATATTATCATCATATGCACAATAATATTAAAATATTTTTAATGCCAACAAAATTATTTGTAAAAGACTACTGATATTAGTAGTATATAATAATATTATATAAAAAACTAATAAACTAAATATTAAACTAATATTATATTATAATATCTATCATTAAATTCTGTGAGAAATAGTGCTGGAGAAAGAGTTTCCATTTAAAGACTACAATTTTACAAAATACAGCACGACTGTGAGCGTAATATATGTGACAATATCAAACAAATTGCCTCATACTATAGTACTACACAGCCTGCAGGAATCCACTTCGAAAATGTCGTGTAACCGTTGGCCAATCCTTCCAACCCTACACGCTATCTGGTCAACATTTAAGTTTATATTAAATATGAAATAAAGCAAATTTTGTGAAAAAATTTTTCAGTATTTAAAACTAGTCGACAAGTATTAGTATCCTTAAAAGGTGTCCAGGTCCCACATAATATGATTACTTATAACGAAATTAAAAGTTAAAATTTAAAATTTCATTTAAATTGAGCAACTAGTCTTTTTATGGTTTATGGTTAAATAAAACAAACGTAAAATGCATTTAAAATATTTAACAAGGTTACTAAATAAACGTACAGTATAATGTTTAATACTTTAACCACTACTTATCATGCCAAAGTACAATATGATTAAATTTTTCAGTCATATTTTATTACCATGTATTAATTTATAAATACATCAGTTCTATTGTAATTATCTTTAAATCAAATCAAAGACTTATTTCAAATTATTGAAGAATGCACTAATATTGAAAATCTAAAGACCGAATAAGCACCAGAGAAATCCAAAGTATATAATTGAAATAGAAACTATCCATCCGGTTATGACCAGAGGCGTATTTACGGGAGGGTCCATGAAGTTTTGCCCCCCCCCCATTGGCTCCATAAATACTTATGCAAGTATCTAATATATAAATTAATATATTCTGTAGCGGAGCCCCCCACTTAAATATGTTTGGAAAATTAGCTGGATCCCTCCCTTAAAAAATTAATTAATACGCCACTGGTTATGACAGAAAATATAGTATTAAAAATCGTCTCACAAAATTATCCAACGCTCTTTTATGACCTCATATTTAAACTTCAGTCAGACTTTAAATTCTGACAATAGTGAAAATGAAACCTTTTAATCTCCGTTGACCGTTAAACTAAAAAACTTTTAGTCCATTTCCAAAACCAGAGCATTCCTAGAATTTCCGATAACCTATTCGAGGCTCTGAACCCATACCAGAGAACCTCCATAAAAAAAATTCTTATTTTTCAAAAAATCTATTAACATGTATTGGTACCTAACTTTATTTTTTCGACCATTTACATTGTATATTCAATTTTGTAATATGAATATATTATATTTTAAGTATTTTTTTGTACGCTCATAATATAACCTTAGTTGTAAAATAAAATAAAACGTAGACAAATGTTCTCGTTTTATGTAGAAATTTTTAAAAAATTTTATTTTTATATATTCGTTAACATTATTTAAATATCCGTAATACCTACATATGACGGAAATAGTGAGTTGTCGTTTACGAATTTCATTAATGATTTATTGAAAACGATGTCATCAATAAAGTAAAATATCCATAAGAAAACTTAGGGCAGGTAGTTAAATATTCTTATATCAGTTGTGTACTATCATGGTCATTAAAGAATAAAGATGTTATGATTATAATATATAAAAAATAATACGCACGCGTCAGTGGTGTATTTAGGTGAAAGAATCAAGCTAATTTGGAAGGGATACTCCACCTACCCTTGACTTAAATTCATGATTATGTCTACTTATATAGTTATATATTGCTTAGTAATAATTATAATTGTTATAAATATGTATTAAATAAAATACTTTTACTAAATAGGTGTTTTTTTTAATTTTAATATTTGTTATACTTGTACTTAAAATAATATTATTAAAAGAACAATAATTGTTTTACGGATATAATAAATAAACTTAATTAAATATAAGCAGTTTAAGCATTTTAAACACTTGTATCCTGCATATTTACTATTTAGTACAATAGTACTGCATATCAGTGTAATAATAGGTAGGTAATAATGATGTCATCTTATATTGTGCAGTGACTCAAAATATTGACTTATTTTAATTTTATTTGAACTCGCTTACCATATTCATAAAATAATAACTTTTAAGCTTTTAATTTCACTGGGATATTCTGTTTTCAATTTGAACGACTAGTATAACGCATAAAACCCCTAATCCCGTCCCAACTTTAATTTAATTCATTATATTCATGAATTCCAAATATGAATCGAATGTGCTCCAATATGAATTAAATATTACAATTTGAGTTTTCATTTCAATGGAGACAAGAATAAATAAATATATAACAGTATCATGTTTTTTTTTTTTTTTTACTAACATTAAAACAATAACAATTTAGTATAATTAATATTAATGCACAGTCGTCATGAGGTAGGTTAGGTTACACCTATTGGCATCAAACTTTGGCTAGAACTTCAAACACTAGGTATATCTCAACACGTTACGCTAATGCAATACGCTACAATAATTCCTTATATTATTATGAAATTAAATTTGTTTTCTTTTATACTTTTAGATTTATCGTTGAAATTATTCAGAGCTATATCGTGGCCATGCGCAGCACGAGATAGCGAGGTAGCGTTAGTGGGTATAGTGCGAAATTACTTATATATTTGTACCTATATAAAAGGGTAATATATTGAGAGGCATAGGTAGTTGCACGCACATTTAGCTATAAATCATGTGAAGAGAAATATTCTCATATACCTATTTATAATTCATACGTATAAAGTATAATGATGCACCATGCACAATAATCTAAAAACTTTGGGATCTCTTAGGCGAAAATGCTAAAACAATCGTAATGCAGTGCGAGCACTGCAAAACGTTACAACGTTGTCAGTTTGTCACTTCTGACGTTTATATTGAGTTTTAAAATGTAATAAATTATAAAATTACTACACAGCATACTGTGTATATATGTTTATATATACGTCGTAAATTTATAATTAGGTAGGACGTAGGTATATAAACTAATATGCAATTTTGACATGCGATAGTTTTTTGCTTTATGATATAAATAATAATATTATGTGTGTGTTGTGAAACAATAAACAATGTAATTTTTATAATAATAATTATATCAACTGTCTGAAACGGAGAGTTTATAAATAATATTTTAAATTTTAATATCATAAAATTGTTTTTTTTAAATCTTAGGTTTTAAATTTTTAAATTATTTTAATAAAAATTGAATGATTTATGCAAAAAAAAATATTTATGATATAACAAATTGGTAATGTTACATAGATTTCTGTGCTTAATTGTGACATTAATTCATATTTTTAGGTTTTGTATTGTCAACGGCTTCTGTGTTCAATCGTGTCGCTGCAGCCCAATAGCGGTGTAATCGAGTTATCCAACTGCTTTACATTATTCTTAAAACCCCTAAATAGTTTAGTATACACTAGTACACTACCTATATTTTGTTAATCGTATTATATTAAAAATCCAAATTACCTATTAAAAACAAAATGTATTTAAGATTCTGTGATATTAGATTAGATATTCGTGTAAAAAGAACGATGCACGATCTTTTGAATTATTAATAAAATACTATTAGATACCTATTAGATAACCTACCTACGACCTACCACCTTATACCTATTCATATTTATTATTTTGTAATATTTATACTTTTTTTTTTTATTAAACATTTTATTTACAATCTATACAATACAGTTAGTATAATGGGTAAATTCGATACAAGGTTATTAACAAGACATAGCGTTTATGGGCAGGCACTCAGCAGTGCCACCCGACCAGGGACTTTTTAGGTATGACCTATTGTTTTATTTTTATTTGAGTAGGTCTCTATAGTCTTTTGAATCTTCTACGTACATTACCGGGAAGTGAGATGAAGGATAGTTGTTTAATTAATGAGTTGCTGTGAGAGTTTAATTTAGTTTGAAATTTGAAGTAATATAATTTTGCTAATTGATTAAGGGTAGGAAATTTTAGGTCTTTGTGAAGATTATTATTTGTGAAATACCAAGGAGAAGACGTTATACTAGTCGGAAACAGATGGATTGAAACGCATGAAGCGTTTTTGTATTGGATAGCTTTAACATTTATACTTAGGTTACAATGTTATAGACACATTACACAGTTACATTTCACTAATTTGACAGATATTAGATATTAGATACATACTTAGGTATGTTTTTTCATTAGTACGAACATTTTAAGTTTCACAAAAAAAATACATATCAGATACCGTGTAGGTATCATAGTCTGCTGCAGACCTGCATGTTATAGATTCAGAACTTAGTAAGATAATATATAAGCATCAGCTGCCTTGGGTGACAAATTACAACAATAATTAAAATATGACGGAAAAAAATATAATATACCTAATCTAAAGGTGACAAATACCGACATCTGCATACAGTGCCGTAGCCAGAAATTTTTTTTGGGGGGGGCACTTAATTTTTTTCTCAATTTTTGCAATGCTAGAATACCCGATTATCACCTATAACTTTATGACCCCTTTGTTTATAAAATGTTTACTACAGTCCTATTATTTGTATGACTACCATTATAATATGCTAACATACATATTTAACATAACAAAGTATTATTAGTATTTCATTAATAATATTTTTAAAAATTAAAAAATTAAAAATATGACAAAGTATTAATATTATGTTAAACCATATATTGATAGATTAATTTATTAATTAATGTAGCTGAACATTATATCAATATTATTACTATGTGTTTTAAACACATTAACTGGAATCATAGAACAATAATATACCATGTCACCATTAACTATATACCACTTGGCGCTTGAGCACAAAACATGTTATAATATAATATGATTTAATAATATGATACTTATAATCAAACCATAACCGTCTTCACAACAAAAATGGAATACACTTGTATTTCTTATCTAAAGTCTGTGATTATCTTTACTATTTTACATTTATGAATACAAAATTATAAAATTAATAATTTTTATTGTTATTCGTTATCATAGATTTATCTTGAATTATATAAATTTAAAAATGTCTGTGCGATGTACTATGGGTCTATGGCCAACCAAAAAAAAAAAAAAAAAGATTTCGGGGTGGGCACGTGCCCCCAGTGCCCCCCCTGGCTACGGCACTGTCTGCATAACTTTTTTGGTTTTTTTGTACCAAAAAAGGGCGGTAAAAATGTTAATTTTTAAGGTTCAAATTTCATAGATTCTGAGCTGCATGTGAATATAAATACTCGGGTACTTTCATTTTAAAGAATTGTTATAACTTACATGTATGCAGGTTAGTTCTTTCCGTTGTCGTGATGTAAATATTTTTTATGTACATTGTGATACTTTAACGTACCATCCAAGGTTAGGTTGATATTATATATTATATATCGTATTGATACTAATCCACCTTGGTCTTATGTTTATGATAAATATAGCGCTATCTAGCGGTGACAGTAGATTTAATTTTGCATCATGTACAAAACAACACTATTATAACTATGAGTAAAAATAACCTAATTAGTGATTACTAAGATTACTTATGAATTATGACCTATTACAAGTTCTTATTTTACAATAATTTATTACCTTTCCAAAATAATGCTAGTTCAGCTCTCGGGCGATTTTTATATTTATTAATTTATTATTCCTTTGTAGATTTTAATGAAACAAATTAAGATGCCATTAGAATTTGTCGTTTAGAGTCGTAGACTCAGGGGCGCATTAAGGGTTCACATATTATGGGGGGCAAAATTATTTTGCGCCCCTGGTGTATTTTATGAATATTAATGAAAGTATAAAAAACTTTAAAAAAATTTCCTCGCTGCGCTCGGATAATTAAGTTAGTAATTTACATTTCGTACAGTTATTATACCTACATAGAAATCTTATTAAATTAATTACTAAATATCTATTTGGAACTTGGAATAATAATCCTTTCTTTTTAAATAGTACTGGGAATTAGAATCTTTATTATGTAAAATGTTTATATTTCATTAACTAATAAATACCTCCTAGTAGGCAACTCCTATATTTTTAGTTACCTATTTATGGAGTACCTATGTATTAAGCATTGACTTATAATAATAAATGTATCTTTATTCTTTATTAACAATAAAATATTATTACATATTATAAAACTATTTAAATGACAAATATTGAACAATACTAATTAAAACATTTTTTTTCTTATTTTTTTGTTCACAAACTCTTTTATAATACTTGACCAATCAATACTTCTAAGCATCTCATTTTCTATTGACAGCAATGAAAGGGAAGATGTTTTATCTTGAGATAAGGTGGATCTTAAATAATTTTTAACTCGTCGAAGCACTGAAAATGATCGTTCACCACTCGCATTGGTGCAAGGCATACAAGCAAAGATTCTTAAAATTATAAGAACATTAGGAAAGGTAGCTTTTAATGGAGAATTAGATAATTTTTTTAACAGTCCGTTCATAGATTAATTATTATTGTGAAAAAATAAAATTACAAAAAATTTACCGCCCCCAAAAAACTTCCGCCCGGGGCAAATGCCCCTTTTGCCCCCCCTCCTTAATGTGCCCCTGCGTAGACTCAAAAAAGGAAGGGGGGTTTAGATGCTAAGCTCCTCAAATATTTTTTTTATACTTCATCAATATTATCATAGTAGTGATTCAGCCCCCCCCCCCCATAATCTCAAACACTATTTGCGCCTATACTCGGACTTGGATTTGATTTTAAGTATGTCGTTTTTGTGGAACTGATCATAGTAAATTATATAAATATATATTATTATATACTCTAAGTATTTTGTCAAAACTGAAACCTATTGGTACTATTCGTTTTTATTTCACATTTACAGTATTTGCACACTAGTCGTAATGGCTTAGACAATTGCACGTTTGTGTCAACGAAATCATTAAAACAGACAATATTTATCATATTATTTGTATTTAAAAACAAAAAAACAAAATAATATAATAATGGGAAACTAATTTTAACTTCATTTACGATCCAAGTCTGTTAAGCAGCCATAGATAATAGATATAAACGAGGATCAATAATAACAATATATATAATAGTTAATAAATTGTTTAATAAATTGTTTAATATCACGAACCATGATCTATAAAACCCATACATGTAACTATGTAAGTGATATTAAACAATTTATTAAACAATTTATTAACTATTATATATATTTACCCAGTTTCATAACTAAATAAATGTATAATGTTATTAATATTAATTTTTTTTTTTCATGCCCATGTTATTTAGCCATGGACATAGCTCGTCATAGTTTAGTATAAATGCGTAAACAAATACTATGTAATATATTTGGTATATACTAAAGAAGACCGAGTCATGATATTTTCATGTACTAAGATAAACACTAAAAAGAATTCTGTTTGTAGACAATAATTTATTATTGTAGTCCAACAGCAAAGATAACAGTGTAAGACAAGGAATTCGTGTTATCGCCGACACCAATATATTTTTTGCTCAAATCACGATGTAGATAAAAAAAAAACGATTAAAAGAAAAATGTTATCTACTGCTTCTCAGATTACAAACGCTACCTTGCCACCTTGAAAAAAAAAACAATAAAACACATACAAACGAACTCCCGTCGAACGTGTCGTCGGAAAGTAGGAAACTAAAACCAAAACGAAACGACCGAACGTCCGATTATAATAATATTATGCGTATTGCGTAGATCGCGCCCACCGAATTTTATACGTATACACCACAAATAATGAAAACATAATCTGTGTATAATATATACTACGTAGGTGGTATGAAGTTCGGCGTGTCTACAGATATAGATAATAATCTATATTATAATTATCTATTTCTGTGGTCGTGCCCAATGTCCACAGTCCGTCGAACGTTCAGAAGTCGGAACCGTGCAAAGGGACGGGGGGAGCTGCTGGCCGAAGTTTGAAATTCGAAAAAGAACTAAAAAGATACCTAGTCGAAAATTTAGGTCGACACGCCCTCAGACCGTATACCATAATAATATTATGATCTGAGAACACATCACGATATCGTTATTATTATTATTATTACGAGTTATAATATTATTATTAATTAACAGGTTGGAGTACAGCCGCGCTCGAGCAGCAGCGTAACACTCGCAGAGTCAGCTGATCGGCCGTTCGCCAAACGCGTCCGTTTACCGCCGCCCACCGGTGCAGTCGTTAAAGCGGCGTTCCCCGTGGAAATGGCCGCCAGTATAAATGTGACTTTCGTTCGGTAGACATGGCCGCCGTTCGCGTCTGTAACCGCAGCTGTCCGCGCGCTGTCGTTGTCCGCCACGGAGGTAGATTTTCGCGATCGCAGTCGTCCCGTCCACCGCCCCCCCGCAGACGGCGGCGGTACGCAGTATCCTCGTCACCGATTCACCCTGACGCGCAGGACTATCTACGAAACTATAGATTGTGCGGACGGAACGACAACTACTGCCGGTCGAAACGTGTCCCCGCGGGTACCAGCGATAAAATGACGTAAACGTACCGTCGACGGGCAGCCGCATTATCCATTACTCGCCCGCCGTTTTACCGCGATAGACGTCGATGATCTGACAGATCTCCCACTTCTCCGCCGCCGGGTGACGGATGCATCGTCGATCAGGTAAAAAACCGAAAAACCACTGGAAAACCTTATTATACTGTGTGTTGATATCCTTTTGTTAATTACTACTCGTCATGAGTATAATAGCACGCACGTTTTTTTACCCGACCGTTTTTATTCGATTGTTACATAACATATTATGTTATGACAGTTATTATTGTACGGTTTTGTCGTTTGCGACATTGCATTGCCGTTTTTGTTTATTTACATTTGTTTTTACCATTTACGGCTGTGTCCACCGCACCGCGACCGCGTCACCGGTAGACAGGTAAGTAAGTAACCGCGAGTAGTGATTACCGAGTGTGTCACGAGGAAAAGGATACACCTCGGCTGACCTACTTATTTGTTATTTGTTGTGTAATAACAATACGCGGTTGCTGCTAATTGTTGATACGTCGTACCCCATCCAATAGCATTTGCCTAGCTGTGTTTACCTTTATATCGCATAAATCTTCCGAGTTTTAAAAAATGATCGGTCTACTCTTCACCCCTAGCGGGCCATTCGCAGATCGGCGGTTGAGCGCGCTTGCGCGGTTGGTAGCGATTTCGGCGACTGATGGAAATCCACCGCTAGTCCGTCACCCACCGACTTTTGAGCATTGCCAATTAAATTCCGTTAACACTTAACACGCGTGACGCGTATTCTATAGTCGAAGGACGCGGCCTCCAAACACACGCACGCTAACATCGCGAAACGTTTTTCACGAGAAAAATTATTTTTAAAACTCATTCGATACATTGTGTCCTAACTAACAGGCATTAGGTACCTATGATATTATTATATATTGGTATGACGTATATAATATATAAAATAATATATTAACGATTTTTATATTATATACATCGTTTGAATGATCAATAAATGTCAAAACCTATAATTGTAGAAAATGTGGCTGTTTTAAAACCACATTATAATATATAATTATATTATTATGTAGATTGTTTGACAAATAGCCAGTTAGGTGTTAATGTTATACCTATAGAACACGTACAATATATTTTATAAATTACCAATATATGTGAGTATGTGACGCATAGCCAATTGACTGGGTACTTATTACTTAATATTTCAAGAAATCAATTATTATGTTTTAAGCATAGTTTCAATATTTTAAATTTGATATCTAAATCTACAACTAAAATGTGACTATTTGAGAAACTCGGAACTTTTTAACATTAAAATTATGATTATCTGTTGCTATTCAATATAATATTTAATTATAATTGCAGTGTAAATATATTTATTCCAGTCTCAAATTTTGTTTTCAGTGTTTATGGGTAGATGCCATCATTGATAAAGGATCATCTATAAAAGAAAATGGCTTCAAGGTAATTTATCAACTTATATTAATTTCATATATTTTATGACCAACATTAGGTATTACAATATTACAACTCATAAATAAATGTATTCACTGTCAAATGTATGTATTTAAATCTAGTATTTAACTATTAATAAAATTATATATATATATATATATATATACCATCCTATGTTATTTTATGTTTATATTTTTAAAATATTTATCACATTAAAATTATTCTTTTACAGATTAGATAGACTGTTTATATTATTAGAAACAGGAAGTAGTTCAGTTACAAGAAAAGCAGCAGCAAATCAACTGGGACAAGTGGTGAGGCTACATCCTCATGAACTTGAACCTTTATTAGAGCGTATATCTACATATTTACGACATTCTTCATGGGAAACTCGTATAGCAGCTTCACAAGCCATTGAAGCTGTAATAAAACAAATTCCCCCATGGTGTCCAAGTGGTTTACCTCCTATTAAATTAGGTGTGCAGGATAGCATTTGTTGTTGAAATATTTTTCTGTATTTTTTTTAATATTGATCATAATTTAGTATTATATATATTTTATAGAACTTTATAGTGATTTACAAGTAGATGAAAAAGAAAATGATGGAAAATTATGTTTTGATACATTTGATTTAACTTCTATTATGAATTGTTCTGCTTTGATGGCTTCTACAGATATTGAACAAGATAATCCAATAACATCAGAAAATGGTAATTTCTAACTAATTACTAAACATATCTACTTTTTTTTTTGCATTTTTATGATGCAAGTTATAAAAGCCGTTTTGTAAATATCAATGTATCCGATAAACTTTTAATAACCATTTATCTTATTTATAAATATTTCCAACCATCAATTAAATCTAATTGAATTACTTATTATTTATACCTATTTATATTATTCTTATATTAGTGATAGAATATAATATCTATAATCTCAGAATTATATAATCAAAAAGTGCTATCTGAAATGAGTCACTTGCTGATAGAGTAAGAAAGTGTTTACCAGGTATTTTTACATTATAATTATTACTTATTACATAAATACTATGCATACAAAATAATTATTACTTTTATATTAAATAATTCAGGAACATAAGTTCAGCAAATAGTTGGGTTTAATTTATTTTATGTATTCTATTATAGATAAATAAATCGTACCTAAGTATAAGCAATCTGAAAAGGTGGTTTAAAATAAAAGTCAGCCTTAAAATGAACAAAGATTTTTTTAAAAAAATTGAGTTTAAAGAAACATTAAATAATTATATATGAATATTATATTAAATTACGAATAAACTTACCTTTTTATTATATTAGAAATTATATTACGATAACTATACTGTACATTAAAAAAAAATCACCATTCATCACCCTATGATACAGCCATAACTTGAGTACTGAATATTTAACTGCAAGGCCTCTTGAATTTTTCTATTTGATGTAGAATTAAATTGATACATGCTTAAATATCAAGAACAAGAAAATATTTGTTATTTATTTATATGTTAAGAATACAAATTTCTCAATATAGTTGTTTTTTTATACAAATTTAATTTAATATGTTTAATGTAATCAATTTAATATTCAAATGTCAGAATATAAATATAATGAATGATAATGATATTTATATATTTTATAGATGCAGAAAAAGTTATTAAGGATCAACAGAAAATTATTAACAAAACTTTGGGACTTGAAATTATTGGTTCAAATATTATTACATCAGATGACATAATGATTTCATCAATTCCTAGTCAACCCAACTTAAAAGTTAGTATTTATTAGTTACTAGTTAATACATTACATCGTGGAGATTAGAACTATAGTGGTCTCACATTTATAAAACAATCTAGTTATGATTTATGGCAGAATTAAATACATTTAACCATCTGGGAACATGGCATATTGTATTTTAACTATATTAATTAATCTACATAATTCAAAAAAATTTTAGATTTCTAAATAGTGTATAATATTATATTGTTGATTGTATTTGTTACTTACTACAACAAATTAATATATTGTAGTATTGTATTTCAAAAAGTAAAATCAAATATTTTACCTTTAATATGCTTCAAATTATATCCTATAAAGTGTAACTGCTAGGTTACTTATTTTTTCTTGTAACTCATATCACGTATATCTTAGCACTTATTCGTATTGTAAATAAAATTGTATAGATTGTCTAATATATTAAAAATAAAAAATAAAATTATATTTAATTAAAAATTATGAACTTATAGTAAAATTTATATTTATAATTTTAACATAGTAAAATCACTTACCTATAACTTAAAAAATGTAACCAACTGAATACTTAAATTAAAAAAAAGTTTTTGTTGCATATAAATAATGAGCTTACAATAATAAAAATCTACAAAATACCTACTCGTTTAATGCATAAAAGGTATATTAAAAATAGTTGATATTAAATAATATAATCAGGATTAAAATAAGTTTGGTAGGTAAATAAATTACTGACTGTAATTGTCAGGTATTAATTGATTGTAATTTGTAATATTAAATGTATATACATATTACATATTATATTCATAAAAAATGTAACTGATATTAAATTGAAATATAATAATAAATAATAACAATGCAGAATGGTGGTGGTGTGGTGTCAATCTCTATTTCTTAAGATGTTTTGAAATATATTTATATTACTATTATAATAAATAATTTAATTTCCATTAGTAATAAAGTAGGTTTAACTAGTTTATTACAAAATCATCACTTATGTTATTAATTATTTTATCTACAGCAAAATTGAACAATTTAACCGAATTAACATTTATTTTTATAGTTTTATTTATTATACTACTGTTGTAATTTATAAAACCTAGTAATAAAATAACTTGTATAATATATTATAATTTATAATTAATTGCCACTAAAGGCTATAATGTAAGAAATATCAATAAAAAAAAAAATTTATTATTAGTTAGGTATATAAATCATACATATCATTTTTTAACATGGATATGTTTTTGGGCTAAGTACGACTTTATTTATCATACAAATGTGGGTGGAATTTTTCACCAACTTATTCAATTTATAAGAAAAATAAACCTTAAATAATTAACTAAATTATAATGCCTTTAAATGAGTGTAGTATTTGTAGTATTTGTGTGATTGTAATTAATTTCACTTAACACTATACAGTATACACTCTATAATTAATGAGGTTATTGATTTTTAATTCATTTTTTTTTTTTTTTTTTTTTTTTTAGAGACAATTGAGTGATGTAGTAAAAATGGATACTGATTTAGATAAAAGTTCCAGAGAAACTAATTGTGATAGACGAAAAGCCCGCCAGATTGAACTAAATAACAAACTAGTCAGATCAGTGTCTTTGGATGCTGGCTATACTGGAACTTCAAATTCGCACAAAAAACTTAAATTAATTGATAATAACGAAGAGGTAATTCTAGAATATTATTATCATAACAATTAAAATAATTTTTTTGACATTAAAGTAACAATGCAGTAAAATTTTAGATTGTATTAATATTACATAAATCAAAATAAAAAAAAAATTAATAGATTCAATTTTTCGTCATATTCCATATTTATTTATAATTCCTTTTATGCTTAGCTCTATTATGTCCCGCAATATATTCTTTTAATAACAAGTGCATTATAAAAATAAATGTTTTGTTTCCAATAAAGGTTGAAAATGACTGGCCTTTTAAAGATTTTATAAATACTTTACTTAAAGATTTATTCAATACTAAATGGGAAATACGGCATGGTGCTGCAACAGCTATTCGTGAAATTATTAAACATCATGGTCGAGGTGCTGGAAAAGCTTGTAATTTACCTTCAGACCAAGTATGTTAAGTTAAAGTCATGTTATATTATATATATAATAATATAAGTGTGTATAATTATTAATAATTATTAATAATCAATCTAACCGCGTTTTCGGTCTTACAAAATAGTGTGCACTGAAATACCACTAGCACTACACGCGTGTTGTACTAGTTTTCTAGAAATCGAATAAGTAAATAACATTATTGGATATAAATAATATAATTATGATAATTATATGATGGGAAATTAGATAATAATGTGTCCCGTTATCACAGTTTAAGGCTATCTTATATTGTGCATATTATAGAGAAAAACGGTTCATATATTGTATAAAATGCATCTATTATACTCAAATAATTGGCGCTGCAGAAAGTGCATACTAGTGGTGTCAGTGCATTCCCTTGAATACCAAATACTACATCAGTTTTAAGTGCAAAAAGTGCTTTAAATCGAAAACGCTATTAGTGGTTACATTATTATAATTTTGAATGTATTATTTATTATCAGATGGAAAACCATCATCAAGCATGGTTAGAAGATGTGGGATTAAGGCTATTATGTGTTCTTGCGTTAGACCATTTTGGAGATTTTCTAGGTGATCAAGTTGTAGCACCTGTTAGAGAAACATGTGCTCAAGCTTTAGGTATATTTACTTAAGTACTATAAGTATTGAAAAAAAGGTATACTAAAATATTATATTTATCTTAATCATAGGTTTTGTTGTTAAACTAATGTCAGAAGAAAATGTTTTAAACATAATTCATGTACTTATACAACTTATTCAACATACTGATTGGACAACCAGACACGGTGGATTATTAGGACTGAAGTATTTGCTTGTTGTTAGAAAAGTAAGTTGTTGAATATTAATTATAATTTATATATAATACTAGCTAATCCTGCACAGCATTGCTTGTAGATTTACCCCTTAACAAACTATTAAATGTGATATGCACTGATTTTTAACACGGTTACTTAATATGTGGGTTGTTTTTATTTAATTTAAAATACAGGTGTACAATTATAGCCAATCATAATACCTATTTTATTTATTTATGTATGATAAACGGGTAATAACCCTTAAGTGTGAGCAATCTGAGGTTTTATTTACTAGATTACATAATTACTGTGAAAACCCCGTCAAAATCAGTTAATTTGTTTCGAAGCCTTTTCCTTTTTTTGAGTTGTGTATTTTTAATATTTGGCTTCAAACCTTAGCTTGTTTGTCTTTAAAGACTAACTAATATAGGTACACGCACAATTAATAAATATATTTATATACAATCTTTTAATTTATTCAACATTTTATTTTTCAGGATATCATTGAAAAAATTTTACAGTTGTCATTTCCATTTATATCTAAAGCTCTTATGGATACTGTAGATGATGTTAGTGCTGTAGCTGCATCTGCTTTACTGCCAATAGTTGATTTTTTGATTAAATGTGATGAAAAATGGGCATCAGATGTAATATCCATTTTGTGGCAAATGTTGGCTGTGCAAGATGATTTAACTGCATCTTGTTATAACTTTATGACTTTATTAGCTGCATTGTTTAGCCTTCCATCTGGAAAACTATTAACGTAAGCTTAACAATCATTTTTATTAACTATAAAATAAAAAACTAAGAGTTAACCATTTAGAAATGAACCAATTCTTCATGTTTTACCTCGACTTTGGTCATTTTTGTCACATAATGCAACTCAAGTACGTTTAGCTACTATGAAGTCCTTAATGACATTAACGTCTACTCCACAATTATCGTATGCTGATAATATTGAAGATATAAAGTTACTTCAAGATGCTATGAGGCATATTTTTCAGAGAGCAATGGCTGAACCAGACGAAGAAATTCAACAAATCATAAAAAAAGTATGTTTTCCATAAATTATTGTGCTATTTGGATATTTTTTTAATTATTGTATAAATATTTTCTAATCTAGGTTTGGGCTAATTTAATTGTCAACAGTAGCCTAACAGCTCTTTTAAATGCTGCTTGCCCATACATAGGATTATGGTTAGCAATGACCATGCAATCAGATAAAATACCTTATGATTCATCTAGTATTATTCAACATATTCCAACTGGACCTAACAAAGTAATAATTATATCCCTAATATGTTACTAAATGCTTTTTTCTGAATATAATAAATATTCTAACTTTACATTGGGTTTTATATTCAAGGCAGATAATGTATCTAGCCTACCAAACGAGACAAGTATAGATATCAAATACTATATCGGTGGAAGTGAGGCAATCCCTGCCGACCAAAGAGAAAAAAATGCAATTAGAGCAAGACATTTAGGTGCAGAAATGTTGGGTATGATTTCTGATTATAAATACATTTGTAAATACTATTAATGTAAATGTAAATTTGATTTTTAGGTTTATTATCTTGTTATATTATAAAGCCGGCGCCTAATATTTGTTACACAAATGAAGATGAATCACCTGTAACATGCTATACAAAATTATTAATCAGTAATTTGGAATCTAATGTAGCTATGCAACAAAAGATCACTTCTTTGGTTATATCAGAATGGTGTAAATTACAAAAATTAGATAGTTTAGCTTCAAAAATATTAGCGGAAAAAGTAACAGACTGTATGAATCGTATGATTTATTATGATGAAATGTCATTCTCAATAACAAGGCTTATACAAGATGCTCATGATTTTCTTTCATCATTGAAACATTATAAATTAACAACTCCACAACAATTAAACCAAGTAAAATTAAAATTATTTCAGTATGTTAAATTATTAAATTATAAATATATATAAAATTGTAATTTAATTTAAGCTTGTAACTTTGGAACACATCGAGCTTCTCACTGGACCAGAAACTGGAATATTGATTTCATCCCAAAAACTCAAACCAAAAATATTTGAACAACTTGAAGATAGACGTCTTTCATTGAATCAGGCGCATAAACATATTAGTTCTGATCTAATTTCTTTAACTACATCGTAAATAATACATGTTATACACATATTATATAAATTATCATATTTATAGATTTATATTATTACTCAATTTAGGACTAAGGCATCATTAGCAGGTGCATTGACAATGCTTCAATGTTTACCTGAAAAGATACGACCTATTGTTAAACCATTAATGGAATCCATCAAAAAAGAATCAAATGAAATGTTACAAGTAATAAATGAAATATTTAAATTTTTGATTAAATGTTAATTCGTTTTTCAAAACTTTTTTAGCGCTGGTCAGCTGATCATTTGGCTATTTTGATGGATTTATGTATAAATCGTTCTTCGTGCCCTAACACAACCATAATTAATAACTTATGTTCTTTTCTATGTGTTGATCCAGAATTTACACCTAAAATTGTAAGTCAAATAAAAAAATTACAACATCCTAGATTTGTGTCTTTTTTTAAGAGTGTTGAGTACTATAATGAATTTGTATGCTTCAATATTTTGATAATTTAAAATGGGTGTTACTTTGCTGTACAGTAGGTAACAAGTGGGTCACTGTAATGTATGGTGTTAAATTTGAATTCAATGATATAATATCATTGTATACGAAAAACAATTTTGAGCGAATTCTGTTAGTCAGCCTATGATATTACTAAGTATATTTGATGATATTATTTTGAACAAAGTAATTTATTTACCTATTTAAGTGGAATCTTGTTTTAAATTTCTATCCTTAGTTATACAATTTGAATATTTTATTCATTTTTTCAATTTTCAATTTGATAAATGTTGTCAAAATTCAAAATTCAAACTTTAAATGTTTATAAAATAAATAGTGACTGTATTTTTTAATATTTTTTAACTGCACTTGTAACAATATATTAGGGCCCTCATATTAAATTTGCAAGGTTTTTGACAACAAATACAATTTTATAATATTTATAGGAAAAAAATTTGTAAATGTCCGTAAACAGCTCAAAGTAAGTCAAAATATTTTGAAAGTTGTGTGGTGTATTGTATAGAAAATGATAATATTTAACAATCAGTGGAAATATCATGTATCTACGCCCTACGGTCATTTATTTTAACGTTACACCAATTACCAAAATCGATTTTGTTTAAAGTTTCCTGTATTTCATTAATTTTGAATTGTTTTTCCCAATGCTTTTGACAACTACTGTGAAATTTTGACCTCCCAATGCACCAACTAGATTCACTTTCCCATCAAACAAAATATTGAAGTTGAAAATCAAAGCATTATTTCGACTACTTATCGTGTACACAGAAAAAGAAACACATCATTGTAAAATTTATACATTCATTGCTCCGCTTAGTATCTAATATAATACAGTGTGATTAAGGTCATGACTAGAAAATAATTCACTGAAAATGACGATAAAGAGTCACAGATAGAGATTTGTCGAAGAATCCAACAAATAGTAATAAAAAAAGTGCCTTCACACTTCATCATGTTCTTTGAATTGAAATATAATAATAATATAACTTTGTTAACATATGGTATAATTAATAATTATTGAAATAAATTTTCAGTTATTTGCAATTTAAATATTACTTATGAATTATGTTATAGTTTTGGTTTTATTGGTATAGAAAAATAGCTATGGTACTAGTTTATTTAATTATTTCCTAGATAATGTACATCTTTACACACAAATAAGATAATGTCTGAAATTTTGTCGATTAATAATTAATGAGTTATATCAAAGTATATAGTTTTCTATAAACTAGGATTACCTTAAATGTCACATGATATATGTTAATTTTATTTGCTTGGTGAATACAATTATTTTATGCCCAAACTTTGATTTTCTAAAATTTACTAATATTTTTATTTAATTACACAATATATTTTAATGTTTATAATCATAAAATGTATTTACAATCAATACAATATATATACTGTTTATTTAGGGTTCTGAAGATAGAATAAAATATGAACTAATTCTCATGCATCAGAAATTATTACAAGTAATTAACATTATATATTTATTGTTTATTATTCATTAAAGAAATGATTATATTACAGAATGCAGAAAAGTTATTAATGAAACGTACTGGACAGCGAGGATCAGGAAGACCACCAATACACTGTGATATAAATGTAGAAATAACACTAAGCGACAAAGATCAGGTTATTACTTATTAATTAATACTATATTTCTAACATTTATATTTTAAACTTTAAGTAACAACACTTACTATATTAATATCATTACTATATTAACCTTTTCAACGGCACAAAGAGTGTACATACGAATAATTTGTTTGAAATGTATCAAATATCACAGAAGCTCAATGATTACTTGTCTGTGTTTGAAACAGATTTTTTTTAGTACTTATGGCAAATTGTTGGTATAACAAAAAGAACATTGAATAAAACTTTTTTATTAAAAAATAATATTTTAATCCTATATAAACTTCTTATTTTACCTAAACTAATTTTTAAATGTGTTTAAATGTTTCAGGAACAAAAACTTATGAATAATATACAAAAAAGAGGTGCATTATATGCTTTACAAACTATTTGTTCATATTTTGGTGAACATCTACAAAGTAAATTACCAAGGCTTATTGAAATAGTTTATAACAGCATAAAAAATATAGAATTCCCTATAAATGATCCAGGTAAGTTTCATAAAAGAAAACTAAACTAAATTGAACTTGTTTAATATATTATATTATTATAGGTATTTGTATTCTTTAATTTTAATGTTTTGCTGTTTTAGATATGAATACATTAAGAGAAAAAGATGAAGAAGCTCAAGAATTAATTAAAAATTTACAAGTGTTTGAAGTAGTTTGTTCAAAAATTCACAAATCTTTTGTTCCAAAAGTAATAATAATTTAAATTAGTAAATTTTATGACATGCATTTTTTAAAATAATTTATACATAAGTACATTCTACTAATTTTGACATTGAAAAATCAGAATTAATTAATTTAAGAGGGCGATATTTCTTACAACCGTACAACATGAGAAAAATAAATGTCAGTCAATCTAATATTATGGTGTTGTTAGCTTTAATAATAAAATTAATTTATCTATTATCAAATAATAATTTCAAGTTCAAACGAATAATTTTTTTTAAATTACAACATAATAACTAAAATCTTTATTTTTCATATAAATATCCAATTTTGTTAAAATTAGATTTTAGTGTCTATAAAAAATTGCTATAAGTAAGACTTTTGAGGAACATTTAATGTTCAACCTGTTTTATTAGTAAATAAAAATTGTGCTACATAAACGGAAAAAAGAAATAAAGTCAATCTAGGTGTTAAAAAATAGAACAAAATATTTTGAAATTTATATCGTACTAGAAAATACTAATATAAATATTTGGTGAAAATTTCAATTTCTAACAGTTGCTCATTTTTAAACTACAACAATAAACCAAAATCAATTTTGTTGGAAACTGGTAATCCATAAATATTTCTATTTTTGTTATATAAAGTTAAGCTAATAAATGTATCAATCTGCTCAGAATCAAAGTGCCTAATGCTTTAAAAATAGTTTACTCTTAAAATCATGTTATGTTTATATTAAATGAAGAAAATAATTTTTTTTTTTTTCTAGCTTCTGGAATTGTTACCAATTTTCTCCAAACTTCTTATTCATCCATATTCTGCTGTTAGACATCTAAGTGCTCGCTGTTTAGCTGCATCTGTCGAGTTAAATCCTGGAATTGCAATGGCAACTATTATAAATGATGTCTTACCTCTTCTTGATGCTCCCGACAGTGATTTTAAACGAAAAGGAGCTATTGAAGCAGTGGTGTGTATTGTCGATAAGTTACAATTTGACATTGTTCCTTACATTGTCTTATTAATCATCCCACTTTTAGGTAAATTAAATTAATTATATTATACTCATAGTTATATATTAATGACAGACAATTTGAGTATCTTTTAATATTTGTGTTATTATGGTAGGTCGATTATGTGATCAAGAGGAAAGCGTTCGTAAAATGTCTTCACAATGCTTTGCAACTCTTATTCAATTAATGCCACTTGATGGCAGTGTACCTGTTCCTCCGAATTTAAGTGATAAAACCAATCTGTTAATTCAATCACAACGACAGTTTTTAGATCAACTTTTTAATCCTAATCAAATAAGTGATTTCAAAGTGCCAATCATGATAAATACTAAATTAAGATCTTATCAACAGACAGGAGTCAATTGGTTAGCTTTTTTGAATAAATATAAGTTACATGGAATTTTATGTGACGACATGGGCTTAGGCAAAACTATACAATCATTATGTATACTCGCTAGTGATCATTACAATAAAAATGAAAAGCATAAGGTAATAAATGACTAATTTACTATTTAATTTTATCGAGTTACTATATTTAAAAAAAACTTAAGGAAACCGGTGGTCCAGATTCAGTTCCTTTACCATCCATAGTTGTATGTCCTCCTACATTGATTGGACATTGGACTCATGAAGTACAAAAATTTATTCCGAAAAATATATTGAGACCATTACAATATTCCGGACTACCCGTAGAAAGACAAAAGTAATTAATTATGTTTATTTGATTTGTTAGTATTGCACAATGTACATTTTTAATACAATAGTATTATTTAACTAAATTCAACATTCAAGTAGTAATAAATAAATTTAAAAATGTTTTTTTTTTCAGATTAAGAGCTTACGCAGATGACTACAATTTATTTATAGTATCTTATGATATTGTACGTAAGGATATCGAATTTTTTTCAAAAATAAAATTCAATTATTGCATATTAGATGAATGTCATATTATAAAAAATGGAAAGACTAAAGCAAGTCAAGCCATTAAACAATTGAAGGCAAATCATCGTTTGGTTTTATCAGGCACACCGATTCAAAATAGTGTCTTAGAGTTATGGTCATTATTTGATTTTTTAATGCCTGGATTTTTGGGCACGGAAAAACAATTTGCCGCAAAATATAGCAAACCTATTTTAGCAAGTCGTGATGCAAAATGTTCATCAAAAGAACAAGAAACTGGTTAGTAAAATCTTCAAATTTAAAATCATTAAATATCTTGTATACTATTTATAATAAATTAATTAATTTCATAGGTGTTTTAGCAATGGAAGCTTTGCATCGTCAAGTTTTACCATTTGTTTTACGTAGAATGAAACAAGACGTTTTAAGTGATTTACCAGCTAAAATTACTCAGGTAAATAAAAATTTAAAGAAAAGAAAAATAGTTTTAAAAAATAAAATTGTATGTTTAGGATTACTATTGTGATTTGAGTCCTATTCAACAACAGCTTTATGAAGATTTTTCTAAAACACATATACATAAACATTTATCGGGAACTGAAACTGATGAAAAATCTGTTAATAATCCTCCTAATAAAAATAATATTCTTCAGGTAAGTTATTTATTTATTTTAGATATTTATCCATGCAACAATTTAATATCAAATTATTTTTTTTATAGGCTCTACGTTATTTACAAAATGTATGCAATCATCCAAAACTAGTACTTACTCCACAACATCCTCAGTATTCCAATATAATTAAGCAAATTTCAGAATCTAATTCTAGTCTAACTGATATTCAACATGCTGCGAAATTACCAGCCTTAAAGTGATTATATCATTTTTTTATTAATGTACTTTCTATTCTATGAATTATTTTTTTAGGCAACTTTTAATGGACTGTGGTATTGGATTAGTAAGTAATAATGAAACTGTGATAAGTCAACACAGAGCTTTAATATTCTGTCAACTAAAATCCATGTTAAATATTATTGAAAATGATCTCTTTAAGTAAGTTATTTATTTTTAACTCTATATTTAATTATTTAATTATTAAAATCAATTTTATATATTAGGGCCCATATGCCAAATGTAAGTTACCTTCGTCTTGATGGTAGTGTACCTGTATCACAACGATATGCACTTGTTAATCGTTTCAATGTTGATCCATCCATTGATACTCTTATAATGACCACTCAAGTTGGAGGATTGGGTCTAAATTTAACTGGAGCTGATACTGTATGTTGTATGATATATTCACTACCTATTTTAAAATTAAAACTAATGTACCTAATAATATATTTGTTTATTGTAGGTAATTTTTGTAGAACATGATTGGAGTCCTATGAGGGATCTTCAAGCAATGGATCGAGCACATCGTATTGGTCAGAAAAAAGTAGTCAATGTATACCGTTTAATTACAAGATCAACACTAGAAGAAAAAATAATGAAGTATGTATCTATAACAATAAAACTTAAAATATTGACTGACACATTATTTAATATTTATGTTTATCATTTTAGTTTTCAAAAGTTTAAGCTAAAGACTGCCAACACAGTAATATCTTCTGAAAATTCAAGTCTTCAAACAATGGGAACTGATAAAGTAATAGTCAACAGTTTTGTTTGAAAATACCAAAATATATTAATTGACATCTTTTGTGCTTTCCAGTTATTAGATTTATTCTCATTGGATGATCCGTCAAAAGAAAAAAATAGAACCAATTCTTCAGGCGGGTCCATGAAATCTGTTCTTGAAACTTTGCCAGAACTCTGGGATACCAAAATTTATGATGACGAATATGACTTAAATAGTTTTATTGAGACTCTAAGTAATGCTTGATCCTAAAATTAATTGGTTTTTTTTTTTTTTTAATTATGTTATTTATAATAATTTATACCTAGTGAAAACAAACCAAAAATTAGGCTTTTAGATTTATAATCATTGAATGTGTAAAATGTAATATCTTAATTGCTTATATTTTTTTGTACTCATTATGTACCTATTAAATGTTTTTGTATTGAAACAATTTTGATTACAAAAAATCTTTGTGTACTGATGTAATAAAATCTATATTTTACTCTTGAATGATAAGCCGAGTATGCTTTATGTTATTTCATTAATAAATGGATTGATAATCAGGAAATAAAATTATAATATAATTTAGTTTAAATAAGTTACCAAGTCTATCCATCTAGTCACATATAAACTTCTAGTTACAATCTTATAGTCATAAGTATTTGTTTGTAATTATCCAATGCTTTATACCACATACCATTCTTAATATTAATCATTATCTTTATTCTTTTCAATGCAATTTATTTGATTATATTTTATTTTAAATATTTTCCTTCGTTCTAAATAATCCAAATATGTCATATGTAAAATAAAAATAATGTTAAAAGAATATCTAACTGAATTTCCATGCCAACATTTTACATTTTATTCACAAACGCACGTGTGTTTATATTTTTGAGATTTTTTAGTTACAGAATAACCTACTTTGTGGAACCTTGTTTTAAATATCCAATCCTTATCGAATTGTAAATGCTTATAAAAAAATAATTGTGCCTTTATATTTTTAATATTTTTCAAATACTATTGTAACAATTATATCAGCAACCTTATTTTCAAGCATTTTGACCCTACGAATAGTTTTATTGATACTTATAGAAAAAAAACTAACATAATCATTAACAGCTTAAAACAAATAGTATTCAAAGTTTTCAGATCAAATAAAAAATTTTTTATCGACATTAATCCAAAAAAAACTAATAATAATAGAAAATTTCTTATGTCCGTAAATAGTTCAACATGAGTCAAAATATTTTGTAAATTGTATGGTGTATAGAAAATGCCAAAATAAACATTATGTAAAAAATGCATGTCGGTCGTTTGTTTTAGAGTTACACTAAAAACCAAAATGCTTAAAAATTCCCGTTTTTCATTAATTTTTCTTTCGTTTTTCCCTGCGCATTTGTAGACCATTTAAAATGTTGACCTCCCGTATGCACGAACTAGGTTCACTTTCCCATCAAACAAGATACTGAAGTTGAAAATCGAAGCAATAAATAATGCTACTCATTGTAAAATCAATACATTCATCGCTCCGCTCAAAATCTAAAATTTAGGGGTTGAAATGTCAGGTGTAGCACAGGCTGCAGGGACTGCACCCGTAAGTCCGCCTATTATAGCTTCATTTATATTCACATTTTTACCAAACTGGTTAAACGTATATATGTTGTTATATGCATGTTATACATGCATCGCCTTTAGCTATTTATACATTTCTAATAATCATTAAAATATTGTTTTTCACAAAATTGTAATTAATTCGTTAATGAGAGACCTTATCTATTACAACATGGTGCTAATAAAATTATTATGGTATTGGCTATAATATTTTTGGATAAAAAATATTTGTCATTTGGATCATTTACAACGGTAAATCATAAGTGAAATATCGATCAATAATTAAAAATAATTATATTCCCGTAACTACATTCCCGGGAATTTTCACATTACTAGACTGTCCACCTAACATATCCTGATTGCATCACCATATTCTGAACTCGTTGAAGTTCATAAGTTTCCAAAAAAAACATCAATATTCGTAATAGGCGCAGTAAACTAGAGCGATGCGTGAATGCGTAAAAAACGCAAAATTGCTAACTTCCAAAGACCATAACTTGGAAACTAAGTACGACCGATAAATTATGTTCTTAAATACCTAGTTAATATAAGTAGGTTTCAAAAAAAAAAATCGAAAGATTTGCATGGGGTGGTAAAGTGCATTTGTTCCCACGTCGCCCGCGACTGAAATAACTCACTTCCCGCCCTTGCCACACAATACACTATTGTCAATCATATTTTAATAGAATAAAAAAAAACTCGCAACTTATAAGTCAAATGTTAACTCTTCGCTCAAAAGAACACTGTATATAAATAGACGCATGTGAAGCAGTGGGTGGGTAAGAGATAGGATCGCCGAGCCAAGGCGGATTGAGCCGACGAGCCATGATACAGCGATGCATAACCACGGCAATAGTCTGTCTCATTACCGTACCGCGCCATAATATGTTTCACATCAAAAATAGTTTTAATCTTTTAAAGTTTTGAATAATATAATATACATATGGGGGTACATATAATTTTTATATTATTCATGGTACTAACTTTTTAATTACTATTTGAACAGATTTGGACAACCATGGTGGTGTAGAAGGGGCCGCCTCGCCGCCTTTTGTTATAGTTATTATAATAATTTTTTTTCCTTTTTTTCTTGTCTTCTGATTTGTAAATACTGTAAAACATGTCGATTATCTTTTATTACTAATATTAATTACTAATTGTTATTTATTTTCTAAATGTTAAAAAAAATTGTAATTTAATCAACAATAAGTTTAAATGACTTACGTCAGGAAAACTTTATTTAATAAAAAATTTTAAAAAAAAGAAGGGAAGGGTGCTAATGTGCTATATATGTTAAACTCCTTTCAATAATAAATGTGTTGTTAAAGTATTCCTATAGATTTCATATATTACGTGCCATGAAGTTTTTGTCATACGTTTAAAAGTAGCATCATTTTTATTTTTGTCAGGTCTTCGGTCTTCCAGTTATGCTCTGTATTTTAGAATAAGCTTTTTGAAATCTGATGAGAATTTTCCCTGATGTAGATAATTCTTATTAAAATAACACTAATTGTATTTTGCATATTTCAACGTTTTTACCTATATTAAATGAATATATTTAAATATTTAATGCATATTTATAGTTTTATAGTGCATATTATTATTTATTATGTATAGCACATATACATTGTGATCACGATAAGTGGAAACACTCAATAACTATGAGCAGGCTTCATATATTTCAATTCTGCTTTTTTGGTTAGCTATTAAACATTATTAGACACATTTTCAAATAATTAGACTATTTTTGTGACGGTTAAATTTGCGCATGCGCACAGTATCTTTTTTTTTGTTGAATGGCATGATCCAATTTTAAACAGAAATTATTTTTTTTTATTTTTTAATGAATTCTAGTGGTTGAATTTCTTTTCTAAGTCAAAAAATGGCCAAGTTATGGCAATACAAAAATTGATTTTTTTTTTATTCATAAAAGTTTTATTTATCGGAAATATTGTTCAAGCTGAAAAAAATATATATTTGTATTTTAATTGTTATTATTATGTATTTATTATTATTCAATACGTATTTTATAATATGTTATACCCGTACAAATAACATAAAAACAAATTGCGAGTTAATAACTCCGTCATTTTTTAACTTAAAAATGAAATTCAAACACTAAAATTCACTAAAAAAAAAAAAGTGGGTCAAGTGGATGTCGCTCTGCTGTACAGTAGGTTACAAGTAGATCACTGTATAATGTATGGTATTAAATTTGAATTTCAATGATATAATATTATCATTGTATACGAAAAACTATATTCTGAGCGGAGACAGTATATGTCTGCAGTCTAGGATATTTTTAATTATATTGATATTGTTATTATACGGTAGCTGGTAAGTTGAATTAATATTATTCATATAATTAAATTATTAACCTAAAATTATTAGTGATGCTAAAAAAATATTATCATATATACTTGTAATCGTTAAAATTAATTTTTATACGTAATTTCGTCCAAATTTGAACATAAAATGTCTGTAAAAAATAACTGTGTTTATATATTTTTTAGATTTTTTTACTATATAGTAGGTATGTACTATTTATTAGAATCTTTGTTTTAAATTTGCAATCCTTAGTTATAAAAACTAACCATTTTATAATTGCTTAATTACAATGATTGATAATTTTCGAGATTTTGATGAATTTTGTCAAAATTCGAACTTTAAATGCTTATAAAAAAAATGTGTGCCTATGTATTTTTAATATTTTTCAATTGCTATTGAAACAATATATCAGGAG
This sequence comes from Nasonovia ribisnigri, assembly GCA_027563435.1. Taxonomy (NCBI): domain Eukaryota; kingdom Metazoa; phylum Arthropoda; class Insecta; order Hemiptera; family Aphididae; genus Nasonovia; species Nasonovia ribisnigri. The sequence continues at coordinate 623,543 of JANEHU010005107.1, forward strand.
CCTTGTATTGAATTTCCATTATTTTTGGCCCAACAAATAAAAATTTATTGGAATTTGTACAAAAGAAAAGTAAAAAAATAAAAATTGAAATGGTCAGTAAAAAGCTCAAAAACAGTCAAAACATATTCAAAATTAGATGGTGTATAGAAAATGCTTATATAAACATTCAGTGAAATTTTCATGCATCTACAGTTATTAGTTTTTGAATTGCAACAAAATAAGAAAATCGCTACATGAGAAATCGAGTGAATATCTAATCTTGTACAAATTTGAACTTAAAATGCTCATAAAAATTTATTTTGACTTGCTTATAAACATTTTTTTATTGATAAAATTAAGCAAACTTAAGAGGAATCTTGTATTACATTTTCAAACCTTGGATATAAAAAGAAAAATTTTTATGAATTTCTAACTCAAAATAAATTGCACATTTATTTTGTCATTTTTACGTATTTTGTCAAAATTTGAACTTTGATTACCTATAAAAAAAAATTTTGTCTACGGATTTTTAATATTTTTCATCTGACTTTGAAACTATATATTAGAAGCCTACTATTAATTTTCAAGATTTTTTACCCAAAAAATAAAATTTTATTGACATTTCTAGAAAAAAAAACTAAAAAAATTGGAAACTGAACATTAACAGCTAAAAATAAATCAGAATATTTTTAAAATGCTATGGTGTGTAGAAAATGCTTATATAAACATTCAGTCCAAATTTTATGTATCTACCGTCATTTCTTTTAGAGTTATACCAAAAACCAAAATCGATTTTGTTGAAAATTGGTTTTAAGTAAAAATTCCCGTTTTTCCCTTCATTTTTCATTTGTTTTTCACGGCGCTTTTGAAAACTGATGTGAAATTTTGACCCCCCAAAGTATTAACTAGATTCACTTTCCTATCAGAAAAGGTACTATTGAAGAAAATTGAAGCATTTTTACTGTCCTAAAAGGTGATGACAGACACAAAAAAAAATTTTAAAAAAAAAATAAAAAAACACATATCATTATAAAATCAATACATTCATCGCTCCGCTCAGAATCTAATACAAAAAAAATAACTTCTGTTTAAAATTGGATCATGCCATTTAACAAAAAAAAGATATTGTGCGCATGCGCAAATTTAACCGTCACAAAAATAGTCAAATTATTTGAAAATGTGTATAATAATGTTTATTAGTTAACCAAAAAATCATAATTGAAATATATGATGCCTGCACATATGGTTATTGAGTGTTTCTACTTATCGTGATCACACTGTAATTTGTTTTTCGTCGTGTTTTCACGTTCACAGATAATATCGATAAACTTACGAGTTACGACCGGTCTTTATTGCGAATGATAAGTTGACATACTCATATAGTCATATGCGACATATATTTTCATACATAATACCTATAAATATATTAATATAGATAAAATCGTTGTTCGTATATATGTGGAAGTTCGGCAGAAACCGATCAGTCAGTGCAACAAGATAAAAAAGAATTAAAATTTTGTTTTCACCTTTTAGTTATGTGGGCTTATCTTTTATAGATTGAAGATAATTGATAAAGAGTGTTAAATGGCCATAAGAACTACAATAGTAGGTAGACTGTGTGGCAAGGACGGAAAGTGAGCTATTTCAGACGCGGGCGAGGGCTGCATTTCGCCCACGACTGAATGTGGCCTTCCCACACGAGCCACACTTACTATTCTGCGTTCATCGACCACGGCAAAGGTAATGCAGGAATCTATGCAACAGCCAGACTATAATTCTACGAAAACAATATTTTATGAAAGAAACGATTTGGTTATATTCATTTTAAGAGTCATGCATGGAGGTTATAATAAGCGTGTTATTTTCGCGCTGAACCAAATGTAACCGGGTTGCTATATTTTATGAAAAAGTCGTTTTCGCGGTTTTGGTTATATTCATGGTAATAACTTTTGGTTTTATAGGTAACTGATAATTTGTAATCATCAAAATTAAATGATTACGTTGTTTGGTTATTAATAATATATACAAAATAAATCTACCAGGTATCTATTTCCTAGAAACTCTAATAACCACAAAAACATCGTTTTCACATCGAGTCTTTGAGCATTAACCAAAATCATGATACACTGATAAAAATATAAACAAGTTAAGCCCGAAAACACGCATAATATGGATATAAGATGTAACCAAAAATGTATGATTTGTAAGGACCGTGCGCGGTATAGATTTCAGTATATCATATAAAAGTTATTATGTTAGAATAAAGTAAGAACAACAAAATGTAATCACCGCAAAAATTCACTATGCAGGGATCTATATGCAACAACTAGATTATTCTACGAAAACAATTTCATGAAATAAAAATGTTTGAGCGTCATGCAAGAAGGTTATAATATATGAATATAAGATATAACCAACATTTATATTTTGTAAGGACCGTGGTATAATTTTCAATACCTGGTTGAGCATGGGATACGTGTGCTCGTCCAGCACTTTTGGGGATTTCCACTTTATCGCCCGCTGGATAGAAAAAGGTAGCTTTCCAACGATTCAACCAAACTTTCGGTGCAGGCGTGACAAAAAATAATTTTTTATACCTACTTTTAAAACTCCTTTATACCTTTTTTTAATATTTACCCAATATTAAAAGTTATCTTTACATTATTTTAAATAAAATGTTTTCGATTCAATTTTAAGTGCATATATTCTGTAGCATAGGTATTTCAGCAGTTTTAAAATCATATTTTGAGGATTTGTTGTGCATATAAATCCGGTCACTATACTAATAAGTATTTAAGTGTTGTAGCAGTATCTCAGCTTCATTCTCATCACAATGTAATTTTGGACAATATTACTGTCATAATTTTAGATGAATGCTCAAAACGTGGAAATTCAATCCACGACGCTTGGCTTAGCTCGTGGCTCGTATGCTGTAGCTCAACTAGAGCCTTTCAAGTTGGCTCGGTATCATAGAGTATCATAGACGTGCCGTGGGAGTGGTGACTTCCAGGTAGTTTGGTACATGGCTTCACATATACTATAGTACCGAGAGACGAGAGTCACGGCCCGCATATTATAGTAAATAACCCAGCTCACCACAGACGTACATTTCCCCACCCCCACCCTTTTCGATTTTTCAATTTTTTCCAACGCCAATATTTAGTGCTCAATTCCTGCCAATTCCTGCCGCCACTCCCGGAATTCCTGCTCAAAAACACGACCCGCAATAATTAAAAAACCCGGGGTGGGGCGGGAAAACGTTTCCCCAGCCCCACCCCTGGTCGGAAATTGACTTTTTATACTTTTTCCAACGCCAATATTTAGTGCTCAATTCCTGCCAATTCCTGCCACCACTCCCGGAATTCCTGCTCAAAAACACGACCCGCAATAATTAAAAAACCCGGGGGGGCGGGGGAAACGTTTCCCCAGCCCCACCCCTGGTCGGAAATTGACTTTTTATACTTTTTCCAACGCCAATATTTAGTGCTCAATTCCTGCCAATTCCTGCCATCACTCCCGGAATTCCTGCTCAAAAACCGGCCCCGCAATTATTAAAAAACCCGTGGTGGGGCGGGGGAAACGTTTCCCCAGCCCCACCCCTGGTCGGAAATTGACTTTTTATACTTTTTCCAACGCCAATATTTAGTGCTCAATTCCTGCCAATTCCTGCCTTCACTCCCGGAATTCCTGCTCAAAAACACGACCCGCAATAATTAAAAAACCCGGGGTGGGGCGGGGGAGACGTTTCTCCAGCACCATCCAAGGTCGGGAATTTACTTTACATAAAAGATAAGATAACATCGTTATTATCTATATAGAAAACAGATAATTATCACCTTTTTAGGTTTTTTAAGACTTCATCAATTAAATTATAATGTTTATACATATTTATAATTTTATAATTAATATTTTTTATTATTTAACTTAAATTATTAATTTGGTGGTTATACTTGAGTTAAAAATTATATATTCGTGTTTACGAATAATTACAAATTGGTAACTGATTTGTAAAACTTCAAGTTACCTCAAGTTAGTACTCAACTTTTTCTATATAATTATATCAACAAAATATAAAAATATTTAATTAACAGAATGTTTTTTTTAACTTTATTATAATATCTATAATATAATATTATCTTTATCAAATTATATGATTGAATAAAACTTATTTAATACTTTTTAAATTGCAAACAATTTATTATGTTTATCTTTATTCATGTCAGCAGCAAACTTCAATTTATTATTTTTCGTTTATTGCTTATTGGAAAAATATTGTAATTACAAGTATCTACTTATTTATTTTTAACGTAGTTGTCCAGTTGTCGATCCATGATTCTCTCTCTCGATGTTTTGAACCAAATGACTGTTCATTACGGTTTGTTCTAACATTATAATTACTAAATATCGGTTAGGTTATTAGTACTTATTACCAATTATACCAGAACATCAGTTTGGATTTCGCAACAAACATTCGACAATTGATCAAGTACATCGAGTAACTAATGTGATTAAAGTAGTAAAGCTCTTGAAGAAAAAAAGTACTGCTGTGGAGTATTCCTTGACGTAGCCCAGGCTTTTTAAAATGCCATTGCGTGTATATAAAATATAAAAATATATTCTAAAAGTTTCATATACCAACAAATAATATTTTTAAATTATATCAAAATAACTAAAATCATTATTCTTGGTTTAAATATGTAATTCCGTCCAAATTTGAACTTAAAATGTCTATAAAAAATATCTGTGTTTAAATATTTTTTAGATTTTTTGAATACAGTATGTACTATTTATTAGAATCTTTATTTTAAATTTTCAATCCTTAGTTAAGAAAACTGAACATTTTATAATTGTTTAATTACAATGATTGATAATTTTCGAGATTTTGATGAATTTTGTCAAAATTCGAACTTCAAATGATTATAAAAAAAATGTGTGCCTATGTATTTTTAATATTTTCAATTGCTATTGTAATAATATATCAGGAGCCTTGTATTAAATTTTCATTATTTTTGGCCCAACAAATAAAATTTTATTGACATTTATAGAAAAAAAAAACTAAAAAATATTGGAAACTGAAAATGTCCGTTAACAGCTCAAAATAAGTCAGAATATTTTGAAAATGATAATGATGATGTGTAGAAAATGCTTATATAAACATTCGGTCAAAATTTCATGTCTCTACGGTCATTTCTTTTGGAGTTATACCAAAAACCAAAATCGATTTTGTCGAAAATTGGTTTTCCGTAAAAATTCCCGTTTTTCCCATAATTTTTCATTTGTTTTTCCAGGCGCTCATGAAAACTACTGGGAAATTTTGACTTTTGACCCCAAAGTACCAACTAGATTCACTTTCCTATCAGAAAAGGTACTATTGAAGAAAATCGAAGCATTTTTTCTGTCCTAAAACGTGATGACAGACACAAAAATAAAAAAAAAAAGGGCAGGTAAGTGTATGTCGCTCTGCTGTACAGTAGGTTACAAGTGAGTCACTGTAATGGATTGTGTTAGATTTTATCCAATGATATAATATCATTGAATAAGAAAAACGATTCTGAGCGAAGACGGTCAGTCAGTCTATAATATCTTACTAAGTCTAAAATGTATTTGATGATATTATTGTGAATAAAGTAATTAATTTTAGTATTATAGGCATTAGTATTTACTATAGTTGGTTAAATTCATTTTTCTCAAAAAAATTATATTTTTAAATGCCATTGCGTGTATATAAAATATAACAATATATTCTAAAAGTTTCATATACCAACAAATAATATTTTTAAATTATATCAATATAACTAAAATCATTATTCTTGGTTTAAATATGAAATTTTGTCTAAATTTGAAATTAAAATGTCTGTAAAAAATAAATGTGTTGATATATTTTTTAAATTTTTTGGTTACAGTATGATTTATTTATGAGAATTTTTGTTTTAAATTTTCAACACTTAGTTATAAAAACTGGACATTTTATAATTTTTTAATTACAATGATTTATAATTTTCGAGATTTTGACAAATTTTGTCAAAATTCGAACTTTAAATGCTTATAAACAAAAATCATCGTGCCTATGTATTTTTAAAAGTTTTCAACTGATGTTGTAACAATATATAAGAAAGCTTGTATTAAATTTTCAGACTTTTTGGCCCACCAAATAAAATTTTATTGACAATTATAAAAAAAAAAACCAAAAAAATTGAAAACTAAAAATGTCTGTAAACAGCTCAAAACAAATTAAAATATTTTCAAAATTGAATGGTGTATAGAAATAGCTTATATAAACATTCAGTGAAATTTTCATGCATCTACAATTATTTGTTTTTGAATTGCAACAAAATAAGAAAATCGCTACATGAGAAATCGAGTGAATATCTAATCTTGTACAAATTTGAACTTAAAATGCTCATAAAAATTTATTATGACTTGCTTTTAAACTTTTTTTTATTGATAAAATTAGGCAAACTTATGAGGAATCTTGTATTACATTTTCAAATCTTAGATTTAAAAAGAAAATTTTTTATGAATTTCTAACTCAAAATAATTGCACATTTTCGTCATTTTTACGTATTTTGTCAAAATTTGAACTTTGATTACCTATAAATAAAAATTGTGACTACGGATTTTTAATATTTTTCATCTGCCTTTGAAACTATATATTAGAAGCCTACTATTAATTTTTCAAGATTTTTTACCCAACAAATAAAATTTTATTGACATTTATAGAAAAAAAAACTAAAAAATTGAAAACTGAAAATGTTCGTTAACAGCTCAAAATAATTCAGAATATTTTGAAAATGCTATGGTGTGTAGAAAATGCTTATATAAACATTCAGTCAATATTTTATGTATCTACCGTCATTTCTTTAGAGTTATACCAAAAACCAAAATCGATTTTGTCGAAAATTGGTTTTCCGTAAAAATTCCCGTTTTTCCCATAATTTTTCATTTGTTTTTCCAGGCGCTCATGAAAACTACTGGGAAATTTTGACTTTGACCCCCCAAAGTACCAACTAGATTCACTTTCCTATCAGAAAAGGTACTATTGAAGAAAATCGAAGCATTTTTTCTGTCCTAAAAGGTGATGACAGACACAAAAATAAAAAAAATAAATAAAAAATAAAAAAATAAAAAAAAAAAAATAAAAATAAAAAATAAAAACACATCAATAAACCAATACATTCATCGCTTCGCTCAGAATCTAAAATAAAAAATAAAAAAAAAAAAAAACACACATCATTGTAAAACCAATACATTCATCGCTCCGCTCAGAATCTAAAAAAATAAAAAAAAAAATAAAAAAAATATAAAAAAACACACATCATTGTAAAACCAATACATTCATCGCTCCGCTCAGAATCTAAAAATATTAATTATAAAATTATAAATATGTATAAACATTATAATTTAATTGATGAAGTCTTAAAAAACCTAAAAAGGTGATAATTATCTGTTTTCTATATAGATAATAACGATGTTATCTTATCTTTTATGTAAAGTAAA